>JAWNPO010000455.1:13555833-14232500 GCA_035047525.1 Drosophila quinaria | reverse complement strand
AGCTCTTATAGTCTCTGAGATCTAGGCGCTCACACGGACGGACAGACGGTCAGACAGACGGACAGACAGACGGACATGGCTATATCGACTCGGCTGTTGATGCTGATCAAGAATATATATACTTTATAGGGTCGGAGAAGCTTCCTTCTCCCTGTTACATACATTGCAACGAATACAATATCCCCTTTTACTTATTTTTATAAGTAACGGGTATAAAAATAGGAAAGTAAACCCAGGACAATTGTACGTAACGCGAATACCGCAACAATTCATGTTGAATATTGTTTATGTATTCAGTTTGGTAATCGGATATCTTGGCATGTACACACACACTTACACACACACACACACTCTTGTACACGCACGCACGCACACGCAAGGCGAGTGTCGAATTTTGTAGCATACTTTTGTGCGCTACAGTCACTGAAGCTGCTGATAAGCCAAATCGCCGTCGACTTTGGGCTTCTGGATTTCGTGTCGAGTTGGAGTTGGAGTTGGATTTGGTGTTGCTCGAAGTTTGTTATGGTTAAAGTTTTAGTGGTTGTTGTTGCTGTCGAATATTTTATTGCTGTCCACTTCCGTCTGTTGCGACTATGGAGAAGGGCAATTCATCGGGGCAGCCCCGTTCCACCCATTATTTGGTCTAGGGGCAAGTCGCAGACCCGTTCTATTTTAAACACACATTAGAAATGCCCGTTAAGTTCGCACAACATTGCTGGTGTTGCTGTAACGGCAATCAGGAAAAGTGTTGCGATTTTATGGCAGGGTCATATGAAATCATTTTGCACGCAAAACTCCTAGCCTGAGAGTCCCATATACATACATATGTATATATGTATGGTCGTATAGGACCACCAAAAAAGGCTACTCAAATATTTTATAGTGCTCGCCCACGCAATATTTTTGTATTCTATTTATTTTTATATACACTTTCATTCCAACACGTACGTGTACAAATATGCTAAATATATACATTACCTGTTTACCCGCTTAGATCATCCAATTTTACGCTGTAAGCCACCTAAAACAAATATTATTTCAAAGAGCATGACGAATCAAGTGGATTGCGATATTTTTGAGTTAGTCTTATTTTTACTTTTTTTGTTTTTCAATTAAATTTTTATTGCAGTAAAATAATTGTTTCATTTTAATTTTTTACTTTAAAACCCTTCAAAGATTCGCAAAAAATGTTTTTAATTAAGACAGAAAAACATAGAAAACAAAATTGAATTAAAAGTTTAATTCTATATATTTAACTTTTCGAAGGCCGAATTAGAACGGTATCATTTTCTTTCTTACACATTTGAGATTGAGTATATCTATTTATAAGAGTATATTTGCCTTTATAAACCTTTTAAATATTCTCTTTAAGTATAGATCTGTTTATCATAGCAATGGCTCAGCACAAATTGTAACTGCATTGCAAAACAAAACTCATTACTCTAAGCAGCTTACAAATGGTTCTATTTTGAGTTTCATTTCAAAAAGTTGTTGACAATATTTGACTTGAATTTGTAAAGTTAAGGTGACGCAAAGTGCTTTAAAATCTTTTAAAATATATTAAGTCATGACACAAATTAATATATTTGAATAGATGCTTATTTGCCTATCAGAAATTTGCATTATCATAAGACAAACTTTGATTTTGGCAATGCCTCGAAGCGGGCATTTTAGGGTGATTGTGTAAAGTAATCATTGAGCAGTGGCCTGCGGGCAATGATGCGGCACTTTTGACTCAGAGACACACAGACACACACACTTACACACAAACATACACACACATATATACAGATAGTGTTTACATATACACATAAATGTGCTTGGCCTAAAATGCTTTGCACATAATACAAACTCAATTAATAAAGTTTACGAGCGCTGCGGAAATCGGAAAGTGCGTTGATGAGGCGTAAAAGAGCTTAACCCTTAACACAATAACCCCGATGTGCTGTGGTACACCTTGATGTTAATGGCGTTTGTGGAGCGTGTAATCGACGCCAGGGGGCGCCACAAATGGTCATTCTTTAAAAGGCGGCTTGATATTTGATTACATTGGCCCATTGATGGGACACTCGACTCAAAACTGAATGAAAGAGCGAGTGTGGGAGAGAGAGTGAGAATGAAAATAGCTTCGAAATAACGTAAAAATTATGTAAATAACAACAGTTCGGTCTGAAGTTCTGGAAGTTCTGGAGGATCTGCTAACGAGCCAACATCGCCGTCGCAGTCGCCGTCGCCGTTGTGGCTGCCACAAAACAAAAGCAACAATGCAAATCCTCGAAAAAACAACAATTCACTGATGATAATCTAAGGCAGGTAACGAGCCAGCCCCAAAGCTTCCGTCACGCACCCGAAGCTGCCCCTCCCCTCCCGTCTCCTCATCATCATCATCCCCTTCCCTCCTTGCCTGCTTTTTGTCCCTCATTTTCCGCACCGTTTTCCCTACGGCTACCCGTTGTGTTTTATGTTAATGAATTTATTTATTATTATTTCATTTTTTTTTTCGTCCTCGTCGTCTTGTTAGGTTTTTATGGTGCTCCTGCCACTTCCATAACCACTTTTAGCGTTCCGCCTCCCGCGCCACGTCAATCCCCTTTCCCGTTCCCTTCCCCTCTCCCATTTTCCCACTCTCCTCATCTCTAGCAAGCCGAAAATTAATTTTGTGTGTAGCACCCGAGAAAAAACCAAAAAAATTGTAAGCCGTAAAAGCCAACATGCGGCAAACAATGCGCATACGCCATGTGAGTCGCCTTATCGCCCATGAAATACATACATACACATATAGTGTACACTCAGAAAAATATATCATCTCAAAAACAAGTATGTCCTTACTTTAATTAATACCCTGTTGTTCTTTTAATTTTAATTTTATTATTCTTGAATCAAGTATGAAAGGATCTTAAATTTAAAAGTTCCTGTGTCTTCTGACGTTCCTCACTTTTATCATATTGTAGTCCGATTTTAAACTGAGTTGGAATATTTAAATCCATGACAAGTATATATGTAAGTGTGAGCTTGACTCGAATACCTCAAGAAACAACAGATTTTTTTGTACTACACATTTGAGCTAACTGCTGTGATTATATTTTTAGCTCGATTGAAATATACCTAAGTATGAGACTTTTTTGTACTTGAAACAACTACATTTTGGCATATCCTAAAGATTGTCATGCACTTAAGCTAGTATGTTTTGATCTTTACCAGACATGAATTAATCCAAAAAATTAGAAAATTTTCTTTTAAGAATTCAGGTTAAATCTCAAAATTAATTAGCTTTTGAGATAGTTTGTACTTGAATCTCCGGTGATTAGGTACACAGCTCTTGATATTAATTCTGAGTGTATATACGAACTAAATATATACATGTGTGTGGGTGAGTGTAAGTGTTTATACGTAAGTCGGAGTTATTGCATTACTTTCGTCTACAATTTAACGATGTTTCAATAAACTTGAATGGAAATTTGATAGTCGCATCCTTACGGCAAGTGCTTAATTAACGAGCAAGCTTCAATTGGAACTCTTTTGGATTTCAGTTTTTAAACGATCTACAGTCCGGGCTGTAACACTTGTTACCCCCCAAACCAACAAAAAGAACAACAACATCGGTTGCAACATTAACAAATGTCTCCCTTTGGTCGCCGCCGAGCTAATTACGGCAGACACGCCGCCACGCTTCCACGCCCTCAAGCCGCCAACATAAGCTAATTATTTAAAATGCTCACAGACATTAAAAAGCACTTTCGCCTGGAACTGGAATGATAATCGCAAAACGCTGCCTGCGTTCCTAAACACCGCATACCACCGCATAAACACGCTGCTCTTATTTTTCATTCCACAATTCCTCACGCTTTCCCTGCAACTTCCTCCTCGTTCCCAAAGCTGTTGTTATTGTTTTTGCGCTTGTTTAGTGTTGTTGGTGCTTTTGTGGCTTTTTTGATAATGACGCTGATTAGTCAGCGCTTACGACGACTCTACAACGTCTTCTTATTTTCATTTCATTTCGCTTTGGGTTGCTTTTTGAGACCCTCAACGAAAATGTTAACGCTTCTCTTTCCTCTCAGCCAAATGGGAGAGGATTGGAAGGGAACGGAACGGAACGGAAGGGAAGGGAACGGAACGGAAGGAGACAAAGTGGACTGTTTCTTATCTATGATGGCTCTGCTTCTTGTCGTCTCTGTGGTAATGGGACGCAGCTATCGAAAAAGAAAATTTTAAAACCTACTCCCCGAATCCGAATGACGCAATCTCTTTCTCTGGATTAATATATATGAGTACGAGTATTGAATGTAAGACTTCTTAAATATGTTTGTACTGTCTTGTCGTCCATTTCCTATGCTCATACGCACACATATGTACACACATATACATATCTATTTTTTGGCCAAAATGGGTTATACACTTGGGCACGTTTTCCCATGTTTCTGTCAGCGTTGATGTCAGTTGACAATAAGTTAAATTGCCTGCTTTGGGTTCTCTTATCCCACTTTTGGAATGTTAATTTTTTCTTATGCCAAAGCTTGCAGAGTGGCCTGTGAATTTATAAATTTCATCATTTCTTCTTTTTATTAACGTAATGTATTTATTTAAATCTTCTTCTAATATATTTTATAGATTTATCTTGATAGAGAATGGGAATAAGTGACTTTAGATAGTGTTTGTTAACTATGTAAGTACATTAAACACTAGCTACAAAGTAATATATAAATTTTCTAATGTTAACTGTCACATATTTTATAAACAAATACTGGTATTATTAAATGCTAAATACTTATGTAAGAATTTATCCAATCAGATATTTGTAAAATGTTTCTTTTTAACATATTAACAAATAAATGAGTAAGTTTTTTTTATAAATTTTTTAGAAGCTTCAATATAAACATTTTGAAATATTTATTTACATATTGGAATCTCAGTGTTCACCTTCATTTTTATGTATTTTATTTTGTTTTAGATAATTATGTGTGTATTTACTTAATATTGTTGCTGAGAATATCTCATAAACGTTTAATTAGAATAATTTGTATACTCAAGAAATTATAATTGGTTAAAATTTAATTTTTTTTTTTTTTTCATTTTAAAATAATTTTTCAATTTGCAGCACTTCAAGATTGCTTATTTCTTGATATACCCTGTAGCTATATAATGTTGTAAATGGATATACTGGAGTTGTAAATATATAAAGATACAAAAGCGATGAGATTTATTTTTTTGGAAATGTCATCTTTTTAAATTTATCATGAACATAATTTATTTATTTATTTAATATGTTAAAAAAGTTAAAGTTGTCCCTCTAAGGAAAGATTTCAACTCCAATAAATGAGAAAAAAGTATTTAGAGCATATATTCTAGTCGATCATTCTAAATGATGAAACGCCTTCAAATGTTGATGTTCCCACCTAATCAACGCAGTTCGTTTGCTAAATTTTCCAGCCAATTGGATTGACAGCAATGGAATGCTTAACTAAAAAATGTTTATTTTGATAACATGATATACGATTAGCAGTAAAAAAGAACTGGCTAGATCCATAAATTATCTCAACTCTGGACTATTTTTATGCCTAAACATAAACATCTCAATCATTTGGGAAATGTTCGTTTCATTAATTGTTCTTCAGATAGTCCAAAAATCTTGCCTGCACTGAAGAAATAAAGCGAAACCGAAAACATAAAATATGCAGGCATAGAAATTTGTGAGCCAATTTCAATTAGGGAATGGCTAGTAAACTGCCTTAAATTAAAATTTGATAAATCGTAATCAATTTCCCGGGTAAACATAAATGCAAATTAAATAGCTGCATATTGAATAAGGCCTCAACAGCAAAATTGTTAATGATAAAATGTTTTGGTTGTTTTTATTATTCAAGTATTTCCAGTACATTCTTTAATTTAAATGTTCATGTTTCAAAAATGAGATATTTAAGCTTGTCTTCAATAAAAACCTTTGGATGTAAGCAAAAGCATTTTAATTAAGCCTATAGAAAACTAACGAAAAGGAATTGTATTGGTTTTGCAGTTTATTTTAATTGCCAATAAATTTAACAAACATAACTATGACTTTCTATAGTAAAGTTTACATTATACAAATAAATGAAAAAGATAAAAAAAATTTTATATCTAATTTATTTGCAAATAAATAACAAAATATGTATTTATTTATGAGAGGCAAATCTTTACATTTTTGTAAATTTGTTCGGATGAACAAAGTGTTGGATTTGTTTTGTTCCATAAAGTTTTCCTGCTTTCCTCCAATTCAATTTGACTCTTTGGCTTCTCTTATGTATGTCTCTCAAGGTTTGTTGTCAGCTCCTTTGACTTTAGCCCAAATGACTGTAGATCATTGTAGTTAACTTGCTCGTATCTGAGTATTACAAGGAGTAGTTGTTTCCTTTGCTATTCAACTGTCTGTCTGTCTATTTTGGTGACTTGCAGTCAGTCTCCTTCAAATTAACACCTCATGGCTTCTTGGGCTCCGGAGCTATAAAAACTGACGCCGCGGCCACTGGGCAATTAACAAAAACAACAATAACACCATAAACAACGACAGCGACAACAACTACAACGAAGCCACATCAGAAATGTAAATGTAAATTCTTAACTGGGCGAACTCTTGAATGATGTTGGGCCACCCACGTGGGCATTCACTTCAATGGTTCTGTGGTCCGTTTAGTGCTCTCTCCCTCTCTCTCTCTCTCTCTCTCTCTTTCGCTGTGTGTGTGTCTGTGTTAGTGGTGCCAGTGGTTACGTCATTTAAAGACACGCAACTCGGCTAAAGTCGAATGTTTTCATTATTATGATGTGTGTTGTTTGTTTGTTTGACTGTTTGTTTGTTTGTTTGTTTGATTGCTTGACTGACTGACTGTCTGATTGACTAACTGACTGGCAGCAGTGCGTAGACGTCAGCCAAGTATTTTATGCTCCGTGTTTCATTCACGACGCACATGAAATTCATTCAATGAAATTGACAAACATGAGCATTAACCATTATTCATTGGACCTGCTTAATTTCATTCATAGTTGACTCTATTTTAAGTCTATTTTATTTTTTTTTCCTTTGTTTGAATAGAATATAAATAGTTTTTTTAGAATACATTTTTAGTATAACATATTCTATATTTCATAGTATAATTCATATTTTTGTAGAAAGTAACACAAAATTCTTTTATGGTTTGACAATTTTTTCAACGCCCTGCAGTAGGCAATGGTAATTTTATTTTCTGGGAGACTTTCTGCGTTTATTTTTGGTAGTTGCTGTTGTTGTTGCTGTTGTTGCTGTTGTTGCTGGTGGTTTTCTGTTGTAAGTTCTTGTCGTTTTTGCAGCTTTTAACACGCATACAAATGCATCTAACACGCACACCAATGCCAATGCTCTCTCTCTGTGTGTGTGTGTGTGTGTGTGTTTACGTGGTGAAAAGCTCAGCGCCTTCGTCTGCTGTAGTGTGGTGTATTTAGTTGGTGAATGGTGAGTTTAGTCGCCTTGACTGCGCTAGTGTGCGTTATATAAGTCTGTTATGAACCTCAGCCCGCTGCTCTACATGTGACACACGCAGCGACAGCGACAGCGACAACGACGCCGCGGCGTCAGTCGCACAGTCAGAATTCATATTCACCATGGGACGAGTTGGCAGCTCCGTGCAGTCATTCATACAAACGCCTGCCCGCTTGTAGTAGTCATCATCACACACACACACACACACACACGCACACACACAACCACACACACGCACACACAGACAGAGATAGAGAGACATGGCTCTCATTTATGGTGGCACACCATTAAATGTTTGTCGGTCGGTCGCTTCGTTCGCTCGCAGAACGTGGCAACGCTTTCAGTCGTTGATTTGACCGCCAAACAAACGCAACGCACAACGCGCGTGACTCGACAACGTACAACAAACAACAGCAGCAGCAATCGCAGCAAACAACATCAAGAACAACAACAATATCAACAACAACAACAACTAAACAAACATAAATCAAAAAACAAAACACCAACAAATAATATTTTTTTTGACATTTTTTTTTTTATTTTTGGGAATATTCCAATTTAATGCACAACAAATGCCTTAAATATATAGAAAGTAAGCAAACAGCGCAATCAATTCTGAAGTGTAAAGTATTTAAAATAATATAAATATTCATATAAAACAAAAAAATTGTATACATAGAATAAAAATGCAAATGAAAGAAAAAATAAAAAAAAGCAAATGAAAACATTAAAAGTATAAAGCAGCCATTCTGCCATTAGCATAATAACAATAACAGTAACAATAACAATAACTACAATAACAACGGCACAGTTGAACAACAGTTGAACGAACAACAGCAGCAACAACACGAAGCTAAGCAGGCAATGATAAAGCTAAAGGAGATGAAACAAAGGACACAGAACAACTGAACAACATCAAGTGTTTATGCATGCGACAACTTGTACTCTTAGTTCTTGTTGTTGTTGTTAATTTATTTGTGCTCTATTCTGTGTGTGCATGTGCGTGTGTGTGTGTGTGTGTGTTGCATACTTTTGTGCTGTCGCAGACCGAAAGAGATTAATTTATACAAAAACAAGGCTATAAAAACTAGAATAATATTAAAAATAAAAATAAAAATAATATGTAGAAGAAGGCAAGCCAAAACATTTGAACTAGTCTATATATGCACATAGCTAAAGGGTATCCAAGCGAGGGGTTGTAGAGGACTTGTGGGGTGTGTATAGGAGTGTGCTTACAAAACTTGACCCAAATTTACGTTTTGCGGTCCAGCAGTTGCCGCTTTTGAAAGAGCAGCTTCGTACTGTGCGGCTGTGCAGGTGGAAGCTGCGATTTCACTTGCATATTTACAGCACATAGAAGCGCACACACACACACACACACACACACACTTACAAACAGTGAGAAGAAGTGAGATGTAGAGAGAAAGACAGACATAGACATAGACAAGGAGACAACGTGCAAGGATTATGTAAACAAAAATAAGTTGATTCGCTCCCACGCAGCCATCGCCGTCGCAGTCGCAGCTGCTGTTGCCTGCCTGTCTGTCATTGTGTCAGTCTGTCATTGTGTCAGTCTGTCATTGTGTCAGTCTGTCATTGTGTCATTCAGTTGCTCTGTAAGTCCGTCACAGTCTGATGAGATGCCAGCTTTCTACCTCAATAGGTGCAATCACCCACACAAATGCCATGTAATCATAATAAATACAAAAAATAAAAATTATATAAAATAGAAAGGAAAGAGAGAGAACTGAGCAGCAGCTGGTTGGGAAAATAGTGAGGAATTGGAAGTTAAGGGTCTCTGGTGTCCTAATGCAATTCATTTTTAAGACGAATTCCAGTTCCATTTAAGCTTGCGTGTCGAGTGACAATCGAGTGCTGTTGATTCAACTTACCCGCAATTCCCATTCTGGCTGAAAGTGACAATAACAACAACAACAGCAACATCGACAAGTTCAACATGCGATAAAGTGCTTTTTAATTTACAACAATTATTCGATAATTGGCGAATGAAACAACAAATCTTTTTGCATTAGCGTACAAAATGTGAACAATTTTTCATTTTATTTATATGTATGTTTTGACGGAAAATATATCCCTTTTTTTAGCCAGCAGCTAATTGGAATTCCTGGCAAAACCCCAAACACTTCTACCATTCTCCCACCTTTCTCTTTTTCTCCGAAATCAACTAAATTTAATTAGAAAGCTTATGCGATTAAATGTGAATTCCGAAATTCGTTGGAACTTTGTGACTCAACTTTTGGCACGGAAGTTTCCGCATTCGGGCGAGCACGTTTAATCTACCGAAAAGGCAAAGAGTATTTCCTTAAATTATTATTGAGATACCTTGCTCATCTGTCAGCTCGGCGGCACAGGTAGAAATCGGAGATTAAAGTTATCCAGCCATTAATAAAACAGTTAGGCATGCTCTGGTGGAGCGGGCCTGACAGTCAGATACCCTCTATACAGAAAAAAAATATCTGGGATTCCGATGTTAATTTAATAAGTGGCTGCCATTTCATGCGCACATTATTTTGAAATTAACAATAATATTCTGAGCGCATACTGAAAAAAAAAATTGCGAAAATCGTGAACGTTAAATTTAAATTTCAGAATGACTATTTTCTATGTATTTATCTATGTAATATGTATATATGTATTAGAGGTCTGCATGGCTCCATTCGAAACGTCAAATGAGACATTCATGCTTAACTCAATTGAATGAGTTCGGCTGCGTCTTCAAATGAATTGAATGAATGAATTAAAACCGAAAACTTCACATTCAAAAAGGTAGAGTGAATTGAATGACGATATAACCGAAAAAACGGGTGAGGGGATAAGTGCCGAAATTTTTGTTTCTTTTTATTAAAAGTAAAAATCTAGTCACGAAAACATTTCCATGCTCTAAAGTTGTATTTTGAGTACTCTAAAAAATCTTTGCTTCATTCATTTCATTCGTTTCTCATTTACTTAATGCCTTTCATTTGAGTATTCAAATTAATGTAAAAAATGAGTATTCAATACGATGGGACCCGGGTCATTAAATTTATTGCACTCGGAGAACTGAATGAAACTCACGATACTCAGAGACGCTCAAGTTTGAATGAAGCCGTGCAGACACATGTACACAGGTGAACACTAAATTTTCATATTCTATTAAATGGGTTGAGATATCTCAAAGAACAAAAAATGTTTTTCGTCTAAAACTTCATATTCGACTAATAGTTTCTACGGCAGCTATATAATTTTATGGTCAGCTACAAATTGTTAAAGAAACGTACACACCAAATTTGAAGCGTTCAAACACACGGACAGACGGACAGGTCAAAGTTGACTAGACTGTTGATGCTGATCAGGAAAATATATACTGAATGGCCTTATAGCCTTTTTTGGTAATTTTCAATGTTCGCAGGGTGTAAAAATATCTTTCATAAAAAATTATTTAAAATTGCGCTAAGCTTATTTAGATATGCAGATATATACTAATTATGTTAATCTTATATGTATTTGTACTTCGACTTGACGAGTATTAAGTTACTTATTTCTATCTGCGAGTCATATATAATGTTATACATTCTCAAATTTGATCCAAAGCTTTTTTTAGCCTTTTCACAAAATATTCCACATTCTAAACATTCATTTAAGTGATTTTTTTTCCATTAAAAGATACAAACCTCTTCTATGAAATTTATATTTTTAATATCAGAAATAAAATATATTTACCTAAAGTGATGAACAATATTTATTTTTAATTTCAATGTAGTTCATCCTATAAGTCAATTGTGCTTAAATCTTGTGACAGCATTTCATATTTGTCAAGATGCAACAGAAGCAATTTTGTAACGCAGCTCTGTAAATTTGTTCCTTTTACAATCTGTTTAAAGATCCTCTCGTTATGCTGTCGGCGGTTAAATAGAAATAAAATATTTAATATGACAAGTACTTAAATATACCCATATTCACAGTCACATTCATATTCGCATTTAGAATCACAATCATACTTGTATTTGTTATGACTGGCCTGCTATTCGAGTGCTGTAGAAATATAATTTACAATCCATTTAATTCGAATAACTCGCTGGATATGGGCCTGAAGATGACAGCGTCATTGCGACAAAGTTGCCAGTTACAGCTACAGTTTTGTTGGCAAGTGTACTAGATATCATTGTACATATGTGTGTGTCTGTGTGTGTGTGTGAACGGCAAGAAACGAAAATGTGAAGACGAAGGAAAAGGAAAATAAATATGTAGCATACGCGCAGGCTGCGCCTTTTAATAGGAATTTGCCGCCGTGAGCCGAAAGCAAACTAAAAGATGAACACAAAAATGCAGAAATAAAACTGCAACAGCATGAGAAATAAATCCTTCATAGCATGCGACAACAACAACGGCAGATAAATGTAACATACACACATGCACACACTCACATACACGAAGTTAGAGAGACATTCATTCAGCTAAAAAGAGTCGAGTAACACCTACAAGTTAACCTGCTGAGGAGAACGGAGAGCAGAAACCAAGAGAAGAAAATAGGGCAAAGAGGCGGGGAAGAGACGTTGAATGTATTGCCATCTCTGTCTGGCACTGCATTAGCAGCCAGCTGTGAACGAAATAAACGTAAAAATATTTTTAGTGTGAACAATTTCGCAATAGCGAAAAGCGAAACTGAAACACTGAGAAAACTTTTCGCATGGCATTACACACGAACGCACACACACACACCTGACAAGATAACGGACACACTCACACAGACACACACATACATTCATTCACTTACACATACATATACCCAGATGAGTCGTGTTAAGTTAGGAAATGCCGATAGTTTATGTGCCAAAAAAGAAAAAACAGCCAGCCAGAGTGAGTGTGCGAGTACATGTATGTATAAGTGTGAGTGTGTGTGTGAGTGTTGGGTGCGTGCGTGTGTAGTTAGATGTAGTATTCGTTGCTGTCAGTTTTGTAAACAAACAAAGGCAAAGAGACTATAAAAATAATAGCCACGGAATGCAATTTCATCATATCGACTTTTTAATGCTTTTGTTTCCATAATACCCTTAATTTTTCTCGAGTTTGAGATGCCAAACAGTATTCAGTATTACTCACTAACTAAACAAATATTATTTCGAGCATACTTTTCAGATAATCTTAAATTCTGTCTAAATTTTAGTCCTCGCCCAAAACAATGCTTCAAATTTATTTAGACTGGTTAGATTTCAGAAATAATTTGAATTGAATCTTTTGTAAATCGTTGAACAGGACCGAAAAATTAAAAATTTTGAATTATTCATATCCTTCATTGATTTTTAAACTTTTTTCAAATTTCATTGAATATGTATGCAACAAATTTATAATTCAACGAAAATGAAAATAAATATATTTGTTATAAAAGGACACCATAGCTACCTTCCAGCATATTTATTTTTATTTTCGGCTTTAGTCTTAGATTTTATTATTTGTTTAATTATTATTTAATTTGTTAAAAGATTATGGTGGCAGATAGCTATGGTGTCCCTTTATAACGATATAAAATAATATTGGTAAAAATCTTAACACTGAAGCCGTGATTACATTTGAGTTTTATTTTTAGCAAAAAAAAATAAAACTCGTTCATAATCGTTATTTTTGAGTTGTACGAGTATTTTTTTTTTTATCAAAAATAATGATTATGGTGTAAGTTTTATAAAATGACTCCAAAATAAATAATCATTATTTTGGAGTCACCATTGTATAAAAAGGTGAAAATCAGAGTGGAAATATTATAAACAAATAAACATTTTGGTGCAAAAAATTATTTTCTAGGTATTTTTTAAATGTCTGATTTTTTTATTTAAAAAAAAAAAACAAACAATCATTATTTGCATTCCCTGTTTTTTTTTTTATTATTTATTAATTGAACAATTAGAGAATTTTTTAATACAACTATTGCAATTTTATTTTAATTAAATAACGAGAAAAGTAAATAATTAGTATTGTATTTCAATTTTGACTATTTATTATAGATGGATTGAACTTCAAAATCCCTAAAGAAATTCTGAGGATCAGTAGAATATATATACACATTTTTTGTATATTTTTAAACGAACAATGACACTTTGTATGATAAAAAAAAGGGTCGCATCCTTTTGTGTGCTGTCAAGGGCTGAGAATGGGAAAAGGAATGTGCGTTATGATTTCTGCTGCTGGCCCGTACTTGACACTTTTGTTCTGCTTTTACGGCCATTTTGCATGCCACAGCTCAGTGGCAGGCTTCCGAAATAGTTTCTGCTGCTGTCGGTGTCGTTGGCGGTGTCGTTGTTATAGTTGTTGTTGTCTTCATCTGAAATTAACAGCATTTATTTCATTGCATTTTTATGCGCCTCATTGCGGGCGACATTGTGAACGTCGTCGTCGTCATCGCCACTCGTGTCTGTGCCTCGGTAAACAAAGGCAACTTATTTTTATGCTATGCGCGTCAGTCGCAGATATAACAGAGAGGCAGCAGAGAAACCCTCCCCCTTCTTTCTCTCCACCTTCGTCCGTCCTCTGCCATTGTATCTACCGCCTCACATGAGCAGAGTTAAGTTTCTTATGCGCTTTTGTTAGCAGCTTCCCGCTCTGGCCATTTTTAGTTGCTGCCATTGCCGTTGTCGTTGCCAACTGTCATGAAAAGTTCGAGTCTAGAGTTGACCTGAAAAGTGAAAAGAGTGAGCTCTACTAAACTGTCCTCGACATGTGTGTGTGTGTATGTGTGTGTGTGCGCTCTGTTGTATTCATTTTTATCCGTTGTTTTCGTTGTCAGCTATGACAAGGCTGATTCTCAAATTGAACATCAAGCATGCCACGCCCACAAGCCATGTACTTATCTAGAGTTGCCACAGTCATCAAAATGTTTCGTGTTAGTGGCATACAGAGAACTGCAACGAGTAAGAAGTGCACGCTCATACTCGAATATTGATGTGAACCCGTTGTGATTTGCTCGTCTTTGCTGGTGATCTGTTTGGATAGAAACACTCGCTCATACTCGTTGAGTCAAACGCATCGAAAAACGAGTATAAGTACGAGTATAGATGCGAATGATGATGCGAGTAACTCGTTTTAAATGTGCGGGACAGAGCGGGCAATGGCAGCGGGGAATGTGTCGATCGACCCAAATGTGCGAACGAAAAATAAAAAAGGTCTACACTGAAACAAATTATTGAGCCGCATAATAATTATATGAGAAAAAAACAATTTTTTAAAATAACCCACCCACCCCCGAATATCATACATTGCAATGTAAGCGTAAGCGCTGTCGATCGCTGGGCTACTCCCTCTGACACTCGGCCTGTTTTTCGTGACACTCGTTTTAGACACTCGTTTTGGGTCGAGTATCAAAACGAGTATCACGAGTGTCAGAGGGAGTAGCCCAGCGATCGACAGCGCTTACACTTACATTGCAATGTATGATATTCGGGGGTGGGTTTCGCTGTGACGTCGCACACACGACTCTCGTCGAGGCATTTTTGACCCTTTTTTATGGCCGCCATAAAACTCGCGCTGCCGGCGAGCCTCGACCTTTTGTACACTGAGTGAAAAAATAGTAGGTTTGAAGACCTTATTATTTTAAAAAATTTTTTTTTTCTCATATAATTATTATGCGGCTCAATAATTTGTTTCAGTGTAGACCTTTTTTATTTTTCGTTCGCACATTTGGGTCAATCGACACATTCCCCGCTGCCATTGCCCGCTCCGTCCCGCACACTTAAAACGAGTTACTCGCATCATCATTCGCATCTATACTCGTACTTATACTCGTTTTTCGATGCGTTTGACTCAACGAGTATGAGCGAGTATCAAGTCGTACAGCGTACTCGATTTTTAAAACGGCGACTAGTGACTCGATTTGATTTGATTTTTGGCAACGGCGACCAATTGAACTCGAATCTACCCGTTGCAGTTCTCTGGTGGCATACCATTCTGATGCAAGTACACTAAGCAAAATTCAGACCGATTCGTCCTTAAAAAAGTTATTAAATTATTCCCGTTTCATTTTAGAATTTTTTAAGAATTTTATTTTCGTTTATACAACGAACTTTCCTAACACCAAAGAAAAGGTTCGAGCTATGGAGATATTCGACTTATAGAGTTCTTTCTCTTAGGTTTATTAATTTTACTGCTACTTATTTAGCTCGAGTTGGAGAGAGGTTTAAGTTATGGAAGTTCAACTGTATTTAATTAGACTGTTTCGTTCTTAAATATAAATAAGCTTAATCCAGATCAAGAAATTGTTTTTATAAGCTCGGAACTTAGTTTCGAATCACCAAAAAAGGTCGTAAAGTCTTAACTGAAGACCATTTATTTTTGTCTGCTTTCGATTCCCAAATGATTCTTGTTTATCTGTTGTAAGGAGCAGATCGACGAGACCGAGGAAATAAAGACTTTTTTAAATAGAATAAATTCTCTAGTCAGTCCTTATTTACTTTTACAATAACTGAAAGCTTTTAAGCCTAATTCTTAATACTTTTACAAGGTTATTTCATAGTTGCAAAAAGAATACAACAAATAAATAAGTATGATTAGATATTGACAACAAAATTTCTTAATGGATGAACTGTTCATTCTTAGACTAAAGGCATATGGCAGTAAATTTAGCCTAATACGGGATTATGTCAAGCACATGATGTCAAGAATTAGTTATGTTAAGCCGATATTCATTATCAGTTTAATGTTATTTATATAAAAAATTCCGAAAACAGTTTAGCAATATTTGATCAGTGAAAGAACATTTTTTTAAACTACGTAGCAATTATCGTTTTAAAAGTCTTCGGGTAAGTTTTTTTTTTTAAATTTATGGCACATTGGTTAATTAACATCTATTAGTTAGGAGCTAATTGGGTGAATAAGTTGATAACAGTTTTCTTTCCCGAAAGGAAGAATGGGCTTTTTGTTTTACCACTTAGAAGAAAGGAAATTTTTAAAAACTTTCACTTGAAACTACATTATTTCTGTAAGGGCTTGGAAGCTCTTAAGTCTAAAGTATTGATTGCCAATCAATCATTTGGTCGGCAAGTCAATCAATTACTTTTTTAGCACAAGAAGACAAGTGCGAATTCCAAATTCTTAGAGTAGGCGTAGCTCAATTTTTAAAAATCGACATGGAACACACACAATAACTGACAACTTGTTGAAACTGTGCAAACTGAACATGAATAAATATTTAAAATAATAAATTGAGTTGTGAGCGAAGCATCATTTTTTTATTCATTCTTGTAATTGTTTTTTGTTGGTACACTTTTTTTTGCTGAAAGTATTATAAAGCATATTAAAATACTTATGGAAAAGTTTTGAAAAAAATATAAAAAAAAAATTAACTTGCTCAACAAAAAAGTTTGGAACTAAAAAGCAATAGCAGTCAAGTGTAGCCAAAGGTGAAGCTCCAGTAACAACAACAACAACAAAACAGCAATAATAGCAGCAAATCACAGCAAAACAACAACAACAAGCAGAGCAACAACAAAGAGCAAGGACAACATGGGAAAAAAGAGCTCGAAATTGAAACAGGATACCATCGATCGTTTAACAACTGACACATACTGTAAGTATCAATCCATCCATCCATCATTAATAATAATAAATAAATAAGATATTCAAATATTTGTGGCATTTTCGGTGTAGACTATAATTATTTGATTGACCTCTTTATTTGCTGGAAATTTATAGCTCGCATCAATCAAACTAAACATTTTCAATAATAATACAAAGAGTGCAGGATATTCATTTGACTTGAATAAATAATCAATTTGACTTTGGTTCGGATTACCGAGCAATAACATTAAAGTTATTGCCTGTCAATTTACACGTGTCAATTAAAGGCAACTCGCCAGTTTTTATATTTGTATTCGTTGCTGAACCTGTTCTAACAATTCCCAATTGGTTTAAGCAGTTGCCAAATAATAAAGTTGTTCCTTCTGTCCATTTAGTCCATTCTGTCCGCACTTAATACTAATCCAACTGTTGTTGAGATGCTAATGTGAGAGTGTAAGCAAATTCTTACATTTTCTTATCCCACAGACCTTGTTTTTATGCTATTTATTATTTTATTCTTTGCATATAAATTTTTTGAATTTTTTTGTTGCCTGCTTAAAAATGCAAGTCGCCAACTTTGCGCCTAAAAACTTTGTTGACTAATTGCTTTTTAAAGTATTTTCGCCCTTTTCACTCAGTTTGCGCCTTTTGCGGTCGTAACGAAACGCAACGAATCGAGGAGAGGCGGCAGACGGGAAGATATAAATAATTACGCTGCTGAGGGCCATTCTAACCACCTGGTCCAAAGGGGGAGGGTTAGATGTGAGGGGGATGCGAAGGGGATGTGAAAGAGATGCTGCTGCAAAGTGTTGACAGATTGCTGCCAAGTTGCCAGTTGTTAATGTCTTGGTCCGAGTAATTTGTCTTTCGTTCCTTCTTTCGTTCACCGTTTCTGTCCCGTTCCCCGTTCTCGACCTAGAAAAGGGAAAAAACACATTTTGTAGAAATTCATTTTACGCTTTGCTATGCAACTCAATAATCCACCTGATGTGACTGCCCTCCATATAAATGAATACAAATTGGTATATATTCGTATATTCTTCTGAAGAAGGATTATATGGGTATACCCTAATTATGTGCAACTTTGTCTCTTGTTTACGAGAAAACGTACGTTCTGCTTTTTGCCAGCTTTTGTCGTGTCCGTTGAGTCGACGGACGCACGAAAGTGCAATTTTCTGCAGTCTGAAAATTTTGGCCACAATTTTTTGAATCATAACTTTGGCCGCGTGCTTGGATTTAAGTTTAAAACGGCAAACTTTTGGCCGAAAACGACGTCATTCTAAATTTGAAATTTGAAATTACGGTCTGCACCTGATAGCAGCAAGAACAACAACAACAACAGTCAGAGTAACAACAAAAATAAACTCAACTTTATTTATTTCGGCGAGCAAATGAACTGGAATTCAATTTATGAGCAGTTTTAGAGCAAAAGAGGCGGAAAGGGGACAACGGGTTGTATGCGCAATATGCAAAGTTCTGTCTCTATGTTTCTCTCTGCCTCATTTCCAGCTCAATATTTTAGCCGTTGACTGTCATGTTGCTGGGCAATCAATTGAAAATTACTTTCATAAATACCCACTCCGCCTATTTGCATGAACAGATAAATAAATTCTGGATAAAATCAATCACAATGGTGTCAAAATCTCAAAATCCTTCAATTCAATTCCTTCTCAAATATTTTGATCATAGGGGCTGTTGTTTTTTAAACAATAATATCCTGAATACATACTCAAAAAATATAAACATTAATCAAGAAATTTTAGAAAAATGTTTTGTTCTCTGTGTAGATATTTATGTCTGAATTTCTTCCTTGAAGTCCCACTGTACAATTGGTTGAAGCAGCCACCGTCGCCCAAATAAATGAATGAATAAATGAATGGCTGGAAATTTGATTAGTTTCGGATGGGTTCAAAAGTCGAATGACCCCAGCAGTAAAATGCAAATTCCAAAGTGTGTATAAAATAGATACAAATTGCGGTCTATTATGCCGGGCCCCAAAGGCAGGATTGAAAATCTATCTATGGGTCATCCGTAGGTCATCGCCAGCAGCAATCTCCAGTAAATAAACGAGGCTTTAAAAGCGTGTTGTGTGTGTTGGATGTTTTGGGTGTGTTGGGTGTGCGTGTCTCAGTTCACAGGTGTTTGCCTTTTCTCTTCTGGTTTTGCAACCCGTTGAATTGTCCATTATAATTGATTTTAAAATTGTTTAACACATTGTGTGCCAGGCGCAACAACACAATAAACACAATCACACACACACGCACATACACACGCGCACACACACAAACTCATGACCAGCTTACAGATGTGTCCAATTTGTCAAGCCATAAAACAACATGGTCATTAGCAGAATAAAGTAAACTATTATCTGTGTTGGGCATACGCAAAATGATTGCCGTCGCTTACTTGAGATTGCGATTGACATTGATAGCAGATTAAGCGCCAGATACTTGTAATCAACGGATTACAAGCTCCCTCACTCCCTCCCATAATGCAGAGCAATATTGCCACTGAAACCGAAGCTAAAACGATATTTGGGAGATATTTTGATATTTTAAATTGGTAATTAACTTTTGTAGAATTTGTAGAAACCTTAACCGAAATAAAATAATTCAACGGTGAACTTAGGTTCAATCTATCATTAAATTAAATGATAATGGTTATTAGTAATCGTAGGTTTTAGAACTAGTTTTGAATTTATTCCTTTATTATAGATCTGTTTGAATTGAAAAATCTTTATTTTAAATCATGAATGTTAACATATTCTTCTTGTAAAAATGTAATACATTTTTTTATTGTGGAAATTTTTTCGAAATCGAAAAAGCAAATAAACTGAACTGTATTTAGAAAGCGAAGGAAATAAATAACCGTTAGCCGTTATAAAAGCCGACAAAGTACGATTTTGCTAAGCCGATAGCCGAATAAAAATTCTGACTTAACCAAAGCAGTAACTGATGCAGATATTTGATTCGGTTTGATACCCAGGATTCCGATTTTTAATTTAATATTATTAAGTTGACACTTTCAATGATAATTAAGAAGCAATGGTAATGGTTATAGGTACAACACTGGTATCGAGGCTTTTCTGTTCTGAATTTTCATTCCTACGATTTTTTTTAAAACTTTTGAGTCCTCGCAAGGACGAAAATTACGTTTTTATGACAATTTAAATTTTGAATGTATTTAAAAACTCAAAAAGCGCGGTTTAGGAATGGATTTTAGAACTATGGTTTCTTGGTAAAAACATCTTAGAAGATTACGGATGTAGATTACGGATATGGGCTACCTTTTTTTGTGAAAAAATGTATGCACTCTATATATTTACATCCAAATAATGAAATGCACTAGTCACAATAAATAAGTTTGGTTTTAAGATCAAAAGATATTAAAATATATTTAGTGTTAATAGTTTTATTTAGAATTGAGTGAGAATAAATTTTTTCAACCATTACAAAAAAAATGCTTTGAGTTCGCTTCTACCTTCTGAACGTCTAAAATCGATATAAAATTCTCGTTCGCAGTGTAAAAGCTATCAATTTATATGAAATTTTCAACCCATTTTGTAGTTCGCTTTAGATGCCAACCGTCCATGGAAATGCCAGTAACTCAGTTAACTCGCTTTAATGCAGTTCAGTTATTTTTAAAGAGCATTTGAATATTTCATCGCTATCCTCTGCTGAAAAAACTCAATTGCTTAGGTCCTATTAGTTGATTACATTCGGTTTAGGCAGTTCAGCGATTTTGTTTTATTAAAACCATTTAAATAGAAATATAAAACTAAACAAAACCTATCGAGATTTTTCAAACAATATTGTTATATGCTCCGAGCTCAAAGTTTTGTTGAGTTTTTAAACGCGTTGCACACATTGATTGACGTGTACAAATGCGAATACGAAAACGAATACAAGAATATTACAAGTTCCACTTCACAGACCGGATAAAATGCTTACCTGCCATATTTCTCGATATGCCCCAAAAAATAAATGAGGAAAATGCAGAAGTAGGAACAGAAACAAAAGCAAAACCGAAGCCGAAACCGAATCGGAAACGTTTCGAGTCTCCTTTTCACAGTTGCAGAGCAGACAAAATGCAATTAAAAGCGCGTTGTAAACACACATATTGATGGCTGCGATTACACAAATACTTCATGTTGCCAGAACTGGAGAGAGTCCGTACATGACACATGCCACAACAACAACAACAACAGCCCAGGGTGTGTAGGTGTATGGGTTGGTGTGTTGAGCATGCAAATCAAAAATGTTATATTCTCGAATACCAGCAACAATTGCTACGAATCCTCGATGCACCATCGAGTGTACGGAATGTAGCAGCTAGGATGGATGAATGGGTCAGGTCGTGTCAGTTTGGTGGCTGTGAAGGAGAATGGAAAGAAGGAGCAGATGTTGAAGGGAAAAAGCGAGTGAGAGAGAGAGGGAAAACGAACACAACTAAAACGTGAGCACTGCAAATCAGACATTATGCATGACTATCAATTCGACTTCGCGAAGCTTGCTCATATTCACTCACATATTCATGGCAACACTCATTTATGAACCCTATGTATAAGAAAATTCAATTGAAAATTATGAATTTCTAAGATTTTCTTATTAAATTCAAACTAGTTTAATTCATATTATCAATAACTCCTTAAACTGTTTTTCTTTCATCTAAATATTTATTTTAGTAATTTCTCAGAGCAAATTAGCACTTCCAAAAAAAGCCACATTAAAATATTCATAAGTTTTTTAACAAACACAATCACTAGTTCAAACATTTCGGAATAATTTAGCAAAGTTTACCCTTTAGTTTTGTACCCAATAATGGAAAGTTCGGCGAGTTCTACATTAAAGTTTAGGTCAACACCTGATTATAAATAATCTATTTGAACATATTTAAGGTATAGAAGTTTTAATTAAAAGATAGAATTGGAATGGAATAATAAAAAGACTCGATTTTTTTTCATTTATTTATTTAATGGCAACTAAGAGCAGGTGACCAGAATAAAGTTTAAAAATTAAAATATTGAATTATGTATATATAAATTTAAATTTAAAAAAAGAGAATAAGGAACACATAAAATATTTATAACTAAATATTATAGTTAGTTTAAATGATGATAAAATGAGTACCAAAAAAAAGTTTGGACATTTTTAGGTATAATTGATATAAGTAAATTTCAATAAAAAATGTTGAATTTAATGGTTATTGTTAACTTGAAGCAGCAGAGTAAGGCTTTGGGGAAAGTGTATGAATAATGACAGTGCCGACTGTGGGGAATGATGGTGGCAACGTCACCGGAGGAGGTTTCTGCTCCGCAGCAGCAGCGACAATTGTGACAGAAAGACAGAACGACAGACAGAGAAACATTCAGGCATTCAGAAGTGGCAACAAGTCGTATGGACAATATGCGCCTTATTTACAATCCATGCAACGCACACCATGGGCCAGTAAATGCCGTTATATTTTTACATGCCACACGTCAATAATACAATGCAACACAAGCGGACATAAAGGCTGTTGCCTGTTGGGGATAAATGGAAACGTAAACGGGCTGTGTTGTGTTGTGGGTGTCGTTCATCCACTTATTCCGCCTCCCATTCAATTCCCCTCACCATCTGCCTGTTTGACTCTCTGTCTGTCTGGCTGTCGCTATCGATTACCAATCAATTCAGTAACGACTTTGGCAATTGTTGACTTCATTGAGTTTACGTTGCCCATGGGCAATAGACAGAGACTGAATGGGTTCACAAAGGACTATAGAATACTAATTAAAACACAAATATAGAAATTTGATGCAATCTAATGCATTGCACTGCGAAGCTAATCAAAATTGCACAAGATATGTCGATAGA
Organism: Drosophila quinaria; assembly: GCA_035047525.1. Classification (NCBI taxonomy): domain Eukaryota; kingdom Metazoa; phylum Arthropoda; class Insecta; order Diptera; family Drosophilidae; genus Drosophila; species Drosophila quinaria. The sequence continues at coordinate 14,209,625 of JAWNPO010000455.1, read as the reverse complement.
ACACGAGCTTTGAAATATTTAGGAAGAGCAGGGGACGATCAATGGTATGACCAATAACGGTGCTATTAAAAACCACTTAAAAAGGCTACTCACAGTTCAAAGTCATGATTTATAAAATGGAAATCGAAGTGTTGCAAATATTGAAAAAAAAAAAAAACCGTGTAGAGGGTTTTGAACCCTTTGACCACAATCAAATCATATAGCTCTTGGATAGTTGGCAAATATTCCAATGATTTAAGTAAAGCAACGTTTTAATGCCTGCTTCAAACATAAACATTAAACAACTACAGACTTAAAAATGCAAATAGTGATTTGTAAAAATATATAATTAATGCGAACTTAAACTTAGCCGATATTTTCATTTAGCCCTTAAATGACCAGCCCTGTATTTAGGTCAAAATGGGTCAACACAAATCTCCACTAAAAGTACTAAAATTACTATATCAACTAGTATATATCCATTGTCTGAATATCAGTGATTACGTAGGCATTTGTGGATTAAGTGTTCGATAAACAAGTGAATTCCAGAGTTGCATCAAATCTCTTTTAGATAGTAGAATTTTTTTTGTTATGATTTGTTGATTTTTTGATGTATTTATTGCCGTAAAAATTAAGTGAAATTGTATATTGTTTTTAATTTGCTATTATTGTTTATAAAGAAAATATATATTATTTTTGCCAACCTTAGTAGACCGTTTTTACTTTTTAAGCACAGGGTGTATAGTAATAAACGTGGTCGGCTTTTGGCAGTGAATACTATGAGACTCAACTGATGATGGTGTTAGTGGTATTCCTAATGTTGGTGTCCCATGGGAAGAAAACTGTGGCCATTGCCCAGCGCTTAACAACAAACAATTCCAATGTGTGTAATTTTGCGTGAATTTATGTTTTGGTCTTTAACTTTGTTGCTGTCCGAAGATAGGCAAGCAACCCAAGCAACCATCCAGCCTGTCCAACCACCTATCCGAGTATCTCTATCCCCTCTATCCGTCCGCCCGGAGAACTTGTGGGCGGTACCCGTAACATGTGCGCCATTCACACGCCCATAACGGTCACAGTGGGAGCAGCAGGCATCGGCCAGGGATCGGGAGACTGAGACTCGTTTCTTAAACGTTTTGTAAACGGCCATTAGGCCACGGCAATGGCCAAACCATGACCAAAAATAATAATAATATATACTCTTATATATACAAAAAAAGAAAAAAAAAAAAAAACAACAACAATAACGAAAGAACAGAATACTGAAATTGTAATACATTGAGGGAACATTTGTTTGCCCTGGGCGTGGTTCGTTCAGACAATGAGAAAAATGTAAGTGCGAGTACAAAACATTTACAAAAGCTGCAACTGAATTGGTCTATTTGATGCTTGTACTCTTAGGTCTTAGGGGCCAAATTGTGAGTGTATTACGACGATTCTCATTCTCAACCTGCCCCCATCTTATCTGGTCTATTTTAAATTGTTTATGTATGAAAACTGTGTTGGAAAAGTAAATTTTTTGAATTATTTATAGACAATGCACAAGCATTGTGTATTTAAATAACGAGTGAATAATATTATATTTTTTAATTGAATCGTTTTATATCACGTTTAACTAAGGATAAAGTGTAACTAAGGATACTCTTTTGTGATAAAACTATAGTAATATATGAATGCAGATATATATTTAGAAATATTTTCAGACTTTTAAGGGGATTAACTTTTTATTTAATTTGTGTTTTTATACACGTTACTTAAAACATAAGTGAAAGGGGATATTGTATTCGTTGCAATATACGTAACCAGGGAAGGTATAGCTAAAGCCTTTCCCCCTTGTTTTTATTTAATTGCAATCTAAGTGAGCAAGTTCTATATAAATTCAATTTTCAGTTGTCACTTTAATTTGATTCGTTTACTATAAATTAAAGTGTATGTACTATTCAATTCTTTTTTTTTGAATAGTCCGCAACTATTTTAACACATTGAGATTGTAGAAAATTCTTATACTGACCACATATATTTATTTGTTTGCATTTATCTATGTATTTCTGCTGTTTGGCGAAATATTTAAGTATTTGTATCATTAAAATTAAATGTTATGCAAATTTAATACATTTTTATTCTTCTGTTCATTTGCAGTTACAGAAAAAGAAATACGTCAATGGTGAGTATGGAAAGAGCGATGAAAATCTTTTAAAAATCGTTCTAATTGGATATAAATATTTTTTTTGGAAAATTATATACAAACAGGCACAAAGGATTTCTAAAAGACTGTCCGAATGGTTTACTCACAGAGCAAGTACGTAGCACATAGCACACACAACACACACATACAACACACATACACACAAACACTCACACACTGACAGTCATGGATACACCCGTGAGTGTGAGTCACAATTTAAGCGGCTCCCATTCATTCAAGTCATACAGTTAATTAAGTTAATCTTCTCAATATGTGAGCACAAATTTCAAGCAACAGCAGTTGAGTAGCAGCAACAACAGTTGCTTCAAAATGTATACGCCCACCCTTCACCTCCTCCTACTGCTTAGAACGGATACAGAAGATCCTTCTGGTGCTGCTACCAAAATGAATAGCAGCCCATTTGAAATGTGTTGACGGCAACGACTGTTGGTTGTGGCTGCTGTCGACTGTCGGCTGTTGTTGATAATGAAATTTATTAATAGGAGCCGCCTTTATTGAAACACAACTCGAAATACTTAACTTACTCACTCGCACATACACTTACACATACAGACATATACACATAGAGACAGCCACGCCCGCAACGCCCTAATTGTTTTTCATCTCTTGCCAGGGTTTTATCAAAATCTACAAACAGTTCTTTCCACAAGGCGATCCTAGTAAATTTGCATCGCTTGTGTTTCGTGTCTTCGATGAAAACAATGTGAGTATTAAGGCCATCAAGCTCATATCCTTGTCGCTGGTCCCCCTCTACCCTCTTCCCTCTCCCCAATCATTATCTCCTCCTCCCAGTTTCACTCACTTTTCTTTCACCCTCCCCGTCACCAGTTGCCACAGCCAATCTGCCTCATTGACATTGATGAATTTGTGGGCAACTCGAGCGCAAAAGTTGACGATTTCGGCCAATTAGCTAAAATTGTGTTTCGTAATAGACTGAGTTGCCAAAATGTTAGGCCAAAGTGCGTATACTCTGTCGAACAGCTTATACACTTGTAACTATGTAATTGAATAGTCCCATTCAGTTAAATTCAATCAATCAAATGTATGTTTAGTCAATTACAGGATAGTTCATTTCTTTCAACTTATTTTCAGAATATCAAGTACACAATTTTGTTGAATAAGAAGTAGTAAAATGGTTGGGAATGCTTAATGAGTGCGAACACTTCATAAATGAGTAATCCAATTATATTCTTAATGCTGTCAAACAGGAAAATATTAAAAATGGGTATTAAGAGAATAGCAATTGCAAAACAAGTTGTTTTTTCAAATTGAAATAATGTTTTATTTTTTATAAATTCAATAAATACATACACACATATTTATTTGTTTTGTCCTTTACTTAAATGTAAAATGCTAGATTGATATAAAGTTTATTTGTTCAGGTATTAAGAATATTTTTTTTTATACAAGTTACAAGTGCCTTATAAATATCCAAAGATATTTGAATTAAACTAACAAATGACGGATAGTGTATGTTATATGCCTAGTTTAAATTGTGAATAAACTCATTATGTGAATAAACTCATAAATTAAATTGAGGAAACTGAAATGCCATTGACATGAAATTGGCTCTTAGTTAAATAAAGAATAAAAATAAATAGTAGATTTAACAATTTTGAAAGTTTAATATGTAGTACTTTGTTTCTAAATTAAATTAGCTGAGTTGAGATTTAAAAATGAGTTCGCATAAATTGATTGATCGAAATGATATAAACGAGTGTATTTATAATAAACGGTCAAACTGAATTCATTAGCCAGTTCTAATAATGCTTTTTCCTGAGGGAAACCCATCTAGGGACTCATTAAGTTGTGCTCATTTTTTTATTTATGGCCAATTGTGGTGGTGATGGCGATGGCTATGGCGATGGTGGTGCTGGTGATTGTGGTATCAGCGATTTCTGATGGCATCCCCAAAAACCTGTTTGATGTCTGGGTTTCTGCACTGATTTGCCTTTGCCATTGTTTTTCTTCTTTCCTTCTGCTCTTCTTGTTTTCGTTTTCGTTTCCGTTTCTGTCTTTTCTTTATTTGTGCTCCTTCAGGATGGTTCAATCGAGTTCGAAGAGTTCATACGCGCATTATCCGTCACATCGAAGGGCAACCTGGATGAGAAACTGCAATGTAAGTTTGAGTTTGTTTTTCCCATCGATAGATTATATTTCACGAGGCCAAGCCAATCATATCAAACGATAGATTCTTTTCCAATTAATGTCAATTGGCATATGTATACCATATTACAGGGGCCTTCCGTCTTTACGATGTCGACAATGATGGTTACATAACGCGCGAAGAGATGTACAATATTGTGGATGCAATCTATCAGATGGTTGTAAGTAAACATTTCTCTCATCACTTTTACTGCGAGCTAACATACATACATGTGTATCTGCCTTGTCTATATTTGGTATTGTGTTGTGATACTATTATTGAGCAATTGAATTTGGTATTTTGTTTACATATTTAGGGACAGCAACCGCAGTCGGAGGATGAGAATACGCCGCAGAAACGTGTGGATAAGATATTCGATCAAATGGATAAAAATCATGATGGCAAATTAACATTAGAAGAATTTCGTGAGGGTAGTAAAGCTGATCCACGTATAGTTCAGGCGTTAAGTTTAGGTGGTGGTTAAAACGAATCTTTAGAAACGCGCAACAACAAGAACAACAACTATAACAACGGAAACGACATCAACATCAACAACAACACAAAACCAAAAAAAAAAAAAAACAACGTTAATAAAACACAGCAAAACTATGAAACGCTGCTAAAAGAACAGAAAAATCAAGAAATTCATAGAGAAATGCTTTTGGTTTTTGGCTAACATTTTACACTCTCGTACACAGAAAATAAAACGAAACGACAAAACCGTTAAAGCAATCAGAAATCAGAATCGCCAACAACAAAAGTTTCACATTTAACAACAACAAAAAGTCTACAATAAAATACAAAAATTTTTTCCCCGATTTCGCGCGTCGATTAACATTCAAAATGATAATAATTTTTTGATATATACGAATATGAAGAAGAAAGACAAAATTCAAATTTAATATAAATATATACATATATATATACACATAAACAGTTTATATATATCTATATATACATATGTATGTGTAAGCAAACTTATACATACTAGATATGGCTATAATCTAAATCGTGGCGTAGTCAGAACGCAGTTCATAGCGATAAAAATTATAATAACTATTGATTAACATGAAAATGCGAGAAACGTAAATCAATTTTTTGAGCATACACCAATTATTAGTAAATACATTAAACAAAATACAAAAAAAAAGTCTTGCATATTTGAATAAATTATAAAATAAAATAAAATACACAAAAAAAAAAAAAAAAAAATTACGAGTGCAGCCTTCGAGATATTTCTAAAAATTAAAATTAATAATACAATTTAAAGATATCACCTAAGCATTGTTGATATACGAAAGAAAAAAATAATATACCAAATATACTTATATATACAAAAATATATATACAAATATAGATACAAAATATACACCTTTTATGGATCATATGCGGCGACAACAAGAACATCAAATTACAAGAACAACAACAGCAATAAACAACAAAATATAAGTAATTAATAATAACAAAAAGGCATTAATCAATGGCAAGTGCAAAAGCCGAGCAAAACTTAACGTAGTATTTCCAATTAGGCACTATCACAAACACACACACACACCATCCACTTCTACACACACACACACCCAGGCTTACACACACACACTCACACAAACAGATATGCGCTAGGATGAGAGCGCAGAAAATAGCGCAGCATTTAATAAAATGCGATCGCAAACTCTGTTTTGTTTTTGATTTTTCAAATTTCTTTTAATTTGCGCACTTATTATTATTAAGTGGACAACACATTGACAATAGCCTTTAAACAAAATACAATTGTTTTTTTATGAATAAAGCAAATAAAACAACGCACAGCATAAAAAAACAAACAAACATAAAAGCAAACAACAAGAAATGTTTAATGCTCTCGAAAAACGTTTACTAAGCTGCCAAAGCGAAACAAGAACAACTACATTACCAGTTTCAGCAACAAAAACAACAACAACAACAGCAACAACAACAATAGCAACAATAGCAACAAGAACAACAAAAACAACAACAGCAACAACAACAGCCCAGCTCTCTATACATTTTTGTGAGACTAAAAGCCCCGTGCGAGGGCCCAAAACAAACCCATCATACGATTTAATTTCTATTCTATATGCGGTTCAGCTTTATTATTGCATTGATTTACTAACCCAATTAATAATTTATTACAATCTATCTATCTATATACATATATATATATATATATTATATAATCTTTATTAAATATTTGCTACTTCTTATGAATATGGCTAATCATGCACTTGGACAGTTTCACAACTACACAAGAATCACAACCATACCGTACCGATCTCTATAAATATTACCCAATATAGACTATATATAAATAAGTATAGAAATGCTTATGTATATTTCTTAGTAAAACATACATGCTTATCAACTAAACAATCCAAAACAATCCCTTAACTTAACTCACATTCACGTCACACACACACTTTGATTTCTAGATCTTTGATTTTGCAACTGTGTCTACTTTAATGCCTTAAGTCAAATTTTCCAATCGGTTCGAATCTCGAATTTTATCGGCACCCAGCATTGAATATTGGCTATATTTACTTACTCGTACATACCAAATACATTCTTACAATGCATATAAACAATATCTAAACATATACGACAAAAGGTCTGTTCCGAGTTACACTTTCGCTATACTTTCGCACAATAAATTGAAGCATACATGCTCAAATATTTTCGTTACTGCTGCCATTTAGGCGAAATTGAAGAAAAGATGCAATTCTGAATACACCTCAATAATCTTTTCTCTAAAAATTTATTCAATTTTCCTTACAACTTTTTGTTTTATTTATATTTCCTTTTGACTTACTAAGCGCACACCAAGAAAAAATTTAACAGTGAATAAATATAGAAAACTGTCGCCTAAACTCAAAAAAGCTTAAGAATCAAATCAAAAAAGAAAAAAATATACAAAAATTACAAAAACAAATAATGAAATCGGCATCGATTTACATATACACATATATATATGCATATAGCTATATATCTATACTTACATACTAAAATATACTTAAAGTAAGCACTACAATCTAAAAAAAGTCTAACAACAACAACTACAACTAACAAAACAAAATAATAATAATTAAATAAAATACAAACGCTTCTAAGAACCTCACTGAAATTCTTCGAAAAGCAAGGACAAAAAATATATGATATACTACTAAACAAACATATTAATAAATACCATACACAATACGAATACACGAGTATATTAATTAATAAAAAAAAAAAACGAATAACAAAATAAATTGGAAACTTAATCAATAATTAAATAATTCGAAAGTGATATAGCTGACAAAAAGAAATGTGTCTGTAGTTTAGTAGCTAAATATAACAAAAAGAAAAAAGTAAGAAAAAATTAATAAAACATTAAAAAAATATATATGAGAATATGAAATATATTTTCAATTATATAAATTTTTTTTGTTTTGGAAAACCAAAGACGCATACAAGTATAAAAAGAAGCTGTAAATAACACTTAAGGGCGTCACTTATACAGTCACACTTTCACTACCATATACAGCTAAATGAATACATGTTTAAACTGAGGCTAAGCTGAGGCTCCGCCCAGAACTAAAGAATAAATTTGTTAACACCAAATATGACGGGTCTTAAGTAAACATTAAGTACATAAGTAACTTGTTTTTTTTTTGTCGCGCCGTGCAGCTAAAAGAATTGGCATCAAGCAAGGCATTATAAAGTCAATTGTAATACGAAGAATGAGAAAATATAGTCAAAAAAATAAAAATAAATAAATAAATAAAAAAAAAAAAAATTAAATTTGATATAATTTGCAATGAATGGCATTAAGTTCAGCCGTCATTGACAACACACGAATGTCAAGTTAAACGTTTCACAAGCAATATTTTACATAAATTATACAAACATACATGTATGTATGTATAAATATATAAAACTACATGTAGAAAATGCATATAGATATATACATAAATATTTACATGGGATACATAATGAATAATATAACAACTTGACAATTGGTATAACAAGTCAAATATTGTAATAATTATTTTATGTGCAATGTCTGAGCAACGCAACATTAACATTAAACCTTAATAATAATAATATAGTATATATATAAATATATATATATATATCTATATATATATAAACAATACATATTTATGAGATATGTATATATATGTGTATATATATAATGAAAACAATAGATGGAAATACCACACATTTTTAGTGATACTCTATGGAAAAACTCGAATCTAATTTTTTGCTAAGAAACGAAACGAAAACTAGAAATTTAATTCTAAATCGAAAACATAACAACTTTAGTAAAAACGATTTCTCTTTTGTTCTTGATTTGATTTTTATAACTATTTACTGTTATTTATTATTATGATGATGATTATTATGTATACACATACTTATAAACTTATACTTACCTATAAACCACAACAACAAAGAGATAAAATACTAATTCTTTTACCATATTTTTTTTAAAGTAATAATAAAAAAAGAAAAGTAAAGAAAGAAATTGAAAGGGGAAATTCATCTTGTTACTGTCAGAAATATTACTTACTTCAAATAAAAATTTTAAAACGATTTTGCCAATAGCTGTGTACTAATTACTATTGACTTTACTTCAAGAAGCAATTAATTACCAACTACAACAGGTAAGTTAGAACAATTTTCTATACCTCTATGCCTGTTTTGTACAAGTTTTGCAAAAGACTTATGCGAACAAAACAGCTGCTTTGGGGCCACTTTACTAACATAGACCTCGTTGTGTGTGGCTCAGTGTAACTGTTTATGTTATTATGAGGACCTGACATTCTCATAGGTATCGTACACACAAGTGCTAACAAACTCAAAGCACAAAGCTCAGCAGTGCGTCTGCCTCGGCGTTTTGTTTAACGACCATTACGTGTAATCAAATACAAATAGTCACACTGCGTATGAGCAATTTCAGCTAATTACAGTTGGAATTGCATAGATTGCCGATAATAAGGCCAACAACAATATGCTTACATAAATAAAAGAGCATTACTGGTAAGTACCTCAAGTACCAGTTGGCAATGTCTACACGAAACTGGCAATGAGTGCTCAAATCAAAATATTTATATAATTCCAAATTTAAGAATGTAGCAATTAGAATTGGAAGGCCTTTGCTTAAGTGTAATTCAGTTAATAATACATTGAGGGAAAAAGTCCATTATTTCGTACATAAAACGATACACTTCGAATTTGATTTCTTACTAAGATTGAAATTACTAAAGTGAAGTATTTCGAACTTTTTTCAATTACGATATTTTTACTATGAAATCTAACTGTTTTTGCGTTTTCAATCTCAAAATGACTTGATTTATGTACACTTCAAACTTGATTCAAGTCGATTGAATTCATTCGATTCATTCGATTGGAAATTGGGAATTGTTTTTCAGCTTGTCAAATTTTAAATTCAATTTATTAATTTAATTTCCTTATTATTTCATTAACCTTACGCAAGACTGTAACAGCTGGCAGTACATAGACATAAACCGTGTATATGTCTCTTACTGCAAGTTATTGAGTAAATTTGGCAACATTTCCTTTTACCTTAAGGTGTTTTTACAGCTATATATTTGCCATGGCAACTATATGAACGCATTTTCAAAGACACGCAAGTATATTGGTTGTCAGCGAAACTGCGACTTCAAAATCCGCAAAGACGATTATGCTATCGCAATCAGTTATGCTCTTCTCTACAATTTATTTCTAAAGGCAATCTAATTCTCGTTACAGCAGATAAGCTCTCTACAATGAAATTTTATACTCATACTAAGCATTGACTTTTGTATGCATCTATCTATAGATTTAAGCACAAGGTTTTCACCATAAAATTCTTAAACCTCATTAATTTCTAACGTTTTGTGGTTGTTTTGGCCAGCAAAGGAAATTAAAGGACTGTCGTACATTGGACTTTTGTCGTTTGTGGTCAGCGTCCAGTTAAGCAGTCTATTCCATTTATTCTATTCAATGTATTCAGTTGAGTTAAGGTCTGTTCAGTTCAACTTACACAGGCCTAAGCTCAGTTCATTTCTGGTTTTACAGTTGATTTGATAATGTTTGGAATTAAATTTTTTTTTTTTTAATTTTGAGTTCACATTTTGTGGTTGAGAAGGGAAGAGAAAACTTGAGCTTCTCTATGTGTATGCGTACGATTTGACTGACTGTTGACATTTTTCTGTTGTCGACTTGGCAGTGGAGTGGGTTTGTAATTACCTTTTGCTCTTGTGGTTTCGTAGGTATTTTGGGCTGCCAAATTGAACATGAAATAATAATGGAATCGAGATGGAGAAAAGTGGCATTGCGGTAGTGACATTTTTCAGGCAGCACCGTGGCCAAAACCGCGTGCATAATTAACTAATTCGGCGAGTACGGCAACAAAAGTATCTGCTAGATACTTACTACGTATCTGAGAGTATGTGTGTGTGTGTACAGCATTCGGCGTCTGTTTATCTAGGCAGCCCAACTATTTATAATGAAAAGGCTGCCAAATAAAAACGAAAATAGCTTTTGTATCTTTTGTTGTATTTGTATCTATAAAATTGGCGCTGCCAGCAGCAACAGCAACGGCGACTGAGAGCAAAAAAAAAAGTAAACAAATGAACGAATAAACGAAAACTGATAAATGTTGCTACTCGCATACAATGCAAAACAATACCTCGCCTCGTACATGAATTTCAAATTTCTTTCCATGAACAATAATTCGAATTAACAATTTTACAGCCTAGTATTTCCCGCATTGCCTGCAAAGCACCTCATTCCAGTCAACCTCTTCTCTCTCTCCTCCACCCCACCATGCTTCCCCCTCCTTCATTTACAATGCCTGAACTTCTCCGATCAGTTCAACTAAAACAAATAAACAATAATTGGTTGCGCTCAATTCCTCAACATTTCGTTTATGCGTTCAGTTTATTGCCACCACGACTGCGTCTGCCTCTGCTTCTGCCGCTGCCTCTGCCGCTGACTCTGCTGCCGTTTGCGTCGACGTCAGCGTCAATGACGCGCTCACACTGACCACCAACGGCCACGTTAGCCACCGACGACGAAATCCAAGTCCAAATCCGCATCCGCGTCCATCCGCTTAGGTGCGTCGATTACTTTTGCTGCCCATTAAATGCGCCTCTTACGTTCGTATTTATTCGAAATTATTCGTTGCGCGTTCGAATTTTCGAATCGCAACAAAAAATCGATGGGTCCAGTGTTTCTTAGTCGCTGTTTGTCCCGCTAAGCTTAGCTGGCGTTTGACTTTCTTTTTAAACTATTATACGTCTACTTTATACAATCCTTTAAAATTAATCAGTATAATAAAATTTTAAAATGTTAAATTTAAAGCTGAACGTTAAAAAAATTTGGAACAGTGATTAACAGAACCTTTATCTTCCTGCCTTTTTTACATTATAGAAAAAAGGAGCATTTGTTTAAAGGTAATAATCCCAAGTATTTTATGTACAGCTTTACTCCATTCAAATTAAGCTGATTTGTAAAATTTAAAACTTGCAGTTGTACAATTCATTGTGGATAAAATTCAAATGTATAAAAAAATATATAAAATCTTAGGCCTACACATAAACTCATTTAAAGTATTTATCGCAGTACATTATTTCCAATTAGCTTGTTATTCTTAATTAATTTGATTGCTTCATTGTAAGCTTGAAAAGTTCATATTAACAAATTTTCGATTAGACTGTTCTGATGATGCATCAAATAAATCGAAATCTAAAAACTCTAATAAATAATAAACAAAAAAGGCGTTTATTAAATAAATTATTTTCTTATATAAAAAAGAACTCTACTATGTATTAGGAATATTATGTTTACCATGTCAAAAATGTTCTTAACGAGAGAAATTATCAACAAAATTATAACATCAGATGAGTGTCATAATTCATTCATCTTTAAAAAAACATTAAATATTAAATCAGTAACATACATGTACTATTTAAAGTATATATAATAATAATTTAATATAATAATTTAATGCTTAATTTAATATAAAAATTGAATTCGCGATGTGAATAAAACATTTAAGTTGTACAAATTACTATTAGACAAGCTAAACGACTTACATTGAAAATGCGATTTTAAATAGAAAGCCAAAATGAGAAATTAAATATAAGCAGAGAAATTTTTAATTGTAAGTACTTACTTCATTAATAAATATAAAAAATAAACCTTAATAGAAAATGTATTTAGATGAACTGAAATTTTAAATAAAAATTTTTTATAATTTTGGGAGAGGAGTTTTAAAAAATCTCTTCGCTGGTATTTTTTATAATAAATAAAAAAAGTAAAACAATAATTAGATAAATAAATAAACAATATTATATTAAATGTGACTCCGCACAAGTGTTGTACATAGTGTATGCAGAAGTCGTTGCTGTTCGCGTCGGTTGCCAAAGAGTTAGTTGGTAGGAGCGACTGGTGGTGGAAGGGGGTGGTGGAGGGGAGGAGGAGGAGGAGGGGATTATGGCAAACACAAATTTGCGCTTTATTTGCGCTTTGCCGTATCTGTTGCGCTTTATCGTTTATTTGTTGTCGTTGTTGTTTTGTATGCGAATTTTGTGTTGTTATGCTTCGATTCAACGCTGGGCGATTCGTACTGTTTTAATTATTTACTATATTTAGGCAGCGAGCCCGCCCCGATTGAAACTAACAAGTACAAATACTTATTTATTTGCCTGCTCTTGGATTATCACAATTAGTCATAGCAACAGCAACAGCATCTACTGTCGGCACCTGCATAGAAATGCAAAGTAAATACTTGTAACTCATTCCTAATACCCCCATTCCCCATTGCCCACTCCCCATTTCCCATTCTCAATAATACTCAATCTACAATTTCTTATTGTAGTTCCGCCTACGTCGACGTCGACGTCTTTCCGCTGCTGTTGTTGCTGATGCTGTTGCTGATGCTGTTGCTGCTGTCGACGGCAATGTTGCCGCTGGTGGCTACTGGGCGGACTTGGCGAATTGTGGGCCACTCGGTTGCCGTTTGCCATTCGCACAAGTTGCATGTTGGGCTCGCCTCTGGTTGCCTTTCGTTGTTTTTTTCGTTCTTTTTTTGTTGCTCTTCTCATTGTTGTTTTATTTTCGGCTCGCGTGCGTTGTGCATATTTTAAACTAAAATTTTTCTTTTATTTTCCTTCGTTATTTCCTTTGTTTCTTCTCGCCTCTTGCATCAAGTGTGTTTAACTTCGTTTTTTTTCTCGCTTTTTTTTATTTTTTATATTTAATTAATTTTTTTTTTTTGTTTTTTGTGGTGCCGCGCAAATTCCTGATAGTTCGTTTTGTTATTTCGTGCCTCGTGGGCCCTCTAATTAAATGTACGCGCTAATGCGTTAAATGGTTTTGTCAGTTGGTTTAAGCCACGACTGTGTTAACTGAAGTCTGTGTGAACGCGGTTTGCGCTTTGAATGTGTGCTGGCGATTGACCGAACATATAATTATAATTACTTACGTTTAATCAGTTATTATTGTTGCATATTCAACTGTGTTTAACAGCAAACCACAAGCGATTACAACAACAATTAAACAACAACAACAACAGACATAACCAACAACAACATTTTGTAATCACAACAATAATCACGGAAGTTGATCGCGGTTGACCACTTACATCACACAAATACAAATACACGTTTTGTATTTGGCTGTGGACGTGCATACAGGTATGTATTTTGATACTCCTATAATCCTAATATAATTAGGCCTAATAATTTCTACCTCCCCCCTGTGTCACACCTATGTATGTATGGGGGTGTGCGTGTCAGAAATGACACAATTTCAATTGCATAATTTATCGATTTGCTTACTATGATATCATAATTGCAACTGCAACAGAAATAGCACAGGTTCCAATACAAAATTTGGAAAATATGATTCATAATTATCTTTTTACATATATATGTACAATATATTACCTAATGTTTGCTGATAGATCGACTGAACTAGTAAAATCAATTTCTTACATTTATTGTTTACAATTATAAGTGTGCACCGGAATTCGGAAAATGTGTGTATTAACCAGAGGAAGAATAAATCGGTGACTAAAATCTGTATTTCCTTTTGAGTTACACACATACCTTTATTTCATTTTATTCTTATTATTGTTTTAAAACAAGTTTCATTGATTTTAACTCTTTATCGGACTTCTGTTAAAATAAAGAACGTTATTAAAAAATTTCTTAAATGTCCTTTGATACATAAATGTAACAAACAGAATTCGGATATTTAAACACCTAATATCAATTTTTTTTCAATAAACCCTTTATTTAACAATAAAAATTATACTTTAGTCCAAATTAGGGTTTGTAGCATCTCTGTCACATGACCAGATAAAGGGTTAAGGAAATTTCTATTTGACGATTGTTATGTGATTATGTCAAAAATTATGGTTAAACTCAAGTGCACAAAATATTATATATCTTCTGAACATCTTCAAGTTAATTTCTATGCGAATAATCTATTCGTTTTATTTCTAGAGCTGACTATTAATTGCGCGAAATCTTCTACAATAAAATGTAAATCGTTTATTTACATTTTTAATTTTCAACGGAATAGTTTATGTATACATTCTTATTTGTTATTTTGTTTTTATTAACAGAGAAATTGCACAGAATTTTAAAACTGTTTGTGTAAAGGAAACACAACAAAGTAGCAATAAAACAACAAGCTAAATATTAATTATTAAAATATATTACTCATAATTGTATAACTGGCTGTTAATTTTAAACTTGTATATAGTATTTTCTTAAAATCACCGTCTGTGAATAATCCAATGTACTGTAGTGAGCTATGAATTTACATACTATATTTAAAATATTCCAATTATACTATGTCGAATACATTTAATTACCCAAGTTCATGGTCTCAATTTTTATATTGTTGAAAGGAAAGTATTGCATTTCGTATTAAGTTAAGAAACTAATCCAGTTTAGTACTCCAGTGAGTTGACCGTTAATTTTGGGACTAAGTTTAACACTTGGTCGGAAGTCTCCTACGGCGATGACGTGGCAACATGACCGGCAGTTGGCCCAAAAGCAGAAAGTCAATGGCCAGACGCCACTTTGGAGCTGCATTGTGTAAGTCAATTAATTAATTGGATCTAAGACACTCTGTGTGTGGGTATGTGTGTGTGCAGGTGTGTGCCATACCTGACATCTCGATGGCGAGCAGGAACCACGACAATGAGGCCACGAAGCGCATGAAATAAAATGCATCATTAATGAGCCACGAAGAGAGTCCGGGCCAATAACGGAATAGGATTCTGGCCCAGGTCCATTTGGAATGGCCAAGTGCGTGCAGCACCTGATCGAAGATATTGAGAAAAGGCTGCCACATCGAAAGCAGCACATAGTCCACCAGAAAGAGAACAATGAACACCTCCAGCAACAGGAAGAGCTTTCGCAGCGGTGCTGCTAGCCGTTTCATGTACTGGGGTCGATACTGTAATAGGGTCAAAAGCAGCCCGCTGGTAAAGAATGCTGATGACCAGTTAAAAGGTTGCGGCTCGGAGACTCCTTCGGGCAGCTTGTCGGCATTCAGCATGTGCATCACATGCCATTGATTCCACTGCATCATCACGCCCAGTGTCAGCATCAACAGTGACTCATAAAAGTCACTCACCAGCTCTTCGGCTCGTATCTGCATCCTGCGCAATCGTAACTCACTCATGGCTACGAAATGACTTACGATTCTAACCAATATCTGTTTAATTTGGAATAGGATACAAATTATACTATATTTGTGATTGTCTTATAAATGTCAAAAGCTCCGAGTGATTTTATTATAATAATCCATCTATGTCTGTCTCTGCAAACTGTAAGCAATTGTTCAAATGAGATCTGGGAATTGAGTTTTATACTTGTAAGCCTGACAGCTCCTGCAAAGCCAGTAAATCACTGGAAAAAAAATGTTATACTCCGATTGATTTAAAAAAGATTTCTGAGTGCTTTAGGACCTAACCCAGCAAACATTTTTAATCGCCAGAGAGTCTCAGGCGAGTCGCCTAGAAGTTTTAGGCGACATCGCCTTTTCATCGCTTTTTGATCTCCTTTTGTTAGAGAGTGAGCCACTTCCGCGACACTTCGGAAAGACTCTATTGTGAGTCTTCCAAAAGACTTCTAGAAGAGTGGCTCTCTTTCTAACAAAAAAAAGTTTTTTTTTTCTATTTATTTTTTTTTTTATTTATTTTTTTTTTTAGCTCTGGTTGGTCCACGAATTTTTAAAAGCAGATTAGGTAACAACAGTTTAAGCACATCAGGGGAATCGAACCTTAAACTTTAATGTTCGGGTCGGCAACTCTAACTAATGAGCTACGGGATCAACACTTTGGCGAGCTACAAAAAACTTAAATTAAATTGACTTAGGCGTGGAACTCATTTTGGTGTTTTTGGTATCGATAAGCAATCGATATATTTTCGATTAAGATTCATCTTCTATTAATCTCCTGAGCGACTCGCAGAAGACTCTTTTCGGCGATGGGCGAGTGTACAATTGCCCAATTGTTTGCTGGGAATGAACAGAACTAGCCCGTATGCGGTTAAAAATAATGACTTTGACCAAATAAGGGACACCCTGATATACATACATACATATGTAAATATTAATAAATTTTTCAATCAACCGTGTACGGTACAGAGCGCGGCTCTTAGCCCACTCCAACTGTCTTGCTTCGCATCTCGCAAGGCCTTTTGGAAGGAGAAGACTTGCCAGTAGGCACATCTCAGACAACTGGATTTACGGCCGGACGCCTGCAGGCAGGTTGCTGCAGGACATCAGCTAAGGTTTTTAAGCTCTGTTAAAGGCTACGCCTTTTCTCAATCAATTGAGCTCTGAGCCAAGCATTTCCGTTTAGAGTCACTAAAACCCTGCCAGACCTGTACCATAACTGTATTTGTAAAATCTTTCCCTGCCACGAAAGTGCTTTAAGTAGCATGCGGCGTGCATAAATAAACTTATGTATTTATCAAAAAAAAAAAAAAAAAAAAAAAAAACTACCGTGTAAGCTTAACTATAAAATACACTATACCTTCTTGTCGCTTATTTGATTCTAGTTTATTGAGTTCCATTTAAATTAAACAATATATCTTTTATATGTACCTTACACTATTGGAACAGAACAAGTGGACCGATAAAATGTATATGTTAAAACTTGTCGGATATACCAATTTATAGAGCAAAATTCATGTGTGTCTGAATTTAAATTTAAAAAATATTCACCCGGTAACTTTTTCGTTTAGTAGTTGCCAATAAAAAGAAAAGAAAGAAAATAAATAAAAAGCCATTTGAAATATTACACATGAATTAAGCACGCACGTGCTCCTAAACGACCAGAGCTAGCTATGAAATCAATTTCTCAGCAAAATCAGCAGACAGTTGGAATTGTGCGGCCCAATTCCAATTCCAAAACTCCGACTATTACAAAATGTGCCAGGCAATGCTGTCATTACACTTGCTCTTTGTGCCGAGGAGAAAGGGATGGAGGAGGATGGAGGTATAGAAATCCAAAGAACAAATCCAAATGCCCATCTCTTAGAGGGAAAACTACTCCTATACATACAATATTCTGACTTGTCTCTTTGGCTTTTTGACTGTTTGTTCTTGTGAAAGTGGTAGCAATAGTTGTTACGGTTGTTATTATTGTATTTGTTCATTTTGTTGTTGTGCTCATTTTATGCCCCATATAAACGGTAGACCTAAAAGTCACCGGCGTCAAGTAAACAAAGCTGCCACCAACTACGAAAAGAATGTTTTTGGTGACGGCTGCTACAACAGCTAAAAGTGATGGTACACCACACAAAATTAAATGAAACGGACATTCAAGGATCCGAATGTTTTCTGAGATAACAGAGCAATTTCGTAATTTATTCGTCTTTTCTTAGCCTATCTCATTTCTAAGTTTATTTACAGAGTATTTTATATTCGCTAACAGAGTGTCTTAAGTTTTTAACAGTCTATGTGCTATATTTTCATGATACGTATATTTATTTAGCTTAGATGCTCGAAAATATTTGTAATTTGATTGGAATTGACGTGTTTGTCGCCTGTTAAGTATCAGTTGATATGCGAGTCCTTTGTGGTCGCTATAGACCATTGGTATTGGCATGGTTTGGTCCTGGTTCTGATTCAGATACAGATTCAGATTTTGGTTGGGGTTTCTATTACTGGCCCTGGTCTTTGTCTGGGTCTTGGTCTTGGTCTTGGTTCTGGCCGTCGTCATATTGTGTTTGGCAAATCGTTTGCGATAAAGCCAACTACATAATGTCTCTGTAGGCGACCAGAACCAGCCATGGGGTGTATTTGTTGGTTGGGGCACATAAAAATGCTAAACCAGCGCGATGCTGGCGTCGCTACGACGAAAACACCCAACTCATATGTGTATATATATCCATGTGTGTGTGTGTGTGTATGTAAGGGTAGAACGCTGGATAATGCGAGTTATCCTTGATTGCCTGCTTCGATTGGAGGATATGAGGCAGCTGCTGCGAAAGCCGCTCAACGTTCCTTCAGCTTTTCGTTTCGTTTCTGTTCTTTTCTTTTCGGTTCGTTTCATTATTTCTTTTCGCTTCTTTTGATTTTTTTTCTTTTTGGGTGAGAGACTGTCGTGATTTTGCTCTTTTTTTTTACTATTTTTTTTTCATTTCTTTTGGCCTTTGGCCTGACTGCTTTGTGCTCTGTGCACTTGTACTCATCATCATTTGCCAAAAGGGCAAGCGAACGAAAGAGCTCATTGGCATTTTATGGCTGTAATACACGGACTTACAAACTGCCGAATGTCAGTTTTATTTTGTTGTTGCCAGGGCTAATTGATTTCCAACATTGCAAACTGTCAATGATGCTAGAGGCTAAGAGGCAACTTGTGGACATGGCAACTTAACTAAACAACAATTTTTAATTGTGCCTGGTCTAAGACAAATTTGCCCTGCCTTCAGCGTCATCTTCATCCTCACACTCATACTCATCGTCATCATTTGCTAAGGCCAAAGGCAAATGAGCGAGCGAGCGCCCCGAGAAATATGAACGAGGTCAATGATTGTTTACACTACACTCGAATGCTGTTTACTTGGAGCTATCCAGCGAACGAAGGCCAGAGAGCAAAGGGATTCGACGATGAGACGGCGAGACGGCAAAAGGCCACACGGCGACTCGGAATGTCGGATAGTCGAATAGTCGAAGAGTCGTTTAGTGGACCGGATGGTTAGTCTGCTGCCTGCTGCCAGAAAACACCTCCCAGAGCTTCTTCTTCTTCTCCTTCTTCTTCTTCTCCTTTTTTAGATTCCCTATTTACACACATACATACATACATACATACCACCCGCCACCTTTGTTTAGGCCACTGGGCTCACAGCCTGTTAACTGACTCTCGCTGACGGCGCATTATGCTCAGGCAGCATGTGTGTGCACAAGTATGTATGTACATATATTATAAATATATATATAAATATATACTTTGATGTTGTTGTTGTTGTTGTTTTTCTTGCATCATTTACGCGCCACGATGCGCTCCTTTAAATTAGTAGCCTGATTACTTTCACAATTGACTGGGTCAGGTGTGTGGAATCAAGTGGGATCAGGTGGGTCGGGAGGCGCATGTGGTCATTTAAAGGCCACAAAACGCATACAAAATTCATAATGTGAAATGCTTGGAATGTTTATGCACAAGTTGAGATTAGCAACAACAACAACAACAAACAACAGTTCAAGCGAAAGCAATTTGAGTAGAATAATATATTTAAAGAAAAGTTTAATGATGCCTCTGCGCAAATATCAAATAATAATTCACTATAAACGCAAAATTTTATGAACCCCAATATTTTATAAAACACAATTTATGACAATACTTAGATATGTAATTTACCAAAGAAAATGGGATATGGGCTTTAAATGCTTATTGAAATATTTTTCAGTTTTATTCAATAAGAAGATAAAAACATAAAAATTAGGAATTTAAATGGCAAAGAAAAATTTAAAAGGTCTGGTGTCAAATTACATTGGAACTTTATAATAATTTATTAAATTTTATAAATATAAAATAAAAATAATTTTTTAAAGATTAATAGAAAAGTTGGTCAATAAATGTTTTTTTTTTTAGAAATGTTGTATACGAACTACTCATGTAAATGCAAACAATGAATTGGGTTTTATATCAATATGAAAAAAGCTACAAAAGATTAATATATATTTATCGAGATATAAAAAAAAAAAAAAAAATCGTAACAAAATTGGCAAAATAGAAAGGTGGTAATGGCTGTTTAAAGTTTTTAAGAAATGTATGTAAGTGCTGTGGTGATCCGGCATCGCTAATATTTAACCAATCCACAGATTACTATATTTTTGTATCGCAAATTATTATATCGATATTTCGATATATTCACTTACACATCAGCAGTATTTTTGAACATCTTTCTCTTTTTTCCCAACTTTCAACCAACCAACATCTCGTCTATTTCTACACTTAAAAAATAAGCTTTTTATTATGGATAGTGTAAATTATGATCATCGCATTTATTAATTAATAGCATTCATACACTGCGCACATTATCTATTGTGCCTAAAAGCATGAAATAAAAAATATTTTCAATTTATTTAAATAAGTAACGGGTATTCCATAGTTCAAGCTTGACTAAAGCCTCTTCCACTTGTTTTTTTTTTTTAATTTTAAAGTTTTATGTTTTAAATAATTTATCGAAATTAAATTAATATATAATGCTTATCATAAAGAACACTATACATGATCAGTTTGCTTTCAAAGCTTGATTAATCCTGCATCCCGCAGTGATGTCGTCATCCTTCCTTTTCTCGCTTTAGTGTAAAGTGAACAAATAGTTGAAGGGTCATTGCAATTGAAAGCGTGACAATTGAAAAGATTTGATCGCTTAAACAAAGACTGTGCTAGCAAATGGCCGAATGCAAATGTCTCTCGTATAGTATATTACGCATACGCCATGTTCAACGCACTAGCTTTTGACATTAAAGTGCTCCATGTGCTGGCGCCGGCAAATGGCAAATGCCAAGTGTCTGTCTAAGTTTTTACCCTCAGGATGGTTGAGACTGAGTCAAGCACACAGTCCTCGGACACTTCAACTCCCAGTTTCCATTCGCTTCCCTTTTTTTCTCTGCTTTGGTTTGGAACCCAACTCACATGTAGTATTTGATGTCTCATTGTGTGTGTGTTTGTGTGCAACTGTCTTTCGTTAATTTCCTTAGGCCGAGAGCACATCTCAATAATTATGTTTGTGGGCATCGGATAGAATGTCTCCAACCCCGCAGCCAATTAAATAATTATGCTCTTAATTATTTTCGACGCGTAATTTTGAACGTGCAGTTAATTATGCCCAAAATCGTTGAGGGAATTCGTCGTCAGACTGCGTCTTGTTGGAAATCTTTAATTGGTTTTTAATTCGAAATTCTGAATATTCAAAATGCCAGATAAACAGACATGCAGCTGGCAACGCATTAAATGCTCTACAGGATTAATTGCCAGCAGTTTTACAGCTTGAACAGAGGAGAGAAAGCGAGCGTGAGAGTGTGGGTACGAGTGAGATAGTTAGTAAGAGACGGAAACACAGAGATACGAGGCAAGTCGGATAAATCCATTTAAGTCTCTTGTTGCCATATTGATTTTGTGCTCAACATTGAGAATGCACAAAAAAAAGAAGAAATATGATCATGAATGAATGAATGTTCATATGTACACACACACACACACACACGAAGAGTGTATACTCTTGCACTTATAAATAAACTAAGACAGTTTATAAATGTTGCTTACCATTTTTGCCACAATTTCGTTCTCCGTTTGCACTTCGTTTTAGCCAACTTGTGGCTTTTGGCTATTACTTCTCCATTGGGCATTATTATTTCTGTTATTGCAGTGCTTTAATTTTCCATTTTCCATTCTCTATTCTCTATTTTTCGATTTTAATTTGCGCTTTATGAATAGTTTGATTGCATTGAATTGGGAATAACATAGAATATCATTGTCGAAGTGCGTCGAATGAGTGCAGAGAAACAGCAACAACAAAAACAGCTTTGCAAGACTGAAGTTTATACTTTAACCAATTGGGAAATTAAGATTTGCCTTTCTTAGGGCGGGTAAATTTTTTTTGCGCGAAAATCGTCCACCAGAATTGGAATCTACGATGAATTCTAAGAATATTTCACCAAGAAACTATGTGTCTAAAATCAATTCCTAGCCTCCGCTGAGAAGCATGAAGATGTTAGGTTAAAGTATATGGTACACTGATAAAAAAAAGGATCTAAAATCAAGA
The DNA here is from genome assembly GCA_035047525.1 of Drosophila quinaria. NCBI lineage: Eukaryota > Metazoa > Arthropoda > Insecta > Diptera > Drosophilidae > Drosophila > Drosophila quinaria. The sequence continues at coordinate 14,186,989 of JAWNPO010000455.1, read as the reverse complement.
TTTTGGTCTCAGAACTAAGAACTTTGGTCTAAAAAATGCGTCGAGAACATGAAAATCTTGAAATAAGAAAACACATCTTGATTCTAAGAACATTTCAATCAAGACCAAGTTCTTAATTTTAAGATCATAAATTCTTATATTTTCAAGACCACAAATTTTTTAAGATTATATGTTCTTATTTTGAGACCAAAAAGTTTTAAATAAAAATCTCAAATACAAATTAAGCTTCTTAGCATTTTAAGAAGAATGAAGTAATCTTTAGTTAACTTGAGGTTTGGTAATGTCAATATGACACTAAACAAAAACCAACAATGCAGCTGTTTCAAGAGATGCCAATCTCTATCATCAGTACCGTTGTGCTGACTAGAACAGCGATCCAAGCCTAATGTCATCTTTGAGACGCCAGAACCTGTTGTGAATTTTGGGTCTTAAAAAGTGGCAAAATTTTAAGATTTTTGTTCTTATTTTAAGAGAAAAATATCTAAGATCTAAGATTTTTATTCTTATATTAAGATTTTAAGATTTTTTAGAATAATATTCTTAGTTTTAGTAATTTGGTCTTAAAATGGTCTTATATTAAGAACAAAATATTTAAATTTGAGAATTTTATTCTTATATTAAGAACTTACGAATTTTAAGATTAATATTCTTAGTTTTAGTAATTTGGTCTTAAAATATTCTTATTTTAAGAACAAAATATTTAAGATGAAAGTTCTTGATTTTAGAAAGTGGTCTTTTTTTTCAGTGTATTAGTCTAGTAAAGTCCGTTTAAAAAAAAATCCGTTTGCTATTGTAATTTTATAAACGATAAAAAAATGTTTACTTTCTTTAATTTATGAGGATAAAAAATTGATTGTGGTTTTCATTGAGTGATATGCTTCCCAAATTGATTAGGTTTAAGTCTAAATTCTAGAACTTAATAGAATAGCATTGTAGAATTGGAAAAATAAAAATGATAAAAGAATAAATTTGATTTTTCATTTTATTGAATTGGTTTTATATATAACGTTGAAATGAAACTTTTGGTACAGTGCAAACAACATTGCAAATCGATTTGAGGTAGACTAACTATGGAAATATTTTCTGTGCTCTGCATTGATTTTTAAAAATTAATCAAATAAATCGAAATGTATTGTGGCTGTATCTATTGTTTTGTTATCACAAATAAACTATTTTATTTATATTTTTTAATTGGTTGGGGGCAACATTTCTTAATAGATTATCTTTTATTATTATATGTTTACTGTGCAATTGTTTGAATATTTGGTATTCGTTCTACGGCATTTTTATTTACACCTGGGCACCCCTGATCTAGAGTCCAGACTCTAGAGTCTAGGCACTTGAAGTGACAGTTGAGGCAACATATGACAACGTTTAAGTAAGATAGACCACACTCTTGTGTCAATCAATTGCTCGTATAAGTCTATCACAGGATTATCACATTCGGGAAGTTGTTGGCTCAGACTAAGTAAGCCCCTTCACTCTCAACTGTGTGTTGTGCTTGGGAAATTTAATTAGCCACGCCCACAATCCCATTAGCTCCTCTCGATGCTCACAACTTGCAGTTTGAAGAGCTTTAACTGCCTGCATGTTCGTATTACTTATGTTGCCACTTCAGCTTTTCTTCCTCCCTTTGCCCTGTTACTTTTGCTGTTGCAATGTCTCTGCTCATTAGACCATTTAACAACTGTCCCTACTTGTGTGTGTGTGTGTGTAGTGTGCTCGGACTGTTGCTCGACATTCTCTTTCACATTAGCCAAACCAAAATTGCGTTGCCTGCGTCTAAGCCGCTTGTCTGCGCTTAATGCAAAACTTATTTGGCGAATTTGCGGGCTTACGATCTGAGCCCAGAACCGTTACCACTACCGCCAGTAGTAACATCAACACCATCAACACCATTTCCATCCCTAGGACCACTTTACTATTGTGCAGTCCAATCGCCATCGCCATCGTCGTCATCGTCATCGTCATCGCCGACGGCGTTCACCATAAACTCAACGGAAATTTTGCTGAGCTCATGATGGGTGTTACAGAGAGAGAGAGAGAGTGAGTGAGAGAGAGAAAGAGAGAGGGTATGATGGAGGGTAAGGAGGTGAGAGTTGTGGGCCATGTGCAATGTGCGCACTAATTACGACAAGGTCGGTGCACTAATTAACAATGGCTTTGAGGCAGCTAAACGGTATGGCGCCCCAGCGACCAAACGGACCCTCCGCAACTACAGTATGCTCGTACAGTATGCTCTCGGAAAGGGCACATAGCGCAAACATGGCCAGAGCCCAAAAACCGAAAAACCAGAGACCATAGACCAGGGACAATGCGCCAGGGACCAGAGACCAATGAATAACCAACATCTGAAAGTTCTCGTACTATAAAAGTCACTGCACCTGCAACTGCACCTTGCCACTATATATAGTACTTATATGTGTGAATATATACATCTGCAACACGAGGGTGGACAGAAAAGTCCTTGGCCTAAATAGGAAAGGGAGTGAAAATCATTTAACTTTCGTTTGGTCAAGATCTTTCAAAGCACTTAAAATGAATCAATCGGTATATAATATAATAAAATATTATTTCATATTGAAATCATAAAAACTTTTGTAAGTTTTTGCAAAATTTGAATTTTTTGTATTGCAAAATTTAATTGAAACCAAAAATAAAAAAAGTGATTAAATTACATTTATTTTATTGACATTGAATAATTTTTATTGTGAAGACAGTATAGTTTTATTCGCATAACAGTGGGTTAATTATAACTTAGTTGTGACTGCTTAAAATTGTTCATACTTGTGTTAGATTTGTGTAAGTCCAGAAATATATATTTGGGTATGATAAGTACGTTTTTTTTGTGCCCCTGCATGTCCTGATGAAAAGAACAAGTTTTCAAAGTTGTTCACTATAAAACAAATATATTTTCGAATGAAATTATTGGGTTTACTAATTTCTGTCAGTGACTTTACAGTCTACTCTCGTAATATGTGTGTGTGTCCCCTTGTGTGCTGGTTCACGTGTGTGGGTGCTTGTAAAAACGTTTGTTGTGGCGGATAAGTGATAAGCCTGAGCTGAGCGCAGGTGTTTACAAAATACAAGTCGTTTTATAGAAAATATCTCAACAAACGAGAGTACTCGAATGTTTGAATTGTTTCGTTCCTGAGTTGGTCAACAGGTTTCCATTGAGTCCCAGTTTGATAAAATATCCATTGTCAACGCATTCGTTTCTTATTATATGATTTATTCTCGAAATCAAAAAAATGTTTTTCAAATTAAATTTAATATTAGAAAAGTTTATCAAGAGAGATTCTCAAAGACTGAGCAAAGATTGAAAAAAGATAGAGCTAAAAGAATCGACTAAAGGGGTAAATAAGAAGAAATTGATAGAAAGACAGATTAAACTAATTATGATATTATTATTAACTCGTATATAATTTACTTGTGTATTATCATATATTCCAAATGTTGTAGTATAACCAATTCAAGCATTTGCTAATAACAGGGCATACCATAATGCTACCGTTTTATTTGAACAATTAAATGATGATCTCTTAAATGTTGTACGCAGTTAAGAACAATCTCAAAAATAAAGTACAATATTGCATTCAGTATTAATTATTAACTATAACTTAAAGTTTTTTATATATTATTAAAGTGTATTAAAGAATATAATAAACAATATAATTACATTCCTTTGTTTGATGTCCTTTGCCCTATTGATTACATTTACCTCAGTAAATTGGTATAGATAAAAAAATAATGTGTTATAGCGGGATTGGGCCTATAGAAAGGTCATAGTAACAATGTATTGGCTGGTTCGTGACCCATTCGTCCTTCGACCTGAGGTAACATATTAAACTGATATGATGCCAGTCTCCAGAGCATTGACCATATAAACATTAATTATAGTGCTTTAATAATAAGCTTTAGGTCAGTTACGATATTTTTACTGCCCAAACTAACAGTTATCTTGAAAATAATTTTATTTAGCTTTTGTGAGTTTCGGAGTGTTGTAAAACGATTAATTTTAGTTTGGTCCGAAAGATATTCAAAATCAACAATATTTTTAAAATTCGTGTTATTTTTTAAATTAAAATTAAATTTCATGTATAATTATTCTTAACAGATTTTATTTACATTAATTATAAACATATGATCTTCGCTCAACTCGATAGAAGTAACATTATCGTTACAGTACCATATTTATTTCTGGTCTCTGCTTTAAATATTCTTTATATCACTGATCTAAAGTTCAGTAAATTAAACTTAATTCGATTGCAATTTTAAGGTTCGATGAACGTTGTCCACATGCTTTCCATTTTCCCACGCTGCGTATGATAAATATTTTGTCAGCTGCTCGAACAATACAACGCTGTTGTTGTTTTCGATGTTTTTCTGCCTGGTAAAGAATAACAACCATAGAATGTCAAAGCCAAGTTTGGGTCCATGGCAAGCGAATGGCAATGGGAATGGGAATGAGTGTTGCTGATTTGACGCGATTAGATTAGACGAGATTTGTGTGTGTTTTCAGCTGCGGGCAGGCGCCAAAACTGTCGCTTGCGGACAAGAGCTTAAAGCTTTCCGCTCAATGAAAGCTTGTTGTGGTGAGTAAAACGCAAAGAGAGCACGTAAAAGCTGTTTGAAGAGCGGCGGTCTCTCTACTGGGAACCGGGTGCTGGGCACGGGGGGATGGATGGATGAAATGGGGTTGCTCACTCGCGTGGGAGTTAATGCTCGTAATGTCAATTGGTTGAGTTCTAAGTCTGTGTGCAATATTTTTAAGCCTGTGCCTTTTCTTACCGTTCGCATCCCAGACAAAAGGACACGCTCACACACACACACACACCCGGACACACAAAATCTTACACATACATGCTGTGCCCGCGCACATATTAATGTGATAATATTACGCATACGTCTGTTCGTTTACATTTTTATTTGTAATTTTTATTTTTTTTTAGGTCAGGTAAAAAAATTAAATTAATAAAGATGATAAATGAAAATAACATTTTCCTTAACATAATTAAAAAATACTGTTCATTTTGCACATTGCTTGGAGAGGGGGTTTATATAATTTAATATAACTCTTAATTAGATGCATTGAAATAAATGAGTGACTGCGAATGCAAAACGCTAAGGGGTGACAACAGCTGTGCAGGGAATTTTGATGCAAATGGCCAACTGCTGCCCGCAAATATCCAGAGAGTAGACAAATTTCAATTCCATTTTCATATGCAACTATTGGCGGTTGACCCTCTTCACCCAGAGAAAATAAGAGAATTGGTCAACCACTTTTAGGACTCAAAGACAGAGAAAGAGAGAGAGAAAGAGAGAGAGAGAGAGAGAGAGAGAGAGAGAAAGAGCAGCCTTACGACCAGGAATAGAACCTGGTCAATTGTGGTCGTAATTCGACTGCACTTACCATTTGGTAAGCCCCGACAAGCCATGTTCAACCAGATGGGATTACTTCTCATTTGTTGGAATTAATTTTACCCAAGGTTACTTCATTTGCTTACAGCCTTGGGCATATCAAATTATCACACCTGACCTTAGTTAGTCAGACACTTATGCAAAAGGCTGTTACTAACATAGCATCCATAGTCGGAAACTCATGCAGTTTTGTGTGCATTTGTGGGTTCGGTCTTGCCTTTTGGTTTAAAGTCTACGGAATTAGAGTTATTTTTTTTGTATGTCATTAAAACGATATCAGCTTAATATATACATATCTCATTCCCATTCCCAATAAAACATATATCATTGAAATATGTACATACATTTATTGAATTTGAGTATCTTTATCTCCTTATCGATCAAATTATTGTTAACAATTTAATAATTAATGCAATTCAAACTATTTCAACTCAACTTCAATAAAGAGAATAATAACTGTTGGCACTGATTTACTGACTTATTTATCTCAATTAACAGATTCATAAAAACAATGGTTGTAGAATTTTCTAAAATGAATATGACTAAATATAGTTATTCAAATTACGACATCACAATAAATTTCGGCAATGTCTAAAAGAGAACTTTATTTAATTTAATATTTGAGAATCACATTATTAATAGACAAGTTCATGGACAGTAATAATATTTACAAATATGAAGGATAAAAACTGTTGCTGGAAATTGTCTGCAACCAAAGTTCACATCTTAGCTGAGCAATGCACCAGCTGGCCGAGTGGGCGTGGCTGTTGGGCGGCAATTGCGACGGACTTTACGATGTTAGCTTAAATTTGCATGGCATACTTTTGGGCTGGGCCATAAAATAACACGTGCATGTATTTATTTATTCAAACTATTCTGGCGATATCAGTGTTGGTTTAGCTAACACGTCCACTCCGACGAAGTCGACGTCGACGTCGACTGCGTGGCTAACTGCGACGTCGGCTGCTGTGCCCCGAGCCTGGTTTTTAGACAGGCTTGTTCGGCCAAATCATTTGAAAGCTCGCTCCAAGAGCATATCCGACTCGTCTCGACTCGTTTCTGCAACTTCAACTGTGTTGTGTGCGTGTGTGTGTCTGTGTTTATATGTTGAGCTTCCTCGTCGCTTGTCGGTGGTATCAACAAGGACATTCGACCTACTGTTGATTGCGCACCGAAGCTTTTCAGTTGATTTTCAGACCGTGCCACGTACGGAACACGATTGCCGGAGTCAAGAGCGAGCGCCCAAAAAGCATGCAGCGTGTTTTTTAAGTCCAAAACATCATATTTTTCATTCAAAACATATACATATATTATTATTATCAATTGCAATTGTGTGTGTGTGTGTTTGAGTGTGTTCAGCTCGATTCCATTCAACAAATAAGGTATTTTCCAGCGATTATTATAGTAGTAGTTTGTTTGTTGTTCTCTTTTTTTTCTCATGTCATGTTATGCCATGCAATAAGTTTTTTGCTTTCCCATTTTTTTTCTGGTGTCATGTGCAAAAGTTTTGGTCAGTCAAGTCAAGTGTGTGAGCAAAAAATGCAGACGTCAGGCGATGTCACTCAAAGAACGCGGCTGCTTTATTGATAAAGCCACACACAGACTCGGATAAATTCACAAAAATACACACCCACACACACAAGCACATATAAACACAGAAGCAGAGGACAGACAAAGGGACAGGACAGGAGAGGACAGACAACCGTAGGAAGACCGCACTGAAAAACGAGTCTGACAACTTAACGACTTACTTAGTCAAATAGAGAGGTACGACGACACAAAATAACATTGCCCAAAAATATAACGAGTGGGTGACACGGCAACTGCAAGAAGGCAAACAAGAGCGAGCGAGAGCAAGCCAGAGATAGAGTGTGAACGAGAGGGAGAGAATTAGATATGGGTTATGCTGGATAAGTTGAGTAAAGAGACAGCCTAATAGACTCTCAAAACCAGGCCAGAAAAGGGGTAGAACACACACACACACACACAATCCCACTATTTGTGTATGTGTGTGTGATAATATATTCCATTTTTTTTCTTGTTTTTCATGCCGAAAAGGTGTCCGAAAAATGCTATGGGATGCTGTAGAGGGCAATGTTGCTTTGGGACATTTTGCTCTTTACACTTTGCTTTCACTTCTGTTGCGCTTTGCCTCCCAGCAGTTGTTGTTGTTGTTGCTGCTGTTGTTGTTGTTGTTGTTGTTACTGTTGTTGCTTTTGTTGTTGCGCTGGTCGCTAAAGTTCGCGTTGCTTACGAAATTGAATGAATATAATCAAATCAGAATGGAAGAGGTTATGTAAATTTTGTTGGCTCACGTGTGATTCGAGTAACTCTGTCTTCTCTCTTTCTCTCTCTGTCTCTCTCGTTGAGTTTGGTCCTGCTTTTTGGCCAACAAACTGCAAACTTATATCTCTAGCCTAGAGTTTGCCTTGGGTTTTTCAGCCAGCCAGTTGCTGTTTTTGGTATTTGCATAATTTACAGCGCAAGTTAATAGCCAAACACATGTGCTGAAACATTTGGGACTCATGTTTTTGGGGCGGGCCTTTCGACTATTTGTATAAGGATGTCGAGCTTGGGTTCGGGCTTGAGTTAAAGTTTGGGTTTGGGTTTTGGGATTTGGTTTCGCTTTTATCTATGGCTTTGGAATTTCACATGGAATGTTTGAACTTTGGCAGTAGAACAAACTTTTGGCAAAACCTTTAAAATACTCACTCTGACATGGACTTTATATTGTGTGCGTTTTATGTAGTGGCTACCACACAACATTCCATATTTCTTCACTTATTTAGCTGAATCAGCTGATATCTCCACAAAATGAGACAAACACAAGGTGCAATACAAAAACAAAATTAACATAAGCAACATTTTTAAAATGTCTTGAAGAATGCAAAGCTTAATAAACATTTTAAAACTGCAATCACAGCAAAAAATTGCAATCAAATTGCCAAGGAAAATGCGGAGGAAGGGACCAAAGAAAAAACCGAGAAGCAGAAGCTACAGCAGAAGCCGATACAGAAAAAGAAACAGAAAGGCAACGAGAACGAGAACGAGTACCAGACACGGATATGGATACGGCATTGGCCTTTTTGCATAGACCAAACAAAGCCCATTGCCATGGCCGAGCGTCATAAACCTTTTACCTTTCACCCCAGGACCTTTACGAGACTCCCACGAAGTGCAATTGCCTATGGGCTGTGAGTAGGTGGAGGGAGTGTTTGGGACGGGAGACGGGTGTTAAGTAATGTTGTTTACTCTTAAGTGATTACCGTATCACACCAACAAGAGGCATTAAGGTTGGCGAGAATGCTCAGTTATGAGATACCCTGCACCCATTAAACAAATACTATTCATTAAATCCAAATTACATTTTTATACCCGTTACTTAAAAAATAAGTTAAAGGGTATATTGTATTCGTTACAATATATGTAACAGGGAGAAGGAAGCATCTCCGACCCTAAAAAGTATATATATTCTTGATCAGTCGCAACAGCCGAGTCGATATAGCCATGTCCGTCCTTCCGCCTAGATCTCAGAGACTATAAGAGCTAGAGCCACCAAATTTGGCACACAGACTTCTATAAACCCCCCGCAGGTATGTTTCAAATTTTGTCAAGCCCCTTTTAATTCAAGATATTAGGAATTTTTACTAATTAACATTAGCTATTATTATTACCTATCATCCTAGTATATCTTAACAAGATTGGAGATTGGAGAGATTGAGAAGGTGGTAATGGCTGAATAAGGTTTTAAGCAATGTAATTGCATAAAGTATGCAATAAAAAATATTTTAAATTTATTTCAATAAGTAACTCGTATCGTATGGTCGGGCGCTCGTCTATAGCTTTTCCCACTTGTTATGTTTCTAATCTTTTCTCGTTTGTTATTGTTTTAACTTAAGATTGATTTAGTAATCGATTAGTTAAAAGGCATTAAGTCTGTTGGTAACTAATGTATAAGAGGTTCTTTAAGGTAAAAGAGTAAATTTATATGTATTTTCTGTTTAAACTCTCATATTAGTTAATCATTTTAAAAATTTTAATTTTCTTGATATCTCCTGATATCTCAATTTTTTTTTTTAAATAAGATTTTAGCAAAATATTCTTCGTCAGGTTTAGATTCGTTAATTAAATAGGAAATTAACTCCATATTGTCAGTAGAAAAAATTGTCAGCCTTTCAATTAGCACGCTGAGAAAAGTCTTTATAATCATATGCAAATTATAATTTATTTTTGAAAATCTTTTAACTTTTTGCGCTGCTCTTGTATTCTGAACTAAATGAGCAACTCTACTGCATAATTGACAGCTATAATTGGTAATTCTCTTTTTCGGCTGCCAATTTACCAATTACTCTTGGATAATTATCATAGCATTCTGTTCAATTAGATTAATTCTTAGTCAACCAGCAAAAAAAAAAAACAAATAAAAAAACACTTTTTACTTACCTTCAAACTTTTTTGTTTCTGATTTTGTTTTTCCTGGTCTTTTTTGTTCGATTGTGTAATTAACGGTGACAGTTGTTGCATTTTCTAGTGAACAATCTTTTTAATGGTGTACTTTATTTTGTATGCTGTAATTTAATGCCTATCAGTCCGAATGTTCATTAGTTTGGATTTGGGATATTTTCAATTTCGGATCAATTTGTTTTTTATTTTTTAATCGTTTGACAGTGTGACTTTAAGTTATTTGATCAAGTTTTGGCCCAACCATCGTAAGCCAGGTATTATTCACGCACATGTGTGTGTGCTTGTGTGCATAGTAAGCCAATTAGTTGTTTGGCCTAGACTCTCACTCTCTCTGGCCAAAACAAATTGGCATTTGCCCTCTTTGGGCCAAGTTCTGTTCAGTCTGAAGTTCTTGTCTTCTTGTTCAACTTGTTTACAAGTCGTTTGGCAATTATTCAATTAAATGCCGACGCCAACGGCCGTTTTATATAATTTTGACGCACGTAACAGCAAAAGTTGAAATGCATTTAGAGTTAGCCGGAAATCGTGTAATGTCTGCCGAAAGTCCATTTTGTGAGAAAACCTTTCCTTCTTCCCAATGTAGGGCGAACTTCAGATTTTGGTCGAATTTCCGGTATCCGAATAGAGAATCCACCTGCAATTCGCGATGTCACCTACAGCGGCCTTAAAGAATGTTTAATTTTCTTTCCTTTCAATTTCCCAGACTGACAGACACAGAAGTCCTGTCCTTTCCTGTCCTGTCAGTGCCTTTGGCACAAACAACTTCCGTCGGCAACGAGATGAACGAGATAAGGGTGAAGAGGAGGACGAGGATGATGAGATGCTTCCCATCTCTTTAGCAGTTGCATCACATTTCTCAGTCCACGCTCAGTCCATCTTTAAAAGCTCTGCAATTTATAACTGAGTGAATATGTCCTTATTTGTATGTGTCCTGACCGTTTCTCAGGTCCGCATCATTTGTCCTTTTTGTTTACCTTCTCAGCGATGAGCTTTTTTGCCTGACTGGCGCAAAATACATAACTCTGACATATACATAGCATAAACACGAATAGTTCAGTCAATTCAATAATGATCCTTGAAATTAACTATTATGAAATGCACTTCGCTTTCGATTTATGTCAAGTTCTTTGCATTGATTGCTTTTCATATTTGGTCAGACAATAATATATTTTTGATTTTAGCAAAACAGAAATACAGAGTCAAAAAACATTTAAAACTCCCAAAACGGACAGAAGGAGAATAATCCGGAATTCCAGGATAAAATCAAATCCACGGGTATCGCAAATAAAGTACACGAAATCACTCGATTTATATCTAATTGTTATTTGAATCGTTAGTCCTCGCAATTTTATTAAAATGTTTTTATTTTTACTCTAGTAATTTAAAAATACTTTTTTTTTATATATTTGTTAGGTATTGTTTAATTCCGTGAATAGTTGGAAAAGAGAGAAATAAGTCAAATTTGTTTTGTTTATTGGGCGTGCTCTTTGGATTGGAGTGAGATTGACTTAGATCGATTTCGATACCATTAATTTTATCGCTTTTCAATATACATACATCATTTAGTATATTTTGTTGCTGTTGTTGTGGATTTTGTTTTGTACAAGTCAAGTTATTTTACGAGTAATTTAGTTGAGCCACAGGCAAAGGCCCCAGGCGGCAGTTAACTTTGGGCCACATCCGTTGAGAATTGCTGTTGTCTTTCTGGATGTTGCTGCTGTTGTTGTTGGTGTTGTTGCTGTTGTTGTTGGTGTTGTTGCTGTGTGGTGTTCGTGTTATGTCCACACGTTGACAGTGCGCGCCTGGAAATTTCATCAAAAGTTGCCGCCTGGGCCATTTCTTGCGCTTATTCAGACTATTTTACTTTATTTCTCCGACATCCGGCATCCGACCTCCGACGTGCACATCAAATTTGTCCGCAACTCGTAAAATGGCGAGCGTCCAATGAGAATCAAAATATGAAAGTGCCAGAGAAAGAAAATATACAAATTGTTAGACAATGATAATGAGTGAGACAAGATGATGATAATGAAAATGAGATGAGATGAGACAAGTTTTCTTTGAGAGGTTAGTTCTCTAATTGCGTTATACAAGTTACCAAGTCTAATTTGCCGTTCACTTAAATCTTGTTTATGATTTTTAACTCATTATAGTCGTGCCGTTAGTATGAATCATGATTATGGTATTTTTGTCAGAAGAGCAAAACAAATTATTAAATTTGTATACACATACTGTCATCCTACCCGTTTTGATTTGACTTCAATTGCCAATTGAAAGTCAATTAAAGCCCTCACGCTATTTCGTAACAACGTATTCAGAAAGCTTTGCACAAGGCAAAACTTGCTCGAGAAATTATTAAAATTTTAATTACGCAACTCTATGGGAAAACTTGCCGACATCTCCGCAACCTCAACTTGAGTCCCTGACTCAGTCTCAGTCCCAACACTCAGCGCCATCAGCCTCAGACTCAGCCGCAGTTTGAGACTCATTACCGCAAAGGTAAAGAATATAACCAAGGGAGTAAAAGATTCAGTTGGGTTGAACTGTTAGACAGATGCTCTTTAATTCAAATTTCAAGTTTTGCTGGATAAGAAGATTAAATAGTCTGGTGATTTTTAGTTTGGTCTTATTTGCAGAGGAGTTGATTCCGTTCCCCTTTCAAGAAATTTAGTACTAACTAGGCATATTGTAAGCAAATATTGAAATTGATTCCATTTTACATGAATTTTATTCGCATCAAAAATTTGAAATTTCATTTCTGAACTGGCTTGATTTTAATTGAAAACTTGGAATGAACCGAATCGATATCTCAATTATTAGTGAATTAATTTAGTTGAAAATGTTTAGTTTTTACTGTAATATTCGTGAAGCTTTTGCAATTTTTTGCTGTGAGGCGCTGATGCTCTGACTCAGATAACTCATCTAGCGAGGTCGCCTTTGAAAATAGTAAATCTTAGCTTGCAAAACCAAATGAAAATTGATATGGAAGGGAAATGCAGTTTTCACAACTTGACTTGAGATTTTCGTCTGCACTTTTAAAGCAAATTTATTTTGATTTCTTTTTTGTTTCTTTGCAATTTTGAGAAGAGAATATCATAGTAGCCTAGGCAAGTTTTGTAAAAAAGGAAGCACAAAAGCTGACGGAATAATGTAGTGACTGAGCAACAGAGAGGGAGAGTGACTGAGTAGGACAGAAAGAGAGAGAGAGAGAGAGAGTGACTGACTGACGGCAGCTTCTTTTGGCATTATGCGATGTCCCTGGTTGTTGGATGTTTAGCTGTGTGTGTTTTTGGCTTGGGGTGAAACAAGCACACAAAAACCATCGCTGACATGCTTAAATATCAAAGTACCTTTTGCTTTTCATCAGCGGTTCTGTTGCCCGCAGCGGACAGCGTCAGACGACACAGGACAGAGGACGGCGGGTTGCAAAATGGCGCCTAGCCCGTGTTTTGACCATGGCAGGTGCATGGACGGTGACTGTGAATGTGGCTGTGATTGTGATTGTGTGTACTGCATGATGGATGACGTTGCCGCCTTGACAATGTGCCTGGCTTGTTGCTGATATTGGACATACATATATTAAACATATCTTTAATCTCTTGTCACTCTTGTTATTCTTCTTTCAGATCGAACCACAGGCAAATTGGGATAAGACACGCGCCTTCAATTACCTGTTAACGTTCCGTAAGCTCGTTGCTGACCCACAGAAGACCCAGCGGGTAGTTGCACACACCAACACACACATACACACACTCACACACATAGAAATAGCTACTCGGCGACACAATGGGCAAGAAGAACTCCAAATTGAAGCAGGACACCATTGATCGTCTGACAACAGACACATATTGTAAGTAGTTGTAAGAGGCAATCCCATTTGTCCATCTCCATCTCCTGAATCCTGACTCCTGCTCCTGCTCCTTACTCCTCTATTGGCCACAAAAAATCACGTTGGATGCGTTCCAGCCTTGAACTCCATATGAATTATTGTGTCGCGCATTAAAAACCACTTGAAAGCCATTTTGGCAGCCTGAACGTGCGCAAGTTTCCGCAGATAAATACAGATAGAATAAACGAATATATATCTGTCATGTGTCCAAAAAGTACTGCAACCCCTCCTCCATTTGGCCCGATTTGCCCCCATTGACCCATCATCCTCTCAATTGACAAGCAGTTCATCAACGGGCAAACATATTTTTACTGTTCGGCTTAAATAAGCTTCTCTCGCTATTTAAACAACATTTGTAACCATCGCGTAAATCTAAAAAGCAACCTGAAAAATACATATATCAAATATATACCGAAAAAATGCAACTATTTGAATTTTGTTCTTGTGGTTGGATGCTCCACAACCACATGCCAGCATTAAGGTCATATTTTATTTTTATTTTTTTGGTTGTTGCAGCTTTGGGGAATTTTGCTTTGAAGCACAAATAAGGTTATACGACTATACACAATTTTTGTGATACACATACACTTACCAACAGTTGCACAAAAAGGCAAAAGTTCTTGAGTGCAGTCCCCCATTCCCCCGAATGCTCCATTTCCATTTCTACTTATATTTCCATTCTACATTTCCCGCACTTCGCTCCATAAGCTTTAAGAGCATTAGGAGATTTCTTTATTGCTCATGGCCCGAAGTGGTCATGTTATTGGCAATACTCATTGCCTGAATGGTTGGCTTCTATAGAGAAAAATACTGCAATCATCCTTAGATTCAAGTTTAAAGTTCTTGAACCTACCCTGTTTATTTTAAGTATGTTTTCTGGATAATGTTAAATTGACACAATACGCGGAAAAAGTCTAAAATGCCTAAAACAAATGAGTTAACTGAGAAGATTCTTCTTAGCAGAGCCCCGATAATCGGAGCAGTTGAAAAATCGTACTCGAATCAAGCAATCAGAACTCGAAAGTTAGTACACTTAAATACAATTTTTTATTTGATTGCCATTATTCGTTTACAGCTCGCTTGACCAAGCCTTTTAGCAGTAAACTATTGACTCAAATGTCTTTGCCATGAGTAATTGCAATGACATGGACAAAACACAATCAATTATCACGTGAAATGCAGTTGGTTTGATACCTAAATGAGCACAGCTCACTGACTCAATCGATTTCAAATGAAAGTGCTAGTTGTATGTACATATATCTGTAATTGGAGACCAGGACTACCAACAAAAATTACAACAACATCAACATCAACATCAACAACAACAAAAACTACAACAACGTCAACAACAACAACCCTTTTATCGATCATCCAAGTGTCAAAAATGCCTCGAAAAGGCAGAATTAAAGTAGGGAGCAGTCGCTAGCTCCGGAGCCCATGCGTGCCCACCGCTGTTGTAGACAATCAAAATCCACAAAATTCTATAGACTTGTTAGTGTTTCCATAATGTCACAAATTTCACGCAAATTGGTTTCTTTCCTGAAAAACCCTGTTGGTTTTTTAGCCAAATGTTGTAAGAATTATACAATTTGTAGATACCTCCAGATTTGATTTAATTCGATTTAATTTTAAAATTGTTTATAATTAATTTAATTCATGAAATGAAAATATAAATATAAGTAGTTTGTAGAGTTGAGATGGAAGATCAAAAATCTTTGAAAGTTATAGAGTACAAGTTGAAGTAAGTGAATGAGTTGATCGCATAAAACACAAGTAGATTGTCTTAGTCAGTTATTTCCTCAGTCAATAAGAACGCATTAGAGTGCACCACAGGATAAACATGCTGAAATGTGCCCAACATTTGATTACTTTTTGCCGCTGTTGCTCCCTTTGGCTTACATTTCCTTCTCACTCTCTACTCATTCTATTTCCATGCATCTCTCTCTCTCTCTCTCTCTGTGTCTGTCTCTATCTTCTTCTCTCTGGTTAGCTTTCATGTCAATTTGTGTTTGTGTTGCGCTTCGACAAACAGTTGAAGCAAATCGCTTATAAAACTAAAATACATTCAGCGTTGCTGTAGACCGCTAGTAAAAGCCACTAGACACACAACCAAACCCAGACTCTGGCTAAAAGATATAGAGATAGACAGAAGTTGAGAGACAAACACAGATACAGATACACATAGACTCTGGAGTCAGACTCGTCTGACTGCCCGTCGCAATGTCATATTGCATTGCCATTTGAACTGCATTCATTTGGCACATTCTCTTGGCTATGCACATATAAGTTGGTGTAGTAGAGAATATGGAAGAAGAAAATAGTGATAGTCCCCAAGGGTCTCTCTTATCCTATGTCCTGTGGCCTGAGTCCTCTGTGGGTCCCTCTGCCAGTTCATTTTACACGCATTGGCATCCAGTCAGTTCAGTTCTGGCACTCAAAATTCAATTCAATGTGAAAATTATTATTGCACTTGTTGTGTTTGTTTGTTTGTGTTCAATGCTCGTCGAGGGTTGCCTCATTGTCATGTTTTGTTTCACTCTCTCTATATATATATGTATGTGTAAGTGTGTGTGTGTATGTGTGTAAATGTGAATGGGCACTCAGCTTGTCTCCTCGTGACATTTTGCTTGGCATTTAACAGTGGAAATCAAACGTGCAAAAGCAACAAGCAAAGCAGTAAAAACACACAACAAACTGCTGCTCCCTCACCCGCCCCCGCCACACCCCCTGTCACCATAATGGAACATCTGCTGCCAATGATGTCTCAAGCGCCTTTACCCCTTGACCCTCCCCCAGCTGCATAGTGGCTCGAGTTAGAGAATACCACTAACAAAAATTGATGTCGATTGACATACAAATGTATATTTATCATACTTTTCCATTCGCAACTTTAGACAAAGTAAGCAAATAAATGTGAAAAGTAATTTATTAAGTAATATAGTCTATCAAATCAATTATAATTTGATGCCAAATGTCTTTTCTTAATTTCTACTAAAATTAAACAACTTTAAATTTGATAGGAATTTTTTATCTTTTTCTATCTATTTAGTTTATAATTTAAAATGTAAATATATTTTTTTATTTTATGTGAGCATTCAATTATTTTTGAATGATTACTTAAAAAAAATGTATAATCTTAATGAATTTATTGGGTACAATGAAGCTTTAGTGTTTTTTTTTTAAATAAAATTTTAAGTCCTGGAAAAAAAGAAAAATTAAAGTTTAAAATGATGGTGTTCAAAGAATGTATTAGATTCAATCATTTGCTTTAAATATTAAGGAAGAGAAAAGATGGTGTTATTTGATTAACAAATAGAACTATGTTTTGAATTGACTTGTGACACTGTGATGTGCTGTCATTGTCCCTGCCTCAATGCCAATCGCAATCCTGGTCCAAAAACATGCTGCACATGCTGTAAATAATTTGCTAATGCCGCCATTGGAGCAACTGCTGGGCACGCTTTAAGCTTTTAAAATTTTTGAGAACTATATGAACTTTGTGTATTTGTTGCCAATATGTCCATTAGTCATTTACTCAGTCAGTCAGTCATTCAGTCAGTGAGTCAGTCACAGAGTGCAACTCCCTTGGCTGCATTGGTTTGCCTGTCTGTGATGTTTGGCCCGTGTACAGGCAAATTGACAAAGGAGGAGCAATAACAGTGAACAATCAAAGGGATGAGTAGGGAGAAGGGTGGCAGAGCAAGGGAGCAAGGAGAGCCAGATTGGAGGAGGGTTTGCTCGTGGTGCAGATTGGAGACGGTTGGAATTGACAAGCAGCAAAAGGAACAGCAAAATTAGAAAATTGGCAATTGACGTCAAATTATGATGTGCTTTGAGTCAACTTTAACTTCCAGCGATATTTTAGTATAATGGCAAACTCTTGAGCAACAATAGCAACAACGAGAACAACAAGAACAACACTCGTTGTTCCTGAAAATGTCAACTTGAGAAACATTGACGATAATATAACGACCTCCATGTTTTGCTGACATCCTCTTCTCTTCTCTTCTCCACCCCATTTTCCTCTTTGTGAGTCCCTTTCAACTAATTTCAGATATGATCAGTGCCAATGTTCATTCTATAAAAGGCATAAAATGTTATCTAATTGTCTCACTCAATTCTCCTTTTTCCTTTCACCGATATTTTCTGTGCTTTAGTTTTGTTTCATTCGCTTTTGCTTCTTGTCTCATGTTTCCAAATCGTAACATTTTTTAGCTGCACACGGACAAACTTTAAACTGAAATTCAATGAACTGCTCCAAGGCAATTTGAAAATTTGGGTTCCATTGTTCAAGGGTTAGTTAATTGTTGCATTATTAAATATAGTTGGTAACAAGATACGATGGAATTGCTAATGAAATATTTAAATAAAATGCTGAAAGTTAAGTTAAATTATTGAATTAAGCATTACTGGGATTTATTATTTTAAGCTATCCATGCCACAATCTGTAGTTTTCCCAAAGTCAACTCAACAATAAGCGCATCTAATTTTATATCTATATTTTTAGATACTTTAATATTTATACTTTGTATATATAAATAAAATTTGTATTCTTTGGTCTAGCTTTATTTTTTCCTTTTGTTTTTTCAAACAATTAATATTGAGTATGCTTCCAGTCAACATTTTTTTGACTTTGTTTCTATACTCTTAATGGTTCATCACTATTAATCTGTTTTCATAATTTTAATAAATGTATCGCTTGTGCTTTGTAACCATAATGACAGACCAAAATCTTATTGATTATATTTGAATATTTATTTATATTATTGAAAAACTGCAGATTTATTGATAGTTTGTACAGATGTTGTTCTACTTTCCCCTCGACTTATTGCAAACCTATAATGGAAAACTTTTGAACACTTTAATAAGGGTATTTAAAATCATCTGTCAACAACTAATTTATAAACTTTTCCCTCTCTTCTCATACTATCGATGGATTTTGGTTTCTTTTTGTAAGACTATTGATATACAAATACACTCTTCCACTTCACCTGCTTATAGGCAATTAGGAGCTGATGAATGGCGAGTTTGTTCTGTTGGAGACTGGCGTGCTTGCTACATATTTAATCCCAATTTGCTTACAGGGTATTCTAAATGAGCTTTAAAGCGCACACACGCTCTCTCTCACACACACACACACACACATATCCAATTGTAAGGACACACAGAGCAAACAGCTACAAAAAGTTTTCCAACACACACACACACACACAGCATGTACACATTCACATATGAGCCCGCATGCAAGTCTCGGCTGGGTTTTTTATGCCCGCCACTTAAAAAACAAGCAAAAGGGGTATATTGTATTCGTTGCAATGTATGTAACAGGGAGAATGAAGCATCTCTGACTCTATAAAGTATATATATTCTTGATCAGCATCAATAGCCGAGTCGATATAGCCATATCCGTCTTTACGTCTGTCTGTGTGAGAGCCTAGATCTCAGAAACGACACTGAAAAAAAGACCACTTTCTAAAATCAAGAACATTCATCTTAAATATTTTGTTCTTAAAATAAGAATATTTTAAGACCAAATTACTAAAACTAAGAATATTAATCTTAAAATTCGTAAGTTCTTAATATAAGAATAAAATTCTCAAATTTAAATATTTTGTTCTTAATATAAGACCATTTTAAGACCAAATTATTAAAACTAAGAATATTATTCTAAAAAATCTTAAAATCTTAATATAAGAATAAAAATCTTAGATCTTAGATCTTTTTCTCTTAAAATAAGAACAAAAATCTTAAAGTTTTGCCACTTTTTGAGACCTAAAATTCACAACTGGTTCTGGCGTCTCAAAGATGACATTAGGCTTGGATCGCTGTTCTAGTCAGCACAACGGTACTGATGATAGAGATTGGCATCTCTTGAAACAGCTGCATTGTTGGTTTTGGTTTAGTGTCATATTGACATTACGAAACCTCAAGTTAACTAAAAATTACTTCATTCTTCTTAAAATGTTAAGAAGCTGAATCTTTATTTTAGATTTTTTGTTTTGAGTATTCAAAACTTTTTGGTCTATAAATAAGAACATATAATCTTAAAAAATAATAAGTTTTATTCTTATACTAAGATTTGTGGTCTTGAAAATATAAGAATTTGTGATCTTAAAAATAAGAACTTGGTCTTGATTGAAATGTTCTTAGAATCAAGATGTGTTTTCTTACTTCAAGATTTTCATGTTCTCGACGTATTTTTTAGACCAAAGTTCTTAGTTCTGAGACCAAAATCTTGATTTTAGATCCTTTTTTTATATCAGTGTATAAGAGCTAGGGTAACCGAATTTGACACACAGACTTCTATAAGCGCCACGCAGATCAAGTTTATTTTAAATTATTGTCACGCCTTTTTCCTCCTCTGTAAATCGCAAAAAAACCACCACACGCACGGTTTTCAAGATATTAAAATTTATTTACTATCTACTATTATTACTTATCATCCTACTAAATCTTAACAAGAGCGGACAAATAAAAAGGTGGTAATGGCTAATTAAAGTTTTTAAAAAATATAAGTGCCTAAAAGCATGCAATAAAAAATATTTACAAATTCTTTAAAATAAGTAACGGGTATCCTATAGTCGGGCACTCGACTATAGCCTTTCCCACTTGTTTTTTTTTCGTTTTTGTTTAGTGAATATGTTGATGATGGCAAGACCTTTGGCAGCCATTCATTAATTAGCATGTGGCCACTCCCAGGCGGTGAGTCCTCGTTGCTTACGAGGTGTGTGTGTGTTCTTCCAAAAAAAAGTTAAGTTAAATCAGTTTAAAATTAAATTAAATAAAGAAAAGCCAAAATGACGCGACCCGTTTGCCTTTTTACTCTCGCGCCTAAGAGCAGGCAACGAAAATATGCGAGAGAAATCCTCGAAAATGATTAAATAAACACTGCGGGCCACAAATAACTTTTGCTGGGTGAAAAAAATAAGATAAAGAGATACACACAGCGAAAAAAATACCATAAAAAATGCCGCTTTGTGTAAATAAACATTTAAATCGGAATATATTTTTTCTGTTCTTTTTTTTTGTGGCAGGTACTCGTATATCTGGGAGTAGGAGAGAGGGGATTTTTGAGTAGCGCACTCAATGCGCCTGGCTATGAACTAATTTGCTTTACAGCTGGCGGCGTTGAGCCAACACCGCACACACACACACAAAGAGAGAGGCACACGCATACTGTGAGAGATACGCAAACACATGTTTTATGCATGTAGCCGCAGTAAAAATCCTCCAACGTCGACTTCGACGTCGACTCAAAATGCCCTGAAGCTAACTTCGCCGACGCGTTGGCGTGCGTAGACTTTTAAAAGGGCGCCATTGGTTCATTGGGGAGTGTGAGTGAAACGGAGTATGATAACAGGAGAGAGGGGATCTGGAGTGGTTCAGGATGGGGGTTGGTATATAATGAGTTATATTTTAATGCCAGGCAACTGGGGTGCTTTTCAATTTGAGCTCAATGGATGCGGCTGACTTGCATTGCGTGCGAAGACTCAGCCCCAAGCTGAAACTTGTAAGTTGTTACTTGCGAGTTGCGACCAGGACACGCAAAGGATGTTACCTCGACTCAATGCCCTCAATGCCATTACGACTACGACTACGGGTAAACAGCCCATGAATTTAATTTTCCAATTAATACAAACTTTACTACTACTTGCACTGTCTGCTAGTTCGTATTCAAAACCAGTATAAAACTCGGTACAAATAAGCAGGAGCATATCCAATTTGTGACCGGGCCCCTTTAAGTGAAAACTGGAATACTTTAAAAGCAATTAAAGGTGCTTCGGTTGAGTGTCCTCGGCTAGACAATACGAGTATCGAGTCTTAGGGTATCTTAGCAAGTGTATCAATATTTTGATTGTAGTTCTAAATACGCAAGCTTGTTTGGAAACGTAATTTACATATGACTCTCAAATGTAACGTATTGGGTTCTCACTGACTTACTAAAGTATGAAACAGGCTCGATGATGATTCATATCTGATTCATAGACATTCGCAAAATGCCCTGCAACAACTCAGTTTAAATTTGATACAGCAGAAACAATTTGTCAATATAAAAGTGGTCGGAGTAGTATTAATGCAATTTAAAAACATTTTTGTTCAATATAGTTCAGTATGATGTTAGTTTTTTTTTAAATTACTCTTAAATTTTTTTAGAATCTTCATAAAATATGCTACCGTTCTTTTCTTTTTTTAAAAACTGTGTACTTTTTGCAAATGAGTATGCCTACAATTGATAAAGGATTTGCTTCGAATTCAATATTTGCATATTTCTTATAAATATATATATTTTTTGGATCTATATTTGAGATTGTGATGGTAATTAAATCAAACAATATTAGGAGGGCAACCTATTATTGTTCTGTATCTGTTTATTTTGCCTGCGCCTCATTTGTTCTATATCTTCTTGTGCTCAAAACGTTATTTAATCAAAGACTAACCTGATATTAGCCAATAAAAATGCTCGAAAATCTTAATTCAAAAACGTTTTGTATTTGTACTTAGTTGTTTCTTTAAGTTGTCTTTTAGAAGCGATTTATTACCAGTGTATAAAAATGGAGAGGGACTTGCTTAGTCGTTTTTTTTATCTTCTAAAAAAAGATTCACAACTGGAATAAGATGTGTTTTTAGATATAATTTTAACTTTCCGTGAATAGTCTTAGCATATTTACTGAACGCATTAAAGCTCATAGAATCAAACAAAAAGAGAGTTAGACTATTTTTTATAATATATTTATATTTATTAGCGGTCTCGTGGGTCCGTTAGGGTATACTACTTTCTGTGCGCTGCTTTCTTATGGTTTTCTTTATGTTTCACTTTTCATTTGTAAAGTGGCACACAGAGAGAGCAGAGAAAACGCGTTGTGTTCTCCTTTTAAGTGCAGACGTGCATGCACCGCACGCTCCTCGAAGTACACTACGATTATGTGTGTTGGCAAGTACATGAGTGTGAGTATATGTGTATGTGTGTCTCAATGAGAGTGTGAGTGTGTGTGTAAGTCTTTGATTGTGTTAGCTACCTGGTAATAAATTAAATGATTTATTAAACGATGTGCACTTTATGCAGCTAAACACTCACACATTCACAAACAGCGACACACACATTGCACAATCGCCATTACGTATACGCAGAGTGTGTTTTGTGAGAGGTAGGCGAGATAGTTGAGCCTGTCAATGGCACGTCATCAATTTTTGTGGCAAGTTAATGCAGTTGGAATTTAAGTTAAGCCGCTATAACTCAGCGGCTGAGCTAAATTACTTCGACTTGTCAAAAGGCGAAAAGTGAAATGGGTTGTGACCAAAGGCAGCCTAATGAGATGTTATTTATATTAATTCCATTGTACTTATCCCTCCTAAACTCGGTAGCCAACTATGCCCTTGTTTATACTTAAGTATCTCCCTTACATGAATTACAAACATTAACTTTCTTCGTTCTCTTGTCTTTCAGTTACCGAAAAGGAGATACGACAATGGTAAGAACTTCAATTGATATTCGAATCATTTTTAATATTACTCGTTCACTTCTGAGTTTACTCGAATGCTGTTTTATACACATGAATTGGAATTAAATTAAACTTCACTTAAATTGTGATTATAATGCTGTCGTTTTGAACTGTGTGTGCATTCGTTTCGAAATTACTTTCAACTCAGTGTCCTGTCAAAATGAATAATTATGAATAATGAATGCATTAAGCGAGATTCGATGCGCCGCGCCGCAACATGTAAATAAGTTAAAATTCTTTTCATTCCACTTGACGCGAAGCTGCACAATTTAATTAGCATTAAATAATGCACCAAAATGTTGACATCCAATTATAATTATAATTATAATCATAATTATAATGAATTAACCAATGCTCCCTTGTGTACATTTTTTCTTATTCATATGCAGCTGTTTATCCGCTCACAAAATAAATTCACAAATACCTCTGGTTGTATTCATATATATATATACATATAAATATTTTATAATTAATTAATTCTATCTCTTATGTATATATGTGTGTACTTGTCTGTACCCGTATAGAAGATTTTTATAATATTAGTTTAAATTCAAAATTGGATATTTAAAATTTTTTTTTTCCAACAACTTTTGAGTATTCGCATTTGTATCTATGTTAATCTCGAATCAATCCTTCTTTTTCTCTATCTATCTTCTTTCTACATATATATCTCTCTCTGTCTCTTTCTTGCTCTGGTTTGGTTTAACTCGTTCTGTTCACCTCACTCAACTGTCTTGATCTTTGACTTCTGAATGACTTCTGAAACTCTACGAAACTCAACGATAATAAAGGCACAAGGGTTTTCTCAAAGACTGCCCGAATGGTTTGCTGACTGAACAAGTAAGTACCCGTCGAGTGACCCTCTCTGAATGTTTTCGTCATACCTATGTGTGTATTTATATATATATTTGATTTTATTTGAATTAATTTCAATTTAGTTTTGTTGAACTCCCATTACATTCACCACATTCACAACTAACCGCAAAAGAATTCTATTAGTAAAAACCATAAAACCATAACAAAATAGAGAAAATCATGTCTGAAGTCTGCTTGTTCATATTTCATTTTTGCTAACCTCACCAAAGTGAACAGCACACAGCGCACAACAACAAATATTCAACATTTCCTAACACATTCTAAGTATTTAAAACAAAAAAAAAAAAAAAAAACAGAACTATTTGGTAGTATTTTATTTACATAACATTATTTTTATGGTATGTACTCGTAATTTTTTTATGATTCTGTTTTATGTTTGTTTGGCCTTCCACAAGCTCAACTCAACCCATCTTCTCATTGGCAATCATCACTCTTGGTACTTTAGTTTTGTGGCTTTGTTTTTGGCCCTGTCTGCCACTTCAAAATGTCCAATTTTTTATTTAATGACTTTCCAAATGTGGCTCATTCTTTTTTAACGATATTCATTTCGTAGTTAAGAAATTAAAAATTTTTTTGAGTCTTCTTATAATTAGATATTTAGCGAGTTGGCTAAAACAGGTTCGTTATTTTGTTCTCCCAATGTTCTTACAATCACTTCCCATTATAAAAATTACTTAGACATATTTTTCCTTGAAGCATAATATCCAGTTGTTGAAAATATTTTGGACGCTCAAAATGTTTAATATTTTGATGTCTGGCTTCCAAACCTCAGTGTGACAGCATTTCATCAAAAATATCTGAAAAGTTGAATGGTCACACTGTTGCGTCACTTGTCACAACAAGTAAACAAGTAAATAAAATTGCAAATAATTAAAGTGGGCAAATGGACAATACGGACATAAAACAAATGGTTGCGACTTATACACTAATTATGGAATTATTGGTCGCTTATGTTGTAGTGAAAGAAGCGGAAGAAGTGCAGGACGAAGAAGCTGGTTTTTAAAATGCAAAGAAATAGAAGCAAATTAAAATTGGTTATAATTTTTATTTATTTATTTGAAAAGACTGATTAAAAGGAACTTCAGTTGCGGTCATGCCGCCTATGAGAATGATCATCCACTTGATCAATGATCGGGCCCTTTCTCAAAGTCCCAAAGCAAGCAGTAAGCTTGCGTAGCTTTCCGTGCTTTCTCCGGCTGGAGCCCTGGTTCTTGCTACAAATTATATATTGTTGTGATTTCATTGTATTGCGTCATTTGCCCTGGGTGGCTGTGGCTCAACTCCACCGGCACTACCACTTATTGTCCGCTTCCTCTCCGAACCCTTAATGTGGTGCTTGTTATGACATTCGTTCTGTTTTGCAATCTTGTACTGAAGTTAACGTATTCAATTAAACCACTTTTTATAAACTTGGCAATTGAAGAAAACTTACCAGGTTTCTTCAGCGCCTCTGCCATGCTTTTCCAAGCACTATCTATGAAATTGGCATCCAAATGCTTCTTATCAGTCCAAATCCATAGGATCGATCTACGTTGCACCTCTTCAATAAGTTTTTCTTGCTCTTCATGTAAAACACACAAATTTAGGTACCAAATTTACAAAATAATTTCGAGCCAGTTTGCACCCTTTTTTTTATATGGAGTTGACACCTTTCAAACTGAATTTTCAACAATTGGATACTATGCTTTATTCAAAATTAAATTTTGTTGCGAATTGTACTGGCAACAAATGTAAATTTTAAAAATGGAAAAAAAATTTAATTACAACTTAGACAAAGCGACATAAGTTTTATTATATTTCATGCATTCCATTTGTAGCGATAATGTAATTTCTCATTTGTGATCAATGTATTTTTAGACTTGGGCATCTTCTAAGTAATAAACAGTCCACCCCTTTTTGCCTCTTTTTTCTTGATTTGTTTGTATCAATGTATTCATTAATTTAAATATTTACAGTCTCAAATAAACATCTTTAGATCATCATTCATCAACATCATTCTCAACTAACGTGTCTTTTGTTCAATTTAGTCAACTCTTACCACTCCTTAACTAACATTTCCCCATTAATACAATCCAAAAAATATGCAAGTGTTTTTCAAAATACTATTAAAAGTCTATTAAAAGAATATTGTTTAAGTGTACTTCAACATAACGTGTAATCGGATATGTGATAGAGACTCGGACATTTGCTAATAATACCAATGAAATCATACCTGATTAGTGAATGTATTTATATTTATGCAAAATTTTTTTCTTTCTCTGTCTTGTGATTTTTATGATATAATTCAATATTACTGCACACAGGGATTCTTGTCTGTGAGCTCGAATTATTTTTTAAATACATATTTCCATTATTATTTCACACAGGGATTCATCAAAATTTATAAGCAATTTTTTCCGGATGGAGATCCTAGTAAATTTGCCTCTTTGGTATTTCGGGTATTTGATGAAAATAATGTAAGTATAGTATTTATTTTAATAATGATCATAACTCTAATATCATAATTTTCGGCAGGATGGAGCCATTGAGTTTGAAGAATTCATACGGGCACTTTCCATAACATCACGTGGCAATCTAGATGAAAAATTGCATTGTAAGTACGAGTTACATTATAATAAATTCATTTGTGTATTTTCTCACTTTTCTTAATAGGGGCCTTCCGTTTGTACGATGTAGACAATGATGGCTACATTACTCGAGAAGAAATGTACAACATTGTGGACGCCATTTATCAGATGGTGGTACGTTTATGGTTTAGAATGCGGCTAAAGCATAAGTCCACAGTAATTTTATCTATAATACCAAGTTTGCTATTTAGAAAGCTTAATTTCCTTCCTATATAATATCAGTAAAAATTTGATTGACTAGAGTAAATATACAAATGAACTGAATAGTGATTGGCAGACTTTGGTTTCAACTTTGAAGTTAAGAAACCTCCATTTTTTATTCAAAAATTAGTTTATATATGTTCTTAATATACTTTTTGGAAACTAAGCTGATAAGCTTTACTAATTAAAACTCGTCGTTTTGTCAGATTCACGAACTGTAAATAATTATTATTGATATTTTTTTACAAACAATCAATAACATAGAATACACACTAATACTAAAAATAATGATAGCGACTATCTTTGAGCGAAAAAAATAACTCACATATGATCATAATACATAAAATATTTTTGGTTTGTTCGCCCAAAATAAAGCTTTATTTTAATTCATGTCTCGTATGTACGTAATATTTTCATATCCCTTTAGTAGAAACCCAGGGAATCCATATGTTACAAGCAAAAAATGTAGTAAAATAATGAAAATTATAAATTTTGATTATTTGTGAGTTTAATTTTTTTTGCTCAAATATAATGATTATTTAAGAGTTTTACTTTTTCCATCAAGAGGGTTTAAATAATCATTATAATGTTATATAATAATAAATATGCAAGGGTTTTGTGTACTGTTGTTTGTTAATATCGTGTCATATCGACATAATCAATCAAGTCAGCTAAAACTCACTTACTACAAACATAATATATATAAAAGTGTCAAAGTCGATATTAATATGCGTTTCATTCATTCTACGAGCAGGGTCAGCAGCCGCAAACGGAGGATGAAAACACACCCCAGAAGCGAGTGGACAAAATCTTCGATCAGATGGATAAGAATCACGATGATCGTTTGACCTTGGAAGAATTTCGTGAGGGTAGTAAAGCTGATCCACGTATAGTTCAGGCGTTAAGTTTAGGTGGTGATTAACCGCAAAATAAATAGTTGCGCTGAAATTCGAGATTGTCGAAGAGATGGAACCATGTCGTGTAGCAGAGTCAACGAATTCGTGAATAAATAAATAAATACATATATGGTTTGATATATATACTATATATACAAATATTAATATATATATTGTTTAAGAAAATTTTCAACGAGTATATACACACACACACACACACACACACACGTATATGTAATATATGCCATTTGCCTGGTGGTAGCTTGTTAGCCCCAAAGCCGCGGCCAAAAAAAAATTAATTGAATACAGAAAGAAACTTGAATTCTAACTAATTGAAAATTAAAATAAAATATCACATGTTACGATAAAAAATATAATTATTAATAATATTGCAACCCGATAAGGAATGTTATGCAGATTTCGTAATCATAAAACACCAATTTAAATAATTGAAACGCTTTTTTTAAATTAATACATATACAGCTGTGTATATACATATGTGCATATATATACATATTTAATGGCTATAATCAAAGCATGTATAGGTACACACCATACATATATATATACCATATATATGTACATATGTGTATATATTAAATATACATTTTGTTCTATTGTGAGGGCATTTTTATTGAAATGCTTGCAAAAAAAAAACAAACCAAAAATAAAAACGAAAATAACAATTATATAAAAAAAAATTAAAAAGCCACCCAAACGCAAAAAAAATAAATAAATAAAAATATTTATAGTCGGAATTTTTTTTTAATAAATTACATACATATAAAAACAAAAAATATTGTAGGCAAATTGCGCCAAGAGCAAATTCTTAACATATAGATATAAATATATGTATATGCATATTTACTAATAATATATACACATACATATATATAAATTAATATACATATATAGATAAAGCAATAGCTTTTAATAGATGAACTTATTTATATACATACTTGTATGCTACATACATGCTATCGATTATCGATTATACATGTATTAATCTTCGCTTAATGTAGCTAATTTCGATTATTTTGCCTTCTTGCTGAGCCAGCAGCAGCAACTGTTGATAATCGAAAGTGTTGATAATCGAATGACAAAATATTATTATATATAAATGCAATTTGCTAATTGAACTAATTATACACGAATTATATACACATATTTTAATATATACTTATTAACTATCCAATTAACTAACAAGTAAAAAACTATGTCAGGCAATGTTTTAAGTCCCAAGTCTCAATCTTTCGGAAAAATCATCTAGCTCAAGAACATCTATCAAATTGAATATTGGAGCACTTTCAAACCACAAACACTACTCGCTTTTTGCATGGAGCATGATCTTACAATATATCGTAGTGGAATAAAGGAACAACCATCCAAAACAGTTGGGTTCATGTTCATGAGACCGTTTCATCTGTGTGTGTGTGTCTGTGTATTTGTGTATGTGTGTGTAAGCAACCGATAAATGTTTTATTTTCTTTAAAGAAAAACACTAGTACAGTAGCTAAGCTATACATCCATGGAACTGCAGTTACCTACTGCGCAGACAATCAATTTAGTTCTGAACTATCAATTTTGCTCCACAACATTGCTCCGAAAATGCGACGAATACAAATTAGTTGAATGCTAAATGTAATATTTTTTATTTATCTTTCATTGAATTCGTGATAACATCAATAGTTTTTGTTTATTTTATTTTGAGTTCAATTGTCAATAAGTCAAAAAAATATAGCTAATTCGAATAAATTGGTATAAATGAACGATTGCTAAATAAAATATTTAGAATAGAGGCACATACACACACAGTCAACGCATGAAAAGGTTGAGCTCAATACATACTATAATAGCTGGAACTTCCTAGATATTGCTACTGACATTTTTTTTTAATGTTTTTTTTTACGACTTAAATGTATACTCTACCCAGTAAACTATAAATATTTCTGCATGCCTTACTAAACGATATCATATTTTGCTACTCAATTTATTTTAGCATTCTTTACTACAACTTGAGCTTGCAACTTTTTAAAACATATTCAATGAAACTGACAGACACTAAATATTAAAGATATACTTTATGTAATCTTATATATGAGTATATATTAAATGCCTTAAAAACTATCGCATTTTACAATCATCGTGGTGTAAAAAACTTTCTCTGGAATCTCTCTGGTAAACATACACTCTACACAGCCTATATACACATTCTCTACACTTTACATAACAATTTACACTCGTTTGTTAACCCTCTGCTTTCGTATATTTTCCTCTCTACAACAATCTATCACCGTGCTAAAATAATTTCTATTTTATATGTGGTTCAGCTTTATTAAAGCACCCTTCAATAAAAATCAATAAAAATAAGAAATAAAATTTCTAAAAAAACTTCACTTACTCTACATACATATGTATGTATGTAAACAAATAATAAACACAATATCAATAAAACTTGAGTTTAAAATCATAAATATTCATATAAAGAAATGTAATAACCAATATCAAATTAAACACAAAAAGAATTCTTTAATTGTAAATGTTCTTAATGTGCTTTCTATCAACTATCTTTTTTCCTAGTTCACTTAATATGGCCTTGTGTTTCGATCTTTCTTAGTAATTTTTTTTTCGCACCTACTTGTAAATTTATATTCAATAAAAAGCGCTTTCTCCGTATATTTATTGCTTGCCCTGAAATTTGTACTGATGTACTTTTCTCCATAGATTTTTTTATTTGTGTTGCCCTCAATATATATAAATAGGTACACTAAGCTGGAGTTCCAATCGGGAAACTTGTGCCATTGGTAAATATCTTACCCTTAACAATGGCAAGGAATTGTTTTATGAATTTGTGTTATTCCCATGTGGCAAAATGTTAAAATGTAATTTAAATTAAAAGAGAACATAAAAAGAAAATTGTTTAGAAAAAAAAAATTCCATAAAAATTTTTGCAATATGAAGCTGATTTAGTGTATTAACTCACTTTGAGGTTTCTGATATTATATACTCTTACTGTAAAACATATTAGCTTTTAACTTTATCTTTACATCTAATACTTTATAGATTAGCCAGCAGTATAAATTTTTATGCATTAAAAAGGCCAAATTGTAATATGAACATTGTATTTATATGCAAAATTTTATGTATGGAATTTACAATTATTTTTATTTTTCGATTAAGCTGTTTGAATTAAAATAATGCGCAGCTTAAAGTTCAAGTAAGTCATTCATAAATATTATAAGCATATACAACATTAGCTACATCAGAGTGAGTAAATTTTTTTGGAGCAACGAATTCCAAGAAGAATTGCCCAAGAAACCATGGGTCTAATGCCAAAATAGAGCTTAAGATTTTTAACGAGAAATATGGGAAATCGTATGAAAGCCAAAACTTATCATATTTTCTCGTTAAAGATCGGAATTTTTAAAATTCGTTGTAGATTACGATTATGACAACGGGTTGAAATCGAAAAAATTTACCCTCTCTAATGTACATGCATACTTATGCATAATATGCATAATGTTTGCATGCCTTTTTATCCTCACCGAAATTCTTCAGCAATTGCAAATATCCAAATATATTATAACCAATACACAATAAATATGATGCATAATATAATTAGTTACCAATTAAGCTGCTTACACGGGGAATCCGATCAATGAAGTGACTCCACACTACATATACAAAGCAAAACCACAAATACATATACATTTACACACATTCATTTACATTAAAAATGTGCAATTGAAGAAAATGAGTCGAGAAATATTCAAAAACAAAAATAAAATGCAGCAACAATCAATTATTCGCGCTTCTTACACTCGCCAACAAATGTTTAAACAATTGTACATAGCAAGAATTTAGCGGCTAAGTTAAAAATTGTAACAAGAAAAACACACACACATTCACACATAAATAAACTGATGAAATTTATATCCATGTATTGTTATACATACTCGTACATAGAATTTCTGATATTTTGAATGTTTTTTTTAATTTGATATCTGAGAGTTTTTATTGTGCGATAAATTCTAACATAAGCAATATTTTTTAGCATTATAAACCAATTAAGAAAATGCTTATTATCACTTAACTTAATGCCAAAATGCGCTGTTAATTATCATTCAAAATGCAAACTTAATTTACTCTTAAATTGGCTAAATAACTCGTAATAAAATCACTGCACTTAAAACAGTAACACGAAATACAACACATGCAAATCAAAGAAGAGAAAATAAAAGTTTTTTTTAATTATTATGGAAAAAAAAATTCAAAAAGAAAATGTGTAGTTTTATTTTGAAAAAAATTTCAGCTTATTTAAAACTTACCTTTAATATCCCGAATGTAATAAATATTGTTAAATCGGTGTTGCCGTTGCTTTTTATGGAAATTGATATAGTAGAGTAACATAATAAGTAGTGATGTCAAAATACATCGCAAAATTGATAGCTTGATTTTCGCTGAAGCTGGTTTCAAGCTCTTTAACTTAATAATTTTTTTGAATATCGATTGAGTTAATTTAATCGATTTTCATGTAAAATCAACAGCTAACTGGATCTTTCATCATTTTTTTGCAAACTTAAGTTGAGTTATTTTTGTTATGAGCAGTTGATTGCAAGTTGAAAACTAGAGATTTAAAATTTCGAATTTTTTTATAACAGAAGGGAGGACTCAATTTCGAGGTCAAACCATGAACAAAATAAATTTTGCTTTAAAATCTGCGAAGTTATGAATGTTTAAAGATGGTTTGATATCGACCTAACAACTAAGTAAGCTATGGAATTAACATATATGCAGGATCAAGTTTTTATATAAGATTGTTTAATAGTATACCCTTAAGATTTATATCCTTGAAATAAATATTATAAGCAATTTCAATGTTTTTTTTTTTTTTTTTTAAATTTCACTATCAATCATCGCAAATTGTATTAATCTACGGATTTACTTTAAACCTTATTTATTATTTAAGGAAAAAGATATTAGAGATCAATAAGAGCAGCAAGTTAAAATTAATAAAAGGAGGAGGTATTTACATTCTTCAGTTTAGTTGCATTCGAGTATAAGTTATGTTAGTTTAAAAAGTCTCCGATCTTTTTCAACAATTTCTGATCAATACAAATTCGAATAGACCAAAGACCCGAATGTCTGAACGTTCGTAGTCTCACTAAGAAGATCAAGCTGAACGCTACCAAGGTCTCCAATAACTGATTGACCTGGCTGGCAGTAATTGCTGCATGGCTCGAAGGAACTTGACATTGAACTGTTTATCATGACGTTGAAGGAACCGGGAGACTTCAATGATGCACTGCTGAAATCCGCACCAGAAGTGTTCAAAGTCACGACTCTGCGGTAGCAACTGAATTGATCCAGCTGTCTTCAAATCGCACTGCTTTCGCTGCCTGTGCAGATGATGCACGGTCAGCTCCAGAATGTCAGCCTTCTCCAGCTTGGCGAGGGTCTCCTCCTCCTGTGGATGAATTAATGATGAGTAATCGAATGATAACTGTGAGCTTCGGGCTAAGCTTACCAACTGGACCACCTCCATGATAAGCTGCTTTAGTTCATCTAGACAATTGTTGATGCGCGCTCTTCTTTTGCGTTCCAGCAGCGGCTTCATTAGCTTCCGATATTGATACGATCGGGAGACAGCCTCCATGTGCACGCCCTGTGAGTGTGCTGACATTTTGAATTGGATTATATTTAGGGGTACACACTATGTTCATGGACTAGACACTGGATGCGCACAATCTGCTTGCTCGCTATTCACTGAATGCCGGCAATCGACATAGCAGCAGCAGAAGCAGCAGAAGTAGCAGAAGCAGCAGAAGTAGCAGCAAGAACAACAACAACAGTGTCTTCGTTGTCGTCACACTAGTAAGCGTTGGCAGCGACGCATCGCAAATATTTTATACACAGTCATCGGATTTCCAGTTAGACAACGCACAATGGTCAAAACGGCCAGATTAATGGATAATAATTAGCAACAAGTGTAAATTTTAGGAAGTGTGAAAAATTCATCTATGTATTTAATATTTCCAAACAGCTTTTATCTGATTGATCAGAGTTGAACCACTATATGACAAAACAACCAAAGAAACGATTCGCAAAAAAGTGAAAGTTTGTATGAAATACTTTAACCCTCTAAGGCTATCTTTGCAAATAATAAACGAGGAGAAGTCAAGTTATGTTTTCTAAGGTGAATTTAGGCCTCTGAATTCAAAAATGAGAAAAGGTGTACATGGCTTCGTTCACCTGTAAGGGGACAAAATGTGAAAAGTGACTCAAGCCTTTTTTGGGGCTATCAGTGAAAAATTCGGTTGAAAATATGTTTACATTTCAGATTTATCATTTATCTATTGGTATATAACACCAACCAAATAGATTTTGTTGTGTGTGCAGCATAAGAGCAGATTGAAATTGACCCTCCCGAGATTTTTCGCGAAAAAAAAGCGAAATGCGCATGGCGTGACTTAGTCAAAATAAAAGCTCCATTAAAAGTTTCCGAGTGCTTTAAAGCTTATTGCAAGTGTGAAGCTGTGTTTATTAGCAACAGCTAAAAAATATTTTTATGTTAAAAAACGGATTACTTTTTTAGTTATTGTGATTTAACGGATAAGTGCCTTGAGACACGCTTACGTGTTAGAGGGTTAATATTTTAATAATTTCCTGATTTTAATATCCTAGCCTATGCATTTTATGTAAGATTTGAATCAAAATATTTCGTGGCGCTTAGCCACTCCTAAATCGCTTTTGTCGATGGCATTGCTGAAAACATAATTTCTGACGGCAATATTTGAGTCAATTCGAAAAAGCGCTTTGTATATATTTTCAACACTTTACTCACTATAGCTAAAAGCTGAAATATTAAAACTTAAAAATTGAAACCATCGACGAAACATGTTTGAATTTATCTGGTCGTTTGTTTTTTTATATTGAGGGTATTCAGAAGCTATGATAAATAAATAAATTAATAAGGTGATAAATTTATTACACTGCAGGTAGTGAGTGCACTTCATAAGTTTCTGTTGTCGAATTTACTATGAATCAGCTGTTCCCCAGTTCAATGACAGCTCAATTGCTATGAACAGCTGTTTTTTATAAAGCAGCTTAAATTAAAAAAATATAAAACAAAACCAAACTTAGTGAAAGACAATTTGAACTTACTCTTGTCTTTTTTAATTCTTCTGCCACGGTAAAAAAAAATTATTTAATCATTTAAAACTATTTTTTTTATCTTTGTTTAGAATTGAAAACTGTCCTATGGGACAATCATTAAATTGTGCGGCTTTAACAATAGCGTTTGTCAGATGTGCTACAGAAATCACAAGAGAAAGCGAATTCAGAGAAAGCAATTCCGCTTTGAAAATTTCTCAGGACAAAAAATGTGCATATAGATGCCATAGGAATTAGGTCAAATTATGCAAATCTGTTAATCCACACCGGAAAATAAAAAATAATTTAAAAAAATAAGTATTTCTTTTTTATTTTTTATTTATTCAAAATCATTTTTAAATACAAAAACCTTAAAAATAAAACAAACAAAATATTAAATTTTTTTTCAGTTTTTTTTATAAAATTTATTATTTCAGAAATTTCAACTTTGATAGCCAATAAGTAAGCATCTAGGAGGAGTAGCACTTTTCTTGAACACTTGTCCCATAGTTATAAGAGTTATCCTTTTAAAATATTCGATTATCTCATTTGGTTCACAAGTTACTACTTTGAATAGTAAAATGAGCAATGGCCCCATTGTGCATCGTGTCGTCTCACGTCCGACGCTTCGACTGTAGCAGCGAAGCGTGCGAGTTTCATTATAAAACTGCCGATAATTTCCGAAGTTTCTCAAGCTTTTGTTTACGATTTGGGTGGCCACCGGCAAACGGACAGCTCAATTGGAGTTAGAAACAGCAGGACAAGCCATAAGAAGTTCAAGTTCAAATCTGAAAGTGAGTTGAAGACATCATGGAATCGTATTTATAAGTTTTTTATTATAGCTTTTGTGTTATGATATACGTTTTGGTGTATATAAGTTTTGGTTTGAATATGCCGGTACAAGCGTTACTATTTTCGGTACTCTTAAAAAATTGTTTTCCAGTTCCGGGTCTACATTCAAAAGGGTTCATTTCGGTTCCTCTAAGGGATGTACTCTATGCTCTGGACTTTTCATGTTGTTATCAATAAAAGTCGCTTGTGTCTCTGCCACTGCCACTGCCACAGTCGACGCTCTTACTAGGAGTATCTGTGTCATTGACAAAATCAACTTGCAAGTCAGCTGCTGTTGCGGTGCACAGCATTCTGTGTTATGTGGGCAATCAAGCGCAGCGTCAAACAGCTGAAATTCCAGCAGCAACAAATCGTCGTTGTTGCAGTCGCAGCCGACGCTGACTTTGTTATTGTTGCTGTTTCGGTTTGTTATTGTCGTTGTTGTTGTTGTTGTTGATCTCTCATCACTCGCTCTTGCAAATGTCTTTCGAGATTGCGGCAAGCCAAAGTTTCCCACGCTCGCCAATGTTGCACGCGACGGTTGCTGAGGCGACAATCTTGGGGCAGCCTCTCGGAACTTGGTTTGGGGGGGCAACACATGACAGTGTTTAGCTTCACTTACCATGCAGAGGCAGAGAGTTGGTGGGACAGGAATGGCAGCGGAAGAGTAAGAGAAGAGTCGTGTCAACATGTGTTTTATTCACTGACTAACATAATCTCTATGTTTGGGCTTTTTCTTCTATTTGTTTGTGTATTATCTTCCCGCCTCTTGCTCGTGCGCAAATTATTATGTTTTTAGCGAGTCATAAACTTCAGTTTGTCACTTTACTAAAAGACTTGTATGCCGTTCACAATGAGATCAAGGGAAATATTTATATACTAATGTATAGTTATTTACTTCGGCCATTAGCTTTTTTGATACACTACTTTTGCACATTACAATTTTTAACATAACGAAATTTAAATGACCTTTCCATTGATGCCAAAATGTACATGAAGTAGGTTCAAATTATGAGTAGATTTAACTTTAAATGTTGTCAACATAAATATGCCGACCAGTGTATGAATATGTGTATATATGTATGTGTATAAATGTACATTAAATCGAGGCCCTACGTTGCATCTCATTAACACCGCTGCTGACAACTTGTCAGTTGTTTGGGGTCCCCGAGATCTCGAGATCCAAGCGCGAACTTTGGCAGACCGCTGCGAGACCGTGAGAAATTGTGCTTTGTAACGATTGACGATACATATTTATGAACATATGTACATATGTATGTAAACTTGTCATTCCGCCAATCTGCAGAACAGCCGGTGATCGTGGCCCCACCGAGTGACATCTTCTTCTTTTAGCCCCTGAATAATACAATGTGGGCCACCG
Organism: Drosophila quinaria; assembly: GCA_035047525.1. Classification (NCBI taxonomy): domain Eukaryota; kingdom Metazoa; phylum Arthropoda; class Insecta; order Diptera; family Drosophilidae; genus Drosophila; species Drosophila quinaria. Next base: position 14,149,751 of record JAWNPO010000455.1, on the reverse strand, counting down.
CGTTGGGCGCCGCGCAGGCGCCTAAGATTCAGTTTAAGTAATTCCAGATTCAATTGAGGCAGCTTCTAAGCATTAAATGCCAATTACAATTCAATCATATAATGTGTGGAAACAATTCTGCTTTCATTTTATTTGTTTACCTCACAAACAAATAGGACCAAAATAAATATCAGACGAACGTTTAAAGCGGAAATACGGAAATAGAACAAAAGTAATATACAAATTATGAAAAACTGAATGAGCAGACGGCAAGCATTTATTTCCAATGTATATCGATTAGCTTCAGAGTACCACAACGAAAGACATACCATGCCAGAACATGCCATACCAATTCCAGAGCAGGCAGTGTATATTTTTATTACCCACTCAGCGAGACGTTTTTGAACTGCACTTGTTTGGTTTTCCAATGAAAAACGCATCTCAATTGTGGGAAATGTTTGCTCGAGCACACAGCTAATTGTCACTTAGGGTTGTCCCTCCACCATCGCCATCGCCATCGCCATGAACATCAGCACCACAACCACCACCACCCCTACCATCATCATCAGCACCACAACCGAAACCACCGACAACGGCTTCAATTTTCAAGGGGTCTCAATTTGAGAATGCGTCCCATGAAATGCAACAATGAAATATTTAAATTACATTTGTAACAGACATTTGAAAGTCGAACTCTACACATACAGCCATTCATGTAGGCACACACATGCAAAAATTTTTTTTAAAATAATTTTTATGTCAAACTTAATATTATTCGTCACAAAATTGGATATCAGAAATTTTGGGGCATATAACTGTTTTCGTCACTAGACTTTTACCTCGTAAAGAGGTTTTTTTTATAAGATATCAGAAATTTTTGAATAAGATATCAGAAATTTTGAAATTTCATTCTATCAACTTTGTTTATTTTTTGTACAAGCTAAAACAAACTGTCTGCCAACACTGGTTCCCTTAAAACACACATGCCAAGCGCAAAAGCTAGTGGCACTCTCAAACTTTGGCTGCTATGACACTTTGCTGCTGCTGTATGCATGCTAATGCATATGTACATGCAGAAGTGTAAAGGTAAAAGGTATACTTATTCAGTTAACAGGTAATATCTTGCCCAAACGAAATTTGACGGCTATGTGTTATATGTCAAAAACGCGAAATTGAATTGTTACAACAAATAACATACAGTCGAACTTCCCCAACTCGAATCACCATTATCCAAAGAAAAGGTTCGAGTTAGGGAAATATTCGAGTTATAGAGTTCTTTTTCCTAAGATTATTAATTTTACTGCCACTCATTTAATTCGAGTTACAGAGAAATTCGAGTTAGAGAAGTTCGAGTTAGGAAAGTTCAACTGTATTTAAAACTCATTTGAAACGTAGATTTTTCTTAAATCGCCGAAATGTGGGGAAAGAAACCTTTTTTCACCTGAAGCTTTTTACCTGTGTCTTAAGCAAAAAAGTTTACAGCTAGGCTTAAAGCCCTTCAAAATACATTTCCAACGATATATAGATCATATCTGTAGCTTCTATTGTTTGGATGCTGTGGCTTTTGACGATTTACATGTACATTAACATACTGCATATGTACATGCAGTAGTGTAAAGGTAAAAGGTATATTCAGTTAATAAGTAATATCTTCCAAACCCATCGGTAAAATTTTTTGTGTCATATATCAAAAAACGCGAAGTTTTACACACTACAACATATTGAAAGCTAAAAAAAATCGTTAGCGTCGTTTTCTCAAAAACCGCCAAAATGTGGGACAAAATATCTTATTTCACCTGTTGATTTTTACCTATGCACTTTAGAAAAAAAGTTTGAAGGTTTGCCTAAAAGGCCTTCAAAATACCTTTCCGACAATACATAGATCACGTCTGTAGCTCATATCGTTTGGATGCTAAAGGGGTTTTAATTTTAACGGTTTTTAGCGATTTCCCGCTAAACTAGCTTTTTTTCGAAAAAGTCGTAGAACAAACGTTTCTAGATTTTTGATCGGAAACAAGTCCTCATTCAAACTTTTAAGCTAAATCAACGCTTTGATACTAACAAACAGACAAACAGACAAACAGAAAAACAGACAAACAAACAGACTGACTTTTCATCTCGTTTTGAAAGGGGCACCAAAAATTTCAAAATTAATTATCTTCTGAACCAGTGATCGGATTTTGATGATCAAGGTGTCATTCGACGCGTATTTTTGATTAGAATAGTAAAAAAAATCAAAAGGCTCCAACGGCCCTATTAGCTCCAATAATTTAAATTTTTCCCCTCCCACTTACACCTGTTTATCTCACGAACCAGGTGAGTTTCTAAAAGTCTTAGTATGCACATTTGTAAGTTAAGTTAATACCTTTCGATCGGTATATAACTCGACCTGATCGGACAGTCATAGCAAATTTTCCATTCTTCCTGTGTATGTATGTATATGCTAGTCGCCTTCGCACCCTTCGTGCTGCTTTCGTCACTAGCGCGGACTGCCGTCCGCAGTGATATAAGTTGATTCCACTGTGCTAGTTATACTCGCAAGTGCACTGCGACTGCGCATATCCTCGATAAAATGGTCCGGGGTTGAGACTGTGCCGAGTTCCTATGCAAGTCTAAGCCTATAGCTCAATAGGGCGACCATATCTCTAGTTGCTCATTAAGCATTATTTAATTTGCCTTTTCAAGGGGTTCTTCATATATTGTAGTATTTTATGATTTACATGACAAAAATCGTTCAGCCTTCAGTCTTTAGTCTTGAGCCTTTTTAGTGTCTGGCCTTCTTATCTGTCGTATTCCCAAGCATCTAAAAATAGACACAAACTGTAACGCACTTGAAGTGCACTTTCAAACATCTTGACGCTCAAATAAAATAACAACAATAACAACGACAACGACAGCAACAACAATAACAATGAGAAATACATACATGCAGCGAGGCACGAAAGGCATGTGATCACATGTATGTACATACATACATACGTATATAGACGGCAACTGGAACGAGCATATAAACAGGACACGGGGAGAGGGAGAGGGACTGAGACAGTGGCTATTAGGCACACATCCTCGTGCAATGCAACATGTGAATGCGGAGTTCAAGTGCATGGCGTGACACAGACACACAGACCACGGGAAAAGTACGGGTATCGGATAGAGTAGATGGAGAAGTAGAAGAAGAGTCGCACAACTGTGTGAGTGTATGTATATTCTTGTACGACTGTGTGTGTGACTGTGCGACTCTGCCGCAAAGTGTTTTTTCCCAGGCGCTATTTATAACGGCCCAACCATGCATTAAGATTATGGCTCCGCTTATGCCAAACTGAATCTTGTCATGCAAAAGAAACAAATACAATAAATTCAAAATCACATTTAAAAGGAAGAAGATGAAACATTTGTGATTGCAGTTTAGGGAGTATGTAATTCGCATTTAATAATAATATTAAATATTTATATATAATTTAATTAATTATAATTTAATATTTATATAATTATAATTAATATATAATATATAATATATAATTAATGAAATTGTTAATTACTAATTTCTATTATATCTTATACAAAGAATAATGCTAATATTAAAGAGTATAAGACACACAATTTTTTTAAGTGGAAAATAAAATGGTGATAAAAATAGTTTAAATAAAAACAAATTGAATAAAATATACTATTATGAGAAATTAGAAGAATAACTATTTTATAGATCGTTTTTCATACTAAAGGTTCATTTGCTTCCGATTATTCCTATAACAGCTTTATGATATAGTTATTCGATTTTGACCAAATTTGGTTAGGAAGTAACAGACAGTCCCAATATAAAATTTCGTGGAGAGCATCAAATTGAGCTTTGTCCCTCTTGTACGAAATGAAAACCGCCGTTCCATAAAACGTGTTTCTTATTAAGCATAAAGTTAGTTTATTAGTTAGTTAATTTACTTATTTTTAAAAAATTTTAATTTTTGTTTTGTATAACAAGCCAAATAGAAAAGAGCTCTGAAATCTTTATTTTTGAAACCATAAAATTTTTGTGGACTTTTATGCATAGGATTACTTTTACTTATATTTAAAATACGACGTCGTCGATTTGACAAACGATGAAGTTTACGTTTGTAAAATAACGATGACCGTGCAGGGTTAAGAAGCAAAAAAGTTTTTCAAACCGAGCAACTCCCTGAACTTTGACGCCGAGTTTAACCCACAGGTCGAATTTCGCAAAACGCGTGTTTTAGAATTCAGATCATTAAATATTTAAGTCGAACAGTCGTCAAGCCGTACATCCCAATCATGGTACTCCATTGTTGATTAGGGAACGCAGCAAAAGGCGGGCTTAGCAGTTGAAGTCGACACTTGGAATGGGCGCCAAACATGCGGACATGGGACATGAGATGAGGCCTGGGATGAGGCCACATGCGCTGCTAGTGCATCCAAAGTGTTGCACTGTGTGTGTGTGTGTGTGTGTGCGTGTGCGTGTGTGCATGCTATTATTAGCTGTCTTGGTAGTGCCACATGTGTGGTTGCCAAAGGCATTGTAATGAGCAGCGGCAGCAAAGAAGAAAATATTTAGTACTTCACTTGAGCAATGGCTCATACTCTCATACTACGAGCATAGCAAAGTTGAAGTTTGGCGCGCAATGTGCCAGACACACACACATAACCACACACACACACACACACACACACACACACACACACACACACGCACATATGTGATGAAGAGAGGGACTGAGTTAAATTTTATAGTTTTATTTTTATATTCATTTTCATTCTTTTTTTGGTATGCATTTTCCAAAAATGCAACAAACTGACTGTGTTGATGCTGAGATGCCATTCTCACACCCGCTCTCATTCAGTCTCTGCCGCTCACTCTCTCTCTCTCTCTGTCTCTCTCTCTTTATCTAACTGCCTCTCTGTATTTCGCTGTCTCTGGGAGCAGGACGGCAGACAGAGCTCATATAAGATGCTGAATATGCCAACAATTTTGGACAGTCATTGGCAACAGCTCGACGAGTACGCGAGTACAATAAACCGGAGATAACCGAAAGCGAAAGAAAGACCGAAAAATAAAATAAAATAATGGGTGTCATATACAAAATATTAAAACAACAGCGCCATCAGCAGCATCAACAGCAATGCATCAACATGGAGCTGAGTTCGGCGACCAAGTGCAAGGTGCAGGCGGCAATCAAACAGCGTCAGTTGCAAAGACTTGAAGTGCAAGAACAGGAACTACAGGAGCAGCAGGAGCAACAGGAGCAGCAGGACTCTAACGAGGACACTCTGGCCGAACTGTGCCGCTTTCTGGCCGAGAATGCGGCTCGCAAGAAGGTGCGCCTGGAATTATATTAACACCCATTTCAGAGTCCATTAATCTAATCGAATTCGAATTTTTCAACTCTTCAGCGTCAGCGTGTCAGGCTGCACCACAATCAACATCAACACAATCAACACAACCACATCACAGTTGATGATAAGGCGGAACAACAACCACTTTGCGCGCTACAGTCACCGCCAGCAGCAAGCACCCATGACATGGACCTGCTCATGGAGCAACTGAGCAGCGCCTACTCCAGCAGTGACGTCACTTCCCAAGCCACAACGACAACGACAATGACAATGGCAACCCTGTCATCGGGTGCACCGAGGGACAGCATCCTTCTCAAGATTCGCCATCAGATCTTCGAGCGCAAACGGCAAAGACAACGTCAACTGGCCGAGTTGGTAAAACAACGATTGGTCGTGTGGCGACCGTGGTAACACTGCAGTTGGTTCTCAGCAATGCTCACTGTACTATATATTCCTTTGCCGTGTGATGCCGCTCTTCCATTTTCCCTTGCACACAATTTTATATTTTTTTTCTTTTTTTTTTTTTTGGCTATTTTTTATCATAGTTTTTAATAAAGATTTTTTTACTGAAAAATATAAAAGTATTGTCACTTGTTCTTTAGCATAACGAAGCTTAAAGTTTGTTCTTATCACATCTGTGCATCCTAAAATTAACAATGGCAATCAGAATATTTGACAGGAGCGATATAAAAACCCGAACTTTAATCAACTTGGATTTATTTATAAAGTCAACTTATATCATATAAGCACATCACATATTATCACTTAAATTTTAAAAATTTCAAAGATCTACTTCACGAAAATCTGTTGTCTACCATTTTTTAGTATCGCTTCTTACAATTCGTTGCATATTTTTAAAGAAAAATTAAAATATTACCGTCAAGAGACTATAGAAAAACTCAGCATTTTTTTGAGAATATTTTATTGACAATTTTCGGTTTGTACGTTTTTATTTGACATTCATTTGGAATTTGAATTGTAATATTTGTTTTTAGTATTAAACATTGACACCAATTTTAACTGATTATTTATTGTGAATTATTTAGTATGCTTGTATGTATTGTGTTGTCAGCTAGCCGATTTTGTTTCTGTTTTGACATTCGTATATTTGAACATATCATTAGTAAACATGGTTAATTATTTCATTAATACATTTATAAGCATTCGAATACTGTATACCATTTAAAATTTATGAGCTTATTAATTTTAGTTTTTATTATTTTTCCATTTTGGCTTTGAGCTGTGCTCATTCACCAAAAAAAAAAAAAATCATTCATTCTACATATTTGTGTATTAATAAGCCATTTTATTATTGTGTTATTTGTGAATTTTGGTGACCTTTCGGTCTGAAAATACTGTTTTGTAGGTTGTATATAGATTCTGTTTAGTATCTCTTATTAGTTACTTAGGTATTTGCCATTCAAGTAGACAACACAGCTATTTTTTTTAGGTACACACATTTATTTGAGTTTAATAAGCATGCTGCAAGTTAAGTTTCTGGTTATGGTTACTTTTTTTTAACTTACTTTCATTTTGACTAACTAATTAAAATTGTTGGTAACTTAAAGTTATACTAGACATGGTCTAGGTGCCCGGGTCAGTGTTATTTTTTAGAAATAAATGCAACGATTCGCGAGTGAACTTGAACCGAATTTTTATTTATTATTTGCCCCTATACTACGTAAATGCACTCAATGTTTGTGTTGGAATCTTAACTTAATGTTATACAATAAACATATTATAATTAATTTAACAGTTATATGTATATATATATTCACGCAAAAATTTCGTCTGACGAAAGTCTGCATTATGCCACAAAATGCAATTCAAATTCATAATTTAGAATCAGAATCAGAAATCCACTTGCACGCACTTAAATTCTACAATCAATAGATACATATACGTATATATAAATATATTTACTTGTATACATATAAATACACCGGCTTACATAAATATCATCTGCATAATTTTCATGTCAGAATATCATTTTCGTCATCGTCATCGTTTCTTAAATCGTCCATAAGTTGATCGATCAAGTCTGTTATCCGTCCGTCTATCAAATTTATCTAAAACTATAATATCTGTCCATCTTTCCACATGCGTTTGATTATTCGAAAGGAAATGTCGGTTCTTGCACACACATATATATATAGGTATTTTATTGAAGTTGATACATAATTACTTGGCTATTTACAGATACATTTAGTATGTTAACACACATCAAATATTATTATCATTAGTATTTATTGCTGTGGCTATGGTTATTGTTTATATGAATATTTGAATGTTTTGGCGAATCTATAAATGCATTTCGATACTTTATCTTGATCAACTTCATCAATTTCCATCACATCGCAAATATTATCTCAATTTTGTCGATCTCTTGATTTATAAATCTTATGAAAACTGTTTTCTGACTTTAAAGTCTCTCTCTCTCTCTCTCTCTCTCTCTCTCTCTTTCTCTCTGACTGTCATCATGTCTCTGTTTCGCTTTTAGCTCACTTCAGTACAAAGCCTTCTCCGTTTCCCAAGATATTGGGTCCTTCTCATTAAACTTACCTTTTCCCTTTCTTTTTCTTTTTTTCACATTGAATTTGAATTATCAAGTTCCGAACTTTATTATTTTGCTTTAATTATGCAACCTGTAATGGATTAAACCCCATACTAATCTGTATGTACTTGAGTATGCATTGTGTATTTACTTGTTTTCTCTATCTAGAACCATAGAATAACACCAATATTCTTATATATTGTATATGTATTTATACATTATATTGCAGTATCTTTATGAGAGCATCTATTAATTCTATCGAATACATCAACATAATCGTCATCATCATGCTTTTACAGATTAATCATCAAATTGAAAGAAATTTACTAGTTAGATTTTATCTAGCATTAGATAAAAGTTGTTTATAAGATACGGAGTTTGTAATAACTTAAGGGCCGTATTTCTCAAAGTATATGTCAATTTTATCTAACAAATAGCTTAAAATTTGACATAAGTTTCTATACATATTTCGTAGAAATACGTTCTCAAAGACATTATTTAGACATTAAAAAAAGTGCCTAAATATATCAAATGTAAGGTATATTTAAGTTTTCTAAATTAATGATAAAATGTTGACTTCTTTTATGTTAAAAAAATTAAGTTATAAGTATATTTAGTTAGGAGCACCGTTCATAATGTTTAAGCCAAATGAAAATAGTATACGACACTGAGATAAACAAATTAAAAGATTGCAATTAACGTGGGGGTTTAAAAAAGGAATTCATAGTTCGGAACAATAATAGGACTCGGTTGGACTCCGGTTGGATTGGAGTGGATTTGGGTGTGGGAATGAGCGTGGCAGTTGGAGTGAGGGGAAAATCTTCTGGACTATATGCTGCTGGAGCGTCCAATGCCGGATGTGGTGGTGATGTGATGGTTACGAATGGCCGCCTTATCGTATCGCACCATTGGGACGCCCTTGATGGTCTGCGTTTGTGTGGTCTGTGGGGATGGGCGGGCAAAGTGGATTACAAACAGCAGCCGTGGCCATTGCCGTTGCTGGCGGAGTGGCACTCACCTCATCCCTCTGACGGCAGAGCTTAGATTTGAGCCACGGCCACTTGATGGTTCGCATCAGGGTGCTGCGAAAGTCCTCGCTGAACAGACAGTAGATATAGAACGTAATCGAATAGTTGATCAACTCCAGCAGATTGGCAAGGGCCCGAAAAACCTGAAACGGAAAACTTGGCAGGACCTCCGAGGCAATCGTCATATGTAGTATTGCCATTGGCGAGACACACAGCAGGAATAGTATCGAGGTACTACCTAGCAGTAAAAACAATCGACGCTCCTCCGCAAACTTCCTGGGATCGTCGTCCTTCACATAAGTAGCCCGGGTCAAAACCATTTGGCGTCGCCGCTCACAGGTTCGACGATAGACGAGCATAATCCGCAGATTGAGACCGGCGATGAGAACCGTCGGAATCAGCTTGAATATTACCTCCAACATGATCTTGTACACCGAATAAAACAGAGAGCTCTGATAGTCGGCATTGTCTCGCCTCAAGTACACGAATACATTGCTCACTGGCAGGCTGCACTTGATCAGCTCGCCCCGAAAGATGCTCGGCAAATAGATGATGAATGTGGCCAAGCAGGTGAGAAAGACAACCCAGCTGAATAAAAGAACAGCAATCGAATATTAACTCAATCAACTCTCGATTATAAACGATTGTGACCCACAATAATTATATTGACGAGTACAACATACCCGGGAGGTCCCATTACGGGTCGCGTGCATCCCGGATGGCAAACGGACACATAACGCTCAATCGTCAACACCAACAGCATCATAACACCTACGCCTGCAATAAAAGGACATATTTTATTATATCCGTTACTTAAAAATAATTAAAAGGGTATATTGTATTCGTTGCAATGTATGTAACAAGACGAAGGAAGCATCTCCGACCCTATAAATTATATATATTCTTGATCAGCATCTACAGGCTGATTTAAGTTTTTTAGCAATATAACTGTCTAAAAGTATGGAATAAAAATAGTGCATATACAGGGGTGGTCAAAAGTATTTACACAACACTTAAATATACTCGTAATTTGAACTTACATCATCCAAAGTTTGGTATCAATGGAAAGGTCTTTTGAATTCCTTTCAAATGATACAAAAATTTTCCTTACCCATTAAGCACCCATTGATAATTTTGAGTTTTTGTAAAAGTTAATTTCTTGACTTCTTTTCTGGGTCTCAAACAAAAAATGTTTTAATTCCGCTAGTATTTATTATAAAAACCGAAAAAAAAATCACTTTTTGTACGAAAATGAACAAAAATTGCCTTTTTTTACAGTTTTAAAAAAATTATAAAAAATACTAGCGAAAAGATTTTTAAAAAATTTTTAAAGTTAAAAGTTGTTAAACTGTAAAAAGTTGTTAAACAAATCCTTGTGAAATTTTATCTGAGAAAGGGCCTAGTCCGAAGAGGTTGGTGAACATAATAAAAAAAAAAAATAAATCCCTCGAAGTCCTGTGGTACTGAGAAACTTTTCGAGCGGAATTGCTTTTCTCAGAATTTGCTTTCACTTGTGATTTCTGTAAAGTGAGTCCAGAGGAGTCCATTGCTAAAACCTATTGTCTGTTGTAGAGTATTTGATTCTCGCTCAAATTATTGTTATTAAAAAACCCAATTTTATCTATTTTTCGTGAAATGTAATCTGTAATTGGTAATTGGTGAATTCACTGGTGATTGAAAATTGGTGAATTTACCAGTAATTGGTTATAGGTGAATTTACCATTGAATGGTGTTTGGTGAGTTCACTGGTGATTGGTAATTGGTGAATTCACCAGTGATTGGCAATTGTTGCAGGAATCTGAAAATTATTAAGCTTTTCTATTGGCTAACATGATTAAGCTTACCCAAACAACCGTTTCCGAGAAAAAGCTCCAAGTGGGCCGTATAAAATGCCGGCCCGAATTCCTCCCACTGTCCACGATCCTTGTGGACGAGCATGCGTATTCCAAAGGGTATGGCAAACACAATGGCAAGCAGTGCGGCTGTGGAATAGGCTGCGAAAACAACGGGAAATGTATAGAGTTACTCGCATTACTCGTAAAGCAGTTTTATGGCTGGGTTTATGGCATGATTGTGGCGTCGCTTCCGGCTGGCAGCGAGACAGGAAGCAACTGAAACTGAAGCTGAGGCAGAAACTGAAAGCGGCTAACCAACATTTTCTGACTGTCGACTGCCGACTCGTGTGAGAAATGAATGGTTCTCGGTTCCTGCTGCCCCTTTCGTTCCCCGTTTCCCCAGTTCTCCATTTTGTTGTCCTTTATTTTGTGCCTCGCATTTTCGGACGCACATTTTTTGTTATTCTTATTGCTGTGATATATAATTTCTACTTATTGCCAAATGCGAATGTGTGTGTTTCTGTATGTGAAGCTTGTTTATTGATTTATGACTTGTTTATGGTTCTATAATTACATTATTACTTACGAGTGTGCGATCCATCTCCCCCTGACCCTGACTCTTTCTCTTTCTTTCTCTCTCTGTCTCTTCCCCTCTCTCTGATGTCGCAAATTGTCGAGCACACAAAACTTAATGCTCGATATATGACTTCCTGTGACTCACACAGGCACACACAAACATATGAGTATACACATATGAATATGTATGTATATACGTATTAGTGATACACTTCAGTATAATGCTGTTCACTTAATTGGGTACACGGCACATCTAATATATAAATGTCAGTGTTGTTTGCGACCAGCTTGACAAGTGTCTATCACTTTTACCATTTCATCATTGAGCTTTCACATTTTTCTGAATTATACTAATCTGTCGTGTTTGCTGTCAACACTAAGAATTGGACACGACATTTTCAGTTTCATTTATGCTACAAAAGGCAACTAAATAAGCTTCGAAAGGATTGCCCTCACTCAGCAGGTCAACTGATGGAGTGCTCAACGATTTTCTATTTTCGACTATGGGATTGTCCAAAGGACTGGTTGTTTACATAGGACAGAGCCATGCATCACAATTCAATTAGATATAAATCTATTCAAAAATTGGTTCTTGACTTTTTAGATTAGTTTAAACTTTTATTTTTTAAATTGATCTGATCTCGTGTCTTTATTTTATACTTAATGGTTATTACTCAATTTCATAGTATACTTTATAATTGATTTTATTTTTTTTCTAAGTTTAAAAGATGTTTCAGCTCAGTAAAGTTTATGAAAAACTTTACTTTGAGTTCTGTCAAACAATTGAGATTGAAGTTCGTAAGCTCTATTTTAGTGCTGGAAGTTGGACATTTGCTTAAGCATTTGATAGTTGTATTCTAGTTTAATATGCAGTCGATAAGTTAGGGCAGCTATTCCCCAGTTAGCCATAAAACATGTCAGCCCCCTTGAAAGCTCTCGTTGCTTGAATGCATAAATTTTGCTTAACAAACTGGCACCAAATATTAGCACCGTGCTGTGTCGTTTCTCCTCTCTTCCTCCATCTCCCTCTCTGCCTTTTTTCATTGTAACAAGTTACACTCACAGGCTACACACCCATATAAACATTCTTGAAAAGAATCAAAGCCAATGACCGCCAAATGGCAGCGGACCGCGTCCTAAAAAGGCTGCTGGCAGCAAAATATTTTTGTTATTTTAATAAAATGAATGCCCTGATTTCGGTCATTATTTCCCAGTCCCTGAAAAGAAAGAGGAGTCCAGAGGAGCCTAGAGCAGATTCAGTTTCAGGTTTGCGACGTTGTCTTTCACGGCTCTTCAACTTTATTATTTACTGTCAGGCCAATCAGATGAATCTGGTGATATATTTCAACGAGACTTTATTTTGCATTTTGCCCAGCTACCAGTTACCAGTTACTAGCTAGCATTTTCCAGTTACCAGCTATCACTTATCAGCTAGCAGCTTTCATCTCCCATCTCCCATCTTCCAGCTGCCATTTGGCAATGTGGCAAACAGCAAGCTGGCTAACTGGCAAAAGGCAATCAATTATGCTGCCATAGCATGCGTAACACATTTCAAGCATTTTACATTTTATACTTGTTCTCGTATTTGGCGAGCTTGGTTCCTATTTTTCTTTTTTTTCGTCTTTAAGCTGGCAAATAAAGTGAGTTGCTTTCCCATCCTAAATACATTCTTACTGCCACGTGACTGATTGTAAGTAGGAAACAAAAAAATGGCCAACACGCTGCGCCGTTGACAAGTTTCGTTTCGTTTTCGGGTCGTCTCATTAATCAATTAAAAGGCCATAAAGCAAACGAGTGCCTAATATGCTTAGTTACTTGTTTTTACTTAATATCCTGTCCAATACATATCACAATTTTCTTTCTCTCTCTCTCTCTCTTTCGACACTTTTTTCTTCCGGTCTTAACCTTGGCCCAAACAGCTTAGCGGCTTTACATAAATTTCCAAGGACCTCCTAATCAAATACGATTCCCATAAGACATTGTAGCTCTACTTTACCCAAAACTCAATTAGGGAACGGACAAAGGTTTCTCTCTCTATCCCCTACTCCCCAACTCCTCTCTCCACTTTCCCCTCCGACAGTTTTTTGGAATGAATTAACTATATTTGAAATTGTTGTGTTGTAAGGCTGAAGATTTATTATAGATATTGTAAGTCATTTTGATAAGCCAGATTATTAGAACTAGGAGTGAACATGGAAAGCAGATGTGTTTTTCCATCAGTACATTTTATATGTATATATTTTGAAGTTTTTCTGCCTAATCTGCAACTGTTTCATAAACATAAGTCTATCAATTGATCGAGCTACAGATAAAGACACTGACTAAACCAATGGTTCAATTTAATGTAAGCATATCATTTTATTTGATCAACTGCTTTCATTTTCCTTGCTGTTTTAAGAATATAAATAAAAAAGAACTTTTTTATAGACTCGATCCAAATATGATGATTTAATTATGATGAACTGTTTTCCAAGATTTTAATTAAAGTCTCAAATAATGGCGTGATTTTAATATAATTATGTAAACATTTCCAATATTAATTTACATGAAAATCTATTTAAATCTAAGATTCTCGAGAATTTAGTTGAATCTTTTAAGACATACCAAAGCAGAAAAATTCAGTTTCACATTCAGGCCTGTTCCGGTTTTCACTTTCGGCAAGATTTTGCGAAAGTGAATTTCCCTCACTTGTTCCGGTTTTCACTTTCGGCAAGATTTTGCGAATTGAATTCACTTGACATTGAGCTAGTGAGTTTGAATTCGGAAGGAATAAATCGATGATTTTGGCATGCTTAGCATAAAATCAAAGTGAAAACAAAATATGTATAAAATTCTCCAATGTTTTAGAAATAATGCTACATCATCAGATAAACAAAAAATAATTTATTTGATTTTTAAATCATTTTTATTTTATCAAGCCTCAAAATCGATAAGACTCTAACCTAACATTTTTGTCGGATTTGCTCGACCTGTTCTAATTTCCGCAAGTATTTGTGAAAATGAATGGGAAGTTTATTAGAGCTGCCTTTGTAGGTTAGGAAAGTTGTAAATATTATGGTATATATTTAAAACAGCAATTCAAGTGCTTTTAAGCATTGCGTAAAATAAAGAGTTCAATTGCTTGTTTTTTAAATGCAAGTTGTGACAAAACTGTTGTTATTTAATGCAAAGCAAAGGAGATTATTTTTGTAAACAAACACTGTGCAACAGTTGACAACTCTGCAAAAAGGCATTGCTCAGCACTGAAAACAACCCGCGCTTTCAAAAATGCAAAAGTTATAACGAAAGTAGGTTTTATTTTTGAAAAATGTTTCCACTTATGACGAAATAAATTTTTAATGAAGTAATTACACATTTTGACAGACGGAAATTCTTTTGACGCAAATGCGTAATGCTCTCAGAACATTTTCCCACAACTGTTCTGCTAAAAATTACTCAACACAATGTGGGAGGGAAATTCGGAGGGTAATTCGAAGGAAATGTTAAGGAATTTTAAGGGAAATTCGGTCAAATCTTGCGAATTGAAATTCGCAAAAAACAAGTGAAAACCGAAACAGGCCTGATTAACTTCATCTATGGATATGGGATGAAGGTCATTGTTTCGTTAAATTTACTTTAAGCTTCTTAATTAAACCTTTTTTTATGACACTGAGCAGCAGATCTAGCGATAAAAAGCTATTCCGATGGCCTCGAGTTTGTTGTTTGGCGTGAAATACTCATTGTACACTAAATTTGGCAATTATTCAGTGAAAAGACCATTTTTAGACAGTCAATGAAATTGAATTTGCATACAATGAACCCCAACAAAAAAATAAAGGTTTTCAAGTGATTTGGACGGCATAGAGAAGGGGAGGTGGGGCAAGTGATAGGGGGAGGGCTAGAATAGGGTTGGGCACTTACTTACCTCGCATGTAAATGTAGGCGGTGCCTCGCATATTGCGACGAGTGAGGACAATTAGATTGAGCACATTGCCCATGATGCCCAGGGAGCAAATGATGGGGAGCATGAGACCATAACAGTATTCGCGTAGGGCTTCGGTGCGCGGATCCTCCACATCCTGCTGGCATACGGCATGGTAAACAGAGAAATTATAGGAAAGAAGAGAAGGAGTGAAAAAGAAAGGATGGTAAAGATACATATAATCGAAAGCGAAACCAATAAAAAGTAATAATAATAGTAAACAAAAAATGGCAGAGCTCATAAATCATGCAGCGTTTGGACACAGCTTCCCTCTCACTCTCTCCCCTTCTCTCCCCTTCTCTCTCTCTCTCTCTCACTCTCTGTGTCGCTTTTTAAGCTATGTCTCTTGGAGTCGCCCCTGCAGCCCCTATTGTTGTTCCCGCTCAGTCGGATGGACTGCTGCAGATAAAAATTCAATAGTCAACTTGACACTTTTATTTGTGACTTGTTATGCTCACACACACACACAGGCAATACCAATACACCTACATACATTTTCTCACTCACTCTTGCAGTTGCTTATTTGCCAATCTAAATAGCCATCTCGCTCACACTTACATATGAGCCTGAGTCGAAGTCGTCCCATTGAAAATATGTTTTGCATGCGTTTTAACATGTTTCCTTTTGTTATTTCACTTTTTTCTCTTGTTCGTTTCGTTGTTGTTGTTGATGTTGATGTTCTTGTTATTTTTGTGACTTTTTTCTTTTTTTCAACTTATTTTTTTGATTTTATGCTCATACTGAGATAGACTGGCAGCTCCTGTTAGCTTGAGTTCGCCTTTTCTGCAGCCTTGGGCGAAAGTTGCCCACAAAGCAGCTTTTGCACGGCAACAGCAGCGACGACGTGGGAGCTAACTTTTAGCACGTGCTGTGCCACGAAATGAGTTATTTCGCTTTTGCCTTGAATGGGTTTTTCGTCCTCCTGTCACTTCTATCACCCCTTCCCCTTCCCCACCCACCTTTCCACCTCCACCGACCGTTTAATAAGCTGTGTGAACAAAAACACATTAAAAGGAAGCCGCTGAAAAGTAGGCAACAGTTTCAGTGCCCACAGCAGGTGAATTTCAGTGCGTCACAACCGATTGTTGCTGCTATAATTATAAGATCGAGGTACACATCTGCTATTATTATATTTATTTTCTATTCTTCGGTCAGCCAGAAATGCACTATGGGAATTTTACCTAATATTTGCTAATTAAGAATTGTTTCTGGTCGAGTGGATATCTGATAGCCCTCTTTCTGCTATATTATAGAAACAATCGGTTATGAACAAATTTAAGAAGGAACTCCATATATTGCTCCTGACATATTATCCAGATAAGAAAAATATAGCTGACACACGAACAGACGGTTCAGTTTTAAAATTACTCTTTTTTCTTAAACTTTTTATCATTACAAATACCATTATTCATATTTATATAAATACTACTGATAGTTTGATTTGAATACTTGTGAAAATGCCGGAAAAATTGTATTATTCCCCATAGTGCAATGAAAACATTCTCTGGCAATTTAAAGTAATACTCGGCACAATACATGAAAGTTGTGTAAAATGAATTTGATGAGCATATTTAGCCATTCGAGTCAAAGTTAAAGTGACTTTTCTAAAAATAAAATATGGTTGACAAATCTGCTTTAACAATACGAGTAACTTGACAATATATTTGATTCGCCCATGTGCTGGCATTAATATTTTGCTGTCGTTTAGTTTGATTTGATTTCCTTATTATGCTAATCTCTCACTCTCCGTCTCTCGGTTAATTATGTTGAAGAGTGTGAGTCCTGTGAAGAGCGCACTTACCGTGTAGAGGTCGTCCCTTAAGTCGTTGCTGTAGATGTGGGACACGTTGGCCGCGGTGCCGAGGACGAGGTCATTGCTACTGAGATTCGCGCCCCAGATGAATGAGCAATAGGCGGGATCCTCTTCGGTGTTATAGAGTCTCGTTAGCATAGTTGTTTCTGGTCTGGTGGTAGAGGTGCTTTGCCGTCTCGCTGTTGAGAATGCCGTGCTTGTTGTTTAGCCTTTAAGGATCCATATTCAGAGTCAAGTTTAATTTCGGTAAGTAAAATACGAGTAACCGATACAAAAGGAGGCAAACTAAAAGAAATTGAATGCTCTGTCTCCGGCTCTGTCATGCCGAAGTCATGTTATTTAAATTGCAAAACGAAGGCGATGACTGCGACACCGAGCCTCAAGACCGGAATGTAAATGAAAATGGAAAATGGAAATGATAAAGGGAATGATAGGAAAAAAAACAACAACGCCAACTGGAAAAGGAAAGTGAACGAGAACGAGATAGTCGCGCCAAGCGGAAACGGAAGCGTTCACTTGTACACTTTGCAATAAAAACAAAGCGCAAAGTATAGTCAGAATATACAGAAATAGTCAGAATAAACGATAGGTAGATCCCAAAGACGAGGGACGGGAACGGGGGAGAGGCGAGACTGGAGACGATATCCAAGTCCGATGCTCCAAGGCGTAACAATTGAGGTTTTGATTGCCCCTGGCACAAAAACAAATCAGCCAAAAATTGAAAAGCAACTGCCAGGCCAGAGATACTATCACAATAAAATGCTTCAAATAATTGCGGGCTGTAAATATGTTGAAAACGAACGAATTTCAGCATGTCAAACATGCTTGGAAATAACCGAAAGCTCAAAGAAACATGGAGAACAATGAGAATGAGAATGGCAGCGAGAATGAGAAGCGACGAGGGGAAAGTCATTTGGAGCCACTATTACCGCTTAGCAGAAATGTTTCCTTCTTTTGAAGGAAGGGAAGAAGGGAGATTATTATGCTAAATTTTACGGGCATAAATTTTTATGTCAACTACTTTGTGTAGATTTGTTAGATTTCGGCCGATTGGCCAGGCTTAAGTTAACAGTAATTGGGGCTCTGAATTTATTTGGCTCCGGATTAATTGGCATTCAACTATTCCAGTGTGATTTTTAAATGTTTTACATAAATTCGAGACGAAAAGTTACCTATAGAGCGAATAGTCAGAAATCTTAAAAATTGGAAAAGTAAGGGGTAGAACAATAAGTGAATTTAGTTAAAAGCGCATTCGAAAATGTATTTTGGAGGAGGCAAAGATACGAGTTGTAAAGATAATGATAGGGAAGAATCAGGTCTGTAGAATATGATAATGTATATGATGAATGATAAGACATCAATTATGAGTCTCGGCCAAACTGATTTCGCTAGAGGTTTAGTGTCTATGATGATCTTACCTAAAAGACGCAGAATGAAATGCATTTAATATAATATTCAGTTAAATGATTTTCAAAAATTCCTGTCATTCTTTTCAGATGAGACTCACTTAGTCGGGCTGCACTTGGTGGCAATTGACACCTGATTGTAAATAATAAATTCCCCAAAGAATCCTAGTTGAACAGCTTAGTTGCCCCAACGGACTTCGGTATTTGGCTGAAAGTTTCCTTGGATTTGAAGCGAGCGAGCGAGTGTTGAGAACGGGAATCGCATTGATGTGGCGGCTGCCACATGTTGCATGTTCATTGTCTGAAAATGTGCTGCAAAGACAATAAGAAAATTTGATTTCATTTCATGGCTTTTCATTTCAAGAATATTTGATGTATATTTTATTATGTGGCAGGACGCCGCAAAGTTTACTATCTTGGGGGAACAAGCAGCAAGCAGGATAAGGGCAACTAGGGGTTAAGGACTCGACTCATGTGTCGTATAATTGATGCCATTGCTCGTCGCACGTAACACGTAACGTGGCAGAGTCGGTTCGGCCCTGGGAACAGGTGTGTCTCATTTCCACGCATCACTGACAGCCCGAAACACGACTGCCACGCCCACTTCATAACACCTCACAATCACACCCACGCCCCTGGGTATACGCGAAGCTAAGTGCTAAAATCAACGTTGACAATCGACAGAAATTCGTATAAAATATTTGATAAATTGGGAACCAGGAGGCAGCCCCAGACAAACAACAGGCCATAAGGACGAACAAACGCCTTTTAATATTTCAATATTTGTATGTATTCGATGCGTACAAGGACAGTCGCAGCAAATAACATATGTATGTTTTTATATATGATCGAGTTCGCAGTAGATACATTTTAATATTGATGGCTACCAGATGATTTTTATAGCGAATCCGCCAAGCAACTGCAAGTCATTTCTTTTAAGGCAGCTTAAGGGTCCATTTACACTAGTTGAAAAGCTGGTCAATTTCATCTCAGTAGGCTAAAAATGTTGATGGCCACTTGGTCAACTCCAATGCAAGCGGTGGTCAACTCTTGGCAAAAAGCACAGCCTACTGAGATGAAATTGACCAGCTCCATAACTGACTATGTAATAAATGAAAATGCTTATATTTATATCTACCCATTTGAATATAATTAAATATATATGAAATATATGGTAAATGTTATGAATTAAAAAAAATTACGTAAATAATTGAGAAAATTTCAAATAAACGTTTGGGTATAAATTTTTATACTAAATTTAATCATACAAATTAAGTTTAAGTCTTATTTTTAATATAAATAAATAAAAAAGATAAAGTCATTTAATTTTAAATTTTTTTAATTGAAATACGAAATATATAACTAAAAATAGTATCAAGTCGTAGGGTATTTTTGGTACTTTCGGTATGTGCACTAGTTTTGCATTTTCAATTTAAATAATATCTCAAAAAACATGAATTGTATTTCTATAACAACCAACAACAAATATATATTTTTTTAATGAACATTTAAATAGTTATATTTTAATCTTTTTCGGTCACATGTCGAGAGTTGAAGAGGATCCTATGTCCATTATGCCAAGCAATTCTAGGATATTTACTAAGCATAATTATAATTTGATTGTTAGAAAACTGTATTTATTTATTTTCCTTTATCCCTTTCATTCTCGACTGATAAAATCCCCAAAGTGGATAAAACTGTTCACAGCAATCAACTTTGTCAGCTTATCGTTATTTCTGAAAATATCTCCTTTCAACGATTTGGTAGCACGCCAGTCAGTGGGTTGGTCAGTGGGTGAGTGAGTGGGCCCCTGTACTATGGGATAATTTACCAGTTTTTTGTCTGTAATGCATTTCTCAAGATATTTTAATTTAATTTGTCTATACCAGAAAAATTAACCTAACATGTCAATATAAAAATAACTTCTATTTAACTTAACTGTTACAGACAAAGAAATCTTGCTTAAATAAAAGTATCCAGTGCATTTTAAATATATATATATATTTTTTTTGAAGAAAATAATTAAAGTAATACAAATTGCAATGAATGCTAATTATTCGATCTAATACTTTGTGTTGCTTCTCATATGTTTTTGATTTTGTACATAAGCTTTTGGTTCTTTGTAAATGTAGCATGTGGTGTCATTGGATAGTTTTCAATAGAAGTGATCAACTTTTACAACAAATGTTAAATGTTTTTGATTAATAACAAAACACTATTTAACTTTTTTTGCTATTCTTTTTTTTATTTTATTGTTCAGGGCGCGTCTTTAAATTTTTTTTTTTAAATTAATTAACGACTCGTAAACTAGACAAGCTATTTGAACATGTTACTTTTTCCATTATATATTTAATAATATAAATTGTTAAACTTGTTATTAACAATAGAAAAATAAATTCACTTGTCAACAAAAAAAAAACTTAGTTATTTCTTTTGATTCATTAATGCCAACAAAAGCGGTCAAATGCCCCACAGTGCAGCACGCTTGATAGGATGCTCGTGTTGCACTTGTGCGTTGTATCCGCGAGCTAACAAGTATGCAACACTTTATATTATTTGCATAAAGTGCACAACATCACATCACGCATACGCAGTGTGGCCAAGCAGCGAGTCAACCAAGTAAGCTAGAAACCAAGCTGAAGTGCAAATCTCCCGCTGCCGCTTGGGAAGATTGAATGACACACAACATGACACAAACTTAATTTCCCCAAGGCAAATATAAAAGCCATTCAACTACACACTTGCTGTGAGTGAAAGACTGAATGAATCGCGACTGAGCAACTGGCTGATACTTCAAAGACTGACTACTTGACTACCTGACTGACTACCTTATTGTCCTTGTCTCCGTCTCTGCCACTGTCTTTGTCTCTGTCGAGTAAACTGTCATATTGCATTGCAAACTGAGAGAGTAGCGCATAATTTATGCCTGCGATTATCATAATAATTCGCCAGCCACGACACTCGACACACACGAATGATTTGCGGGGCAGCACAGCAGGGACAAATAGATAGAGATAAGGACAGACTCAGAGAGGGAGAGAGAGAGAGAAATAAAAGCTGTTGCTATTGCTGTGACCAGGTGTTGTGGGTGTCGGTCGCATTTCACTTGTCGCTTGTCGCATGTCGCATGTCGCTTGTTAGTTTTGGTTTTGGTTTTTGCTACTCTGTTTGCTGAGCACTTACAGTTATTGCGGTTTTATTTCAGGCCAGAACTTTTCATTCGGTAAATAAATAAAGTTCTGCAAAAAAGCCCAAAAACATACATATATGTACATACATAACCCAAAAAATGCACGTTTATTCCATCCTTTTGCTTTTCTGTTCGCTTTAGGCTGAGTAGTTTTTTAGGAAGTACGGTTGGAGTATAGAGTAAGACACACCCTTTTTAAGGTGTTATTTTTATTTTAATAAGATATTTATTGAAAAGCGTGACAGAGTATCTATCAGTCGATCACAAATGATTTAAGGCACTATTAGTTCTTGTTTGGTCGCTTGCAAATTGTTTGGTTGTCGTTTCACTTTCGGGTCTCTGTTTAACCAACAACACTTTGTCATCAGAACAAACACAAAAACAAACACAATCGCACACACGCTCACGCACACCCACACATACATATGCATACACACACTGGCGGTGACTTTGCTGTTAATCTGGAGCATGTGAGACAGACTTACCAATACCATAGCGTTGCAGCCAGAGGAAATCTAAACAACCGCTTAATGGATCCTCAACAGTCTCAGTTTCGCTTCATTTCCCCCCCTCTCTCTCTCTCTCACTCTCTTTATAACGCTCGCTCTCTCGCACACTTTGTATCTATGTAACATAAATATATATGTATATATTTGGCAGTGTGTTGGCATGATTAATGCCTTTGTTTATATTTCCCGTTTCGGTTTTTGGCTTCTTTTTTGCTTCCTGTTTGTTGAGCTTTCGGGCCTTGCCTGCTTTGCCTGCCTTTCTGCCATCCGAATGATATGTTTAACAAAAAAAGTTTAACGCAAATTAAGTCAAACTGGCAGCGCTTAACGATGTGCGACATAGATGAATATCTGTGTGGGTGTGGACAACACACACACACATACACACACGAGTATGTGTTCGTGTCCTCGTGTATGTTTTTGTCTAGACAACCCACAGTGCGTGCAGTTTTCCTTGACAGCGGGTAGCCCAAAGCCCAGTGTCCCCGAAATTGAGGCACTGCCTTTAATTTACACACAAAATGAGCTCGGCCAAGCGGACAGGATACAGGACAAAGGACAGAGGACATTCCAAAGCTGCCAGATCACAAATTAAGTTTGTAAGAAATCTAGATATCCAAAAGGAAATCAACTCAAGTCATCAGCAAATGAAATAAAAGAAAAGTAAAAAAGAAAATATCAAACTCTGACTTTAAGACAGCTTCTGCATAATTCAAATGCTCAAACTGAACTGTTCAATACCCTGTATAAATTAAAAAGAGTAAATTACTTAATCAGATTGAAAAAATACAACTTAATTTACAAGAATTCTAAAAACGATATTGAAGCATCACATTTAAAAAAAAAAAAACGTAATTTCCAAGAATTCTAAAAATTACATTGAGACATTATTATTTGTGCTTGAAATTAATTACACAAATATAGTACATTTTAAACATTTTTCACCAAAATTTTAATTGATGTATTTTTGTGCTATACTTGATATTTAATCCAACCATATCAACAACATTCAATACCTTTCTCAGTTTTATTATTCACACACATGTGTGTGTCTGCTTGTCGGACCATTAAGTTTTTAATTTCAGTGCTGACTTTACGAGGCATCGAAGGGTCGAGGCCTCTCATAACGTTGACCATAGCAAATTCAATAGAAGTAAGGAACAACAACAAGAACAACATGAAATAAACAAAATATTTTCGTTGTTCGTTGTTTGTTTTTAATTACGCAACCGTTTTATTTAATTTTCGAAGGCGTGGCGACCAATTAAGCTTTTAATTAAAAACATAATCATCGCCCAAAAGTCAAAGTAAAAAATCCAAGCATGTGTGTGGCAAAAAGCGTTGCATACTTTGAGGCGCGTGCCAATTCGCCAACTTGCCGCTGCCTTCGAACCGAAAAAAACAAGACTCTGATTAAAACTTGCCGCAAAACTTTGCTGGCAAGGACAAGAAAAAGTGCTGAGCTGCGGTTTTCTGATAATGGGCGAATTTTTAATCGAAGGCTTATCGGCAAAGTCATCACAAAAGTCGTTCAGGGTCGTCGGGTGTCAGTTCTTAGTGCTCTGCTTGTGATATGCGTGACACGCGTGACACGCAGGACACGCGTTCGCTGCCCGATTAATTTTCAATTTAAATTTACATTTGTATGCACAGCAGCAACAACAGAACCACAACATCAACATTGACATCCATAAATTGGGATGACCCGTTGATGTTGTCGTTCTTATTGTTGTTGTCGCTGTTGTTTTCGTTGTTGTTTTCGTTGTTGTTGTCGTTGTCGTTGCGCAGTTATCAAAATTGCTTAACGGCACCTCATTCGTTGTTGCGTGCCCCCAAGATAAGCATTGAAAGTGTCCTTAGTGTCCTTTGTTTTGTGTCAGTTTTTTCTCTCTCCTTTTTCTCATTTTCTGTAGTTTTCTTTTTTTTTTTTTTGTGTATTTCGTTGTAAGCCAGACACGAACCGTTTTATGTGTGCTACGAATATGCATAGTTTCCATTTGGACAGGTCAATAAAATGCAATGGTCATTAAGCCAACTTGCCCTGTCCTTGAATACGTTGAAGTGTGTGTGTGTGTGTGTGTGAGAGTGTATGCATTGAACCCCTTACCAGTTAGTTTGACCCTAATAAGCTTAAGCTCAAAATTAGTCAAATGCTCTGTGTGCTTCAATACAAGTTTGACAAATTCACCGGACTTCCAATTTAATTGAAGTTTGCGCAATGCTGGAATTTCGTAATACTATACTTAGTAAGTAATGAACTTACAAGCTGTCGTTTAATTTGCAAGTGTATGCATGCAGTTGTCAACTTGTTTGACACTCTTTCAGCTTGCAAATTTCGGTAATTTTGGTTATTGCTTTTTGCAAAGTCGCAGACTGTAAGAAATTAAAATTGCAATTTCGAATCAGTTGCGAAAACAACTGAAGCTGCAGTTGCCAAATTCGATTTCATATTTTCATAATTATTTGCTTGTAGTTGAATGCAATTCTTATGAGCTTTTCTGGCAATAAAATTCTGAAATAATGTTTGCTTCGTTTGATTTGCATTTTTAATATACGTTTATTCGTTGTAATGCTTGATGTGGCATTTCAATATACATTTAAAATACTTTTACTGGTTAGAATGCTTGATTTGGCAAGCACATATGAGCTTTCGTATTGGCGAAAACTTGGCCAAGTGTCTTTCGAAATGCAAGTAATTTTCGACTTTCATAAGGGCATTATATTGTTGTATCTGAGTTCAATTATGGCTCTTTGGCTGGCTGGCTGGCTGAATGACAATTATTGGCTATGGCCTTGTGTTCATGAAAGTTGTCCTTTCTCCCCAAAACTATGCAGTGTGAAAACTTTGTAAAAACTTCCATCAGTGTCAGATGGTCGAAAATTGGCCAAGTTAACAAAGAGAGATAGAGAAAGAGAGAGAGAGAGAGAGAGAGAAAGGGAGTGAGTCTTACATAGTTAAGTAGTTAGTTGGTTATTTGGGGTCGCATCCGTACTATTTGCCATGGCCATTCACAACGTGACTTTCCTTTGACTAGAGGCTGCAACACAGCAGCAGCTGTGTGGCATTGTAAGATGTGGCAGGATTGCTGGATTGCAGTATTGCAATGTTGTTGGATTGTCGGATTGTCGGATTGTTGGTGGCATGGCACACACAATGCATAACTTGTAATAACCCGCTGACCCCGACACTTCTATGCACACACATCCAGACATCCAGACAGCCAAACACCCACATACACACACACCCTCTCACTCCACACACACACAATATAGTACATGCAGATGCACTTAGAAGTCAAGCGGCGTTGGGAACTTGTTGGCAGCAAAAGCAAAATGCGGTTGAGAAAATGCACTCGAAATGAAAATGAAAATAGGAAAAAAATATGAAATGTCAACTTACCACACTTGGGGGCAGCTACTTTGACAGAATTGGGAACACGCTGCAGCTTTCGTTCTCCCTCTTAGCCCTTCTCCGTCCCTCTTTCTCTCGAACGCTTATAGATGCAGCACTTGCTAAAAAAAAATAGAACTGAGAACAACAAGTTTTTCTCTCTTCTCTTCTTCGGTTGATTTGCACTTATGCAAAGTAATTTTTGACGGTTGAATTTTATGCTATTTTTTCGTGTCTTCAGATATTTTTTTGTTTGTTTTGCATTTGATTTTTTACTACAACTATTTATTTGGCAGTAGACATTCCGTAGTGGGCAGTGAGTCGGTTGGTTTTTCTGGCGTCTCAGTTATTCATTTCGACTCGAATTGTTTTTCTTTAATATTAACTTCTATTTCCACTTCAGCTTCAATTGCACAGCTGTATAAAAAAAAAGAAAATAAAATAATTCTGCACCTGATGTGAGTCTCATTTAAAAGCGCAGTTGAAAATGGCTTGCTGGTCAGTTAGACATGAGCAGAAATGCACGACCACACACACGATTGCAGCCCAACACGCACATATCACCATTTTCAAAGTGACAGACAAATTCAGTTTGTTGCTTTTTAATTTTATCGCTGCCTACTTTTGAGGGCGCCAAATAACTCGTGCCAAGGGCCAAATGGCCAACACACATACAAGCACAGACACAGAGACACGCGCACAAATATATTCCCACACAAGCAATATGTTTGTGATTTTCCACTTTGTTAAAATAAATTCCACAAAAAAACGAACTTGAACAACCATTTTTTTGATACGCATTTGCAGCATTCACTTGCACTTTTTTACACTCTCAACTTTGTGCACCTTTTTGTTCACTCACGCTCATGCCAATCAAAAGTCATTCACTTTGTAACCGTCGCAACCTTCAAAAGTTATCAACAACAAGTGCAACAACTACAATTCCAGCAAAAACAAACACAAAAATAAGCAAAACAAAAACAAATCGCTCTTCATGCTGAGTTCCTCCTTGTCGCTGCCACAGCAAAAGCTGCTGCTGTTGCTGCTTCTGCTGACCGTTGTCCAATAAAATAAGTTCAGTTCAAATCTGGCTAAACAGTTGCAAATTTTTGCTGCTGCTGCTGTGGCAAATCAATGCCGTTGGGCTGCTCGCTGGCAACTGGCTTAAAGTCCGCTTCGTGAGCTCCTTTTATAAACGACGCGAAAGCGGCAACTTGTTGGGACTTTTGCGTCTGGGACATTTTATGCTCCTGTTGTTGCAAATTTCCCTGCTGTAATTCCGCTGTAAGCTATAACGGAACCATTTTACTATTCAAAGGGGGCGTCAGTCAGCTTCTCCCCTTTTAATCAGGCACAAATTGGGTATGGTTGAAATTTTGATTTTCGACACTTGCAAAATATACTTTAATTGGAATCTTAATCTCAATTTGAAATGTTAGATAACTTCTAATTTGGAAGTGGTTTAACTTTTCACGGTCTCCAGTTGAAAGTTTGTTCCAAGTAATGTATGTATGTACGTATGTATTTATGTATGTATGTATGTATGTATGTATGTATGTATGTATGTATGTGTGCATCCGAATGCATCCATCTCATGGTTTCCCTGGATGGTCCTCTAGGGCTGACTAACTATATACCACATTGCTGTGGTCGCCTGCAAGTGACTTGCTTTCGTGCTCGTCTCTGTTTTAGTTTCATTCTCATTCTCATTCTCAGTCTCTGTCCTAGTCACAGTCAGAGTCATAGTCACAGTTAAATGCCCAGCCTTTGCTTTAATCTGCCTTTTACCCAATGGTTGGTTATCTGGCTGCTGCAGCTGTGGGCGAGTGCGTCCCGTTATTGTAAGCCAACAACGGGCAAACAACAAGTTTGCAAGCAGCCAACGCACAAAATCAAAACAAAAAAATAATACACGGCAATGGCAATGACTCCAATGGCGATGTTGATAGCAATACCGACAGATGCAGATGCCACTGCAGAGGACGGGGTATATGGAAAAGGTTATGGATATGGAAAGCCAGGAGGATGCTGGCTGGAAGGAAGCAAGAAAAAGAAGGCAAGAGTGGCTAAGCTTTTCTGCTTATCTTCTTTGGTCGCGTAATCCCAGCAGAAATATCAACAGCATATCTTGAGCAGATGTGAACAGCTGAAAGCCAAAGGAATAAGCCCATTGCCATCTCGGCGACGATTTAATACCCTACAGACCTAAATACCACTTTCAAGTCGATTCCAAATTCGATAACAAATCCGTTTGAAGACATAGGCAGCAGGGAAAAAGAAGGCAGCTCCAACTTCACAAAGAGTATTCCTCATGTTGTTTATTTCAAGTCTACTTTGCAAAAAGACGAGACAGCAGCAACATTCCTTTGAGTTCCGCTATTACCTGGACACATTGACATGTCTAAATGCTAAATACTCGAGATGATTAAGCTTAAAAGCCATCATTGTACCACAAAACTGTGCGGAAATATATAATTCACCCATTACAAGCTGAATATCATCAAATTCATATTAATTACTAAAATAATTATTTTGTTTATTTAATTTAGCATTCTAGCGCTACAATTTAAGCACTAATCACTATTGTTTTATTTAGAAAACAAAATAATTGTATAAATGACTGAAAAATGTTATAAAAAATTAACATTGATTATTAAAATTGTCTTATTTGTTGTTGGCTTACTCTTCTAAAGCTGTATTTTTCAAGAAAATGGAATTCATATTAGTCTAATTAAATTCAATTCAATTCAATTAATTTATTCCTCGGATATTAATTATAAAGGTAATACAGTTTTGGTACAACTTTAAACGTCAAAGTCAAGTGAACTTATATTATGGTTAAAGTATATATTGCCTTGCGCTTAAAGCTTATCCATCGTTTCATTTAAAATATTATTCTTTAATTTTGATTGTTTGTATAAGAGTGTGTTTTAACATGACATTATGCTTTTGACTTTCCTAGGAAAAGCTCATAGTGAGAAAAGCCCTGAGTAGTGTACTCGTATGTTATTTGCTTATCAATCAATGAGAATTGCATAGAAAAGCGCAACTTAAGAGCTAATCAATGAAATTTTAGACGCGAATTCTGACTCTGACTCTTGTCTTTTTTAAACTGCACTTTTTTAATGACTTTGGCATTAAATGAGCTGCCAACTACCTTAGAGCCTTCGTTAGTGCAGTTTGTTAGCTGAACAAATGCTGACTGCGAGATATGGTAAGGTGGTTATGGTTATGACTGAAACTGGAACTAAAACGGGGTCTACTTGGTCATATGTATGTATGTGTGAATACATGTGTACATAGTCATTGGTATGATGAGGCTGCAGTTGATGCTCAGGCTGAGCCTGTTACTGAGAACTGAGACTGACACTGAGAGCTGAGAACTGAGAGCTGTGAACTGAGACTGAGACTGCGACTGGGAATGAGGCTGAGGCTGAGGCTGGCGACGTCGAGCTCACTTGAGAACTATTTCAATAAGCGTTACGTTATGCACGCGTTATGCATTGTCCTTCACCCTGTTTTTTTAGATTCTCGATTCTCGACAGTCGAGAGTCGACAGTCGACCGAGTTCGTTGTCGAATGTCATTGCATTTTGCTTGCGTCCTTTCGCTTTTGTCATCCTCATTCTCAATCTCATTCTCATCCTCTTACTCATCCTCATTCTCATTCTCATTCTCATCGTCGTAGTCTGCGTTGCCTACATGCAATTTACTGCGTTTTACATTTTACATTATGCGATTCTCATTTTGATTTTGCTTCTGATTCGCTATTGTTGTTGCTGTTGTTGCTGTTGTTGCCGCTGCTGCTACTGCTGCTTCCGTTTCCGGTGTGTGCATTGCACCGTGTCGCTTTGTTGATTGTCAGCGGCCTTTTTGCCTCCTTGTCGGTCATCTTTTACTTGTTCGCTCTCATTCCCTCTCTCTGTCTCTCTCTCTCCTTCTCTGTCTCTCTGCATTTGCTTCTTGACATGTGTCAAGTGGCAGCCACAGTCGAAGGCGTTAGAAAAATCCTCCCTTTAAATGTCGCCCTGCATCTTTTCGAGACTTTAGCGTTCTAAGGACTCAGTCTGCGGTTGCTACGACTTTAATTTCGATTCTTCAGTTCCAGTCTCAATCACGTTCATCCTTAAGCTGAGCAATGCCAACAATACCATCTATATGTCCGGACAAATCAAACAAAAAACAAGCTAAGCAACATTTTTTCTTGCTTTATTTCATTCTTTCGTTTTTGTCCCTTTGCCATTCGCCCATTCGCGACAGACTCAGACGTTTTCGGTAAGTAGGTCAGTAGCAATATTTTTATTGACCGAGGGCTGATCAAAATATTCTCCAAGATTTTATTCATGTTTACAGTCGTTTCATTACGATTTATTTATTTTCAATTTATATAAAACTATAAATAAATTTGTTTTTGTAAACCGAAATTAAATTAATTTTCAATACTTTCTGAGCCTATTAAAGAAGGGAATACGAATTAATAACTTATATAAATAAATTAAAAATTTAAGTTCGAATAGGCTTTTAATAAAAATATTTTATTTCATACGAACATATTTTTATTTTTTTTATGATTTACAAAAAATTGAGTTAAATTAAGTTTAGAATCTTATACCAAACTGTATTGTTTGTTGTCGTAAAAATGGTATATTACCCACAAAAATATATATTTTTCACCTCCGCTGTGCTACTATTGTTGACGTTTTTGCTGTGGTCTTTTGGCACTCCTCTGCCTACTCTAAGGTTTCTCCCCTTCTTGGCTGAGTGTCATTCTACGCCTTCACCTTCAATTCTTATAAAGTACTTCAACTCTTGATGTTTCAGTGGCGCTCAGTCAACTCTCATTGTTCTGTTCTGTTCTATTCTGTTCAGTGCTCAGTTTAGATTTTAAACCTGAGCTGAAAAATCCCTTGCCGCAGCGTGCTCTACATTTTTAAGAGCATCATCATCATCAACATCTACGAGTATTTGTCGCTCTGAGTCTGTTTCTTCTTGTCAGTGTTTCAACCTCAACTGTCTTCATGGTCTTCATAGACGCTGCTATTATCATTGTCTTTCTCGTTGCCCCTTTCTGTCATGTTTTGCAGATTGAGCTGCCATCGTTGCTGGTGCATCGCCGTTGAGCAGCTGAACAGACGGGTTGTGGATGGCAGCAATAATTAAGAGGCATGTAAAAGTTGCATGATGGAGTGCACCTAATCCCTTTTCAATTTGGAAAACGGGGGGCACATTTTCTGAAATGCCTTCAATAGCCTCAAAAGCATAAATTTCAATTAACTGAAGAACTAAAATTCTGATTGAACCAATCTTTTTCATTCACGACTGTGCCGAAAATTGGGCTATTCAGCCGACAAATACAAGCTCAATTTCAAATTTTTTGGCTCAAAAGTGAAACAATTTTTGTATTAGTGACTAGTGCATTAAATAATAAGCGTTAGCTTTTAACACTGGGAATAAAAATAAAGCAAATAAAATAAAATATGAAAGCATCTTTGTAGGATTTGATTAGACGCTGCTAAGTTAAAAAATGCAGAAATTAATTAAATCAGTTGAATCTTGGCTGGACTCAGAAATTATATAAATTCAAATATTTTGCTTAAGCTATAACATTAATATAAAAATCTGAGATTAGATTTGATTTACATCTCCATCTTGTAAAAAATATAATACATTTTTAAATCCCTTACCTAAAAAGAGTAGAGGGGTCTATTAACTTTGTCACAAAAAAAAATGAGTAACAGGCAGAAGGAGTCGTGGCAGACCCCAAAAAGTATATATATTCTTGATCAGCATCAACAGCCGATTCGATATAGCCATGTCCGTCTGTGTTAGCGCCTAGATCTCAGAGACTATGAGAGCAACAGACTCTAAACTTGGTGGGAGGTTCATCTATGTTGCAAGTAGATTAAGTTTATTTTATACATTGGCACGCTTCCTTAAACTTTTTTGAATACAGACCTTCTTAATTAAGCATAAACTACTATAATTTTATCCTCCATATTTGCTAAAAATGCTAAACAGCAACAACATTCACAATGTGTTGAGCGTCAGTTTTTTGTTAAAATTTTCAATTGTGACATGGGTTCCTGGCTCGGAATCTCTGGCACTAACAAATTTTTTTTGTTGTTAATACTTTTTTATATTTATATTAATGTTGCATTAACATCAATTCAATGTTAATATTAGAACACCCGAAATTGAATTCAAGTCAGTTTTTTAATTACGCCCCAACAGTTGACTTGATCCTGCCTAACATTAGATGGAGATAGGGAGTACTGGCTACATATATCGACTCGGCTGTTGATGCCAATCAAGAATATTTATACTTTATGGGGTGAGCTGATGAACAATGACCAATTTGTCAAAATATGTAACAAACTAAGCAAAACAGCTACAGATGCCACTTGATTGACTAACTGGCCTGCCTGCCGAGCAAACAGGAAACACAATAACAACAATTATATATACGTAAAAGGCAATCCTGGCTATCCGTCTTACTTAGTTAGTAACACACAGCCAGTCTGTCGTGTCCATGTCCAAGTGAGAGCTCGAATCCAAATCGGTTGGATAACACTTGGATAATTGGCAGTTCGCTGTTCAACCTGTTGTCACTGTCTACTATTTATACTGACGATTACTCATTGTTCAATCCGGTTGTTGAATGCCTTAATTGCATTTGTTTTGCCAATTAAAAGGAACACGTAACAAGTAACGTACAGGAGGGTGAACCAGTTTATCCACTTTATCCCCAAATGAATTGTATTGCGGTCATGGCCATTCCCAATTTACCGTGCGTTGACCTCGACAATCTCTGGATGTGGAGTGGAAGTCGAAGTGGCCCAAAAAAAGAGTGCCAAGAGCCAAAGACGAACGATTTCTTGGCACGCAGGTGCCACGCCCACCCAGAGTCACATCCAGCCAGGACATGCTAAATCTCAGCCAGCGCCCTCTGCCCCTCTCACTCTACCCCGTCGACAGTCAAGTGTGTGTGTGTGTGTTGACGCACTTCCTCCTCCGACCTTCGACCTCACTCCGCAGATAATTTGCACCACGCAGCTGGGTCGCAGCCTTTGAGAAATTAATGCGTCCATTGTTTGCGCCATTGCCGCGGAATGATGCCGCACAGTGGAGCAAGCACGCACTCAAATAATAATGAATACAAATGAATCAAATAAATAAATAAAATGATAATCAAATTATTGATGTAATTTTACTTAATTTCAATTTTATCGTTGTTATTAATAAACTAAAATCATATTATTTTGTTGTCAGGTGAGTTATTATTGATGATTAGTGTATTGTTTCTCGATAATACCAGCAGATGACTACAGATTTTTTAAATTCATTTTAAATTTTCTATTTATTATTAATTAACTAAATTATATTATATTATTAATTTCGTATGAATTATCACATAAGTATAATTTATCGATCATTTTATAGCTTTTTTTTTTGTGAAATCAGCTGATAATGACAGAATCAGGCACACATTAAATGTTTTTCCTCATGATTCTTGCTCACATATTATAACAGACAAAACTTGAAGTCCCTATCACAAAAATTATCGGGGATCAAGTCAGGTAATGACATTAGATATTATTTTTCATCTGTTTCACAATCAAGCTGATTTTAAATTATAGTTATCGATTCGATTCTTGAAGTTTACCTGAATTTTTAAATCAAATTAGAAAAAACAATAATTCTATTTTTCTAATCGCGAGCCTGCTTTTCGAGAGAAGAAAAATAATTGAGTTGAAAGGCATTCATAGAAATTCATCCTTACAATCGTTTGCATCTTTCGATTAGCTCCGTGGCATTGATTGTTGCCTATCTGAATTTCAAATAAAATCTTCCTATTTTGAAATTATGGTCTTCGCAGCATTGTTTTTTGACCACTGTGCTTCATTACCAGGCTGCTGCGTAGGCTGAGATTTATTCAATTTAATTTCAAATCGGCGTCAATGGGCTGCTGTTTCTGCGATGTGATGTCAAATTCTGGATGCTTTGTGTGTAGTATATAGTCTAGGGGCAGGGGCTTAGGAAATAGAGTTTGGGCCCAAAGGCATGTGATTAAAATTGTTTGCAAAGTTCATTGACACGCGTAGTCGACGTCGACGCGACGTCGCTGTCGGAAGCCATTTGAAAACGAGCAGCCATCAAACAGTGCCTACCAATTTGCTGCCTCTTTTCTGGTACAACTGTAATTGATTTTGGCTCAACAATGTTTTGGAGAGAAGCTCCTAGTACTTGGTGAGAAAAAAACACAACGCATACTCGTACAAAGTTTGTCCTAGTTGCACGTAATCGTCCAACAAGTTGGTGAAGATTGTGAGCTTTGATAATGTCAATCTCGAGTCAGAAATGAGCATAAAAATCAATCAAATTAGCACAACCGGAAGAGAAAAATGTCGTTTTGTCTGCCAATTTTATTAATTCTCACTTGGTATTGTAGTAGATCTAATTTAACTCTTTAACGTGGTCAAAACTAAATTTATTTATTTTAACTCTGTTAACTCTGTTTCCTCTCCCGACAACCCTCTTTTTTACAGTCTATTCTTTTGTAAAATGTCGTCTGAAAATGACAATAATTTGTAGTTGTAATGATTTGAAGTCCTTGGTAACTTCATCAAGACTTTATCGATTGCTTCTTATTATTCTTATTATACCCGTTACTTATAAAAATAAGTAAAAGGGGATATTGTATTCGTTGCAATGTATGTAACAGGGAGAAGGAAGCATCTCCGACCCTATAAAGTATATATATTCTTGATCAGGATCAACAGCCGAGTCGATAAAGCCATGTCCGTCTGTCCGTCTGTCTGTCTGTCCATCTGTCCGTCCGTGTGAGCGCCTAGATCTCAGAGACTATAAGAGCTAGAGCAACCAAATTTGGCACACAGACTTCTATAGACCCCACGCAGGTCAAGTTTGTTTCAAATTTTTGCCACGCCTTTTTCCGCCTCTGTAAATCGTTTTCAAGTTTTCAAGATATTATAATTTTTTTACTAATTATCGTTAACTACTATTATAACCTATCATCCTACTAAATCGTAACAGAAAGGTGGTAATGGCTAATTAAAGTTTTTAAAAAGTATAAGTGCCTAAAAGCATGCAATAAAAAATATTAAAAAATTCATTAAAATAAGTAACGGGTATCCTAGAGTCGGGCGCTCGACTATAGCCTTTCCCAATTTTTTTTTCTAGTGAGTTATTGTCTGGAGTTTGAAATCTATCAGCATTTGGAAGGGTGTTTTTTTTTTTAAGTATTCCATACTCGTGTCTTGCAATTTGCCTTGGCAAACATCATTATTTACAAGCCTTTACTTATTCGAGTATTGCCACGGCCTTCATACCCATCCTCCCATCTGTTGTTGTTGTTGGGCTTCTGTTGCCTGTCACGGCGCATGGATATCACTCATACGCAACGTTGTCACAGATGCTTCCAGCCAAACTAGCACTTACCCAAAGTTGAGTTGAGTTGAGAAAATTAAAATTGATATTAAGGCAAATAAAAAGGAAAATAGATATTCAAGCCTGTCAATGATCATCATTTTTCATACTCGTATTTCTTATGGTGCTGATTATTAATATTTTTATTTTACTGTCAGCCATTTGCCCTTTTCTCTGTTTTTTATTCTTCTTCTGCTTTTTTTTTTTATACATTTACCACTTCGTTGTCTGGGCGATAAATAGCGGACGTAATTGTCGCAGTCGAGCAACCACATGCCGTTGGCAGTTGGCAAATGTTTTTGATTTACTCAACGGCTGCTCGACTAAATCCGAGTCCCATTCTCATTCTCTCTGTGCCCTTCAAATCCCACTCCCATTCCCATTGGTCTTGGTCCCTGTTCCAGTTACGTTGACTTGAGTCCCAGGCTCACATCGTGGCAGACGCCAGCTGACCCAATTTTTGTCTCGTTTTTATTGTTGTTCTTTTCGTGGTTGTTGTTGTTGTCGTCTGTGGTTAACTGCTTAAGGAATAATTCATTATGTATTTGGTCGGCGTGTCACTTAATTTGAGTAGCCTTCTGTTTCCCTCTGTCCCCCTTTATTTCTCCCATTTCAATTTCCATTTCCCCTGACTGCCAATCCATCGTCAGTGATGCGGGCAATTTGCCTGCTAACTAATTGTCCACGCTGGAAATCGATCAAGCCTCTCTACCTCTTTTTCCTTCTCGCCCTTCGAAGCCCACTTGTGGGCCAGCTGTTTACGTGTTTTATATTCAAGTTAAATTGTTTATTTGCGTTACTTTTATGGGCTTCGTCGTTGACAGCAAATTGTTTGCCTACGAGGGCAGTTTAACCAGAAACAGTTACTTCCATTTGCTGCTGCTGTTGTCGCTCTTTTTGTTGGTTCTCTTATTGTTGTTTCTCTTGTTGTTGTTTTTGTCTTTCGCATTGTTGTTGTTCTTGTTGTTGGCATCAATCGCATGAACAGTTAAAAGCGTGTGTGAGAGGAACAGAGAGAGAGAGAGAGAGAGAGAGAGAGAGAGAGAGAGAGAGAGAGAGAGAGAGTGCATAAAATATTATTATATTAAATAAAATATTATTAATAATTAGTGTAATCTCAGAGAGACTTATTAGGACAACACTAGGCAACAAAAATATACTTTTTTCTTATAACAAAATAACAAGCAAATTCAGATAATTCAGTTTTTTCACTGGGAACTCGTATTGGGTATTCAAAAATTCAATTAATTAAATTATAAAAAATAAACTAAATTGCAATTGAATACAAAAATATTTAAAATAAATTATCAACTAAGTTGCAACCGGATTTAACTTTTGTTGCCAACTTTAAGTAGTTAACTGATTTATTTGTGTATATATTGACTTCTGCCGTAAAATTTAATGAACAAAGCTTTAACGCTTTCTACAAGTAAACAAGGGGTATCTTGTAGTCGAACACTCTCGATTGGCGTAATCGTACTCCAACTTGTAAGTATGTTTCTTTCACACAACTCAGTTGGCCCCGTTTCATTCACTTAAAATGAATATAAATCTATCGTCATACACACACTAATTCGACACTCAATTTTGGCTATAGTCTTACCATTCATTTAAGGACGCTCTTAATGAAGCTAATTGCCATTTCACACACTCACACACACACATTTATATATATAACCAAACATATATATATTTTATATATACATATGTATGTAGACTTGTATGTTCTGTGGGACGGAAGCTCTGATTGCTATCTATATTTTCAGAAGCTAGACGGAAGTTGATTCGCTTAATAGTTGCACTTCTTATTGTTGTTGTTGTCGTTGTTGTCGATGTTGTTGTTGCTAACGTTCGTTGAGCTGCTTCGACGGCTTTCAATCCTTCAATCGTGTCGCATTCAATTAACTTTGTTTGCCTTATCAGAATGCAACGCTCATACGCCGTGTTCAACGTCCTGTTTCGAGTTTCATATTTGGATCTGTTTTTGGTCTGGGGCTCGAATTTGGATTTGGGTTTTGGCCATGGTCTGGGTCGGGGTCGGGGTCATAAACGTGGGTAAGTCATGTCTAGTCTGGTCGGGTCTGGTCTGGTCTGGTGTTGCCGAGTTGGGTGTGCGTATCAGGACTTTTGCCAGGACTCTTTCACAGACGTCACTCGCTCTCGCTGCTGGCAAAAACGACAACAACAACAATATCCCCAAGTCTGGCCTTGCTCGTTTTATGGACTTTTATTAAATACACACACATACTTACACACTCTCCCAGACAAACTCTGCCCCAAAATACGGTAGTTCAAGTTTTAAGCTTTAGTCTCAGACGGCAGACGACGCTGGCAATGTGTGAGGAGAGTGAGAAACTCAACTAAACTAAACTGAACTGGGACCACTTTGGGGCTGTCTCAGTCTCTGTCTTTGTCTCTGTCTCTACCTTTGTCTCTGTCTCCACCGAATCCTCGTTTATTTATCAAACGCCGACTTGACCCACTTTTGCTGTTGCTGCTTTTATCAAACTCTATCTGTCTATCTCTCTCTCTCTTTCTTTCTCAATCTCTTTCTGAGTGTGTGAGTGTATTTCCTTTTTTATCACTGCAGACGGCAGTCCGCACTAGTGACGAAAGCAGCACGAAGGGTGCGAATGGCGACTAGTTAGCATATATACACAGGAAGAATGGAAAATTTGCTATGACTGTCCGATCGGGTCGGGTATATACCGATCGAAAGGTATCAATTTAACTTACAAATATGCATATTAAGACTTTTGGAAACTCACCTGGTTTGTGAGAAAAGCAGGTGTTAGTGGGAGGGAAAAAATTTGAATTACTGGAGCAAATGGGGCCGTTGGAGCCTTTTTGATTTTTATTTTAATACGCGTCGAATGACATCTCGATCATCGAAATCCGACTACTGGTTCAAAAGATAATTCATTTTGAAATTTTTAGTGGCCTTCCGAAAATGAGATGAAAAGTCAGTCTGTTTGGTTGTTTGTATAAAATCGTTGATTTAGCTTAAAAGCTTGAATGAGGACTTGTTCCCGATAAAAAATCTAAATATCGTTGGAAAGGTATTTTAAAGGGGTCTTAGGCAGACCTTTAAACCTTTTTTCAAAAGTGCATAGGTAAAAAGCTACAGGTGAAATAAGATATTTTGTTCCACATTTTGGCAGTTTTTGAGAAAACGCCGCTAACGATTTTTTTTAGCTTTCAATATGTTGTAGTGTGTAAAATTTAGCATTTTTGATATATGACAGAAAGAATCTTACCGATGGGCTTGGAAGATATTACTTATTAACTGAATATGGGCATTTCCAGAAAAAGGTCCACCTCGCCCAAAAACGTAAAATTTATCAAAAACTCACATCTTGTGAAATTTTCTTCCAAAAATGTATTCAAGTTATTTATTTAAGGAATATACGCTAAAAGAGTGTTAATAGGATGAACATATAGATCCTCTATTGGAATAAATTCACTTTTTCTATATTTTTGCCAATTTTGTTAAAAATTTAATTCCAAAATAGACCGTTTGTATTCTAACGATTACACTAAGTAGGACAGAAAAATTGTAAAATGAACTATTTGAATTCATAGAAAAATTATGAAAGTTTAATTTAAAACGAGTTTTACACCCGGTTTTCGATGTAAACAATAAAATTTGATGAACAAAAAAAAAAAAAAACTAGGTGGAAATCTTGTCACGTTCGCGATGTCGCGTTACAAATTAGTAATAAAATTTGAATAATAAATATATTGATAGTAACATATCAAACTTATTTCTAAAATGAAAAGCTACATTATTTTATTATGGTTTAAGAGTATTTTCCTTCAAAATACTCGCCACATTTCGCAGTCTTTCTCATTTGACAAGATTAAGTCAAACATGACTTCCATTTTTCGTCGCGTTCGCGATGCATTGTTTTCTATAAATAATTCGAAAATGACAAGTCTTCAAAGCTTGTCTTTTATAATAAAAATACTGTTGATAAAATGAATTAAAGACGTGGGAAAACATTTTTGAAAATGTCAACTTTTCACATTTGTTTTTTCATTTAAAGACGTAAAAATGTCGCGTTCTCGATCCTGGAAATACCCATATACCTTTTACCTTTACACTACTGCATGTATGTTGTTTCCACAAATAAACCTCTTCATGAGGTTAAAGTCTATGTCAAACTAAATATTATTCGTCACACTGTTTTCGTCACTAGACTTTTACCTCATAAAGAGGTTTTTTTATAAGATATTACACCAGCTCAAGTCGATGTTAGTCAGTGATGTGGAGATGATCTTCGGCAGCTTCTGAATGTTGCTGTGGCTTAAAACTAAATTGTATAGCCTGTCGTTGCTTCTTATCAGGTTTTCATCAAATTGGACAATCTTATTATTAGCCAGATTTAGATACAGGAGATTCTTTAACGAGCTAAAGTTTTCGCTTTCTATTAAACGTAGATTATTTTTAGACAGATCCAAGTAATTTATTTCTGAATTATTAGCAAAGGTGATTGCATTAATAGATTCCAGTTTGTTGCCTCATAGACGCAATTCCTTGAGATTAGGCACGTTCCTGAGATCGATCCTATCGAGATTACAGTGGGTTAAGTCTAAGTCGAATAGATCATAAAATTGTGTGTCATTAAAGTTAAGCTGCATTGCTGGATTATATGATAGATTTAAGTATTTCGTATAATGAGAGGTTAAATTGATTTGTTGTAGGCTACAGTTACTAAGATTGAGATCCCATATCCTGTTTGTCAGGGTTAACTGCTTCACTTTCGAACAAATGTGTCCAAACAGTTGCCACTTAGGTTAAGAGTGAACCGACCTCTCGCATACTTAAAGGTCTCATTGGCGTTAATATCTGCCCAGCTGGTTATCGAGTTGTTGGCCAACGATAAAGAGAAAAGTCTGGTGAAACCCTTAAGCGCATCCACATCCAGTTTATCTATATAGTTGTTGGACAGATCCAGATTCACAATAACCGTAATATTAGAGTACTGCCGGGGAAACTCCTTGAAGCTGTTGCCCGACAAGTTTATGCGACCAAATTTAAGATTCAACCCACTATCAAAACTGTGATATAATAAAAAAAAATAAAAGTAGCAATTGCAAATATTATAAGAGTTATTTTAAAAAGGGGCCACAAAAAATTCATTGAATGAATGTGAAACTTTCACTTTATTTTTTTACTTAAACTTTGACTTAAATCATTAAATGCCAAAATATAATTAATAATTATTTCATGAGCTTCTTTTATTAATGTCAATGAATTGACAATTGCATGACAAATGCCTTAAATATGGAATTTACTCACCCGTTAAAATTTTATTCGTAGGATTGCGTTATTGGTATAGGGTAAAGTTGTTAAAGTCAAAATGATAACACCAAACACTGAGGACTTGGTTAAGAAATTAAATCGTCGAGCAAAACATTTTGATTAGAACATCAATTGAACTTGGGCCGATCCACAGACCAAGACTCTTTCCAAAAGCATTTCGAATTGTCAAGCGTTTCCAAGACGTTTTTCAAGATTTTAGCACACAGACACACACATGCACATACTCTAGTATACAGTACTATATTATGTACATACCATATATGCCAAGCTAGACATAATCCATTGTAATTTCGTTGACATATTGTATGTATGTTTATATGCTAGTTCTAGTTCTAAGTTTTTAATTCACTCAGCAGCTTATCAATTAAAACTGAAATGACATAACCATTATCACTTCTTTTGGCGAAATTTCAACAGATCGGAGCACAGAATAAATTCATTAACATGTTATGCTGATAAGTACATAGAGAGAAGAGCTAATAACGAACAAAAAAAGAAATATTAATAAAATCAAACAAGAAAATTAAGTGGAGAAGTAAATATTTTATGAAGTACGAATTTTTTTTTTAATATAAATTAACTTGAAAAACTAAAAGATTTTTATAAATAAAATAACATTTGACTGATTTAAGGGTCAAAACTATTATTCAAACAAAGCTAGAAAGCTATAGACGAGAGGTTCAACATTTGATAAGAATTTACAAGAACAGTTTCTTTTTAAGTTCAAATAACTTGAAAAACCAAAAAGATTTTAGAAATAATTACAACATTCGTCTAATTTAAGTAGTAGTCCGTTTACTATCGGTGTTTCTTAATTTATTACAGTGAATTATTCAACACTTCACTTTTTTTTTATTTGGGTGACATTTTTTTAGATAGAATGAAACGATTTAAAATTAAAATTGAAGTAATGCTTAATTCTGATTTCAGCTTAAAATATACAATTTATAAAATAAAAATTCTTTTCAATATGACAAAGTGTGTAATTCTAAAATTTAAATTTTAATCTGTAAATTTGGTATGGACTTAATGAGAAAATGATAAAAAAATTCATCATAAAAATCGGTTTAGAATTTAGACAGTCAGATGTAGATATTTATATTTAGGATCGGTGGAGAGTTTGACATTATCGGTGGTTATGTTGCTGCTGAGCTGTTGAAAATTTTTTTCAAAGTGCCCAATTAATTGGACTTCATCTAAAAGGGAAATAGGACATTTAGTTGGACTTCATGAGTGAATATTGCATTTAGATTTACCTTCTTTATTTGTGCCACAAATCTTTCGCTTGCAACTCGAATACAAAATAGAAAAAGCCAATAGCAGGTTGCCAAAAATGCTGAGAATGATCAATAACCAAAACATTGTTCCATCGTTTTCATTATTTACAGGATGTGAGTGACATCGGAGATTATCATAGTCCATTATCTGAAAAAAAAAACATAATCAATTAGTCCTAGTTCTTAAATAAATTACTTTTTCAAATTGAAGACCTCAGCTGTGTGGAGTTGATGGAGTCCAAGGACTGAAAAATATTGTCCTTCGCATATCCAGGGATTATCGGCTAGCCAGATTTTTTTGAGTGACTCGCTGTCCCCAAAATAGGAAGAATATATGGGACTCGTCAATCGATTGCCATTCAAATGTAATTCGCTGAGAAACTTTAACGAACTAAAACTTTCGCTCTCTATCACAAGTAGACTATTTTCAGACAGATACAAATTACGTATGCCTGAATGATTAGCGAAGGTTTTCACATTAATTGATTCCAAAGCATTTCCTTGCAGATTTAATGTGAAGAGATCCGGTAAATTACTAAAATCTATTGTATCTAGATTACAGTAGGACAAGTCCAACCAATGCAGGGTTTCAAATTGATTTACACCAAAGTTGGGCTTCAGTGCCGGATTATGTGATAGATCTAATTCTGTGAGGGATTCCGAAAGAGAGGACAAATCAATACTTTGCAGGCTGCAATTACTGAGATTGAGGTTCACTAATGGAACTCGGGATAGTCTCTCCAGCTGCGATAAATCATTATTGGCCAACGACAAGAATTTCAGGTTCGGCAGTTCTTCCAATTGAATATCTGACCAACTGGTTATCGAGTTACTGGCCAACAGCAAAGCTTCCAGCTGATTGAAACCTTTAAACGCATTTGCATCCAGTTTATCTATATGATTGTCGGACAAATCAAGATACAAAAGTGACTCTATTTCGGAGTACTGCCGGGGAAACACGTTGAAATTGTTGCCAGACAAGTTTAAGGACATAATGGGCAGGCTTCCAAAGTTGGGGAACTCACTGAGTCCTCGGCAGGAACAGTCCGCCTTGAAATAATTAAACTCTTTTCTGCACTCGCACTCCGCAGGACAATTGTTAGCTGAACAATTATCAGCTATCAGTCCTATTATAAGGATAAAGATCGTCCAAAGCCTGGGCTTCATGCCTGCGAAATATAAAAGTTACAATTCAAAATATTATCCGAGTTATTTAAAAAAGTAAGGCCCGCAAAAATGCATTAAATAGTGAAAAATTTCACTTAACTTTTTTGAATTATTAAAAAATTTGTAAATCTCCTAAACTTTAATTATCAATGCAAATTCAATTATGCTCTTAGTTTTGTATGTTAAAATTAAAAATGTTAAGTACCTTTAATATTGAAATATATTTTATTATTATTATTACACAAGCATTATTTTTTTAATGTCAATGAATTGAAAAATGCTTTAAAAATATTATTGTATATAGTAAATATATCCCGTTTATGATGATCTGATGCAGGGGTGGCCAAAACTGCCATATGTTTGTGGATGTGCACTTATCAATACAAATATATGTAAGAAATCTTAAGCATTCATGTAACGAACTTTTTTTTTTTATTTCAATGTGTACACAGAAAAAAAAACTAGAAACACGTTTCTTCAAAAAGTCACATGCATCACACTTTTCACAGCGAAGTGAAGTTTCT
This sequence comes from Drosophila quinaria, assembly GCA_035047525.1. Lineage (NCBI taxonomy): Eukaryota > Metazoa > Arthropoda > Insecta > Diptera > Drosophilidae > Drosophila > Drosophila quinaria. Next base: position 14,106,426 of record JAWNPO010000455.1, on the reverse strand, counting down.
GATTAGCAAAAGCAAAAGGACGCAATACAATTGTTTTTGTTTTGCCTGCACCGAATGACGATCCAAAGCGCAATGTGCAAAATTTGTTTGTGTAATTTGCAATATGCACCCGAAGATTACCAATGTGTATTCCCATATGTGAGTCGTTGGCATAGGCGATGGGCACCCCTGATGTAATGACTTCACATACTGAATTGACTCACCTGCTTTAATTTTGTTTTAATTTTTGTAGGCCCGAAGTTACAGTCAGCTCAAAGACTAAAGTTATTGATTTTGCATTCTCTTAAAATTGAAATTAGAGCACCAAGCACTGAGGAACTAGTGTATTGAATCTTCTAAGACTAAGTTTCGAAGTTTAATCGTTTAGCAAAACTTTTTGATTCAAAAATCAATTGAGCTTGGGGGCGATCCACAGACCAAGACTCTTTCCAATGGACTGAAAACATTTGAAAATGACAATTCGTTTCCAAGTCTTTCTTTTAGATTTTAGCACACACGCACATGTTTGAATACATATGCTTTTAGCTTTTAGTGTTTAATGCTAGTTTAATGTTAGTGATTACAATTAAGTTCACCCAACATCTTATCAATAAAAATTTGAATATAGTTTCACATACCGTCAAAAATTTCAAGGCGCACAGAATGAATTCAATTCAGTTCACCCAACATCTTATCAATAGAAGTTTGAATATAGTTTCACATGCCGTAAAAAATTTCAAGAGATTGACGCACAGAATAAATTCATTGTCACTTTATGCTGATAAGTACAACGAAATAAGAGCTAATAACAAACAAAAAAAAGAAATATTAATAAAATCAAGCAACGAAGCTATAGTTGAGAGTTTTAACATTAGGTAAGTAAAAGATCTTCATAAATAGTTAAAACACACTACTGATTTAGTAGTCCGTTTTAAGCAATCACAAAAACACAGTCAGTGAGTTCGACTAAGGTAATTTCAAAATTATAATAAATAAAATAATTAATTAATTTATTAAATTTTGTCATAACGGTTCTACTATTAAGAAATTGAGCGTAGCAAGGCAAAATATGATCCGGCCGTCTTAACAATCTGTAAAACAGAAGGGAACTCAGTGGTAAAATAATTTCACTTAAGAAATTATAATACCGATAGAAACACTTCCAAATTGGCCTCGAAGAAGTAGCCATCAATGTGACTGCCTCGTTGAGCTCGGATCATTGAGATTTGCAGAGAACGGCCAATCTGTTTATTTATAGCAGTTGCCTCGTACCAGGGACTATCGTAGATGGCTCTGGCGAATTCTCTGCTCTCCGTCTTCAGACACTCGTCACAATGGCAGTAAATGTAGAGCTGGAACAACACGGTGAGTGTGAACACGGCATAAAAGGGCATCTGGGGCTCGGCGTAGTTCTCGGATAGGGTATAGCTGAGCACGCACAGAATCAAAGAGGCGACCACCAACTACATGCAGATGATTAAGCGAAAGTATCGATTCAAGGCATCACTCAATTTCAGGCTGATCTTACAGAGCTGCAGGATTTCATCCAGACGAGCCTGGAGTTCTTCCAATGTCTCGACTCCAAATAATTGCATTTTATGCTGTGCCGTCTTGAACAGGGCGACCAAATTGTGGCTTAGAGCTGCGAAGAATGTGTCTACACAGATTGTTATCAGCACAGAGCCAAAAGCGGCGCTCACCAACAAAATATACGAGAATAGAATGAAAAAAATTAATCATTCATTGTTGATATGTAACAAATGTAGATGCAGCTTTCTAGCTCTTATCGTTTGGGCTCTACAGCTAAAAGTCAGTGAACCAGTCAGGGCAAAGAGTTTAATATATATAAATATATATATAGAATACTAAAAATCTGCCCTGTTTAACAAATTTATATAATTGAAAAGGAGGTCTTTAGTAGTCTGGTTTAACAAATTTATATTAAACTATATAACATTTTTTGTACAAAAAACCAAAATATTTAACTTCCACTGTCCGCAGTTTTAATGTTTCTTCCTTGAAATTGAACATTGGCTAAAAACCAGATATACAGGGGTGACACAGAAATCGCAAGAGAATTAGAATTCCTCAGAAAGCAATTCCGCACGGAAAATTCCGAGGTGCCACAGAACTTCGAGAGATTTAATTTTGTTTAGCATTTTCACCAACCTTTTCGAACTAGGCTGCTAAGGGCTGACACCTTTTCAGATTAAATTACCCAAAGGTTTGATAAGCAACTTTTTCAAGTTTATCATTGCAGAACATTAAACTTTTAATTTTTTCCTTGTTTAATTAATATAATTTAATTTATTTGTGTAATAATTGATTTTTTTTAGCTGAACAAAATTTAAAAAGTAATTGGCGCGACAAAATAAAAGTTACTCGACAGCTCTAACAATTGCCTGCCATTAGTCTGGCAACTCTTCATGAAAAATGTTTTCACAAATTGCACAATAAGTTTAAGGTTTTTATAGATTAAACTTGATTTACCTCAAAAGAGCAATTTTTTTACTGCTTAATTTAAAGAAAACAGAAGTGGTTTCATATATATTTTTTAAACATCTTACTTCGAATTTTGACTAAAAAATGTGGCATCGCTGACCATGACTTCGAAAATCTAAATCGGACTTATTGGCAGCATCGGACGAAAACGGACTTAGCTCTAGTTCTTTCCGCCCAAAATTATTCTGCGAATTGACCTGTGGCACCGCGAAATGAAATTGGTGTGAAATTCAAGCGAAAGCGATTTCTGTGGCATCCCTGATAGTGATTTAGCAAGAAGAGTTAATTTGTGAGTTTTGTTAGAATATCTCATACAATAACAGAATTTTGGAATCTGAAGTTTAATTTGCATCAGATTGTTCCTATGACAGCTAGATGATATAGCCATCTGTCAGGATGTAAGAGACAGTCCCAAACATATAGTCTGTGAGTTTGGTTGAGATATTCTAAGAAACAAAAAAGTTTTTCATACTAAAGGTTAATTTGCATCCGATTTTTCGTATGGCAGCTATATGATATAGCCATCCGACTTTGACAATGGTGGGGTAGGATGTAAGAGACAATCCCAAACATATAATCTTTGAGTTTGGTTGAGATATTCTAAGAAACAAAAAAGTTTTTCATCTAAGCAATTTCCTGACTTTTGATCCCAAATTTGACCCACCTATCTCATCTATGTTGTGTGCAAATTTCAGCTTTCTATCTTTTACCGTTTGGGCTGCACGTTGATGTGTCAGTCAGTCAGTCTGGACAAAGAGTTTTACATATATAGATTTAAGTACTTACCGATAGAAACACCTCCAAATTGGCCTCGAAAAAGTAACCATCAATGTGACTTCCCCTTTGAGCTCTCATCATTGCGATTTGCAGAGATCGTCCAATCGAGGGACTGATGACAGTTGCCTCGTACCAGGGACTGTCGTAAATGGCTCTGGCGAATTCAGTGCTCTCCGTCTTTAGATATTCGCCACACTGACAGTACAGGTAGAGTTGGACCAGGATTGCGATGCCAAAGACGATGTAGGAGAGCATCTGTGACTGGCCAAAGCTAATGGATAGGGTATAGCTGAGTACGCACAAGTGTATGGATGCCATCACTAGTTGAATGCAGATGAGGATGCGATAGTATTGTGTCATTGCATTGGTAATCTCAAGACTGACTTTGTATAGATGAAGAGTATCGCTTAGTTTTTCCTGTGATTCCTCAAAGCAAAGAACTGAATTTTATCTGGTGCCGTCTTGAAGAGAGCAACTAAATTGTAAACTAAAGAAATGATTAGAGTATCTATGCAGACTGTGGGGAAAACGACACCGTGACTGACAAGAGGAAGTGGAAGGGCTTCTCATTGTCCCATGGATAACTGAAAGTGATAAATGGGAAACAGATTAAAGTCCTTACAGTTGGGGGAGAACAATTTACGCGCAGGGAACAGCTGCAGCTCACCAGTGATCAAATAAGTTAGTCCCACATTCATAATTGGCTTTAAAGAGCTTAAAATTCCGTCTAAAAGAAAACAGTTTGAATAGAAACCGCTAATACGCTGTTCCCGCCGATTCTTCTGGTCTATAATCTATGCTGGAATCTCACTGTCCACTATGGTAAAAAAACTCGATATTTTGGCATAAACTCTAAATATAAAGATAGACACTTGAAATTTTGCATGTACTTCAGTTAAACTAATTTAGAATTTTGGATTTTTTTTTTTTTAACTTGGACCACGCCTTCACCTCCCTCTCCCCATACGACTATGCGAAAAAGTGAAATCAAATTGATAAAATATCTAAATATATAGCTAGAGGCTTGAAATTTAACACGAAGCTTACTTGTATTATTCAAAAATATATAATTTTAGTTGTTATTCAATTGGACCTTGTCTTCATCCTCCCTTCCTCCCCGACTAAGAAAAAAAACTAAAAAAAAATTTTTTAAACTTAAATATAAATCAATTTATTTTAAACTTTGAATGTTTGCTTATTAGACTAAATAAGAATTTACAATTTTGTTTGTTTTTTATTTTGACAACGTTTTCACCTCGCTCCCCATGTGAATCTAAGAAAAATCCGAATTTTCAGCCAAAATTCACACCTACAACATGTCATTTTTCACGAAAAGGAACAAAATCGAACAAACGGGATTATTAACATCTGATTCTAGATGGTTTAGTTAATAACCTTTACTCAAAACTCTCGTACTGTTTTGTGATGTACTAATGTAGAGCTTAACGGAACAGGAACACATTTGTTAGTTTTTAGCTAAAAATACACATAAGCAACACATTGGACAGTTGCACAATAAAACACAAATACTAAAAATCACTACTACTATCGTTTTTTAAATACCTTGATCAACTTTATCCATATTTAGCAATTTGTAATATGCTTCCGAAACAAACACAATTGGCTCTCAAAGTTGCAATTATTTTTCCCGCGCTTTTTCAGTTCATGTGGCAACGCTCAATCAGCTGACTTTGAGCGCGCATAAAACACTAAGGGTAGTCCCGAAAAATCTAAAAAAAATTATTTTTGGTTGCTTTGGACTTTTTACATTTGGAAAATAAAAAATTTTTTAAGATACTGAACAAAACACAATTTGAGTTTATGCCAAAATATCGGACTTTTTTACCATAGTGCTGTCGCGCACTACAAATTTACAATCCTAAAGAGATGCATTTTTGAGCTATTGAATTTTAATAACCTCTTGTCAGAATATTCCGTAGCTGATTAATTATTCGGCTAATGTCTCTGTGCAGCCACATCATCAATCCAAACTTGAACAGGGCCAAGTTGTTGTTGAGCATTCCCGCCAATGCATCCGTCACCTTTCAATGTCCTCAAGATTGATCAGCTGCATTATGCACAGGGCAATCATGCTCCACAGTGTCTTCCAGGGTTGCAGCCAGCTCTGCTTCCCCGACAAAATGTCGAATCCCAGAATTCGACAATAGAATCCCTGCAACTTGAAGAAGCTTCCAGTTAAATTGCTCATCCTGCAACTGAGGCTCAGACATTTTACTCAAATAATTTGTATTCTCTCTGCTTTTATAGTAATTTCAGAGCGATAATGCGGCACAGCGACTCGATTTTATTTATATTTTTAACCTTGGAATAATTTTTGATCTACAATATAAATAACAGGATTTAAAGCAATAACCGAAACCGTAACCGTAACCTTTAAAGCTTAAACGGTAAAAACCGATTGCAATATCAGAAACCGTAATCGAAAAAATATCCGAAATAACCTTTTTGTTACCGTTTCATTTATAAGCGTTAATTTCGATTTTTCATACATCAAAAAAATTTTATTTTTCATTTTGAATTTTAATTTTAATTTTCTTAAGTTTAATTTTGAATTTTTAAAATCGAGTTTTCAAAGCACTGAATAAGCGAAAACAAAATAATTTCCGTTTTAATCCCTGATAGATATTAATAATGAGCATCTGTTTTCGACCACTGTGTACTATGGGATAATGAGCAAATATTTATTGCTAGACGTTTCGTGCATTCAACTAATTTTAATCGATTATGAAACTATATGAAAGTTAATGAGTTGCTCATTAAGGATAATAACCATTTAAGATGGATCGAATGTATCTAAAGTAGTAAAATATTGAAAAACTTTAAAAAAAATGCAGGGCTGCATCGAAATTTGTGTGCCAAATTTGGTTGCTCTAGGTTTTATAGTCTCTGAGATCCACATCGACTCGGATGTTGATGCTGGTCAAGAATACATATACTTTATAGGGTCGGAGATGCTTCCTTCTCCCTGTTACATACATTGCAATGAATACAATATACTCTTTCGCTTACTTTTTAAGTAACGGGTATAATTAAATCAGTGGTGTGCAAATAATTTTGAGGCAAATTAAATGTGTGTAAATTCTTTTGGCAACTGATAAGCATCAGTTTAATGTTTCTTTGCTAAGCCCATGGGCATTTTCTCAAAAATGTGAACCGAGGCCAAAAACAAAATGTTGATAAAAAATTCTTATCTTGTGGAATTTCCTTCCAAAAATGTGTTCAAGTTATTTATTTAAGCAATATACGCTAGAAGAAACTCAATAGGATAAACATATAGATTCTACATTGCCCATATTTTTGCTTATTTCTTAAAAATTGATTTCTAAAATAAGATAATAAGATTGTAACATAAACCATTTTAATTCATAGAAATATATTGACAGTTTAATTGAAAATAAGATTTTGGAGCTGATTTCGACATATAATTTAAAAAAAGAAAGACAGAAACAACATAAATTTTGTGGATAAATAAAATTAAAAAAAAAAAACTACTTAATATTTTTAAACCAAAAAAAAAAACGCATTTATTAGATAAATTAATTCCTTACATTTAAATTAATTGCATCAAACTATTCGTTCACGTTTTGCCGTAATCAGTGTTAGAACTGGTATCCGAAAAAACGACTTAGATTTGAGTCGAATGCGAATGCCTTGATTTTTTTAAATTTTTTTGAAAACGAAAAATGTCTCAAAATCAACACTTGCACCAATTATAGTGCTAATCAAAACCTATAAGCTTTCTCTTTTGTCGCAACAAAACAATGTTTTGGCATATGTTTTATTTCACTTTGAATGCGTGCGAATGTTGCATATGTTTTATTTCACTTTGAATGTGTTCGAATGACGCATTCGACATTGGAGAATTACGCGTATGTAGATGTAGAAATACGACACGGGGCAGAGGCTTCAACAGAGAGCTCGACTTCTCGAGACGATCAGTGAAGCGTGAACCGTCGAACCGAGCGAACCATGGATATCGAAAGGGCGCTTAAGTTGATGTCCGTCCATCGGCCGATTCTGCGACTTGTCTTCGATGTAATTCTGATCGGAGGACTAATGGCAGTGGGCAAGAACTTCCGGCTTCTTTGGGGAACTCCAACGCGACGTGGCTTCTTCTGTGACGACGAATCGCTGATGTACCCGTATAAGAAGAGCACTGAACCATCCTGGTTTCTCGACTGGATAACCTGGTACTTTCCCCTGGGCGCCATCGTAATCCTCGAGAGCTATCGCTGCTGGGAAGTGGCTAGAGCAGTCAAACGCTACCGCTTGGAGCAGTTGTGGCCGATTTACAACACCCTGCGCTGGTTTCTCCTTGGGCACTTGGCAGATCATTTCATCAAGGACATGGGCAAACTGCTAATTGGCAGACTGCGTCCCCACTTCTTCGCTGTGTGTCGTCCCGTCTTCGGGAATGGCACGACCTGCGCAGACTCCGGATCTGGTCTTGTCTACCACACGGACTACACCTGCCAGAACGAACTCTCGTCTGGCATGGAGAAAGCGATCCGTAAACTCAACGCCTCCTTTCCCAGCGGCCATTCGGCGGTGGCCTTCTACGGACTCATCTTCCTGGCCCTCCACTTGCAGCGATTCCGTTGGCCAACGCCGTCCACTCTGCTGCGGCCCCTGTGCCAAGTGATCCTCGTCGCACTGGCCTCCTATATAAGTCTTAGCCGTGTCAGGGACTACATGCACCATAGCTCGGATGTTGTGGCCGGATCGCTGCTGGGCGCTTCCGTTGCCCTGGCGGTTGTCATCGGGGCGGAGCTGGAGCACCGACTGTATGAGAAGGGATCTCAACCAGCTGCCACTTCAAAACGAGATGAAGAGCTTGCAACGATTGGTGCTTAAGTAGTTAATTGCCACAGCTCTAATTAAGGCCTTATGATAAGTGAGCTAATCAGTTAACATAGACAAACAAAAGTGAAAATGCTTTGATTTTCTACAAATTGTAAACGATTTTATTGCAAACAACTTTAGTTTTGTGTATATAATAAACTGGCCAAATATTGTAAGACTCTGTCAATTTTTCATTAAGGGGCCATTGCTGCTTGGCAACCATTTTTTTTTTTATCTTTTTGTTTCTGCATATTTTTATAGCTTGCATATTTGAGAAAATCATCCTAAAAGGGTTTTTTGAAATGCGAAATACTTTAGGAGATATGGTTTTTTTTGTGAAGCAATTTGAATGTTAATGCATGTGAAGTCAAAACTTTAAACGTGTTTATCTCGAAACCACGTTTTTCAAGCTGGCGGCACCTAATTCATAATTTTAAAAGTTTTTTAACAATTTTTTTTTTACACAAAACTACAAAAAAATTGCCCAAAATAATTTTTTCATTTTTCAATGACCGCCATTTTGTAAAAAAAAAAATCGCTAAATTATGATTGAGGTAAGGGCCCGAATCACAACTGTACTGAATCTATCGCTGTTTACTTTTTTTCATTTTTGATAACCCAAAGCGAAGTTATCCGTGCCGCCAGCAGCATATCTTTTTCTTTGACGTCTCAACATTGAAGGCCGACAACTTTTTGAGCAGCCCTCGTACAAATGAAAAAAATTTTTTTAATTAATTCAATATGTTCTTAATACAATAAAAACACAGCATTTTTTTTTTAAAGGAGCAAAAACAGCCTTCCAAGCAGCAAAATCCCCTTAACTGTATCTCACATTAATCTGCGAACTCTTCTAAAGTTCAGCAAATATTTTCAAGTATAACCGCAGTAAGTATTATTTACTGTAGACGAACTATATAAAATAAGCGCCTCAATTTCAATTGAAGATGAAAGATAAAGTACCTGAAACACACAAACAGTGTGATCTCGCTAGTGACGAAAGCATCACGAAGGGTGCAAAACGAATGGAAAATTTGCTATGACTGTCCGATCGAGTTATATACCGATACACCATTCTATCGGTATATGTATAACTACTTTTAACTATCAAATGTGCATACTAAGACTTTTGGAAACTCACCTGGTTCATGGGATAAACAGCTTTAGGGCCAAACTTTAAACGATTGGAAAAAGAGGAGACTTTTGATCAAATTTTTACTAAACCCTCAAACCATAATGGAGCAAACACCTTCACCACCTGGAAGTCATCGGGTACATGGGTCTTTCCGATGAAAAAAGAAATTTTTCAGCAAGACAATAACCTAAAGGGCACGTTCATTTTGGTAATAAGTTTTATGTCAAAACAAAAAATCCAGTCCATGAAGTGGCCACCACCGTCTCCCAATATGAAACCTATTGGAAAAATTATGTAGCCATGCCAAATCGCATAAGGAAACAAAACAAATCGAAAGGGCTGTGTATACATTATAGAAAAATTATTTATAAAAATATTTGTTTGTTTGTAACATTTGGCTTTTTGAAAAATTTGCTTCGGCATATTTCTTTCGGCCTATCAAATAACTTCAAATTTTCAAAGAACATAGTGAAATAAATCGCCAAGAAAACCAGGCTAATATCTTTAATATGCATAAAATATAAAAGAAGATATAGACCGTTGAAGTGAGAATATTGAATCTACATATCGTTGAAAAGTTATTTTGGAGGGCCATTAGGCATATCTTTAAAGTTTTTTTTTCTAAAGTACATAGGTAAAACGTTACAGCTGAAATAAGGTATTTAACCGCACATTTTGGCGATTTTATAATATCGATTTATAATAACTTGTTACCAAAAGTGCTGATATCTTATAAAAAAAAAACTCTTTACTAGGTAAAAGTCTTGTGACAGAAACATTTTCATGCCCCAAAATTTCTGATATCCAATTTTGCCACAAATAATATAAAGTTTTACATACATATAAGTTTTAAATTTAATATTTGTTAAGTATGAAGAATTTAGCGCAATGAACCGAGTGCCAACAATTTTTTCTTTTTATTTTAACAGGGCGACCAAATTGTGGCTTAGAGCTGCGAAGAATGTGTCTACACAGATTGTTATCAGCACAGAGCCAAAAGTGGCGCTCACCAACAAAATATACGAGAATAGAATGAAAAAAATTAATCATTCATTGTTGATATGTAACAAATGTAGATGCAGCTTTCTAGCTCTTATCGTTTGGGCTCTACAGCTAAAAGTCAGTGAACCAGTCAGGGCAAAGAGTTTAATATATATAAATATATATATAGAATACTAAAAATCTGCCCTGTTTAACAAATTTATATAATTGAAAAGGAGGTCTTTAGTAGTCTGGTTTAACAAATTTATATTAAACTATATAACATTTTTTGTACAAAAAACCAAAATATTTAACTTCCACTGTCCGCAGTTTTAATGTTTCTTCCTTGAAATTGAACATTGGCTAAAAACCAGATATACAGGGGTGACACAGAAATCGCAAGAGAATTAGAATTCCTCAGAAAGCAATTCCGCACGGAAAATTCCGAGGTGCCACAGAACTTCGAGAGATTTAATTTTGTTTAGCATTTTCACCAACCTTTTCGAACTAGGCTGCTAAGGGCTGACACCTTTTCAGATTAAATTACCCAAAGGTTTGATAAGCAACTTTTTCAAGTTTATCATTGCAGAACATTAAACTTTTAATTTTTTCCTTGTTTAATTAATATAATTTAATTTATTGGTGTAATAATTGATTTTTTTTAGCTGAACAAAATTTAAAAAGTAATTGGCGCGACAAAATAAAAGTTACTCGACAGCTCTAACAATTGCCTGCCATTAGTCTGGCAACTCTTCATGAAAAATGTTTTCACAAATTGCACAATAAGTTTAAGGTTTTTATAGATAAAACTTGATTTACCTCAAAAGAGCAATTTTTTTACTGCTTAATTTAAAGAAAACAGAAGTGGTTTCATATATATTTTTTAAACATCTTACTTCGAATTTTGACTAAAAAATGTGGCATCGCTGACCATGACTTCGAAAATCTAAATCGGACTTATTGGCAGCATCGGACGAAAACGGACTTAGCTCTAGTTCTTTCCGCCCAAAATTATTCTGCGAATTGACCTGTGGCACCGCGAAATGAAATTGGTGTGAAATTCAAGCGAAAGCGATTTCTGTGGCATCCCTGATAGTGATTTAGCAAGAAGAGTTAATTTGTGAGTTTTGTTAGAATATCTCATACAATAACAGAATTTTGGAATCTGAAGTTTAATTTGCATCAGATTGTTCCTATGACAGCTAGATGATATAGCCATCTGTCAGGATGTAAGAGACAGTCCCAAACATATAGTCTGTGAGTTTGGTTGAGATATTCTAAGAAACAAAAAAGTTTTTCATACTAAAGGTTAATTTGCATCCGATTTTTCGTATGGCAGCTATATGATATAGCCATCCGACTTTGACAATGGTGGGGTAGGATGTAAGAGACAATCCCAAACATATAATCTTTGAGTTTGGTTGAGATATTCTAAGAAACAAAAAAGTTTTTCATCTAAGCAATTTCCTGACTTTTGATCCCAAATTTGACCCACCTATCTCATCTATGTTGTGTGCAAATTTCAGCTTTCTATCTTTTACCGTTTGGGCTGCACGTTGATGTGTCAGTCAGTCAGTCTGGACAAAGAGTTTTACATATATAGATTTAAGTACTTACCGATAGAAACACCTCCAAATTGGCCTCGAAAAAGTAACCATCAATGTGACTTCCCCTTTGAGCTCTCATCATTGCGATTTGCAGAGATCGTCCAATCGAGGGACTGATGACAGTTGCCTCGTACCAGGGACTGTCGTAAATGGCTCTGGCGAATTCAGTGCTCTCCGTCTTTAGATATTCGCCACACTGACAGTACAGGTAGAGTTGGACCAGGATTGCGATGCCAAAGACGATGTAGGAGAGCATCTGTGACTGGCCAAAGCTAATGGATAGGGTATAGCTGAGTACGCACAAGTGTATGGATGCCATCACTAGTTGAATGCAGATGAGGATGCGATAGTATTGTGTCATTGCATTGGTAATCTCAAGACTGACTTTGTATAGATGAAGAGTATCGCTTAGTTTTTCCTGTGATTCCTCAAAGCAAAGAACTGAATTTTATCTGGTGCCGTCTTGAAGAGAGCAACTAAATTGTAAACTAAAGAAATGATTAGAGTATCTATGCAGACTGTGGGGAAAACGACACCGTGACTGACAAGAGGAAGTGGAAGGGCTTCTCATTGTCCCATGGATAACTGAAAGTGATAAATGGGAAACAGATTAAAGTCCTTACAGTTGGGGGAGAACAATTTACGCGCAGGGAACAGCTGCAGCTCACCAGTGATCAAATAAGTTAGTCCCACATTCATAATTGGCTTTAAAGAGCTTAAAATTCCGTCTAAAAGAAAACAGTTTGAATAGAAACCGCTAATACGCTGTTCCCGCCGATTCTTCTGGTCTATAATCTATGCTGGAATCTCACTGTCGCGCACTACAAATTTACAATCCTAAAGAGATGCATTTTTGAGCTATTGAATTTTAATAACCTCTTGTCAGAATATTCCGTAGCTGATTAATTATTCGGCTAATGTCTCTGTGCAGCCACATCATCAATCCAAACTTGAACAGGGCCAAGTTGTTGTTGAGCATTCCCGCCAATGCATCCGTCACCTTTCAATGTCCTCAAGATTGATCAGCTGCATTATGCACAGGGCAATCATGCTCCACAGTGTCTTCCAGGGTTGCAGCCAGCTCTGCTTCCCCGACAAAATGTCGAATCCCAGAATTCGACAATAGAATCCCTGCAACTTGAAGAAGCTTCCAGTTAAATTGCTCATCCTGCAACTGAGGCTCAGACATTTTACTCAAATAATTTGTATTCTCTCTGCTTTTATAGTAATTTCAGAGCGATAATGCGGCACAGCGACTCGATTTTATTTATATTTTTAACCTTGGAATAATTTTTGATCTACAATATAAATAACAGGATTTAAAGCAATAACCGAAACCGTAACCGTAACCTTTAAAGCTTAAACGGTAAAAACCGATTGCAATATCAGAAACCGTAATCGAAAAAATATCCGAAATAACCTTTTTGTTACCGTTTCATTTATAAGCGTTAATTTCGATTTTTCATACATCAAAAAAATTTTATTTTTCATTTTGAATTTTAATTTTAATTTTCTTAAGTTTAATTTTGAATTTTTAAAATCGAGTTTTCAAAGCACTGAATAAGCGAAAACAAAATAATTTCCGTTTTAATCCCTGATAGATATTAATAATGAGCATCTGTTTTCGACCACTGTGTACTATGGGATAATGAGCAAATATTTATTGCTAGACGTTTCCTGCATTCAACTAATTTTAATCGATTTAATGACTATAATTAAACGGCTTACTCGCTAACTATATGAAAGTTAATGAGTTGCTCATTAAGGATAATAACCATTTAAGATGGATCGAATGTATCTAAAGTAGTAAAATATTGAAAAACTTTAAAAAAAATGCAGGGCTGCATCGAAATTTGTGTGCCAAATTTGGTTGCTCTAGGTTTTATAGTCTCTGAGATCCACATCGACTCGGATGTTGATGCTGGTCAAGAATACATATACTTTATAGGGTCGGAGATGCTTCCTTCTCCCTGTTACATACATTGCAATGAATACAATATACTCTTTCGCTTACTTTTTAAGTAACGGGTATAATTAAATCAGTGGTGTGCAAATAATTTTGAGGCAAATTAAATGTGTGTAAATTCTTTTGGCAACTGATAAGCATCAGTTTAATGTTTCTTTGCTAAGCCCATGGGCATTTTCTCAAAAATGTGAACCGAGGCCAAAAACAAAATGTTGATAAAAAATTCTTATCTTGTGGAATTTCCTTCCAAAAATGTGTTCAAGTTATTTATTTAAGCAATATACGCTAGAAGAAACTCAATAGGATAAAAATATAGATTCTACATTGCCCATATTTTTGCCTATTTCTTAAAAATTGATTTCTAAAATAGACCGTTTGTATTCTATTGATTACAACAAGTAAGATAATAAGATTGTAACATAAACCATTTTAATTCATAGAAATATATTGACAGTTTAATTGAAAATAAGATTTTGGAGCTGATTTCGACATATAATTTAAAAAAAGAAAGACAGAAACAACATAAATTTTGTGGATAAATAAAATTAAAAAAAAAAAACTACTTAATATTTTTAAACCAAAAAAAAAACGCATTTATTAGATAAATTAATTCCTTACCTTTAAATTAATTGCATCAAAATATTCGTTCACGTTTTGCCGTAATCAGTGTTAGAACTGGTATCCGAAAAAACGACTTAGATTTGAGTCGAATGCGAATGCCTTGATTTTTTTAAATTTTTTTGAAAACGAAAAATGTCTCAAAATCAACACTTGCACCAATTATAGTGCTAATCAAAACCTATAAGCTTTCCCTTTTGTCGCAACAAAACAATGTTTTGGCATATGTTTTATTTCACTTTGAATGCGTGCGAATGTTGCATATGTTTTATTTCACTTTGAATGTGTTCGAATGACGCATTCGACATTGGAGAATTACGCGTATGTAGATGTAGAAATACGACACGGGGCAGAGGCTTCAACAGAGAGCTCGACTTCTCGAGACGATCAGTGAAGCGTGAACCGTCGAACCGAGCGAACCATGGATATCGAAAGGGCGCTTAAGTTGATGTCCGTCCATCGGCCGATTCTGCGACTTGTCTTCGATGTAATTCTGATCGGAGGACTAATGGCAGTGGGCAAGAACTTCCGGCTTCTTTGGGGAACTCCAACGCGACGTGGCTTCTTCTGTGACGACGAATCGCTGATGTACCCGTATAAGAAGAGCACTGAACCATCCTGGTTTCTCGACTGGATAACCTGGTACTTTCCCCTGGGCGCCATCGTAATCCTCGAGAGCTATCGCTGCTGGGAAGTGGCTAGAGCAGTCAAACGCTACCGCTTGGAGCAGTTGTGGCCGATTTACAACACCCTGCGCTGGTTTCTCCTTGGGCACTTGGCAGATCATTTCATCAAGGACATGGGCAAACTGCTAATTGGCAGACTGCGTCCCCACTTCTTCGCTGTGTGTCGTCCCGTCTTCGGGAATGGCACGACCTGCGCAGACTCCGGATCTGGTCTTGTCTACCACACGGACTACACCTGCCAGAACGAACTCTCGTCTGGCATGGAGAAAGCGATCCGTAAACTCAACGCCTCCTTTCCCAGCGGCCATTCGGCGGTGGCCTTCTACGGACTCATCTTCCTGGCCCTCCACTTGCAGCGATTCCGTTGGCCAACGCCGTCCACTCTGCTGCGGCCCCTGTGCCAAGTGATCCTCGTCGCACTGGCCTCCTATATAAGTCTTAGCCGTGTCAGGGACTACATGCACCATAGCTCGGATGTTGTGGCCGGATCGCTGCTGGGCGCTTCCGTTGCCCTGGCGGTTGTCATCGGGGCGGAGCTGGAGCACCGACTGTATGAGAAGGGATCTCAACCAGCTGCCACTTCAAAACGAGATGAAGAGCTTGCAATGATTGGTGCTTAAGTAGTTAATTGCCACAGCTCTAATTAAGGCCTTATGATAAGTGAGCTAATCAGTTAACATAGACAAACAAAAGTGAAAATGCTTTGATTTTCTACAAATTGTAAACGATTTTATTGCAAACAACTTTAGTTTTGTGTATATAATAAACTGGCCAAATATTGTAAGACTCTGTCAATTTTTCATTAAGGGGCCATTGCTGCTTGGCAACCATTTTTTTTTTTATCTTTTTGTTTCTGCATATTTTTATAGCTTGCATATTTGAGAAAATCATCCTAAAAGGGTTTTTTGAAATGCGAAATACTTTAGGAGATATGGTTTTTTTTGTGAAGCAATTTGAATGTTAATGCATGTGAAGTCAAAACTTTAAACGTGTTTATCTCGAAACCACGTTTTTCAAGCTGGCGGCACCTAATTCATAATTTTAAAAGTTTTTAACAATTTTTTTTTTACACAAAACTACAAAAAAATTGCCCAAAATCATTTTTTCATTTTTCAATGACCGCCATTTTGTAAAAAAAAAAATCGCTAAATTATGATTGAGGTAAGGGCCCGAATCACAACTGTACTGAATCTATCGCTGTTTACTTTTTTTCATTTTTGATAACCCAAAGCGAAGTTATCCGTGCCGCCAGCAGCATATCTTTTTCTTTGACGTGTCAACATTGAAGGCCGACAACTTTTTGAGCAGCCCTCGTACAAATGAAAAAAATTTTTTTAATTAATTCAATATGTTCTTAATACAATAAAAACACAGCATTTTTTTTTTAAAGGAGCAAAAACAGCCTTCCAAGCAGCAAAATCCCCTCAACTGTATCTCACATTAATCTGCGAACTCTTCTAAAGTTCAGCAAATATTTTCAAGTATAACCGCAGTAAGTATTATTTACTGTAGACGAACTATATAAAATAAGCGCCTCAATTTCAATTGAAGATGAAAGATAAAGTACCTGAAACACACAAACAGTGTGATCTCGCTAGTGACGAAAGCATCACGAAGGGTGCAAAACGAATGGAAAATTTGCTATGACTGTCCGATCGAGTTATATACCGATACACCATTCTATCGGTATATGTATAACTACTTTTAACTATCAAATGTGCATACTAAGACTTTTGGAAACTCACCTGGTTCATGGGATAAACAGCTTTAGGGCCAAACTTTAAACGATTGGAAAAAGAGGAGACTTTTGATCAAATTTTTACTAAACCCTCAAACCATAATGGAGCAAACACCTTCACCACCTGGAAGTCATCGGGTACATGGGTCTTTCCGATGAAAAAAGAAATTTTTCAGCAAGACAATAACCTAAAGGGCACGTTCATTTTGGTAATAAGTTTTATGTCAAAACAAAAAATCCAGTCCATGAAGTGGCCACCACCGTCTCCCAATATGAAACCTATTGGAAAAATTATGTAGCCATGCCAAATCGCATAAGGAAACAAAACAAATCGAAAGGGCTGTGTATACATTATAGAAAAATTATTTATAAAAATATTTGTTTGTTTGTAACATTTGGCTTTTTGAAAAATTTGCTTCGGCATATTTCTTTCGGCCTATCAAATAACTTCAAATTTTCAAAGAACATAGTGAAATAAATCGCCAAGAAAACCAGGCTAATATCTTTAATATGCATAAAATATAAAAGAAGATATAGACCGTTGAAGTGAGAATATTGAATCTACATATCGTTGAAAAGTTATTTTGGAGGGCCATTAGGCATATCTTTAAAGTTTTTTTTTCTAAAGTACATAGGTAAAACGTTACAGCTGAAATAAGGCATTTAACCGCACATTTTGGCGATTTTATAATATCGATTTATAATAACTTGTTACCAAAAGTGCTGATATCTTATAAAAAAAAAACTCTTTACTAGGTAAAAGTCTTGTGACAGAAACATTTTCATGCCCCAAAATTTCTGATATCCAATTTTGCCACAAATAATATAAAGTTTTACATACATATAAGTTTTAAATTTAATATTTGTTAAGTATGAAGAATTTAGCGCAATGAACCGAGTGCCAACAATTTTTTCTTTTTATTTTACATTTAAAACTTAAAATTATTCGTCACAAAATTTGATATCAGAAATTTTGGGGCATGAAAATGTTTTTTTATTAGATTTATTGTTCTTTGCTTTGCTTTGTGGTTAATTTTTAATTCCGTTGAGTTGACAACAAATACAAATTGTGCTAAATGCGTATTTCCGAGTACTTTTTGCTCATAAGTCCCAGTGGACACATAACTCACTCTCCTTCTTTCCCACTCTTTGTACTCTACTTAAACGGAGCTGATATCGAGTTCGATACCCATTACTCGTACTCGTGAGTAGGATGCCAATGTCGATGCTATGCAAGTTCCTAAGTGAAACATTAGCTCTTATCGTGTGTAATTTATCATATAAAAAAACCTCTTACGAATACTTACGAAAACTTAATATTATTCGTCACAAAATTGGATATCAGAAATTTTGGGGCATGCAAATGTTTTCGTCACTAGACATTTACCTCGTAAGAGGTTTTTTATATGATTTTTTATTCGAGCGCATTCCAACTTCGCCATTTCTTTGACCCAAGGTGCAAGAATCGCCATGTCAATGCCACTTCCACTTTCTTTGTACAGGTCTATTCGCAATCTATTCAAATAATGCCTGTTCTGGAAAATTGGGCAAATTGAGGAAGAGTCTAAATTCGGATTCTTTGGCAACCAATACGGTTTGCATGTGTAAACATCTATAATTAATTGGATTTTTGTGCGCCACCTGCCTTTAGCCATCTCCCTGTCCCTGTTTCTGTCTCTGTCTCAGTCCTACTCTACTCTTATCTTTTTAGCATCCTCTTCTATTTAGTATGCTTCTCTCAGCGGGATTGCAACTTTGTTTTGTTTTGTTTTGTTTTGTTTTAGTCCTACTTTCTTTTATGTTTTGTTTGGTTTGCTTAACTCGTCATCATTTTTGGCATTGGCATCACTCGCCTTGCGGAAAACAAGCTCAGGCTCAAGGGACGGGCACCACAGGATTCTGGCATAGAAGTTGCAAACAGAAGCTTCGAGAGAAGCGGTCAATTCATTGAAATATTTCAATTTATTTGTTCATTGTTTCAGCGTTAACTAATGTCATATCTATAAGTAACTTCGAAGGAATCCAGAAAGATTGTCAACTCCATTTTAATTTAGTGCACAATTCACTGTCAGTATTTCACAATCACCAAATTTTTGAGGAAAGATTTACATTCCCCAAAAATTCTAAATTATGCAATGAAAATCCCAATCTGCAACCTGCAACCGATTGTTGCAACTCCCTGTCCATCCGTTTGGTACAGATGAAGATACAAATTAAAATTTATATTATATTGAACATGTATTGCAATTTGTTAATAATAAACTTTTGTCTGCCATAAGTCGACTGACTTATTAAAATAATCTGTTGTGGTATTTGACTCGGACTATTAACCATTGACAGACTACGAGTAAATTCCTATTTTCTCCTATTGCTGGCTTTAAGTCGGATTATAAAAATTAAACGGCATCCATAACATTCAATCATTGTCTCAAATTAAACAGAGCAGAGAATAGATATGATTTTGAGTAAATGGAAGGATTACGCTTAACAGATGCACTTAAGCTGTGACCACGAGTCACTTGCATCCTGAGATAGGTCAGGAAAGTGCTGAAAGCTAAGAGGGGGGAGAGGAAAAGGGCGAACGGGCGAAGGGGCGAAGGGACGGGCTAAGAGTCCAATTTCGCCGCATTTATGTGCATAACTTAACGAGCTCTCTCCCCACATTCGCATGTAAATGTGCTCCAGGGTCACGTTGCACACGACACCAGCCCTGGTTCTTGTCGTCTTCGTTGTGGTTGTTGTCACACCCGTTTCTCAAAGAATATACAAAAGCATATTGCTTTCGTTGCACTTTTTTTAAAATACAGCTTTATTTTTATGGCGAGCACTACCTTCAATTATTTTCATTTCTCTCATTTTATACTATTTAATGGCATGTAGTCTAAGAATATCATTAAAAATTTGTGAAACATCAAATGGAAAAATCCATGTTTCTTAAATATCAGAGATGTAAGTTTTCCAATAATTGCCACAAATTACTTTTTAGTTTCAACAAGACAAAAAAGTTAATCAGCCTGTTCCCAATTCCAAACGTGTTCAAAAAGTAAAAACGAAACGAAAACGAACGTTTTACTATTTGCTATTCCCAATTCCGATCGAAATAGGCTTGTTTTTAATTTTTAAACTCGGTTTCGAAAACGTTTCGAAACTTCAATTTAAGTATTTCAGGTTGAATAGAGCAGGTAGAAGATAAATTTGACGTTGTTCGAGTTTTTTTTATTCAATTGAAGCAACTCAGCAGTTTTCGATTGCGAGAATTGATATTAATATCAAAAGTTAAAGTGGAATTTAGAACAGATCGGTTTCGTTTTTTATAAAATATTTTATCGATGCTTTTAAAAAATACTTTAATTATTTAAAGTTGAAGTAGTAATGTTAAATGGCTGTAAAATTATTCAACATTATTATTATTTTTAGTTTATAATTTAAGGTATTTCTTGTAATGCTTAAAATGGCATTTATATTCAAATCCGAATTACGTTATAAGAACTACAATTATTGACGATTTTTGAAATTCGGAACAGCAATTAACTCGTTTTGTGGCATTTCGACGTTATCGGAATTCGAAACAGGTCCGAATATAAGCTTTTAAATATCAACAAATTAAATCAAAACTAAGTTTATGCATTTTTATTCTAATTAAAATATACAATTTATTTAACATTTTGTCACTTCTCTTAACAATTTATTTTTTAAAAGCTGAAAGAAATGTGTAGAGCAAGCCTGAGAGTTGAAAAATTAAACAATATAAATTTTAGACAATAGTTAAAAGTAATAATCGCATATTTGCATCTGCATTTGAAGAATAGAACATTCTGTATTTGGAAATTGAAACTGAAAGTCGCATTGCGCGCTGGGATAAATATGTATATGTAGTATACTGGTTACAATTTTAAAATGATAAGAAAAGATTTATTCAATAATTTATTGATTTGAGAAACAAGTCTTTATAATCATTGAAGATAGAATAAGTGTATTGTTTTATTAAGTAACAGGTACCTTTTAGTCGGTCACACCTTCTTGTTTTCACTTTTTGTCAGTGTGCATATATTTTTAAGTGAGGCGGCTTCATTGTCTAGTCCACATTCAACATCTGCTTCCCTTTTTTTTGAGTCTATCTCTCTCACTCTGTCTCTGTCTGTTTGTCTCTGTCGGTCAGTCTCTGCTTTTGGTCGTCATTTCGTCACCCACGCTCAATTTGTCAGTTGATCACACGTCCCGTCCTCAGACTGAATGTGGCCAAGAGTGGGGAAAGTATTCGTGTTTGCACTTGTACTTGCAGTTGTAGTTGTATTTGTAGTTGGCTGATTTTTTTACTTTACTCATTTCGTTTTGTGACTGGCTGCACATTTCTATATCTACTAGTATATATATTTCTATTTCTATTCATTTCAATTGTACTCATTCACGAAGTAAGCAAAATAAAAGTACGTGCCCCTTTTGCTATGCAATGCAATTTTTATTGAGTGCAATTCTTATCAGGGTAAGCACAAGGAGAACAAGGACACGACTGAGTTGGAGACTGAGAATGGAGCTCGTAAAAAGTAAAAACTAAAACTGCTTTCAAGTCAAATCCAGAGGCTGCTGACCAACACCAGCTGCTTTGCATCCCAGGTGCAGTATCTCAATGCATCTGCATTATATCTGTAAAATATTCATTAACCTGATATTCATTCAAATGACGCCGCCTCTTTAACTTTAATGGCGCCAAAGATGCCAACGATGTCAGCGATACCAGCAGCCAGTGTCACTGTCGTCATCGTTACCATGTTATAATCATTGCAAACATAGAGGAGGAACGAGAAGCGAACAACGAGTATAAGTATGAGTATGAGTATGAGTATGAGTATGAGTATTTAGGGCAGTCGGGAAGCAGAGTCCACAAAGTTCGCAGGTCGCAGGTCACAGCCCACAGCCAACTATATCCAATATGCAACAGGCAACGGGTCAGTTACCCCTCGTTCCCTTGATCCCTCGTTGCTGCTGTATATAAGTATATTCCACTTTCATTTATGTATGTGCCACACAGAGATATCAATGTCGACAATAATAGCTTGTGTCAATCTGTCGGCTTTCACAAGTTTGTCGACACAAATCGTAAGCTTAATTTCATGCAAAACTCTCAGATTTTAGTTCAGTTAGATTCATTGTTATAAACAAATAAGTATCATTGGTCAAATCTATTGCGGATTGTTCACATTTTGGAATAATGCAATTTACGGAAAATATTGTTTCAATATGTCTGCTGGATTTGAAATCAAAAAATATTTTTAGGAACAAGCATATAGTTGCAATTTCAGTAACGTAAACTAAATAATTTAGAGCCGTCAACTTTTTAGGTAGTAAATGTAAAAAAAAAATTGTTTACTATACTTTAAGAGATATGCACTGTTCATTTAATATTTGTAATTCTAGTTCATCTTATTTTTTATATATATTGGAAATCGACAGAACCTATCATTTACACCAGCGGTGGGCACGACATCTGAATTCGTTAGCAGACGCTGGCTCCCGGAGCCATTGCGTGCCCACCGCTGATTTACACAATAACAACTGCTAGTATAATTTTATTGAAAAATAAATCTATGTTAATTTTATATTTAAATTTGCAGTTGTAGTTTTCAAAAGTAAAATGCCTTATACATTTTATTGTGTAGTTGCAACAGTTATAAATAGTTGTTAAGTTACGTGACCAATAAAAAAAACCGATAATTTTCGCATGTGCATTTTTATATTGTTAAAACAATTAACAACTAACCGTATTAATTAAGCTGCCCGCCTCACATTTTTTAACAGATCAGAAATTATTTGAAAGGCATTTAATAAAAAAGCGTTATCTACGGGAATCTGTTGTGGTCACGCTTTCTTTTCGCCTTATACATCTTATTTAGACGGACTCATTAAACGTGGGGCTAGGGATACCATCTCAATGTTTATTTTCATTCCAGCGGTTGCACAGCTTTTTAATTATTGTCTCTGCTTCGCTTGTCCATTCAGGAATTTTTAATCTATGCAGCGTTTTTCTTGCAATTAATAATCAAGTCATCTGTATCTTGCAAGGGATGGATGCGTGAGTCGAGCCCAAAACAAAGCACAAATTACTACAATCCACATTGCAGAAGGCACGGTTAATGAAGCAAACGAAGTCCATTGCATGGATGGGATGGAATAGTATCTTTTGTAAAACATGCCACTAGGCCAACTTACTCACTTTCTATATCCCTTTGATGCTGAAGATACATTGAACTTATTTAAAAATCCTCTTTACGAGGTAAAAGTCTAGTGACGAAAACATTTCCATGCCCCAAAACTTGTGACAAACAATATTAAATGTAAGACATAAATTATTTGACAAAAAAAAAGGTTTTGCGCTCGGCACATTGCGCCAAAAGCTCCAATTCCTTATCAAATCAAGATTCATTAAATTGAAAGCATATTTTTTTACATGTTTAAATAAACATCTGCAAAACGAAAAGAGGGAACAGAGGGACAGTCGGAGATTCGGAGAAGCAGACCATTCATTTAACCGGAAATAATCGCATCTCAAAGAGATAGCAAATCTTGGCAAATGTCATTCTAGCACATCTGTGTAAAGTCTGCTATTTCCCATGGTTCTTGGGCCTGGATAAGTACGTGTGAAGTTGTGCTAATATTCGTATCGCAGTCCTGCCTTAAAGCAAATGTTTTTCATGCGGCTTTCACGTGCTGACGGATTCCGTCAGATTGTAAGCAGTCGGTTCGTCTATGGCACGAAATTAATTAGCATTTGTGCGACAGAGTTTATTTTTAATGTCTAAAATAAATACATATACACTGCGTTTCACTTGAATAGCACACTCCATACACTCAATTTCTTTTGTCGAAATCTTTGAACCAAATTAAAAAACACGAATGTTTTAAAGTTTCTATTTATAGTGTGATTAATATTCTTTATTATAAAAATTAAAAAACCTAAATAAATTCGACAATAAATATTAGATCAACTAAAAAGCCAAAAAAGTGTAAAAATAACTCAAAATTTCTGTTTCACTTGAATAGCACATTTTTTTATTAAATAAATTTAACAGCTTTAAACATTAAGATTATTTTTTTTATTTATTTATTAAAGGTTTATCTGCAAATATCTATTAGTTTTGTCATGTGTTGAGGCTCCCTTGTTCAATAAAACCTCGTAGACCCTATTGGGAAGTGAATCACCCAATCTTTTTATGTAATCAAGGGAATTTGTAGCTCACGCCCTCTGAATGGCTTCAATTAATTCACTTTTGGTTGAAAATTGTTTTCCAGACCTATAAACGTTTCTGGCTAGCCATCCCCAAACATTTTCTATTATATTCTGATCCGGCGAGTATGGTGGCCAGTTCAGAATGGTAACATTTCTAGCTTCAATGAAGGACTTTACCACACTGGCAGTATGCTATAGGGCATTGTCGTGTTCGAAAGTTTATGGCCCATGATTCAACAAATTTCCCAATGTGAAAAAGCTTTTTCCAAAACTCCTTGGTACAACTTTGCATTCATATTTGAACTTAGGAATTGGAGTTCACAAGCACCATAATAATATATGGCTCCCCAAAGTAAAACCTCCCCCACTCGGCGGTCCAAACGCTCCAACTGATGAGTCTCATTCCTTCAAACTTGTAAAAAATAGTTGTAGTCGTCTGGTCCTTCCAAATTAAACGATATTTTATCAGAAAAACCTACAATATACCACTCCTTGGTCCATTACATATTTCTTCGACAAAATGTCAATCGAGCTTTTTTACGTGTGGGGTTGAGTGGTGGTTTCTTATTAAATTTCAAACGTTAAAGGTGTTCCGTTTCAAAATAACCCTCATTACGGTAGTTTTGCTAGCGTTAACACCTGCTTTTTACCTGATCTTGTTCACAGAACCATGAGATTTTGAAGCTTCACGCAGAATCGCCCGCTTATCTGCATCGCTAAGAGCACTATTTGTGCGTCCGTTCATATTTTATCCATAGTATGGATAATTTTTAATAAAATTGTATATAACTTTTCTGCTTTTTCCTATTTTTTTCGATATTTCGGTCACAGAAAGGTCACAATCAATATAGCTTTCTATGTGGACCTGTTCTCTGTTACTTAGTACTGATCCATGGTCCATAATGACATAAAATGATCAAATTATATATAAAATACACAAATCAATTCAAAAAAGTTTATATTTTAATGATCTTGGCAGATCAAGTGAAATTAAGTCTAAAATGTGCTATTCAAGTGAAACAATGAATGTGCTAGTTATTAAAGCGAGTTCAGAAGAAATTAGAGCAAAAATATAACGGTACATTTCTAGGTGACTAAATTTTGTTGAAAGAAGATAAATAAGGTGACAAAAAAAATACAACAACAATCAACAATTAATATCAAGCGAATACTTAAATATGAGCAAGTAATAATGAACAAATTAAGTGTGCTATTCATATGAAACGCAGTGTATTTAGCTTCAGCCTCGAGCCTCCAGCTTCCAGAGATCCTAGATCCCAGATGTTAGATTTATTTTCTAATCCCTGTGGAAACATTTGATGCTATTACAAAAAACCAGCTTAACTCATAAACACATTTACTCACTTTTATGTACCCAGCAAGCCAAGTTCTGAGGGCTCGAAATTATGTGTCTGAAAAGAGCCGACCTTAGGAGCGTTTTTAGAGTAAACACATCAATTTGAGGGTTTTCGGAGCACATTCAGTGCTTTCTAAGCATGGGCTCATAAAAAGCACTTCTGTCCGAGAATTTTCGGAGTTGAAGTGGGCGGATAATCGAAAATAACGGTGCTGAACATAATGGAATGCAGAATCATGCGATATGCAAGACTACAAACAATTCACACATTCATTCTTTTGTGCAATTAAACTTAAAAGAAAAAGACGTGTTTGCGAAAAATTATTCGAGAATTTAAATATGTACATATCAGTTTTAGTTTAATAAATTTTAATGAAGATATTTATGTTTAAGTTCCAACTTTCTTTTCATTTTGTTAATTTTTAAGACAAATATAATTATATCATTAGATATTAAGAGCAGTTATTGCAATTCAATTTGCACAACAATATGCAGGAGCCGATTCAAGGGCCTAGAAAAGTAACTTTTATGTGTCTTTTCTGACGTTTTTATATGCTTAATTGGGAGGGTGAAAGCACTTATATCTGTGCCAGAAAAGAGTAAGATTAGACTCAGAATTCTCCCACATTAAGTGCAACCGTTTTCATAGGAAAAAACGCTCATTCCGGACTCTTTTTTGGGCACATTATGACGGTGAATGCTCATAAAGAAGTGTCAGAAAAGTGTCAGAAAACGCACATATTGCTTGCTGGGAAGTGTCAGAAAACGCACATATTGCTTGCTGGGTATTATAATTTTTATTAACATCTGAATGACAACGGCTAAGCGAATGTCTAAAATCACTCAATATTTCAATGTTGAATATTAATTACAGTTGTGTGAATAAAATAATATATGTATTATTTTGGGTAATACATATTATTCTTATTGGAGCATACATATTTAGAATTCTTAAGAATTAAAAGTATCCTCGAACAATAAAACATAAAATTAGTCCTCGATTGCCAATCAATAGTTATGTCAAGTGTAACGATTCGCTTCCACTTATTTTTATTATTTCAATGACTTTTATTATTTATATGTGTACGCACACCCCCCACTCTTGACATCCTACGTGACTCTACATATTTATATATGCATATATGTATATATGTATATATGTATATATGTATATATGTATATATGTATATATGTATATATGTATATATGTATATATGTATATATGTATATATACTTATATCCATGCAAACATACCTCTGTGTGTGCGTATTTAAACAAGAACAATAAATGGCAACGAAAACTTTGCCACTTTCGAGTGCTTTCGGCTGCATGTTGACTCTTGTGAAAGGTGTGACAATATTTACAATGCCCTCTTAATTGAATTTAATGCCAAAATGTGTAGGGAAAAATGTTTCAAAATAGGTGTGTATCTTTGTAAATTTTTCTCATTTATATGCTCTAGCAAATTTTAAATCCTCTCAAACAATGTTAGATACACTTCCTTAAACTTTTTAATATATAGAGAATTATGTATCTATGTATTTTTATACCCATGCACAAAATGTTAAATATGTATGGAATGAAAGGTCAAGACTATAGTACGAAAAATGTTCTATTTTTAGATATCTGCACCAATTTCCCCAATTTGGTATTCGCTAATGTCTTCTAATTCCTCTTCGTATTTGGTTCAAATAGGACGGCGCAATGGCACTATTTTTACATCAGTTCAGAATTAGCTATTTTGTATCATATCATATCTCTCTCTATCAGGCCTGTTCCGGTTTTCACTTGTTTTTTGCGAATTTCAATTCGCAAGATTTGACCGAATTTCCCTTAAAATTCCTTGACATTTCCTTCGAATTACCCTCCGAATTTCCCTCCCACATTGTGTTGAGTAATTTTTAGCAGAACAGTGCTGGAAAATGTTCTGAGTGCGTCCCAGATTTGCGTCAAAAGAATTTCCGTCTGTCAAAATGTGTAATTACTTCATTAAAAATTTAATTCATCATAAGTGGAAACATTTTTCAAAGATAAAACCTACTTTCGTTATAACTTTTGCATATTTGAAAGCGCGGGTTGTTCTCAGTGCTGAGCAACGCCTTTTTGCAGAGTTGTCAATTGTTGCACAGTGTTTGTTTACAAAAATAATCTCCTTTGTTTTGCATTAAATAACAACAGTTTTGTCACAACTCGCATTTAAAAAACAAGCAATTTAATTCATTATTTTACGCAATGCTTAAAAGCACTTGAATTGTTGTTTTAAATATATACCATAATATTTACAACTTTCCTCACCTACAAAGGCAGCTCTAATAAACTTCCCATTCATTTTCACAAATACTTGCGGAAATTAGAACAGGTCGAGCAAATCCGACAAAAATGTTAGGTTAAAGTCTTATCGATTTTGAGGCGTGATGAAATAAAAATGATTTAAAAATCAAATAAATTATTTTTTGTTTATCTGATGATGTAGTATTATTCCTAAAACATTGGAGAATTTTATACATATTTTGTTTTCACTTTAATTTTATGCTAAGCATGCCAAAATCATCGATTTATTCCTTCCGAATTCAAACTCACTAGCTCAATGTCAAGTGAATTCAATTCGCAAAATCTTGCCGAAAGTGAAAACCGGAACAAGTGAGGGAAATTCACTTTCGCAAAATCTTGCCGAAAGTGAAAACCGGAACAGGCCTGTATAACTCGCAATAAGAAGCAAAGCAAAAAAAAAAAACAAAACCAACAAGCACATGAAATACGCTCATGCAGCACCGCTATCGCTCTCTCTTTCTTTCTCACCAACTCATTGTCACAAAGCAAACAGCGGACAAAAACAAACTGCGGCCATTAAAATCACAAACAGCAGCTCTCTCGCTCACACATTTCTTTGCTGTGCGGAAACAAATCTCGCTCGCTCCCCATTTTTATGTCATTTAAAAACAGAAATTTTTATTTCAAATATAACGCGAAATAGAGTCTGTTAACTCATTTTGAGTTAACAGAGCTGCGCTACTTGAAGTTGGCTACGAACGTTGCCACAAATTGGCGTTTTTGCGCCAAAACTGGCTCTTTTTTAGTCAATTTGGCCCATTTTATTTGTTCAGATATTTTGAAGTACCAATTAAGTACTTTCAGTCGAATCAAAAATTAGATTTATTGAATGAATGGAAATGTTATGGCTGTGACAACATTTTAAGTAAAATTTCCCAAGCAGGTAACAGTGGTCGAAGTCTTTGGTAAGAAAGTTTATCGAGGACAGGCACCTGCTTGTGCAATGACCAAAGTTAGTTGCTAAATTCACCTCGCACCGCACAAAAGTATGCAATAGTGTGGTCCAGCTATCGCTTTATGGGGCTCACATAGTGTTAACATTCCGTTTACATTTTATGCAGCACACATTTGATTTTTACATTCAGCCAAAAAGTATGCCTCAAAAATTGAAAAATCGCTCAAATTTGAATTAAAAATTTGAAAAATTTAAAAAATCAATTAAAA
This sequence comes from Drosophila quinaria, assembly GCA_035047525.1. Taxonomy (NCBI): domain Eukaryota; kingdom Metazoa; phylum Arthropoda; class Insecta; order Diptera; family Drosophilidae; genus Drosophila; species Drosophila quinaria. The sequence continues at coordinate 14,077,500 of JAWNPO010000455.1, read as the reverse complement.
TTAAATAAATTAAATTAAAACAAAAAAAACAAAACTAAAACTTTTGGAAAATTAATTAAATTAATCTTAATTAATAAATTAAATTGGTTTGGTGCACTTCGCTCTTCGGGTGGCGAAAAAAGTGCAAGAAAATGTAAAACATACAAAAAATAAGAAAATTGTAAATTCGAGAAAAATGCTACCAAAATTCTGGCCCAATTTTCAAGATTCTAGCTTCAAAATTGAAAAAGTTAATTTTCGGCCTCATTTGTTTTTGTAATTCCTCCGTGCAAGCGTCGCTCGTTTAACTTGGCCAAAATCGTAACTTTTGAGCCAAATGAGATAATTGAATAATTTTAATGGCATACAATAGATACATATGTTGTGTGGATTGCGAGCAAGCAGATTGGTTCTGTGGGGCTTTGCTATAAACGTATGTCTTAAATTTCCCTGTTTCGACAAGCAGTTTTCTGCTTTAATTCGTAATCCTAAAAGTATGCGTCCCGTTATGGTGAGTCGGCATTTTGGAGCCCACACGACGTATGGGTAATGTGAACGCTGGCCAACCAAGCAGTGTTCATCGACCTATTGTAACTATTTTGTTATTTCCAGCCATCTCTTGCGTCGAGTGCGCCTGTCATTGTCCGATTGTTTGCTCGTTTTTATTTGTGGAATACTTTGAGCATGAATAACTCGGAATACCAACATCGGAGTCGACGCACGTCACCTGCTCCCGTTCAACAATCTTCGTTCTCTGCCTCCGCGCTGATAAGGTGACCAGATAAAGTCGCATTCCGGACGTGCCACTTCCTTGGCCACCTTCAACTCTCGGCTATTGTCAGTTGGTTATTGGCCTCTCACGCCAATCGCATCGCGTGGTGCACGTAGAGTGGAAACGGAAATGGGGGTTATTTATCGATCGCATCGTCTTACCCGATTATGAAGCGTATGAACAAGTGGCCGTTGTGCACCACTTGATCAAAGGCAGCGATTTTCAAATTATATCAGATTGTTCAGTTATCGCTCTCCGATTTTATTGAGACCGGAACCGCACTTAAAACAACAAGCTTAACCGGAAAATCACAATCAAATGATCCAATAAAAATTTCGATAAGATCCGATACAAAAGAAGCAATTGCAAATGAATTAAGTGCGCGATAATTGATCAGCCCATTTGTCATTGAGGTAGATAACAAGAGTAAATAAACCAATCCAGTTACTAATTCACTCTATTATACATACATATGTATGTTATATGCTCTGGCTCATTATTTGTTTTCAACTACAAAGTCATGTTTTATTTGGACTTGGATAGAAATAACTTTCTTTAAATGTTATCCATTGCTAGTTGTAGACAATTAGAAATGCAATTCTTATTTTAATCTGAAATACAAAATTTTCTTCAGTCACTTGTAGTTTAAACTCCAATTGAGAAAATTTCCGTTATTAAAATTTTTGAAATTCAGACGATTATACATATGTTGGTTTAGCTTAAACAGAAGTCGTAAAATAAATAAAAGAAAAGAGAGTAGCTACAATAACATAGTAGTAGCTTTTGAAAAAAGGAATTACATTTGATTTATATTTTATGAATTAAAAAAAAAGTTTTTGGCTGATAAATATCGATAGTTCCTTCTGTAATAGAAATTTTGGTGTTGTAGCATATTTCCTTTACATCGATTTTTATACCCTGTGCCCATTGAAAATGGTCAAAAGGGTATATTAGATTTGTGTGATGTATGTAACGGGCAGAAGGAAGCATTTCCGACCCAATAAAGTATATATATTCTTGATCAGCATCAACAGCTGAGTTGATTGAGCCATGTACAGAATATGTAAACGTGATGGTGCTTGACAACTGAATTTGGTTTAAATCGGACTACTATATCATATAGCTGCCATAGGAACGATCAGTCGAAAACCATGTTTTAGTATGACAAACTATTTTACTTTTAGAGATATCTGAGCCAAGCGGACACAACATGCATTCGAGACGGTCCAATACATCCTCATCCAACTTGGTTAAAATCGGACCACTATATCAAAAGCAAATTCGAGAGGCGTTAAATATGTATGTTTTATATGCTTAAATACATATTACTAATTTTTTTATAACCAATATTATAATTTATGGAGACTGGCACAGGGTATCCAACAGTCGAGCAAACTCGACTGTAGCCGTGCCCACTTGTTTTAGTTGAAATTAGCATTCATAACTCTTATTTGCTGTCCCTGGTTTAAACAAGACTTATTATAATGGAAATAATTATTTCTACTATTACTTAATTTCATTTATTTTTAATTTTGATTATTTTTCGTAGTACGATTTTTTTTTACATGTTTACCAAAGTCTATTAATTTTTTTTCTTTGAGATTTTAGTTTTCTTTTTTTTTTACGCAATTGAGTTTTTGGTGCCACTTTTCCCTTAAAGTAATTATTAATTTCGATTATCACAGTAGCTTTACATATATACAGAATAAACTGTATTGCAAGTGTGTTTACTTAGGTATTTTAAATTATGGAAATTATTTTCTTTGCTCTATTTATGCATGACAATATAAATTGCTAGAAAAATGAGTATATAATGAAATCGGTTTAAGTATTCGAGTACTGTTTAACGTACTTTCACTATGTCAAAAATAAAGCTATGTGATAACAGAGAAAAGTAAAAGTAAACGACTCTCCTGTACAATTGGGTTTTTATTCCACACTATGCTTTTGAACAAATTAATCGATATGCATACACTCATCGAAATTTAATTAAAAGCACCTCATTTTTGCATGAAAAATTATGATTGGCGATAACGGTATCGTAAATTCGTCATTAAATATTGTTATTCATATTTGTAGTCTATATTAAGTTAATTAAAAATCATTTACCGGTTTTACATTTGTAATTTAAATTTTTGGAAAAATTTAATTTTTTCAACTTTCATCCTGGATTATTGGTAAAAAATGTTTTAATAAAAAAATTCTTCAAACAATTCTAAGAGTGACTGCAGAAAAAAATTTCAAAAATTTTATGATTTTTTGAAAAAATTTGTTTCACCTCATTCGGAATACAATAAAAAATTTTAGCTTGCATCGAATTTTTTTTCAAAGTACCAAATGTCGGAAATTCTTTAATTCCGGATTTTCTTTAACCAAGTACGAAAAAGAAGATTTTTCCAGTAAAATGAAATATTTTTTGTACTCTTTTAATGCTTAGTGATTGCCATTTAATCCGCATATTGTGTTAATTTAATGTCAAAATTTTATATGCAGACAGATTGACTTTTATTAAAAATCAAAACGGTACACATGGCTGGTATTTTGGAGTCAGAAATGATTTTAAATCTGTTCACGATGGGATTTTTATATTATACATATATATGTATGTACCCGAGAAACTGAAGAATTCTCCATTGGATTACATTTAAAATGATCAATATTCCAATGAATTTTTGAATGTCTAATGCTTTCGGCTGAAATAGTATTTTTTAAAGGATCCTTTTTATAAGTATTTAGTTGAAATTAAATCGCAAAACGTTTTTCTTTGTATTTTTTTTATATTTTTTTATCAGATAATTTTTAATTGAATTCATAATACTTATAGTAGCTATATACATATGCATGTATGTATATTAAGTAAGACTTGGATGTATGTGAATATGTACATATATGTATGGTATATATATATGTGTATTTAAGATTATTTTAAATTCAATTTGATGTTTGTTTGTATGTTTTGTCAGTGGCATAAATATTATTAATACTTGAACATTTCTTTCATCTTTAATTTCACTAAGAACTATTCAAAAAAAAAAGTACTTAAAATAAATCACAGTGTATTTAAGCATTTTTCTTTTGTTTCTGTTGTTGTTTCATTTTTGTTGGTTTGATTTTGTTGTTTTGCAAATTTTTTTTACAAGGGACAACTAATTATGTGTGATATACAATAAATAAATATGAATTAAATAAATAAAGTACTTGGAATTATTAAGTTAAGCTTAGAAATTAGCTAGAATAGGGAATGTGTCATTTAAATAATAAATACTTATATTTAGATGTATTTTTTTTTTGTGTGTGTGATTGTGTGTGTGATCATAAATAGCCGCTGAAGGGAAGTTGCTGTGATAATAATAAATACTAAGTTTTAGCATTAGGAATAATAAATAAATAAATAAATAAATTATATAAATAAATAAATAAATTATGTAAATATGACAAGAGGGGCTAGGCGGTATAGGGGCTTAGGGGCGTAAATTCTAAAATGGCATTCGACAAATTCTTCGTGTGATTATATCTTAATGTTACTTGTGTTTGTTTGTTTCTTGTGTTTGCTTGTTTGTTTGTTTTTGGCATGGAGCAAACTAGGAACTGGGCACAGCAATTGCCGCTAATACTGGGAGGCGTTCATCAATCTTCGATCTTCGATCTTCGACCTTAACACTCGGCTGAGTTGGGGCAAGGTGCCCCCCGTTGGCCCGTGGCAGCAACAGCCGCAGTTGCCGCTGCCATTGAGCTGCCACTTTCGGAGCTCTCGAGACTGAAGTTCTGCACGGAATTGGATCCGGAGACGGAAACAGAAACAGATGCGGCATGTTGTTGCTTACGCTCCATGCTGTTCCGGTGCTGCTTGCGCAGGGATCGACGCAGAGTCTTCCACATGTTGTCCAGGTATTGGTAGTAGAGCAGCTTGCTGAACTTGAGATCCCGCACATCGGCCTCCTTGCTGCCATCGGCCGGAGTGTAGAACTTGAGGCGCTCGCTCATCGCCTCCCTGCTCACCTGGGTGAGCTTGGCGCCGTGGCTGTTCGGGTACGACGAGTTGATGGTCGTCTCGATCTCGCAGAGCACTCGACGGGCGCTCACAAGCAGCTCGTGCAACTCGTGTGTGCTGGCATCCAGACTGAGTTGGTGCTCCTTGCGGTATCTGTACTGTGCCTTGCCCAGGTGGGCAAAGCTTCCCACAAATGTCTGCATGTGACGGTACCAGGTCTTCAATTTCACCTGAGAAACAGAGAGCGAGAGAAAGAGAGAGAGAGAGAGAGAGAGAGAGAGAGAGAGCGAAACGTAAGTCAAGGCAGTCAAAAAGGGCAATCGAGTCAGAGTTGGAATGAAGCGGAATCAAGAAACTGGTCTATGCCGCCCAGGGCGGAGCAGGTCCGCTGATCAGTCGATCAATCGATCAATCAATCAATCAATCGATCAATCGATCGCTCATTCGATCCACTTACCGCATTTGTGGGACGCGTCCAGTTTGGCAGGAACTTGTACTCGTGCTGCCAGTGCTCACTGCTGCCATAGTTCAGATTGGCGGTGGACCGCATATATTCATACTCGCGCATCGTGTTGTTCCGCAGTGCCAACAGATACTGCAAGTCCCAAAAAGAGAGAGAGAGAGAAAGAGAGAACGAGATGCCATTAATACACAGACATACATACATATGTATACAAGACTCTATCAAATGAAAATCATCACACCAAGTACCATTTTAGCAAAAAATGTACATTGTTCAATTTAAAGCATATTATGTGAAAAGTACAAAATACATATATATTGTATAAGTTCACTTTTGAAAATATTCAGGCCTGTTCCGGTTACTTTTTAGCTTTTAGACCCAGTGTTTCAAAATATTAGTTTTTCACTTTATCGGACTTAAACTCATCAAAAATGGTTAAGGAAATTCAATTCGGAACAGGCTGAATAACAAAAAATGTTAACATTTTCAATTAAATTATGGAATACATTAACAGTTTCGTATGTTGAAGTTAAAATTGTTATTGAATTGTGTGCAGTGCAACTCTAAGTTTTTGATTTGATTTCGAGTGTTTCAACTTACCCGGCGTTTGATGACACGCCCTTGGGCGGAGCTGTCGGACTCGGCCGCCAGACTCTCGTCCGGCTGATAGACGCCGCCGCAAGGATTCTCCCACTCGGGACTTGAAGTCGCAGCTGCCTCGTGCTGCGAGCGGACAAAGAATCTCAGTGTGTGGCTGCGTCGATGTCGGATCCGCTGGCGTCGCAGCTCCCGCATCGCGGCGCGGACCGCTGCCTGGGCGATCTCCTCGTAGCTGCTCTCGCTCTCCACATAATCTCTGCTGCTGCTGCTGCTGACGTCGCTGTCGATGTTGCTGTTGCTGTCGCTGCTGACGTCGCTGCTGTCGTAGCTGCTGTCGCCGAAGCTCTGATCGAGACCATGGAAGGGATTGGCGTGCCAGACAGGCAGCGAGCTGTCACTGGAACTGTCACTGGAACTGTCACTGGAACTATCTTGGTCATAGGCCAGCGCGGGTAGACCGCGCAAATGTCGAGCGTGTGTCAACGGGGGCAGCAGAGCCAGCAGCGCAGCCAGCGCCATGATGAGCCTGTAACTGTAAATGCCTCTGCTGCTGCTGCTGCTGCTGCAGTTGCAACTTTGTTGCTTTCTTCGGCTGCTGCTGCTGCTGCTGCTGATTTGGCTCTGTTGTGAGTTGCTTTGGCAATTCTTTGCTGTAGAAAAGAAGAGAAAATTATAAAGTCAGTTAACATTTTTGTTGATAATCCAGTTTAATTAATTACCGTTGGACATGGGTACGGGAGGTAAACAAAAAATAGGGAAACACGCGAATCGTATCACTGACTGATTAACTAACTTAGTTATTGACTCACTCTAACTGTTCACGCGTTCAATTGATAATGCGTGCGCGCTTCACGGCGTCTGTTAAACAACTGTCCAGTCGCGCACTCGCATTCACATTCACATTCGCACTCGCACTCGCACTCACATTGCACTCACTCGCAGTTGAGTGAGTCTCTGTGAGATTGTTAAACAGCTGAGCGAGCGGCGACAGTTACAACAGCCTCCCAACTCAGTGAGAGCGAGCAACAAACACACACAAACACAGAGAGAGAGAGAGAGAGAGAGAGAGACAGCGTAATCGCATCTACTACAATACACAATACATTGAGTATTTTGACCAAATCAATTGAGTACAATTTCTGAAATTGTTTAACGTCGTTTGTGGCTTTGTCATCACATTGTGCTTAGTTTGAATTTCACAAGAAACTTTTGGATTACTCATACAAGTATTATTGCCTTCTTTTTTATTTATTTTGGGTTTTTTTCCTTTTATTTTTGAGGCAGCAGCAGCAGCAGCAGACGCTGAACAGACAGACAAGTTAAAGAGTGAAGCAACGGCGACGTCATCGTTGACCAACTTTATGCCCCGCGGGCCAACGCGTCGTATGAATAATTCATACAAAATACAAATTCATTCAAAACCCGTGTGCGCAAATGTGTGTGTGTGTGTGTCTGTGTGTGTGTGATCGCCGGCCGAGCTAGCGACACCGACTTTTGTTGTTGTCGTAGGTCAGCGACTTCGATAACGACAACAACGACAACAACGACAACAACGCGATTGCTTTGGCTTTAACTGTTGCTGTTGTTACCAAAGCGCACGTGCTGCTGGTCAGGAACAGAAAGCGGGCTAGAACCGAGCAGCAGGTGATCACAACTTAAAAGCCTAGAAAGTTCTGTTCTAAAAAGTTTCTTTTGATTAATGAAACCCCTAATAAACATTTATGGACTGCAAATGCAACCGTAAAATGAGGATAAACCCAAAAAAAATCGTATGATTTTTAGCCAGAACAGAACTAATACTAATTCAAAAATCTTATCAAATGGCCAAATGGCCATAAAGAACTAATGCGATTCTAAGATATTTCGATTTTTCGATTTGATCGCTTGATTGATTTCATTTTCATTGACTCAGCAATTCTAATAATTGACTTCAGAATGAATCTTTTTTGAGCTGAGCAAACTTTTGTTTAACGCCTCATAAATACGGTATCGTAACTAGTTTTATCAATTGCACAATTCTGATAAAGACATTAAGTTATTAGCATTTGATAAATGTATTCTTACTTGAATTTGGTGCTCGATTTCGAGGGAACTCCCCGTTAAAAGCTGTTGCTCTTGCCAGACAAGGTATGCTAATATTGATAAACTATTGAAAGATCTATCGTCATATGGTTGGACTTGTATTTGTACACTCGTATCTCACAGGTGAGCTGAGTTCTATTTGTTTTATTATTGTTGTTGTTGTTGTTGTTGTTGTTTCTGTTGTTCAAAGTGTTCTTTTCTTCCCATATTTTTGAACCGCTGAGAACATCGCTCTAAAAATGATTACATTTCACCACCATCGACCATCGAGTGGTTCATAAATTCTCGCACTTGACTACTTGACACTTTTATGTGGTAGGCTCATTCTTTCTCTGGGGATCTTTAGATGGATGTGGACCTTTGGACATTTGGGCCCATTATCAGGTACTCGTACTTACTTGTTTGGCACATTTTCGTAGCTTTTACTTTAGTACTATAATACTGTTTCAGTTCGGTTGAGTGCTTAAGCACACTTAATTATTAGCAATTATTATTTAGTTCAATTCAGTTCAGTGTTAAGATATAATATATTTCTTGGCGCTCGGCGTTCGGTTGGACTCGCGAGCCGACGATTATCATTGGCGTGCGTCTAAACGAGACTGATTCATGGTTTCAGCTGGGCGCATAAATTTATATTTATACGAAAATCGCCGTTCTGCGTGTGAGGCAGTCCCAGACGCAGACGCAAACGGAGACGTCGACGCCGACGCCGACGGCGACGGCGACGCAGAAGGCAACGCAAGCGTTGATGTTGGCGTTACTGTCATTGATAGTTCGATATGGACGCCAATTGGCCGCTGCTATCGCTGCTATTGCCGACGTCGACGCCGACGCCGACTCCGTCATCGAAGTCTCTGTCAACGTCAACGTCAGCTACGCCGACGTCAATTCAATGATGGCAAAGAATAATTATTATTTGATTTGATTTTATGACTGCCCAAGCAGCAACCACAATCCACTCCCTTCGCTAACCCTTACACCTTCCCACCGTCCACCTTTAACCACCCTCACCCTCCCCTTTTTGCGTGTATTTATCCACATGATATCGTAGTTACTTTTTATGAATCGCATGCAAATCTTCCATCCCCCTGACCACCCCTGTCACCTACCTGAGCCTCCTCTCCCGCTCTCCCGCTCTGCCCTGCCATTTCCATTTCCACACTTCGGTTGACGCCTCCACGCGAGCCAAGGGGAATTTTTTTTTGCAACTCAACTCCTTTACTTCAGTCTTATCAATCGAACTCTGCAATTACGTCAATTCTGAAGCTCGCTTGGATCAGGTCATTGGTATTATTATAATTATTATTATTTTTATACTCGTATTCATTCATGAATGCCACTTGAAGATTTCTTACGCTCTGTCTCAAGACAACTACTGACTCATTCAATCTCAATGAGAAAATTTCTGCAGCACAAAGATGATGCAAATTTATCAATCAAAACTCGCAAAATTGTCTTTTGAAAATAAAAAAAAAAAGTTTGTAGGCAAAAATTTTTTGCTATTTATAATTATTAACATTTAAACATTATAAGATGTATTCTTAATTTTTGAATAAAATTCATTCTTTCTATGAGTTCAGGTAACTTGCCCCTTTCTACTTAATATTTAGGTTAAAGAAATTTAGATTGGGGAAAATCTAGATCCCTTTAAAAGATTTTTAACAAGAATTTATGTATTTATTTATTTTCTTCTGAAATGATTTACAGTTTTAATTATCAGGGGTGCCACTAAAGTCGCTTTCGCTTGAATTTGACTTAAATTTGTATGAAATTAAATTTGTAATGAAATTTATGTCAAAGGACAAAGATCTTTTACCTTATTATAGATTGGATAATTAATTTGTAATGGATTTGTACTTTAAGATAGTTTTTTAAAATAATAAAGTTTCACTCACTACCATTTTAGGAATAGTTCTCTTTGTTAGTTGGCTCTGTTCAATTAATCTTACTTACTAGCGGAACAGTTGTCTGACTACTAAACCCATTGGTCACTTCTAGTTCTATCTTGACCAATAGCTGGCAATTTATGACCTAGTGCAAAAGTGAATTGATAAGATTTATCTTAAGAAATCCAAAAAAACCTTTTTTGGTCATCAATATTAAACGATAACGATATAAAAGAAACCAAATTATATCATGGCAATGCTTCAAAATGCGTTCACCACAAAAGTTAATAATAATTACGACATTATTATGGGGGGCCAAACTGAGGTGCAAAGTACAAATCAAAAAGGTGGTAAGACGCGTGCCAAAAACCACCGCTCCGTCTCGCTGTCCCGATTCCCACTCAAATACCCTTAAGTGGCTATATGAGTATGACCCATATCGCTTGGTGTGTCAACGCCTTGTCAATATGTCAATTGCATTCTCACTTTCGCCAATGACGATACGCTGATAAGTTTTATGGAAAGTTTTACCTGTAGAACTTTAGAATTATGTGTATAAATATCATTCGTTTGATTTCAATTTGTGTGTAATTCCGTAAGAGTAATAATTTATTTGAAATAAATACGACAGTAAAGCTAAAGATGATGAATACATTTATTTTTAGGTAAACGTTTTACAATTTTAATTACTCAGAATAAAGTGAGAAATTTCCAATTACAATGTAATATACTCGTAGATTCTATATATTCAATGAACTGAAATTTATATCGAAAGAATTTTTCATTTGAAATTTAATTGTGCAAACTTATGTTTTGTATCACAAATGTAAGATATTTAAATCATTGTTGTAGGCTATGTATAAACATATTTTTTTTTTTTATGTATACAATATAATTTTTTTTATTTTAAAATATAAATTACACATTATTTATTTATTATTATATTAAAAACCTCGATTTTAAAAGTTTTTCCTTTCTTAGAATAGGTAAAATACCCCCTAGCATAAATAAATAAATTAGTCAAGTTAGTGCTGATGATCTTGTTTTTTGCTGGTTGCTGCTAATCAAAGTGATGGCAACATAAAAGCGATTGAGTAGTATATGTTTTGTAATTATGATATGTGTGCCCATAAATCTAATCAGAAATTAAACTGAGTCACAGCACAATCACAATTAAGTGCTCTCCCTCATATCTATGTAATTTGAGTGCCTTCTTCGTGTAGGAGGTCCAAACATATTCTAGCATATAGTAAGTTCGATGAGGGGGTCAGAGTACTGTAAATTGTCTGAAATATAAGTAATTAAGTTATGATTTTAAATTTAATAACTCTACCATAATGGCGTTTGTATTGTCTACTAATTGCAAGTGAACTTTACACTAGATTGGGAATAACAATTTTACGTGGGACTGATTATTGTGTGTGACACAGACGTCTGCATTACTATAGATATACGAACTAGAGATGGGCACGGGTCGGGTCGGGCCTCGGGTCCCATGGACCTTTTACAAAATTTTCGGGTTCGGGCTGAAAAATGTCATTTCGGGTCGGGTCGGGCCGGGCTCGGGCCTAACTTCAAAGCCCGAAAGCCCGGAACATGCCAAATCTATTGCATTATTTTGCTACCCGAAATTGGTCACACTACAAAAAATTCCGTTATATCCTTAATTTTTTTTATTCAATTTCTGAACAAGCTCATTTCGCTTTTGAACACTCAATCAACTGAGCGAAATGCACAATAATGTTCACAAATGACCTAATATTCGTTCAATTTTTTTTTTTTTTTATTTTTCGGGCCGGGCGGGTTCGGGTCTCAAGCAAAAATATCGGGCGGGCTTGGGCCTTTTTTCCATTAGGAATTTCGGGCTCGGGTCGGGCCGGGCCTAAAAAATGAGGCCCGTGCCCATCTCTAATACGAACATTGTACATATAGTACGTACTCGTATATGCTAGCTGGGAGCAATTAATGGGTTAGTGTGGCACGCTTGCAGGGAGCCAAAAATTGGACGCTGACTCATTGATTCAACTGCGATTTGATGAACATGGCGGATAAAGGGTGATGGGGGAGTTGAAGTGAAGATGTCATAAAATCAGCTGACGCGCAGCCAAATTTGCTAGTTGTGCTGTGGGGGGGACAATCTATTTTTATTGTTACCCATGCTTACCTGGCTGGCGCTAAATTTATCGCCATTTGCTTTGCCAATGGGGCAAAAGGCAAAGGCAACGTGACGTATGCGCAACGTCCTGTGACGTATGTATGTTGGCGACCGACCGAGGCAACCAATTGCGAATTCGCAATAATTACCGTTACTATCACCCAACTTTGTGTGTGTGTGTGTGTGTGTGTGTGTGTGTGTGTTTTTGCTGACATTTAATGCCGACAAATCGCACGCTTAATGCGCGCATTATATTCGGCGATTTGTCTGATTATAATATAATATTAATAATTGTCGCTATAATTGAAATCGCTGTTTATCAGCCCAGCAAACAGTCATCCCCCCAACCCACTCTCCACCCACTCATTATCTCCATCAATATTCGGGCATGTCAATTGACCAAATGGCACCCGTTAAATGGCTTTAGATCAATTCCTATCTTTTGAGTGGTGAACAGGTGATGGGAGAATGAGAAGGGCATCACTGGCAGTAGTATGACTAATTGATAACTGAGCGCGACTTTTATCGCGTGCCAGCGTCGCAGCTGCTGCGCTTCAAGTGTCGCGTCTAATGTGTCAACAGTTGTCGCGTGCGCCTTTTGCTGTTGCTGTAGCTGTTGTTATGATTGTTGACACTCTGCCATTTTAGTTGTGAGTTGAGAGTCGCGAGCTGCGTTGTGCGCTCTCAGTTGCCAAGTCGCCGTGACGACAACAGCCACGTCAACGACAACGCCGGAGAGAGGTGAGAGCGAGAGAGCGAGAGAAATGCAGCCACAGGTGGCGGTGGCACACTTAGTCACCTGGTGCTTAAACTGCAACCGCATTAGCATAATACCAGACAAGTACGAGTACAAGTACGAATGCGAACATGAGCTGCAAGTCGCGTTGGCCAAAACCCAAACAACCAAACGATGAATCAAACATGATCCAACCGCAATTTGCCCGCATTCCTTTAATTGAGTATGAGCAAACAAACACAACGGATGTTGTAAAATTTCCAAAACTTAATCACACTTATTATTTAATTAAATTTAAAGATGGTATTTAACACATAGCTCAATGAGCATCGATTTGATAACTATCATTATTAATTAGTGTGGAGAAAGAAATTAAAAGAAATAAAGCATTAACCTTTCTTATATTAAAATAATATAAACATACTAAAAAAATTTGTTTTAATTAAGAATTCAATAACATTTTCAATTTCTTGTTAAATTCCTTTTATTAAAAAACAAATAAGCTCCAAACAAAATTGGTTCAAATTTAATTTGAAGTATTTATATATAAAATGTATTGTTAAACATATGTTTAGTTTTTTTGGGTTTTTACATTCAACATATTGTACATGTACATTTTCTATTAATTTGATTAATTAACTAATTTTTTTTGTTAAATTATGCAATTAATACAACAACATCTGAGAAATTTAATTTCAGTGAATTAATTAATAATGCTTCTGTAGATAATTCTACATGGAATAGTTTATCTTAGCAAAGTCGATCGCTTATAGATATGTAGAACATCACACATATTTGAGTGTATTAAGCATAGTTATGTCTTCTTGAAAAAAAAAAGTGATACAGATTCTCATAACTTCGTGTTCACTCCGAGGTCTGAGCCAAGTCTAAGTTTAGAGTCCAACTCATCGCGTGTGAATTTTCTCTTGATTTTTTAAGACTCTGTCAGGTTCCGTCGTCCGTCGCGACGTCCGATGTCTGTCGCTCTGTCTCATCTGGCGAATCTCTTACACATCATGCAAACACTTCCGTTTTGACTTTGGCTGGATGCCGCCGACGCCGACGCCACGTCCACGCAAACAAACAAAGAAAGGCATGTCGAGTGGCGTTCATAATAAATTTTGCCAAAAATATACACACATCAAATTTGCATATTCCCCTTGCATTTCCTCTTACCTCTCCTCTCGATCTGCCGCTTTTCAGATTTACTCGAAAGAATAGTAGAACAAACACAAATTGTTTGTGTGGGTCAGTTCGTGTTTCTAGCAATTGATGAGCAATTAAGTATTTAAGTGTTCAAGCATTCTCATATCCCATTCCTGTTCTCCACTCTTCTTGTTTGCCATCACAATTTGTGGAACGAAATTGATGTAATAATGAAATGATTCTATTCGCATAAAATTGGATTTCCCCAATTTATTTGAAATACTGCAAACTAGTCGTTTCATCTACTAAATATTTGTTTGGCTGAAATTTAATTGATTGGAAAGAGTATGAATCAGAATCAGATCTAAAAATTAAGTATAATGAGATATCGAGCTAAAGATCGAAATTTATTTACTAATGCCATTATTCTACTTAACTGAATGTTGAATTATGAATTTATTTGAAATCCAGAAAACTAAATTTTCGTTTTCGAGATTCTTGATTTTAGTAGTTTCAAACATGGTGAATAATAAAGGTATAAATGTGGTGATTTGAGTACAAAATACTTGGTTTGTTCGCTCTGTTTAAGGTATGATACAATTTAGAAAAACTGAATCTAATGCACTAATTAGCCAATTTAGGCCAAAAATGAGCTGACTTAGATAGCCATGGATATTTATGATTTGTTTGTCGTTTTTTGGCTGGTTTATTTATTTGCATAGTTATTAGTTTCGTTTTGGGTTTGTTTGTGTTTGTGGCTTGCTGTCATTTGTCTTTCGGGTTTTGCCTTCAAGTGCAAGTGGCATCGGCTTGCAGAGTTGACTTGAAAGTGTTTCGTGTCTCGTTATTGAAATTGCAATTCAAGATTCTTCACGTACACGTACACGACCAAAAGACCAGACGGACAGACGTTGGCTGGTTGACAGAATGCATATACACAGCGGAGTATGAAAGTATTTATGTAAACGTGCACAGAGAGAAAAATCGTAGTATTTTGTACCTGTACGCAAAACATCGGATTTGATTTCTCGCTAAGACCAAAATTACTAAAGTCAATTATTTCGATCTTATTTCAAGTACGACTTTTTATATCTTCAAATTTTAGCATTTTGTTAGATTCAAGCTTAAAATTACTATATAAAATGTCGTTGATAAAAGTACCATTTAAACTATATTGAAGTCCTTTTTATTGCAACTGGAACTGTTTACAGAAACATTTTCAGGCCTGTTCCGAATTTCACTTTCGATAAGATCTGTCCGAATTTTATTTCTTTAATCTGCTGAATTTGTTTGACCTGTATTAATATCACCTTGAGTTGATGAGTTTAAGTCCGAATGCTAAAAATTAAATAGTGAAAACCGGAAGAGGTCTGATTAAAGTATGAACTAGATTAAAAGCATTCTGCAGACTAAAATAGAAACAGTGTAATTTTGATTTGGATGTATAAAATGGTCCTAAAATAACGCGGTTAACGCGAAGATTCCACTTAAAATTTTTTGTATGGAAGCGTTTTCGAAATATTCAAATTTTTTGAATTCGAAGGTTACTCCAACACTTCTGAGTATATTTCCATTTCTACTTACCCGATTTGACCAAACAAGCACTTAAATTAAAGGTAAATTATTTCTCTTTAACTTTCTTCTTCTTTCTTAATACTGTATTAAGATCAGTTGAGTAGTTCGGGTGCTAGCGATTTTATTATGCGTTAAAATGGGCGTTTTTTGTGATTTTTTGAGTTCGAAAGTTAACATATCGTCCTGAAAAAAATGGAAAGCACAAAGATAAAAGTTAAGCTTAAAACCGATACTGTTGAAAAAAAGGCATTGTTCATGTAAATCCATGGTTAAATGGCGGAGTAATCCGCTTTTCAGTGATAGAATTTAAATCATATTCATATTATTCGTTATTCTTATATCAAGATTGCTAGTCCTTGGTTAAAGAATTTTTATTCTTATTTTCAGTAATTCGTACTAACTAACATATACATATGTATATCATGTACCAATTTTAAGTGTCGAAAATGCTTAATGCGGGCTTAGTAGAACTTAATTTTATTGGGGCTTTGTTTTTCTCAGTGTATACCCAACACATGCTCCCTACTCTTCACTCTCCAGTCTTCGGTCTCCGGTCTCCACTCTGGACTCTACGCATCGAGTTGATTTACATATGCGGCAACAACAACGGCGGATCATAAAAACAAACCTCCGTCTCTGGATCGTTGTTAAAACAACCTGACCATGTCGTGCTCTTGCTTGTGCTCTTTCTTGCCCGGCGTTTTTCTTTCCATTTGTTTTCTTTATATTTTTATTTTTATTTTCTTTTCAGTTTGTTGCGTTTTTTTTTTTTTTTTTTGTTGTATTTTGTAGTTGCAGCGACGACGACGACGGCGGCGGCTTCAAATGTCATTCTGGCACTCAAATTGGCACTTCAAGTTGGGCAAAATATGACCCAGAAATCAGAGCGCGGGTGTGAAGACTGTGAAGTCTGTGGAGACTGTAGACCGTAGACTGAAGACTGAAGACTGAAGACTGCTGGGCGGCACTGAAAGACGTTCGATTTTCTCTAGGGAAACTGTTTGCCTCAGCAACAACTGCCAAGAACAACAACAACCGCCTACGATGTGGCTCGGGTTCGATTCGAGTTCGGTCTGGCCATGGTTATAAGTCTAAGTCAGACTATTGCCTTCGTCTGGCTCCCACAGTTATTGTTGTTGTTGTTGTTGTTGTTGTCACTGTATTCACCGTTTCCATGGACATTGGTCAGAGTTCTGTATTCAGTACTTTTCTGTTTCAATGCTTGTTTTATTTTATTATTAAGTATTCCTCATCAGGCGTCTGCAGCTGTTTCTGCTGTTTCTCGCCGTAATTTGATGTGCCAATGTAATAAGGCTAATGATCTGCCTAAGCGGGTAAATAGAACAGGTTCCCGACTTGCTGACGTAAACTGATCCTCGAACTATACCACGGCTATCAGCTTCTACAGGCCACATCTTATTCGCTTTACTTTAAAAAAGACTGGGCGTTTTTATTAATACATGACTCAAATGTTCATTTTGTCTAGTTTGAAGAAGTTTATATGGGAGAATATTCTTGGGTTTCCCCCCATCCTTGCAAACAAATGTTATTTAAAAAATATACAAGAACTAGATAATTAAAATTATGTGCATGCCACAGACATAACTTCTTTTCTATTTTTTTGGTTTCAGTCTAAAGCCTTAAGTTTATATTAATTTTATTGTTTATTTTTAATTTTAGTGTCAGTTTAATTGTAAATATTTAATTTATTTAACCCTGGACTGTATTAAGTCGTCGTTTCGTCGACGCTTAAACGCATCATCTAGTTTTTCTCTTTTCCCTTCAACTTAGTTTTGTTGATTTTTCGCTGTTGTGTGCAGTGGGTGGATTTCATCCGACGAGTGTAAGTATTTCATTTTGATATTTTTACTTCTTCATACAATTCACTTTGACCCAAGTAGCAGAAATAATTGGAATTTTGGTATGGGCAATAGACAAACCGTTGCGCAGATATAAAAAAAAACCTGTGATTTTTAATTAGTCCCCTTTTTAAGCGACGAATGGCAAATTTTTCTAGATCAACATGGCAAAAATACCTTTGTGGAGAGCATCAAATTGATCTTTCTGCCACTTGTGTAAACTGAAAAGTTTCTTGTCCAAAAACCTGTTCCTTATTAAGTTTAAATTATTACTTTTAAGATAAAAATGCATTTAATACATAATCGTTTCTTTAGTTTATTTATTTTTTTAGTTTTTGAACCTATGTTTTGTAAACCAAGCAAAATGCGATATATTTATTAATATATAAAAGCATACATGAAATTGTTTTAATATTCTAAATTTTTTTTTAATATATATAAATGAAATTATCGAAAAATATATTTTTTGGTCGACTTTTATGCATAGGATTATTTTGATTGTTTTTTAAAGTATGACGTCTACAAACGATGAATTCTGAGTTCGTAAAATAACGTTCACTGTCCAGGATTAAACAAGCTAAAATTGTCTTGTTTAATGATGAATATCTGCTACAACTATACAAACTGCCCTCGCAGAAACATGTGTGTATGTGCATGTGTGTGTGTTGAGCTTCTGTGCGCTGGTTAGTTAGCTTTGGTCCAGCTTTGGTTATATGCAATGGCCACCGTCAAAGCCGCACAAAAATCACGTCAGCCGCACATTCGTGAGACCAAAAGAAGAGTCACAACATGTTGAAGAGTCTTTGATGTTGTTATTGTTGTTGTTGTTGTCGCTCGACTCTTGGACAAACTGTGGGGGACTGTGGACGGTGGACGGTGTTGTAAGTAGCCAGAACAAATGTATCGATTTACAGCGCAAACAACTTGCACAACAAATGGAGCACAAGAACTGGAACAACAACCATGGGCAGCTGCTGAAGCTGGAGCAGAAGGAGGAGGAGGACGAGGAGGAGTAGAAGAGGGGAAGAAGAAGGTGGGGAAGGCGTGGAGATGAAGAAGGTGGAGGAAGAAGTTGACAAGATGCCAACGCAGCAAAAGCGCTTACAATGTTGAAGAATCCATGTCTGGAGAGACGGAAGGCTAAGTAACATTTACAACAACAACAACAACAACAACAACTACAAGAACATCAATAAGTATAAGCTAAAGATGTAGCAGAAGAAGAAGAAGAAGAAGAAAAGGAGCAAAATGCCGCCGCCGCCTTTCAGACAATTAAACAAATTTGATACAGCCACAGACCGGGAACTGAACTCGAACTCGGGCTCGGACTCGGGCTTAGTACTCGTATTAGTTGCATTTATTTTGAAGAGAAAAAAGGTTTTTGAACTTTCCAGGCGATACATGGGCTTGCATACTATAGCATATGCAAAAGAAGTCAGAAGGCAGCAGATGCAGATGAATTTGGATAGAGAGATGGAGACAGAGAGGCAGAAAGACAGGGAGACAAAGATGGAGATGGAGATGGAGACAGAGAGGGAGACTGTCTGTGTCCACGCATAATTGAGCCCCCACATGACGATGACAGGCGATGATGACACATGACAATGATGATACAATGACGCTGTTAAACTAACAACGGAGATGCACAGGGATAAATAAATGCCCACTTGGATGAGCCAAAAGGTAATCCAGGTGAACTGATTGCTGGTGTATGTGTAGGTGGATTTACTAAGCTTGAGCTTATCAATAGTATCAATCAATTAGTCAACCATCGGATGGTGTCTGCTGCTGCTGCTGTCTTATCAGTATCGGCTATGAATCAGCAGCCGATACGGCGTTGGCTTCCACAGCACATTCAATTCATTCATTCAATTGAATGTAGGTGGCTAGTTACATGCGTGGAGATCAATAAACGGCCACTGAGCCGTGTTAATCACCTGCCGCCCTTTGGGCTAATTAATATCATGGCAATAGCCAAAAATAAATCAAATGTCGCGTCGTCGTCGTCGCACCAAATCATTTCTTAATAACCCAATTAGAGCTTGCACGACGTACGCGACAAAATCAACAACATCAGCAACAACACTGACAACAATTCGGGATCATGCGTCATTTCCAATTTCGATGACGCCACAAGAAGAAGCAAAAGAAACAGAGCAAGAGATACAAGATACAAGTCCACGTCCACATCCACATCCACATCCACGTCCACTTCCAAGTTCAAATCCAAGACAAAAACCAAAGCTAATACGTATAAATATGCTCCGCACACGCGCTCTACTTTTATGACGTCACTGATGCTGCCAACCTGACCTACAAAATGCCCCAAATTGGCAACGGGCAGCCAACTACCAACAGCAGCAGCACCAGCACCAGCTTCCAACGCATGAATGAACACAGCAACACCAACAAAAAAAAACAACAACAACTTCATCTGAATCTGTCGGCTGGTTGGCAACAAAGTTGCCCTCAAGTATAAGCAGAAATAAAATTTCAATTGATTAGCCATCGAACTGAGACTCATCATAAAAAAATTCAACTCACTGATTCAACGTTTTGGTTGTTGTTGTCTTAATTATTGTTGTTGTTGTTTTTTTTTTCTTTTTTGTTTCTTTTTGAACAGGCTGGCAGACAGGCGAATTAAGAAAATTATAGTAAATTATGTGACACCACTCCAAAAATAATATTTAAAAAAAGAACAATACCACTAAATGAATAAACTAGGCAACGCAGTTAATCTTAAGAGCTAAGATACAATTACTGGAATAATGTAATATACTCGTATAATAATGAACACTCATCATTAAAATTTAATTTTTATTTAATAATTTTTTTATTTAGACTGAAAAATAAAAGTTTTCTTTCAATTTTGTTGATAAAAATAAAAAATAACTTTTATTTAATAATTCATATTTTAAAAATTATAATAACTACGGTCCCTGCTTTTTGGAGACTGTTAAAGATTTAAAATGAATATTATAAGTTTTTATTAATCCAACTTAAGTTTATCAATCTTACATAAAGTATTGGCCGAAAGTCATTCAATTTCAAAATACTCGAAACATTAATTTAATTCCACGATACTTGCTTCATTTTCAAACTTCTTATAGAGCATTCTTAGAACTGAATACTAAATATCATCAACTTCAATCCAAGAATGATCAACATATGTATGTATATAAAGACGTCAGAAATTCAGAAATCCTCATTCAATAATATTAGTAAAAATGGTTTAAGATAGTTTACACACTGTTTCAAAAATAAATAAAATTGTGATGTTCGAAAGAAAAGTTTACAATGACATATAATCTCAGGTCTTAATATTGTTAAATAATAAAAGTCAAGATAGCCAAAGATAGTAAAGAAGGAATAGACAATCCTTAATTAAAAATCTTAGCATGAAGATTTAGAATAGTTTAACAATATAAGTGAAAATAGCTTAAGATAGTTTGAGAGAGTTATAAATTGTTTCGAAATTAAATTCAAATTTACTCTCAAGACAAACAACTTTAGGATAGCTTAAATAAAGTCACGATTTCACATGGTAGTTTAATCGACTTGTAAGACATAAATAATATTTTCTGGGTCTAAGCGAAAACTTTCCAATGGAAATTATTTGAATATCTGAATATTTTATTTTTCAAAAGCCATTATTTATTCGTATCTGACATTGGCAACACTCATTGATTGACAGTTTACACATTCATAACTTAATTTGGCAGTTTTTTAATTTCGATAAGCTATTTAGTTAAGCTACTATTTTAGTTGATCGCTCTCTCTCTCTCTGTCTCTCATTCTCAGATTATTTTAGAACAAAGGTACTCACATTATTTCACAACATTGCTTTAATCAAACCCAAACAAGTTGATACAAACGACTTACCTGACACTCACACTCACACTCATGCTCGAGAGTCACACTTCCATTCGCACTCACACTCACACTCGCACTCGCACTCACAACTACATATTTCCGTACTCATGTTCGTACTTGTACTCATTCTAGCAATAACTTTGACTAACTTGTGGAAAATCCTAACCTAGTGCAACAAAAAGTACCAAGTGGCATGACAAACGATAATAGTTTCAAATCGACTTACGTCTATTAAGTAATTTTTATGTAAGATCTGTAAAACCCACAGTATTTCACAAGATCTTAACTGTTATTGTAATAAGCTGGCTAATGTAATGAATAAATTACTAGAAGTGATCCAGTCCAGAGTGCACGGATAGAATATACTCTGTTTTTTACTTTAAATCGATTGTTTTTAATACTTTATCCGTTTCTTATCAAATAAAATCAAATATCTGCATTTCAATTTATTAATATTATTTTAATTTTTCTATGAAAAGTAAAAGTCGGGAACAGTTATTTTAAATTATAATGTTAGTCTTGTATTATCAAAAGTTTCCTAAGCTTACACGAAATGATGAAGCTCAACTGTTTGTTAGTTTGGGGTAAACAATTTAAAAAACCCCGTGGGATTCTTTAAAAATGCCACTGACGTTGCATTGTGTTTAAAGAAAATGTTATCTTTTTTAAATGTATGTGGATATGTAGACATGTATGTTTAGTATACATACATATGTATGGAAGTACATATGAAAGGGTGAATAAGCCCGACGGTAACCCGACGGAATAATGAGTAGTCCCCAAGTGAATTTCAACGGAATCGCGACCTTTGATCAACTGCCAATGACGTCAAGGCACGCGACTCGCAGTTGTTGTTGTTGTTGTAGTTGTTGTTGTTGTGGAAAGCCGCAGAGACAACATATGAAATCAGCATTGTGTAATCTGATTGCAAATCAAACTGTGTCGCTAAGCGGGGTAACCACCGACCTCCGACTGACTCATCATCACTAGATACAGTTACACACACTCAAACACACCCAAACACACCCATACTTACGGCTAGAACCAGGTGTCAAGTGGCCAGTTTATTTTATTTACCGCAGATCTAGCTACCTATACATATAGTTGTATTCACACTCATACGTATGCAGAGATATCTCTTATCAGTTGGCGTTATAAACACGCCTTCGACACGCTGATGCGACAGCGAGAGAGACGGAGAAGGCTCGTCTGTTGTTTAATTAAGTCATTCGACATTTAATTTATGACCCGGTATTAATGTTTAATCACATTAATTGAGCGAAACGCGATTGCAATGCCAAATGGCAAATGCCAAATGACAAAAGGAAAAAAAAAAGTCACTAAAGCTAAATGGCAGATCTACAATCGTCAATCCTTCCATATCAAAACTCAAGTTATTAAGCTGCTAATTGTTATTCGTGCGTCATTTGCAAATCATAAATAATTTAATTGAACCTACGTATATTTAAATTGAATGCTTATTCGAATATTATCTATGACAATCAGCTCAGATATCAGTAATCTCAAATTAACTTTCTGCTTTAATTACTTTAAAAACAAATCATTAATTATCAACACTTTTGGAAATTTCTTCAAATTAATTCAATTGGGTAGCTATTTCAATGACGTAAATTATTAATTTACTATCAAAAGAAGTGAAAGTGAAATGGCTCAATAACTTCAGCAGGTTTTTGGTAATCTCCCTTTCCTTCTTCCGTAACACCGGCCTTCAATTTTAGGTATATGTTTCGCTGCCTGGTGAAATATCAGATAAATACTACGACGAGAACAAGCTTTTAAATGCGGGCTTTCGCAAATATTTCGCACCGTTTAATTTGTATGCATAAATAATAATTATGGGCGCTTCTTGGAATTCCGCGTGCGGCACATTTTGTCTAAAGGGTATTCGGCATTTGGTCTCCGATTTGATCATCAATGAATTTATCGATCATAGGATCACAGGCACAACAGCTCAGCTCCCATCCTATAAAGGAAGTGCCCAAGTGGCTAAGCGGTTCTCCAATTTCTTAGAATGCAACAGCGCATCATCTCAGCTGTCTTCGTTTTCTTTTTTTATCCACGAAGCTACCCGAAATAACCAAAGATATGAGTAATGAGTGAAATCGAACAATACTATATATAAAAAATTCACTTTTTAATCAGCAAACCAAATAATAGTAATAATAACTACCTAAAGAAATAAATAAGATCAATTAATTTATCCAATTTACCGGCATTGTAAGAATAAATTAGTTTAGAGTGGAATAGAATTTCCAACGACAAATTGAGGCTATTAAAACGAGAACGACCACATTAATTATGTTAATTAATTAATAAGCCTATATTATGAAACTAGTTGGCCTTTTAGTAGTTAATGATTTTACTGTTTCAATCCAAATATATGAATTATTATAACATTTTTATAAATTACTTACTCTATATATAAACAAATAATTATTATTAATTTTTGTTATTTACTTTTATTTACTTACATCTTTATAGAGCCATGTTATTAAATTTTAATTTATAGTAAATTGAACTCAAAATATAAACTATCACATACTTTTTTTATGTAATCATTAAACTAATTTTTTCGAAATGGTATAGAACTTATAACTTATGTTTTATGCAGGATTAATAAAAGCTGAGCGTTAGCTTAGATAACTTACTATTACAAATATTTAATATGAATATATAATAAACAAAGATTTTATTTGATCTAAAATGGTTTTTAAATAGTAAAAATAAATAAATAAAAAAATGTTTTACCTAGACCATTACTAAGTTTATAAAATAAAGACATTAAAGCTAATTTATTTTAATGTCAAAAATATATGAATGATGTTTGAAATGTATTCAAAAGCTAGAGCGCTTAAAATAATTAATAATAATAAATAATTGGAATTTTTACGATATTAGTGTACAAAGAAAGTGTAATCGCTGTAGAGCTGTGATCAATCATACCTTACCCATTACTATAAATCTTTCGGCAAACGAATGAGTCACCGGTGCTTGAATGAATCTACCAAGTACAGAGATAGTCCATAATATCCACACTAAATAGAGTCGATTCGGTGTGGGCAATCAGTTATGTACATTAGTTGTGTTTCATAACCCATAGCAATATGAGTAACTGTGACAATGTGAGCATAAACATTGTAAAGCTTCAATAGACTAATCAATTTCAACATAACAAAGACCCCAACAAAGACAACAACATAAGCTTCAGTCGCGAAAACGCCAACGCTCCAAGTGGTTCGCGCGCGCCATTGATAAATGGCTCTAGAGATATCGGCGTCATGACTTAAAGATACAAATGTATCTGCTAGCTACTTTTGGCTGTGCATACATAAATGGCCGGCATATTGAATCTAATCATCTAAATTAAATGATATAAAATTATGTTATAAACATTTTTACGACCACGCCAACAACAACACCGACAACAACAGCAACAACAACAACGACAGCAACCATAATAAAAACAATAAATGGTGTGCCAATCAAGGAACAACAACAACAAATCAGCATCACATTTAACGCGGTTTTCGGTTCGGTTTTCTTTGGTTGATTTGGTTTTTGTTCTCTTATTTTGTTCTTGTTGTTGTTGTTGTTGATGTTGTTGTTGTTGATGTTGTTGTTGTTGATGTTGTTGTTGTTGTGTTGTTGATGTTTCTGGTTGTTCAGCGGCTTTTGCTGTTAATCATTTTGGGGCCTGTCTCGATGGTTGGTTCTCTTGGTGGTATTATCGAGTTAATCTTGTTAAAACAAACCGTTTCAATAAATACAGCGATAATGCAATTTTAATGCCATTAAGATGAGCACCAATTATGGCCAGCACCAAAAACCAGAGACCTGAGACCAGAGACCGAAACGTTTCGAGCTCAGAGTTTGCATTTCATTTCATCTTTGACCGCAAAATCAGTTGTGATCCTTTAAGCCGCGACGGCAACTTTTACATCCCATCCATATGATTATCATTTCATACACTCTCTCAAGGTATCATCACTTAATCATACACTTGAAAAATAATCTTTCCCGTAACAAGAAATGTATTTCATAACTAAGAAATATTAGCTGGAAACACGTAAACGTTTATATATTGAATGAATACAAAAATGTTAATCAAACAACATCTCTTAATAGCCCTAAAGCACACAAACAAGATTAACACTATACAGAGTGCCCAATATTTAAAGCAGTTTGTCATCTTAGAAGTTAGTAATTAAAAGTGAATTAACTAACTGAAGATTTTAAGATATATGACATTATTGTCATAATTGAATAAATATCCAACACTTTTAAATATTCAAAGTTTACATTACACTGTGCCAATTTCGCGATTTTTGACGTCTAAACAATTGAGAGTCGACAATGCTTCAAGTTAACACATCGGCAATGTCAACATATTTTATTGACCATTTACTATTTATTTTTGACTATTTTGAGCAGAAGATATTGCAATAGTTTTATGACATTTAACTATTTTTTATTGGCATGCTGTAATGCGAACGTAAACAATTCTCACAAAAAAAAACCTATTATATTTAATGATATATTATAACAATTATTTTTTAAATTTATTTACACAAATAATTAAATTTATTTCCTACAATATTAAAAAAATTAACCACTAGCCATCAATAAAATGTTTAAAACTTAGGAAAATCAACCACAGTCTCGACACTCAGAGATGATAATGTCAAGTCAAGATACAATAAGTTCTTCAAGATTATTATTATAAAGTCTAACTAGCCCTCCAACTAATTATTCTTGAATGTTATTCTTTTCTAATTGATTTTTTGGGTTGTTCCCAATCCTAGCCACAAATTTGGGGCCAATCTTTTTCTTTTTATGCTAACATAGATACCCCAAAGCATTTGCATTTACATTTGTATATAAATTTTGGTTTTTCTTTTTACCTTAAATTTAATAATTTGTTATATTTTTAAAACTTAAATTGTTATTATTGTGTTGGTTGCTTTAAGGCTGAAAATAACTAAGTAAAATAGAACAAAAAAATAAACTAAAATAGACAGTGTATATGTAGTTCGTTGCTTTGAGCTGCGATCTCATTTCAGCTCCCTTGTTGTTCTTGCCACATTGGCATTGTTGCGGTTTTCGTTTTCCTGCTATGATTGCGTTGCGCGTTTCGTGCACATTTGACAGACTCTAAGTCAGCTGAGTGGTGGATGGTGGAAGGGGCAAGGGCAGGTGAAGGGGCAGTTAAAGGTGTAGGGGAAATGGAAGGCTTTGCGGAAGGATGGGATATGTTGATGGTTAGCGATGGCGGGACAAAGTTGGGAGTTGTTTTTATTGTTTATTTAACATTTCTGAGCTTTTATTTTATTTTCTTGATTTTTTGCATTTTATTTTTCGCTGTTGTGTGTTTGGTCTGCTGTCTGACGGTTAGTCGCATTGGCCTTTGATTCTCTTTCGCTTTGTGGTTGTTGTTGTTTTTGTTGTTGATGCTGCTGCCTGCATTTTCATTGTTCTTTATGATGCTCATTTAAAATTCAAGCTTTGTTTCATTAAGAAACACGTTCGACTGCGCCAATTTCGACATTAACGCCGCCGACGGCGCTACGCAGCTTGTTAACGTTTTTACTGCCCATGCCCCTTAAGGAACCCATTCCATTCCATGACCAGTGATCATGATCAGCAAAACTGGCAACTGAGATCGGCGATCAGCGAACAACGGTCCTTAATCCTTAATGTTCGAGCCGTGCAATCAAGCAGCAACCAATAAACAGCAATGTGCCAAAAGTCAACCTTGTCATTGGTGAAACAATTGACTAAGCGGCGCCTATTAAAACACCCGCCACGAACTTCCTACATCTGTTTCTCTCTCTCTCTCTATCTCTCTCTCTTCAACTCTCGCTCAATTTATTTCTATCTCTCATTTATGGGTCACTGTCTTTATTCATCTGCTAATCCTGCTGATGTCCAGGCTCGAGACCGAGTCTCGATCTGAATCCGAGCTCGAGCCTCGGCCTGATTCATGGCAGCTGCTGCAGCACCTTGACAGCTGCTACTACAACAAAAACATCAGCAACAACAACCACAACAACAACTGCAACAGCAGCAACAACAATAAAATGATTTGTACATTTTTGAAGTGCATAATTGATGTCGATTGCCGCTGCTTAAAAGTGAAGCGATCATCATTGAATCCCATTTCTCGATCCTCGTCAATTGTTGGTGCTGTTGGTCTTAACGCCCTCAGTTTTGGGCGGGAAAAAAGGGCGTTGCATTCAATAAAGTTGCAACACAACAGATCACGCTGTTGGTGGTCTTAGACCCAATGTAGTTTAACAGTAGCAAAGATAAATATATCTATATATTGAGTGAGAGTTTTTCTTAATTTGTTATTAACAACTACATATTTTCTGGCCTCAAGTAGTTTAGTTTTAAAATTTACCTAAATGTAAGTAATTTTAGAAATATGTAACACTATTGTTGATACAGACATTTCAGTGATTTTTATGAATATTAAACTGAGAAGCTTTTTAATTAAATAAGTTTTTTAACTTAAATAAGTTGTAGCTAGTGTCGATCCACAATATGTCGGTTTTAACTCCAATGCCAATAATACTATAATAGTCAATGTCATAATAGGTATTTTTCTTTATTTTTAATTCACTTAGCTAATTCATGTTATTATAACAATTACTTCAAAGCTTATAAGTGTATAGTCAATTCGGTGAATTGTATATAAGAGAGAGAAGGAAGCATCTCCGATCCTATAAAGTGTATATATTCTTGATCAGAGCCTACAAGAGATAACGCAAACAAATCCAACACAAAGACTTTTATAAATCCATTATTATTTATTCTTTCCTTCTCCGCAAATCGCAAAAATCCAACTTGTTGTTGTGAACTTTTATAAAACAATATTAAAGCCACATTAAAAATGTGAAAATGATTTTTCTTCTGAACAATAAATATTTTGTTATATTATTTTGATTTATTTATAAGAGCTGTTTCTTATGCTGCAAATTGCTTTATAACTCGGAAAGAAGAATTATGTTCTCAAATATATGTTTGTGTATCATCTTTAAATATATAATCTGAAATTAGTTTATTGTTAAAAGTTTTCAATATGAATTAGATTAAAAAAGTTAAAACTCAAACTCACATATGGGCTATTCCGGAAATTTTTAAACCAAGGGCGAAAACTTAATTTTGTCAAAAAACTGCATGCCTTATAAATTAATTCCTCTTTTTGCCTCTTAATTTCAATATTTCTTGTAAAAAAAAGGGTATTTTCAATGGCCATAAAAGTTGGTTAATCAGTCGTCTGAGTGTTTAGCGCTTAGCTCATCATAAACTTTGTTTCATTTTCTTTTATTTAAGATAAAAACTGTATCGAATAGATATTTAATATATATTAATAATTTGAAAGAAAGTATGAGTGTAAAAAGTGTAACGTCCGTAACGTAACGTCCGCAACTGACAAAAACTAAGATTTTTAAATAACGAGACTACTTATCCGCATTTTTGGAGCTGGATTGATATGGTCATATATTCCAGTTAATTTGTTGTATTTGGATATTTTTTGTTTATAATGCAAAATTCGCTAATATACGCGCAAATGCACGTTAACCTCAAATCTACTTCCATTTTTTGTAACGTCCGCAACCAAACTTTCAGCAAGCCTAATTATTTTCCAAAAACAGTTAGGCTTTTATCTTTAAATAGGTTTGATAGCATTTTAAATGAAATGCATTTTCCAGAAAATTACATAAAAATTCACCGATCTGAACGCGAGCTGCAACAGTTTAAACATAAAAATTTGCGTACAAATGTAACGTCCGCAACCCAGGAATAGCCCATATGCTAATGCTGTGAATATGTTTATGAGTATGATAATATGTGTATCTGGTTGAACAGTGTCTCATCTGTTGCTGCTTTGGATTAAGAGACCTATAGACTTGGCTAATAGCTCAATTCGCATTGCAATAAAACACAGCGCCGTTCCACTGAGAAGAAGAAGCTCTAAGACCATTTGCAGTTGCCGTCAATTTGCCATTGGGGCGACTCCTGCTGGCCTGGATTTAGCACATCTGCAGATAAATATACTTATAAGTATGTATATAGTATAGTATCGCATGCATATATGCAGTATCTTGAGTAGACGATGGCTCATGGATGCGACTCCAGCGGAGGGACCATAAAAATAAAAGTCATTGACTCAATTTGGAAATGTCTCACACACGACGCTGGAACTGAAGTCCAAGTTGAAGATGTGTACGAGGGAAGAGGGAAGAGTGAAACGAAGCCAGTTACTGGCCTAAAATGTGGCTTTGACTCTGACTGTGTCTGAATCCGACTCGGACTCAGACTCTTACTCTGACTCTGACTCTGGCTGCTGGTTGAGCTGAGTTGAGTTGAGTTGAGTTGAGGGGGGCGTTTCAACAGGCGCTTGTGATTATCCTTTCGCACGTTTGCTTGCCGCTTGCTTAACAAATCATAAATATTGTTGTTGTTGGCCTGCCCGTCTCTCTGCCTGTCTTTCTGTCTCGTTGTGGTCAGTTATTGATGGTGGTCGCCTTCGATGTTGCGAAAAGTTTCCCCCTTTTTTATGGCTGACCGAAAAACAAAAAAACAACTCTCGGCTCGCCACAAAAGGCTTCAATCATTTAATAAGCGCTGCCCGACGCGTCGATGCGGAGCTGAACTTGAGGCACGACAAAGGCCACCTTCCGCCGTGTTATTAACTTATTCATAACAATAACAAGAGCAGCCGCAACCGAAGATTCGACCTTTGAATCTTTCAGAACTCAACGCTGGACTCAACGAGCAGCTGGCAGTGATCAGGCCACGCCCATTTTTCCGTCCAAGTTGCAAGTTCCGTAGATGTTCCTTATGAGGCAAGTCCTTTTGATTTTTAGAATTTCTTAGATTACTTCAATCGCCTAGTCTTCTTTGGCTATATTTTAAGATGTATCTCTGAAGTTGTTTTAATTAGCTGCATCTTTGTTTTAGGAATGTTCAAAGCTTTGTGGAGTTCAACTTCATTAATCAATCATTCGTCGAGAAATTCTAGCTGTATGGTAAAATCAGTCAGCAAAACGAATGCAATGTTAATAACAATAGTACTAATCAGGCACCGTAATCATTTTAAGTTACATTAAAATGCAAATTACATAGTGATTGATTAAATCATTGTCCTTTGAATTTTCTTTAATAATATTGGGAAAAGTTTTATACAAAAGCCAAAACTTAAGAAGGAGTTTTATTTTGAGCAAACTAAAAATTATATTTATATTATGATCTTGTGATTATTATTTCACTCAAATAAAATCATTAAAATTCGATATTTAAAAAATTTCATTACATTGAAGAAAATCCTCAATAATCAAATATTTTTTAATCAATCCCTTTACTTTTATATGTAATTTAAGTCATTGATTTTTTATTTTTAAAAATAACAAAACTTATATAAAAAAAAACAAGTCTCCTCTATATTTATTTAAATCAATATATTCAAAAATATTTTTAATTAAATTATTTTATAATAATTAACTTTCCTTTTAAATTTACGTTAAATGCACTTAAAACCAAAATCAACTAACAAATATCTAAGAATGAATTTATTATCTGGGTCAGAAGGATGAATTGCAAAACTGTATATCTGAATTTTTTCCAATCATCCAGATCATTTTTTTTTTAGGTTGAATTTTTTTCTAGCTAATATTTGTGATTCTTGGTTAAGAAGAGTATATTCAAATGTGGTATACAATCTTTCATTTGAAGTATTTATCATGATACATATGAGAAGAGGATTGTACAAAATATACAATACTTAAGCTAAATATTTTCAATATTTATTATGCTATATACTTGACACGATTTGCGCTTTAGATCTAAGGATAATGTCAATTTACCTGCACATGGACAGTAACAATAACAAATGTTTATGCATAAATTTTATATTGCGTACTATGGGGCAACTGAGACAGCGACCTATAAGTAGATGATGGGTCGTAATCACATAACGCCCATAAATCACACATTTAGCAATTTTTAATGGTTGCAACGTCGAAGGCAAAAGAATTTTGAATACCTTTTGGTTAATCTCTTTTGAATATCGGCGATGTGCCGACGACAAGGTCAGGCTAAACCTCTTTGTCTCAGTCTCCGTTTCTGTTTGAGAGTCCCAGGGTTTTTTCTTTATTTTTATACCCTGCTTTTTTTTGTAGGTTTATGTTTATGTTTATGCAATGCTCCCTTGAACTTTTTGGTTTGGTCTCAGATTGGCTTTTGGAATATTCGCGAGTCATTGACATTGAATCGAGATCACAGGAAATGCTACTCAGTATCAAAACACCATCGCATGGTATGGCATTCAAGTGCACATCTTTTAATCCATAATAGTACCGGTATTTAAAAAACCTATTGGGACGTATTTTGACGTCGGCGTTGACAGCGATTCAGTTTTCCCAGCGGCAATTTTGTCGGTAAAGTAGAACAACCAAAAATATAAAAGAAGAATACAAAATACAATACGAGACAAGACAAAGTAATAGAATTATAAATAAATGAGAATGAAGAAGAAGAAGAACACATTTGCCCCGTCCAACAATGTGTTAATAGAAACGTTTTCGAGATTCAGAGAGCGAAGTGGAGGGAGCAATAATTCCATGGAACTCCATAAAAATAGCTAAACGTGCAGAGGCCGCCCAGAACTAGAGTCAGAATCAGAATCAGAATCAGAGTACAACTCCGAGATCGAGACCGACTCCGAGTTTGAGCCAACAGTAAACAGTCAACAGTCAAAGTCAAAGTCAGAAAAATAAAAAGAACCAGAAAAAAAGAAACAGATTCAAAATCAAATCGAGCGCCTTTTGCAGCGTCCGTTTCTCAACTCTAGTCTCTCAGCTCATCTTGATTTCCCAGCGGCCTCTCATTTCATTTCAATTTCAATTTCAGTTGACCGACCGATGCATTCTTTTGCCTTCTTTCTCCCTTCTGGCAATCGGCAGTGAAATTCACTTTCATCTTTTCAATAGGCAGCCGAAGGCGAACACCCAAAAACGTAGCCCAGGCAATTTCAATTCGAGTCTCAATTCGAGCCCGAAGATCCTTTAATGTCTAAATTCCTGATGTGTCATACCGCCCAAGTCTCTCGACCTGCGAACTGCGACCTGCCGCTGTGCGCTCAGCATCCTTGATCCTTGATCCTGTTGCTATTGTCTATCTATCTATCTAACTGTTTTCTTCTGTCTCCCTCGTCTCTTTCTCTATCAGAGTCTTTCTCCCTCACTCTCATTTCCTCTTTTGTGCACACCATCTCCCATCTCTTTTTCACACCTGCTTGCTGTTGTGAGTCGTGTAAATATTTTCCCAGCGTACTGCAAACGTTTTGACAGTTTTTATTAGATCAAAATCCGGTTACAAGTGGCATGTGATAAATTGCGGCCAAAAGGAACAGAAGATGATGGCCAGCAAGACAAAGATAGCGATAGCCAACCCCAAAAGAGATCAAGTGTCGCTTCGCTTATTCTGTCTATATCTGAATGAGTGTGTGCATAAGTATATATGTATACCCAGCAAACAATTGGGCGATTGTACACTAGCCCATCGTCGAAAAGAGTCTTCTGCGAGTCGCGCAGGAGATTAATAGAAGATGAATCTTCTAGGCGATTGTTTAGCGATAGAAAGCTGACAATCGAAAATATAGTAATGTGAGAGAGTCTTTTACGAGTCGCGGAAGCGTCTTTTGGAAGATGAATCTTCCAGGCGATTGTTTAGCGATACCAAAAACACCGAAATGAGTTCCACGCCTAAGTCAATTTAATTTAAGTTTTTTGTAGCTCGCCAAAGTGTTGATCCCGTAGCTCATTAGTTAGAGTT
Organism: Drosophila quinaria; assembly: GCA_035047525.1. Lineage (NCBI taxonomy): Eukaryota > Metazoa > Arthropoda > Insecta > Diptera > Drosophilidae > Drosophila > Drosophila quinaria. The sequence goes on along the minus strand of JAWNPO010000455.1, from coordinate 14,044,524 downwards.
GCCGACCCGAACATTAAAGTTTAAGGTTTGATTCCCCTGATGTGCTTGAACTGTTGTTACACAATCTGCTTTTAAAAATTCGTGGACCAACACAGAGCTAAAAAAAAAATAAAAAAAAAAAAATGCTTTTTTTTTGTTAGAAAGAGAGTCTTTTGAAAGACTCGCAGTAGAGTCTTTGAGAAGTGTCTCTAACAAAAGGAGATCAAAAAGCGATGAAAAGGCGATGTCGCCTCAAACTTCTAGGCGACTCTCCTGAGACTCTCTGGCGATTAAAAATGTTTGCTGGGTATATCTGTGTGTGTGTGTATGTGTGTGTGTGTGTGTGTGTGTGTGTGTGTGACTTTAACGCTGGCATTTTCCGATTAGGAAAACTGTGAATTTTGATCTCTGAATTGTAATTGTTTAATTGTGCATATGTGTGTCTGTGTGTGTGAGCGTATGTGCGCTCTTTTTATCTCCCTAATCTCTCTGGAGTAAATCGCGCCAAAGATCAAACAAAGTAAGTTGAACAAAAGGCAAATCGAGATGAAAAATCGCATCCACAATTTTTATTGAACCGTCAAACAGAAACTCTTGGAAAATGAATCCCATTAATAAGTAATATTCGTGTCTTTCTAGTTTAAAATGACATAATTATGAGGAATATTAAACAATTATAATTTTTTTCATTTATGAAAAGTCATATTTCACATACGTTACGTTTTAAAAGGGGTTGCAGCTAATCTTGAAAATATCTTATAAATTAATCAAATAAAATATTTTAAGTATGTACGTATAATGGTATTTTAATTATTATGTTTTAGCTGTATTTAAAACGTGTTAAGGTGCATTTACACTAGTTAACAAGCTTGTTAATTATATGTAAGGGGGATTTTTCTTTTGCTTAGAGTTGACCACCGTTTACACTAGAGTTGACTAAGTTGCCATCAAAACTTTCATACTACTGATATGAAATTGACAACTTGACAACTATTGTAAATGCACCTCTATAACAAAACAAAAGTGGTTAAAAAGAAATGAAAATTAATTTATGAAGTGTATGAAAGCCCCAATATTTATTATATAAATAAAATCCGTTAAGTTAAAAGGAAATTTTTAAGATTTTCTTAATATTAATTTTTTTAAATACTAGTAATTCGGTCTGACATTTAAAGTAAATCCATAGCATAGTTCTAGGCATGGTCTTGCCTACCCGCCCACTTTAACCCGCCCCACAATGTGGGCCTATCACGGTCTATTTCGCCAAAATCGGGCGATAAGCGAAAGCATCAAATGCACGCCTAATAGACGACAATGGGAATTAAACATTGAGTACCCTCATAATTGTATACCTACAAGTGTTATATTTGTGTGATCGTCTAAGTATTATTAACAATGTGTGTCATGTGGATAATGTGGCTCGTTTTAAGCGGCAATCAGAATAACCAGCAGCCAACAAAGGGACACGGCACAAAGTGGCAGCGGGTGGTGTCAACTGCGGCAACAACAACAACAGCAAGTCTATTGTAAGCATAACAATAACAACACCAACAACAACAACATCAAATATAACAAACACAACCTCAATAACGCAGCAGCAGTAACAAAAAGAGGAAGTTAATCCGTTGCCATAATCGCTGCATAGCGCCACAGCATGAGGCAACTGCAACGGCAACGGCAACAACATCTGCAACAACAACTCCAACAACAACCATCGAGGAGCACCATCCTGGAGTAAGCCCCCATTGAAGTGTCAGAAGAAGCACAGTGAGTGTGCGTGTGTGTGCCCGATGCTAATCTGAATAAGAGACACTGCAAGTTCATTCTACTTGTACTCTTACTGTGAGTATGAAAACTGAAAGTAAGCAAATGTCTTGTACTCGCAATGTCACTTCGAATGCTCTATAAACATTACATCTATCAGCTGTAATAAGCATAAAAAGACATATAACTAAAAATACAAAAAAAAAAACACAATTGTATACTAAAATTTAAAAAATAAAACATATTATAAATAAAAATAAAAATACCAACAGAAGTATAAAAAGTATTGAATATTATATTAAAGTTAATAATAATAACAAAATAAAATAATTAAATCAGATGAAAACTAAAGTTTAAATAATAAAATGCAATATTTAATTTGTATAAAAAACTACTCAATTAACTCATCCATAATTGGGCTATAATATTAGTTTTAATCAATCATATGATTAAAGTGTTTTCTCTGTTATATATTATAGAATTAAAATTATGTTTAATTAAAAAAAAATGCATCGAAATTGTAATCGTGACTAGCAAACTAATGAAATGAAATAAAATAAATGAAATTAAAATTTTAAATTAAAAAGATGTGTAAAAACGTAACAATGACATCAGGCACGTATTATTTTTAGTTTTTATCTTGTAATTTTTATTACACAAGCATTAACTATAACTATTATACAATAAAAGATGCTTGGAAATATATAAAGAGTAGAATCCTTATATTGAAAATATAAGTATTCTTTGAAAATATTTAGATCGTAAGACAAAGTTTCAAAAGTGTCTTTCGCCGTGAAGTGCTTTCCCTTTAGAGCATTTCAATTAATATATGTATGTTGAGTTTTGTTGAGGCCTGAACTAAGGAGCCGAGTGCTCAGACAATGCCTATATAAATATTGTGTAGCACTTTAGCATTTAACAATAATAACAACAACAATAACACGCGATAACAACAACCACAACAACGAGTCAGCTCTTTTGACCATTGCCATAATAAACAAACAATTACGGTTTCATTTTTTGTGTTGTCTTTTTTGTTTTTTTGCGCGTTGCAGTTGAGGTTGCTGTTGTTGTTGCTTAAGTCGCAGCTAGTTGAACCCGCGCCCCAAACAACGAGCATCTTCACAGCAGTTGGCGTTGTCTTCGCATGGAGTCAAGTTGGTTCCATTCCATTTTTTGTTGAATGCAATTCTTGTGGCATTTTGTGCGATGCGCCGCGGGGTGCAAAATATTTCGCACAACAAAAGCTCGCGGCGCGATAAGAACTCAACAATGGAGTCAGCCCAGCAACCAGCAAACAAGAAGTCAGCAGCAGCAGCAGCAGCAGCCAGAACAACAACAGCAACAACGCCGACAACTACAACAATATCAATACAATAATAACAACAATGTTTGGCAAGCACAACGACACTTGGCAAATCAAGTAAAGCTAATCGCTGGCTAGAACGGACGTTGGGTCGGAGGGACAAACGGAGGAACGGAGAGAGGGACGTGCTCGTCTTGTCTAAGGCCAACTAATTGCAAGCAACGCTGATTACTCATACGCCCCCATGTCAAACTCGTACAAAGCATGTACCAGACCAAGAGAGAGAGAGAGAGAGAGAGAGAGAGAGAGAGGCGGCAGATACAACATCAGGTACAACAACATGACAAGCAGCGCGACACGCAAGAAACATGGGACAAACAAGAGACGCCGTTGCCTGCCTGCTCAAATATTTGTTAAACTTGACACCAAACAAAAGAATTTTACCGAAAGGATTTGAATGAACCGAAAAGCGAACAATGCAAACGCGCGGCACGCAGGAATGCGACGGCGACGACGACGACGACGACGTCCAAGATCCAAAATCCAAGACCGTCAGTACGAGCGAGATGACGAAAGGGGAAGACGGCGACGAGGCAGCAAATCAAACACAGCAAATCGGCAGGCAAACACCAAAATCATTTTGTGCAACAAAGAAAAAAAGACAGTAGGAGCAGCACTAGAAAGAGAGGGAAGAGGGAGAGGGGAGAAGAACGAGACCTTAGACATCAATACAGTGGTACCAACTTACCATCAATTGAATCACATTAAATTTAATTTTATTATTAGTTTAATACTCAATCAAACGCCGAATTATCAATTGAAAAAAACAAAAAAAAAAAAAAACAAAACATTTCGTAATACCATCAGACTGCCATGAATATATTTATGTACATATGTACAATAAATAAAAAATGAAATAAATCATTTAATTTATGTGTACTCTGTAAGCAGTCAATCAAAACTAAGTAAAACTCTTGAATATAAATCAAAATATTTGAAGCACATAAATAATAAATACATACAAATAAATAAATATAAGCGACTTTTTATTAAATCTTGATTTTGAAAATATTTGTATACTTAATTAAATATTTACTCAATAATAATTCCTAATGAATCATCAGCAGATGGCTCTAAGACTAAACATTTATTTAATTATTTATTATGCAAAAACTGCTGCTTTTATCTAATACAAAGTTGAAATAATGTCACTCACCGAAAGCATCGAGATTTTCTGACAATTGTATAAAGCTGATTAATTGTCATCCTAAATGTTCCGAATTAGTTTAAATTAATTTTAGCAATGGTTTTTTGTAATGAATAAGTCATTAGTATACAGTGACTATAGTACGATTCTATTCTACACAATAAATCTCGGGCAATTGTCTGTATTGTATGGTATTTTGTTCAAGCCTATACTTATTAAAAATTCTGAATTGTTTTCAATAATTATAGGAAGTCGTCTATAAAACTCCTTTGACATAAAATGAAAAGATGACATTCATATCAACCAGCTTGTTTTTTTTCACAATTTTTCTTGTGAGCATTCAAAAATAAGGCAACATTAAATCGATCAAATCAGATATCTCGACGAATATATTTAAAGAATTAAAAAAATAAAAGGTGTAAAGTAAAATATTCTTCGGACTAAGTAATCAACACATCGAGAGTACCACATTAATTAAAAGGGATTGCAAATAAGAGTTATGAAAAAATCTAACACTTAAAAAAATGATAGGGGCATTGGTATATGGTATAACTTTTAAATAAAAATTAAAAAATATGTTTTAATTCAATTTTTATGATAATAATTAGAAATAAAAGTTGCTTTTCAATTATTTTCATAAAAACTAGCAATTCACTCTTATTTCATAAAACTTATAATCGTTGCGATCCCTCTAAAAATTATAATTTTATATCTGTAGTGCTGGGAATTCGACAAACAAATAATAATAATAATAATAGTAATGCTCATATTCATTATTTCTATTATTTATTCAGTTTTGCTTGTATTATTTAAATCACTGTGCGTTTGGTCCGTTGGTGAAGGAATCGAAGCCTTCGATTCGCCCTTGCCCAGATCCAAGTGCTGACGCGCGCCGATCCTGGGCCGCTGCCGGTTGCCGGTTGCAAGGTAGGTTGCAAGTTGCCGGTGCCTAACGCAGTTATCAAAAGCGTTGAATTATGGTCGCGGTGGTTGCCAGCTAAATGAGCAACACGTTGCTCTGGAAGCAGGCGACAGAGGACAGAAGACAGAAGACAGGAGACAGGAGACAGAAGACAGGAGGCTGCTGCTCTTGCTGCTGGCTGCTGGATCGTTTCGTGGCGCTATCGCATTTGATCTCGTTCTCGTTCTCGTTTGCCGGGCTGTGGGATCGACCCGCAGGCATCAGCCTAAGTCGAGGCCTCGGTCGAAACCGATGTCTGTCGTGTGAGCTAACAATGCGCATGATATCATTCATTTCCCATTTCGGTTTCATTCATTGAGCTCTTGGCCAAGTGTCGCCGTCGCCGTCGCCGTCAGCCTCACAGTCTGCAGCGGCGGTGTTCAGTCTAATTTCATAATAAGAAACATCTTCAGAACACACAACCAATGTCCATGGCGCGCACTTTATGCGTATGCGTATGTGTGTGTTATTTGTTTTTTTTTTTTATTAGTTTTATTGTTGTTCTTATTGTTAACTGGCTTGGTATGTGAAATGTGGAATGTCGGGCATTTCCGGTTAGGCCTCTGCTCAACAGCTACGCGTCGTTTTCTGTTTCTGGGGGCGCCTTCTAAATAATAAGTACTATTGCGGGAAATCTAGAATACCGAACCAAAAGATAAGGATTGACTATTCACCATTAAACAACACTTATATATAATCAAGCAGTTGAAATGAAATGCTTTAAGGCGTAATCAAATTTTTGGTCTTTAAACTAAAGCTTTAGATTGCAATCTGTAACATTTAAAAATATATAATATTATGCAATAATAATTGAATAATATAACACAGACACATATGTCATTTCACTAAACTATTTTCAACTTCCAAACTCTTCTAACGTTATTACAAACCTTGACTTTAACCTGTATATCCTAAAATTTATTTATTTTCACATACAAGGACTCTGGGATGACTCAATTCAAAGGGATTTGAAAGTATAAGATGTCTGCGAACTTTGATCCATATCAAAAATTAAAAGAAATATCCTTGAATTCACGGCTTTTCCAAGGAAGAAATATCATTTGAATAGAGGTTTCATATGGCACAATTTATACTCGAATTATGCAATTGATTCCTTCAATTGCTTCCTTTTCCCGATCTCTTGTGCGTGTCTAGCAGATCGCCCTCAGTTGCCCTCATCAAAGTCAAGGGAGGAATCTTTTCGGCGGCGGCGTGGCGTTTCAAATTCCCTAATTACTGTCTGTCCAGATTATAATTAATTTCATTAATCATACGCCGCATAGGCTGCAGATTCATCATATTGTCCAAATATTTCGCAGTTCAGACATCAAATTTGAATATTGGGGTGTAAGGGAAAGGATGAGGACTGATGAGGGGGCGATAAGGAGGATGAGGGGGTGACGCGTTTGGCGTTTGGCAGCGGCATCATTGTCTGTTCACACGCCGCAGTCGCAACCGAAGGCAGCGACGATGATGATGATGATGATGATGATGATGATGATGATGATGATGATGATGATGATGATGATTCTCATTATTATGGTGATGATGATGAGGACGATGTCAACAATGATGATGATAATGATGATGAGGACGATGTCAACAATGATGATGATAATGATGATGATGATGATGACGGTTGATGACCATGGCAACGATATCGCCACGGACAGCATAAACATCCTACTCAGCGTCTGTCCTCGTGTTGCTCAATGTGTTGAAACATGAATGAATCTTGTTCACAATTTGGCAACAACACGTTTAGCATGAAACGAAGGACGACAATGGACTGTCCCTCCGTCCTCGTCTCTGCCTCTGCTTTTCTCTCTCTCTCTCTTTCTCTCTCTCTCTCTCTCTCTCTCTTTGTCTTCTGTCTCTGCTGCATTGTGTGTATTCCTAAGATTCGACATTTAGGTATTGGCATCAGCATCAGCATCGGTGGCGGCGTCGCGTACACAAATTATTAGCAGCCTCTTCTCTCGTCGTTCGTCTGTTGTCCACTGTCCACTGTCCAGTGTCCAATGTCCACTGCCCATCGCCTGTTGCCGCTTGCCTGGTTAGTAAAACATCATGTCGCTGTTAAGGGTACGAGGCACAGCCTCTGTGGTCCAATTTGAAGGCATCCCCCTTTACCTTTTAACCCCCTCTCTGTCACCCTCTCTCTCTCCCTCTCTCTCTCCCTTTCTGCTTGCCTGCGGTGGTCGCCACTGCTGGCTAGAAAATTATCTGCTTATCTTGTCTTGTGCTCGCTGCGATCAACTGCTTATTCATGTTCCTTGGATTCTCCTCTCTTCCGATACCAGCTCTACAAAGGGTATAATGACTTTTACATAACAAGTAGTCGCCAACACCAACAAATTTCTGATAATCATCAGCTCAGTGTTCATGTTATTGGTAACAAAATTTAGTCAAATATTGTTCAACGAATGAAGCTCATGACTGAATAAGAAACTTATTGATGCTTAAGGGCGCTTCAGACGAGCACTTTTTCACCGACACTTTTTGGCAAAAAACTACTTTTTCTTGTCCGTGTCGCTCACCATCGCTCACCGATGGTATAGAACGTGTTCTATTACACAAAATAAAATTGCTGATATTGTTGTAGATCTCACAGAATATTTTTACAAAATATACATTTTTATAATTATATTGATTTTAAGCATTATTGTTATATACTGGTAACAAACAATTCAAACTAAGACAAATTGATGTCAAGCCAATAATAGAGATGTATAATTTTGTTCTTGAATAATTAAAGCCTAATAGAAACTGTCTTTGAAAATAAACAGAAAATCATGTTCACAAGCTTATAGATTCATAGCAACAAAATCAATAAGAGTTTATGAAGTAGATATAGATTAGTATTGCATTCTCGATTGAAAAACTTTTCAGTTTTTATAAATTCCAACATGATGAATCTGTACCCACAAAAAAGACATATTATTGATCGGTTTTAAATATGATATTGCAAAGTTAGAAATATGAACCCTTCTATTCTGATTTTTTTGAAAAATAACAGTTGAAGTTTTTTTTTTTTAAATGTATCTTAAAAGTGTTTGGGTTAAACAAATACATAAATTCAAATTGTAGATCGAGTTTATAATCGACTTATTTAAAACCTTACTAGCTTAGTGAGAGCTTAGTGAGAGCAATTGGCATTCGGCTTATGTTAAATTATAAAATTACGCTGCTCCTTTATTGTTGTTGTGCATTTAATTTATGTGCTTGACGTGACACTTGCTATCGTTGCGTCTTTAGTCTGCCTCCCTTCCCCTCTTACTCTTCACTCTTCACTCTTGCTCCTCACTCTTGTCTCATCTGTCTACTGTCTTCTCTCCTCTCTTTTCGGCCAGTTGCCTGCGAAATTCGTCTGGCACACTGCAATGGACGTGAACGTGGCCATCGATGTGCTGATGTGAATATGCCTGAGTGTGTGTATGAGTATGTGTGTGGACATGTGTATGTGTTGGCCAAGGGGAACTGGGATCTGGTATCTGGTCATGGGCCGCCTAATATGCGACAGCCGCCGCCTGTTAACACATCGGTGAACCTCAAAATATGAAAACCGAAACCGAAACGAGCGCGCCTGGATTGGGATTGGATTTGGTAAAGGGATTGGGATTGGAATTGGGACTAGGGACCCCACAGGCGTCGACGCCGACGTCGGCGTCAGCAGTTGAGCGGAGAGTTGCTAACGAGGTGTCCAGGCGGACGACATTCGAGACGGGAAGACTCGAGGAGAGGAGAGGAGCGGGAAGAAGAAGAAGAGAAGAGCCGGCGATTGAATTTCACACGTGGCTTAGTGTCCGCCCGCATTAAGTGCGCTTCAGCGGCCAGAGAGAGACAGAGAGTGAGAGTGAGATGGTCGTTGATTTTTTCCTTACTTTTTGGCGAGTGGGCGAGCTTTTATGCAAATGCCCTGCACATCGCCATCTTGGCTGGCGATGGCTGCTGATCAAATCGCCATCTTGGACTGACTGTCAATTGCGACTCTGGTTGCAGTCAGCGACGCAGCCGCAGTCGCCGTCACAGTTTGAGGCTTAAAGGATGAGGCTGTGAGGCTCCACTTGCATTTTGGTCATGGCCATTGTTCTGTGGTGCTGCCAGCAATGATGACATTCCACAGATTAGGCACAAATATACAGACAGAGAGAAAGAGATAGAGAGAGAGAGAGAGAGAGAGCGAATTCAAGAGAGAGATAGAGATAGAAATAGATAGCGAGTGCGAAAGGGAGAGACTGAGATCGAATGTTGCCAATGGACGGATGACGGTGCCATATCCTGTCCAGCTTCACGGCTGCGTATGAATGAGTTATTTCGGACTTAATCGCACTGCTTGCATCTCGCCACGTTGCAACAACAACAACAACAACAGTAACAACAAAAACAACAAGAAAAATACCTTTGTCCACGTTTTGTTTTTAGTCCCGGCTTTGGTGTCCTCCATTTGATTGAACTGCTCAATGAAATATGCAAATTTGTTTGCCGTGCCCGCCGCCGAAGCGGTCGCTTAATCAACTGCAAGGCAGCCCTGACTGTCACAGGAAAAAGAAGCAGGAGAAGAAGACTAACAGGCAGACTACAGCGATTTGTGCCTCGTCATCATCATCATCATTATCATCATCATCATCATCATCATGTGCATCATCTGCATCATCGTCACCGTCACCATAACCATCACCAGAGTCACCAGAGTCGCCATCGTTGGGTCTGCATCTTTAAGTTTCAGAGTTCGCATTCGCGTCCACGTCCGCACATTTGTGGTCTTTTGGGGCAATCTTAAATATATCCTGCTGGTGGGTAAATTTTTCTCTTATGTGCTTTGCGCTGTTTTTTTTTTTTTTTTGCTTGCCACTTTTATCGGATCGGCGAGTCACAGTCACGATTTCTAGAGTCAGAAGTTGCAGTTGCAGTTGCAGATGTGGCTACGTTACCTTCTTTGACTGTTGCCAGAGTTGCCACAGTTGTTGCCGATGCTGTGCAACAACTCGTATTTTGCTAGCAGCCAAATTTCCAATGTCTTGCCCCTCCGTTCCCCCTTACTACCATCAACAATTCTAGGCAGCACACTCTAATTGAACTGTTCAACAGCTGGAGGTGTGGTAATTACACTTAATTACATTTGTTAACAAGACACTTGTCAAAATATCAGAAATGCTATGCAAACCACTCCAAATGCCACTGCCAAACTGCCAGCTGATAACTGAAAAATTCCACCTGGCTCAGTTACAACTCAATCAGTTGTAAACATTTCGCAAATGGCCAAATTGGCCATTAAAATCTAACAAAATTGACTCCAGCTGAATTAAATTTAAATTCGGATATTATGAATATATATCTTAGATTAATATTTATACATGACAACATAGTATGAATACATTTTCTATATAAATCTTATTTTTAGAGCCATCTTTTCAATATACATATAAGCCTTAAGGGCCGTTTTTTCAATGTACATAAAAATCTAAAATTTTAGACAATCTGTCAAATTGAGGCAATTCCGTTTTATCAATAAACTAGAAGGCAATGTGATACACAAGCTCTATAGGGTGCTTCATCTGACATATTGACCAGATATGTCTGATAGTAAAAGCAGTTGAAGAAGCAGTTGAGAAGGCAATTGAATAAACAGTTTGACATATAATTTTATAAATTGTTTAAAAAACCCAAATTTCTTATAAAACATATAATTTGACTTATAATCTTATGTGAACTACTACTGTTGTTAACTTTATTGAGACATTGAAAAAACGGCCCTAAGTATTTCTCATTATATAAAATAAATAATATCAAAGCATCTTTTTGGTTGCTTTGAAATTTGCCTTTTTGCTGTAAAATATTGAATTTACTCTTTAATTCGTTTTTTTTTTAATTTTTTTTTTCATTTTATTGTTTTAACATCCCTTGGACGATTACTAATATCAACGATTCGGCGCTTCTGAGCTCCGGTTCTCGCTTAAGTTTGGCCTAAGTACTGACCAGGAAATTAATGGATTAATGAGGCCGAAACACAACATTGCAACTATACTTATAATTGCAGGGAACACCTTTTCAGATATTCAAATTTTGGAAATACATTGGCTCTCCTAGAGAACGGCATCTGCGGATTAAAGAAGGCATTATTATTAAATACATTTAATAGTTTTAATATTTAACTTTTATTTTAGCTACTTCACGAGTAATAGGTTTAAGATATTCTAAGCTTTAAGTACTATATATGGGTATTTCCAGGATCGATTCGCGACATTTGTACGCCGTTAAATGAAAAAATGGCTAAAGTTGACATTTCCAAAAATGTTTTGTTACTTGTTTAATGAATTTTATTAACACTATTTTTATTTAAAAAGACAAGTTTTGAAGACTTGTCGTTTTTTAATTATTTATAGAAAACAATGCATAGCGAACGCGACAAAAATGGAAGTCAAGTTTGACTAGATTAACATATAAAAAATTATCCAGAGTAAGCTAAGTTGTTTCTGGCTGCCAAGAAATATTTACTCTTAATTCTTAATTAACATAGAACAACGAATGTATATTTAATGTTAATTAAGGATTTAATGGCTGCCTTGCACAGGTGATAAATGGCAATAATTATATAGAAAAACAAATTCACATAAACTTTGCATTGTAATGAAGGAAGTTATCATTGCATCACTTTACAATAAATATTATAAATAATAATAATATAATAAAGACCTACTACTACAAAAAAAAAAAAAAAAAAAAAAAAAACTTTATATAAATGTACATACAATAAATGTCCTTATGTCATATTTATATATATTAAATTATTAATCTTTTTACCAACCCATTAATATTAATAATAATTCATTTAAAATATTATGAAGATTGATATTGGTATTTGGTAATAATTTTTAGCATTTGTAAATATGTATGTAACACATATCTTAAACATATCGGAAAATAATTTTTTTTTTATATAAATAATAACTATTTTCTTATCTCAAGGAGAATTTTTATGTTTTTCTTTTTCTTCATAGTTTAGAAATAATAAAAAAAAATAAAACTATTTATTTTTATTTATTTAAAAGAATAGACTTGTGTTTACAAAACTTAAATCTACTAAAGGGGAAGCCATGGCATCGCACAGTGTAAGATTTTGCAAATCTAGGGGGACTTAATTCAATAGCAGTCGTAATTTTAAAGCTGTTGACTTAAAATTTGGAGTGAATGTTCAAATATTCCCAAAGAAATTTTTGGACTAAAATTGAAAGTGGGCGTGGCACTGTAAAGGGCGTAAAACGCTGAAAAACCAAAAATTTTTCATTTTTTTAACACACAAATCGCCATAAAAAAAATAAAAAAAATGTATCAAAAAAGTATCAGGTTAGTATTTTTTGTTTTAATTTAAGCCAATTAAATATATATTTTTTTTAAATTAATTATGAAAAAATTTTTTTTTTTTTTAAATGATTACTTTTGTTTTATGCACATGCTTTTGCTTGGAACTTCAAAATTATTGGCTGAAAAAATTAAAAAATGGTTTTGTTTTAAAGATAATTAATTTACTGAAAAAATAAATACATTTTAATATTTTTCAGAATTTTTTAAATAAAAAAAAAGAAAAACATAAAGTTGATTAAAGGCTGGGCGAAATTATTTTTTCCAAATTTATTTAAAATCTGAACTGGAATCTTAACTTTCTTCACTAGATTGACCATAAAATAAAAATTTGACGGTTTGAGGTTTAAGGCGGGACATCAATCTTATAATCAACGTCTTTTATTGTGCCCTGAAGCCAACTTGCATTATTGGATATAATTTTGGATATATCTCTCCTAGATTTACTCTCCCTCGACTCAAATTCATGGCACATGTTTGATAAGTTCATCTTTAACTTTATATAATCAATACCATTGCCAAAAATCATGGCTGCATGGTCTAGGAGTGAGTTAAGCCTCATGGCTCTAACGGTGATTGACCAAAACTGGAAAAACTATGCGCGTGTTATTTCACTCATCGCTAAATTTAACTCCTCAGGGCAAAATATGGGCAAAATTTTATTTCTGATCCTGATTCAGAATGATTTTCTCCAAGCGGTGTATGTTCGGGATGATTTGAATACGATTGAGTACAGTTAGTTTTTTTCCATCAAAAATAGAATATTGTGAAAAATTTACTTACTTTTTGGCACTTATTTGATAAAAATAATTGAAATTTTCAAGGCCACTTATAAAAAACCTTTATATTGCTAAAAATCAATTATACTCCAAAAAATATAGAAAAAATAAAAATTTACTGCTCACAGTGACCAAACGATCTAATTGAATAGACTAAACTGCTGGTCATTGTCCGATGCAATTGTGCATGCATTTCAAGTGCACCGGTTTAAGAACCGTTAATTTCTGAACAAAAATTTTTTGTTTTGTTTTGTGCTTTTTTTCGTAATATTTGAACATTTCTAAATCGACTGCTAAAAGCTCATTGACCTTAAAAAACATTTTTTTTTCAATTAAGTCCCCCTAGATATGCAAAATCTTACACTGTGCATCGGGGGCCTTCGGCTGAAGCTAAATAAATAAAACTAAAGTGAAACCATTTCATTAAAAAGTCAGTGATTAACATTTTAAAATTTGGAGATATATTATTTCTTTAGGAATTTAAGCACATTACTAAACTTTGTTCATACTAAACCCGATAGTGTTAACAAAATCTGCTTAATCATTTCAGGCACTTTGCAATCTTCTGGAATATGGAAATTATGATGTCCAAATGTTGTGTTTTTCAAAACATGAAAATAAATTGTTATCAGATTGTGATTGGTTATCAATAAAGTAAGTGAATGTGAATCAAACATAAATTTGAAGAACTTCTATTTATATTTATTTTCAAATCAAACTCTGGCTTAGTCAAATTATTATTTATTTATTATTACAACTTAAGTAATTCAAATAATTTAAATTAATAATTAATGTATTTTATTTTTGTATTTTTTTTTTTATTATTTTTTATTTATTATAATTATGTATATTTATCTATTGTATGCATCTCGAGATACGCAATGCATTTAATTCAGCAACAGCTACGCCCTCCTTGAGTTGGCTAGTAACTAACTACATACATAAGTACTAACTAGTCTCAGGCTCGTATCTAGCCATGATCTAAGCCAGCTAGTTGGCAACTAGCGCCACTTGTTTCACACTTGGCTACTGCACATACACCTCATGATAGGGAGTTTGACTCAGTGAGTGAGTGTGTGTGAGTAAACTTTATGCAATGCGTATCTAAAAGATAAAAGTACTCGCACTTACAAGCGTGCATAGTAGCAGGCAGTTAGACAAGCCAACAGATTGCGGCTATCGATAACGTGACTGTGAATGCGACTCTGACTGCGAATTTGATTCCGACTTCGATTGTATCTTAATATTTGCGTTTGTGGCGTCAATTATGGGTTTCGCAGTGTCTTTGATTGTTTATTTGTTTGTTTTCGTTGGTCGTTCGCCATTCGTATTGAATCCATTGAGAGGATGAAGTCGAAGTTAAAGTTAAAGTCGAAGATGGAAATGGAGATGGAGACGTGTGTAGTTGGAATCGTTGTTGTCGTTGTGTTGTGTTGTGTTTTACAATTGTTGTTGGTCTTGTAATTCCGGTTCGTGCAATGATAATTATATTAATTTGCCATCGAATGAGCGGCAAGTGATATAGTTGTTGTTGTTGTTGTTGTCGTTGCCATTCAGTCAATCAGTCAGTCATTCAGTTTGTCAATCTTTCGGTACGAGTCTTGCTTATCAATTTGTGAGCTCTACTTGTATCTGTATCTGTATCTGTATCTGTATCTGTATCTGTATCTGAATCTGTATCTGTGCATGTGTTTCTGTAAATGTATCTGTATGGGGTGTAGTTATCGAGATGGCAGTTTCTGTTGTTGCATTGGCAAAGTTGTCCAAGTTGCAAGTTGCAGTTGCAGTTGCCATTACAAAACAATTGAGATTGAGGAAAATCAAAACAAGTGGCATTGTTGCTTTAAGATACAAGTCTAACTGCAAGTGGCCCAAACAGCTGATGTATCTATAATTATGCCAGCCAAACAACCAACAACAGATACAACAACCGTCAACCGACAACAACGACAACAATTGCGCTTGGTATTCATTTAACTGTGGAATGCATCTCAAAAAGGCCCATTGCATAAGTGGACTGAGAAGCAGAGAGTGCATTCGTTTGCTCAAAACCAAATGCCAGGATATTCGATACAGTAATGCAGGGCACAAATCAAAAAGAAAGAGAGAGAGAGTGAGAGAGATAATGGGAGGGAGAGAGGGAGTTGCAACACACGGGGGCAACTTACAAATCCGAGGCGCTGTCATAAAGATTTGTGCCCTGGGCTGCGTCAATGTGGGCATGAAAACGCGTGTAGTCGGATACCATACCATATATTATATACCTGCCACTGACTGAATATCTTTCCACTCCTTTCCACTTCACTCCACAACACCTTCGCTCCTTTGCCCCTTGTTGCCCTCCAGCTGTATCTGTAGCTGAAACTACCTTCTCTGCGTGTAAGACAAATGAGCACTCAATTATCGTATTTCTGCTTTAGCTGCTGCTTCATTTGTCTTTCGATTTAATGTGATGGAATTGGATAGAATGGAATGGGATAGTATTCGTAATTGTGATACGAGTACTCACAGTACTATGTAAACCATCGCATAACATGGATATCAATGATAGATACAAAATTCAAGTTTTTTTAAATAATGCAAATATCTTTATAAGAAAATATTACTATAGTTTGGTCCGGATGTAAGTCCCAAACATATAATCTTTAAGTCTGGCTGAGATTTGTTAAGAAACAAAAAATTGTTATTTACTAAGCAATTTCTTGAAAAAAATCAAATTGGATATTTAACATTGCATGCCTGGATATAGTAAATGAATCAATACTTTGGCGAGACCTGGTCAAGGTTGCCACTTTAAATGTCTTATTTTTTTTTTGTATTACTAATTTGGTCGTTAAGCAATCAATCGGACATAATGTATCCCATCATATTTTCTATGTATTTATTAATGCATTTAAATATTTTTGTTTATATTCAAGTCAATAAAGCCGAGTCAATACATCATTTCTCTCACACGGCTTGTATTTTTTCTCTTTCCTCAGATATAATACTCGTATGTTAGAAATAACTTTTGATACCGAAGTTGCACATTCAATTTAACTATTTTTTTGTCTAAATATGGCATTTTAACACAATAAATTGCAGATTTCATTCCATTTCATTAAAATATTTATTTGTTGTTAACTTTATCTACATTATTAGTGGGATCATGTTTATCAAATTTCTAATATTAATCACACAAGCTTACTTGTCAAGGGTAATTTTAATCAAAATACAAATTTTTTAAATGTTTATAGTACTAGAGATTTATTAGTGTTACCTTAATTTATGATGTGAAGAATCTCCAAGTGTGCCGTCTTTTTGTCAAATTTGAGCTTCCACAAAACTGTCAATATTAGGGAAAATATAAATTCAATGAATAATTCTCGATAATTAATAAAATTGTGGATTCCAAGCTAGTCTCGATACATGTCACTAGCTTACCTTGTTGCTACACAGAAAAAAAAAAGCCGTTCAAAAATTAAGCCGAAAATACTTGATTTAAGCGTGCATTTTTTAAGTATGTTTCCAGGATTATGCTGAATAATCAAGCCTGTATCGGGATTAAAATGGGAAAATAAGCCCAAATTACTTTATTCTCTTTCGGCCTCTCTCATTTCAACTGGTTCGGTGGCTCAGTGGTTAGAGTCGCCGACCTGTTTGAAAAAAACCTGGGTTCGATTCCCACCGTCAATTAAAAAAAAAGGGTAAAAATACAAAAAAAAAATGGTAGTAAAAGATAATTTAAAAAAAAAATATAAAAAAAATTAAAAAAAAAAATGAAAAATAAAAAAAAAATTAAAAAATAAGTTAAAAAAAAAAAAAATTAAAAAAAAATTTAAAAAAAAAAATTAAAAAAAAGTTAAAAAAAAAGTTTAAAAAAAAAATGTTTAAAAAAAAGTTTAAATGTAAAAAAAAAAAATTATTTTTTTTTTAGCCTGAATTTAAGAATTTCAGGATTGAATTCGGGATTGAAAAAATCAAGTATTTCGTACTTGATTTAAGAAAATCCGAGATTACCCCACTTCTGACATCGTTTCGGCTTGAATTCGGACTAAATAGACCGGATTTTTTTTTCTGTGTAGGCAGTCAGTGTTTGAAATTATCTTTTTCTCTACCTTTCTATCATTTATCTCTGGTCACAGTGTTCTCCTCCACCTCCTCCTCCTCCCCTATATATATGTCCAGCATAAGTTTTCTGTCCGCTCGCCGATTTGTATTTTATTGTCTCAGACGATCACCGCATCATTCGCATTCTCAATCGTACTCAGTCCTCAGGTTGGGCCTCATCCTCATCCTCGTCACATGTGCAAATGGTGGTCCAATCTGTCATTCCAGCTGGCTGGAGCTGGGGATCTTTGAGACTGCGGACTTGGTCTGTGTAAGTTCCAATCGGGACTCGGGTGGTCGTTTCGGCCGCTCAGGCCTCGTCGCCGATGTTTATCTCGTGAGGCAGTTCAGTTTAGTAATTTTGTTTTTATCATTATTATTATTTTTTTTTTTTTCAATTTTTTTTTTACTCTCTGCCGCTGTCATTCAACCTTTGTGTGAGGCGGTCGAGGCGGCGGCGGCGGCGGCTGCTCATCATCAACTACTCCACTCAGTTTTGCCTCCTTAAAAAATAAAATGCGGAATTATGAATCGGCATGTTTTACATGTGCGGGAGGTCTTGTTGTAAAATGAGAAAAAAATGCGAGAAGAACATGAAAAGAAGGCAAAGTAAAACACACATCTCTATATAGGTATATAAAATAAAAAAAATGAAAGATTGAATTGTAGTGTCCGTGTCCGAATCCATGTTCATGTCCGTGTCCATGTCGATGTCCGTGTGTACCTGTCGCTCAATGCTTGAATACGAACCTGTTGCCGTCAAATCTTGAATTAAATGTTGTGAAATTGTACACTTCAAAACAAAAACACACACAACGCTTCAAGTCTTGAGTCTTGTGTAAGTCGTAAGCGAGCACACGACGCGGATGAATCCTGATGACGATGATGACGATGATGATGGGAATGAGGACGCTCAGAGTGGAATTGAGACGGGAACGGAGACACTGAGACTGAAACGGAGATTGAGATGGGGGACTTAACGTAGACGACGACGACGACAAAAAAAGGAACTATCATTCTACATAATTATTAATCTCGTTTTGGGTATTTCAATGTCTTTTGTTTTGTATTTCTTTATTTATTTCTTTTTTTGTCTCTTTTCACTCTTGATTTTATTGCAATTACCGAGCTCTCGCTTTGTGTGGTCTACAAGTGAGTGTGTTTGAGAGTTCTCTTCTACTCAGGTGAGGCAAGTAGCAAGTAGCAAGTAGCAAGTAGCAAGTGCTCCATTGCTGTGCAAGATTAATGGCTACTCATTAATCAGAGTACATCAGTTGGGCGCCATCAACAATTTGTGCAACACTTGTAGCGCTTCCCTTTGTCTGTCGCCTGTCGCCTGTCCCCTGTCCCCTATTCCTGTCTCCTGCCCCTCCCTGTTCCCCTCACAATCCCCTACCAGTTTCCTTTTCTCTCTCAGCTCCTTATCCTTTGTACTTTGTGCTGTGCCTCTCTGTCATTGCCATTGCCATTGCCATTGTTATTTGACACTTTTGCCTGGGCCAATCAACACCAATGCCAAATGAGGCGCCATCGTCGCAACTGGCAAGCTGGCACCACTGGACATCAGTGGTCATCATCAGTGGACACCACCGTCATCGCATTACTTCCACACCAAATAGTTCAGCCTATGAAAATAATAACTGTGGGAACCGCATTTGGTGCCTCCGTTCTCGCCAAGTTTCGCCTCGATCGTTTCGGCTCGTTCGCTTCATTGCCGTTTTATTGGTTGAAAATAAGTTAATAACATGGACGTCGTCGTCGGCAAGGCATACTCGTATCCCTATTCCCCTTATCCCTTAACCCCTTAGCCCCTATCCCTTGCCCGTATCCAAGACTCAAAGCAACAACAAAAACAATAGCCATGCAACAATATTGCCGACTCTGAAAACTCATCGACGCGGCTGCAGCGGAAGCCGCATAAGGTCGCTTTCAACAGCTAAGCCAAACAGCCAAAGTATATCATCATAACCACCTACTTTTTGGACCTCGCAACGAGCTACCATGCCCCAAATCCCCCAATATACCCCCACATGCCCCTAGGCAATTGTCGGTTCCATACCGATGAGAGGGAAGCAGCGCCAACTACCACAACCCTCAGGCCAAGATTCCGTCTCCGTCTCCGCGTCCGTCTCTGTCTCTGTCTCCGTCTCTGCCTCCGTCTTCGTCGCCTTCCTTCAATTCAACTTCAACTCCAGCAACAACTCCAGCTTCAACTAAGAGTCCAAGTCGCAACTCCAAATCCAAACTCGAAGACGCCGCCGCCACTGATAATGATGAAGGTGTTGGTGTTGGTGTTGCTGTTTGTGTTGGTGTTGGTGATGGTGATGCTGATGACGCGGATGCGTCTTCGCTTATTTTTTATACCCTGCTAGAGGGTATTTTAACTATGTCACGCAATGTGTAACACATATAAGCATTAGTGATATTTAATAATTGTATGTAATTATTAATAAATAATAATCATAATATTGCTAATTGAACAACTCTTTTGGTCAAATTTTCTTGGTTGACATTAAATTAAATTAGTAAACAAATAAGCTTTTATAAATGTTAGTGAGTAGTGTCATAATTCAGTTTCTAACGACAGGAAATCATTTTCAGACAATTTATTTGTCTGGACCATGTCTGTCTGTCCGTCTTCCTCTGTGCAAAGTCTCTCAGCTTCAAAATTTACTTTTATCAAACTTGGTGTGGGTGAGAATAACTTTAGACTTAATTAAAAATTTTCATCATTTTAGTTTTTCATTAAAACTGTATTCAATATAATGTGATTGTTAACTATGAAATCTTATTCTATATTCAATATAATTTATTTTTTTTTTTTAAATGATTTTAGTCTACGTTGAATAAATAAAGAAAATAAATACATAAAAATACATACGAGTATATATGAAAAGATCCGTCGAAAATGAATCAGTGGTAAGAAACATTTTGTACATTTATTTTTTAAGATATCTGCACCAATCTCACAGCATATGGTGTTAACTTTTACATCCTTATTATAGAATTTATTTAAGTTTAATTTTTATGCAAATTAATAATAAAATAAATATGCATAATTCATGAATGCAATTACCTTGATTGTCAACTATTAATTAAGCCCCGTTCAAAGTAGAGTGTAGCCCATTCGTTTAGCCTGTTTATTTCTGGCGCCGCGATGCGATGCGCCGCTAAATGGGATCAGTTTTGGTAACGAGTTAACGAGTTGATTTCACTTCAGCGATTGCCGCCGAACCCGAACCCGAATCCGAACCGGATTAGCAGTTTGCATCGTCTTATTCGACTTGTTGTTGTTGTTGCTACAGTTGTTTTTGTTGCTGTTGTTGTTGTTGTTGTTGTTGTCTGCGTCTCTGACTCTGGTTGTTGGCTCTGTGCGGTGGCCATGGCCAATGTCTACACAACAAGGTGACGGCTTATAATGACGGCCGCGGCCGGAACGGACAGTTAGCCGACCTGAGACTGAAGCTCAGACTGAGGCTGAAACTGAGACTAAAGCTGAGACTGAGACTGAGACTGAGACTGAGACTCAGACTGAGACTGGGACTGAGTTTGAGGCGTTTGCACCTCCCATGGCCAGGCTGCAACGCGCTCCTGTGGCGGCCTTTGATGCTCATGCATGTGTTTTCTTTTCTTTTGTCTCGCTTTGTTTTTGTTTTATTTTATTTTTGGGTGCCCCTTGTTGGATGTTGAACGTGGTCTCTGGTCTCTGGTCCGTAGTCCGTGGTCTGTTGTCCGTCTGTGCGTCGTCTTTTGGGCTTTGTCAGGGGCGTTGCCCACTGATCATCACGCGTTTGCGCTCCTCTCTTTTTTTTTTTTTTTGCTTAATGGGTGTTATTTTGTTTTGCCGTAAATATTTTTGCAATGGGCGCTAATTAAGTTTGGCTCTGCCGATCTGCATCCTTCGCACATTGTTATGTGTGAAACTTTTAAATTTCGAGAGTCGGCAAACATGAAAACACTGCGCACAGCGCTCCACCAAATTGCCGGCCATTAATGGGGCAGCATCCCCCTCTCTGTATGTGTATTATTCCCTCCCCCACACACCCTCCCTCCTTCCGCCCGTTCACTGGACCAACTCTCGTATTTGTTACACACCATAACCGTTTTGGGGGCAAGAGTATTAAGCTCTGACTCGGACTCTTTAATTTTTTTTTGCAGTAGTTTTTTGCATAAATAAATGTTGAAACTTATTAATTTAGGAGCGCATTACGTATACGCAGGGGTGAGCACAGACTTTGAGAATGAATGAATGAACCTAGCCCTACTGCAGCTAAATAAATATGAATGAATTTGTGTTATCAATTGTTGGTTATCAGCAACTGCAACTATAACTACAATTACAATAAAAACAACAGCAAATACGTTGCCCTAACGCCGCACAAAAACAGAAGAGAAAAAGAGAATAAGGGAGAAAAAAACTTCATTAGCCGTGAATTATATTTTATGAGTCATTTTTGGCATTCGGCATTCGACATTCGCCGTTCGACGCTGCATTTTAGTTGCTGTTTCAAATCGATTGGTCAATAAATTAGCATTATGTGGTTACAATTTGTGTGTCGTCAGAAATATTTGCGATCCAAGTCATGGAGTGAGCTGGCAGTTGGCAGTCGGCCAAGTTCAAAGACCGCAGCCGACTGCAATCGCTTCTATCCATAGATACCCGAACAGAGCTACCCTATAGTATGCCCACACTTTGCAGCTGTTTAATTATTTATTTATTAATTGATTGTCAAATGGTTTGCACACATTTTACTACTCTATGTGGGCTTTCCATTTCACTTCTCAATTAATATGATTTTATTATTAAGGTTTTTTGTTCCTTTTGAAAATTGTACAATGTAAATGCACAATTCATTCTCATTTATAATATATAAAATAAATTTCGATTTCTGCCCTTTGAAACACAATAAGGCTTTCTTATTATTTAGTATAATTATTATATGATTATAGGTATATAATAAAAGTTAATTGGCAAAATCTTTCACAATTATTTTAAATTCAAATTACGTCTGCAAATAAGTTTTTAAAGTACGGACCAATACTTACTTGCATGCTGTTGGGCACTTTTATTGTTTTAAAACTTTAATTAGGAATTACCATCTTTCTATTTGTCCGCTCTTGTCACGATTTAGTGGGATGATAGGTAATAATTGTAGTAAATGTTAATTAATTAGTAAAAAATTAATAATATCTTGAAAACTGGGCGTGTGGTGGTTTTTTGCGATGCACGGAGGCGGAAAGGGGCGTGGCAAAAACTTGAAACAAACTTGATGGGATTTATAGAAGACTGTAGGCAAAATTTGGTTGCTCTAGCTCTTAAGTCTCTGAGATCTAGGCGCTCACACAGGGGGACAGACGGACATGGCAATATCGACTCGACTGTTGATGCTGATCAAGAATTCACATATATACTTTGTAGGGTCGGAGATGCTCCCTTCTCCCTGTTACATACATTGCAACGAATACAATATCTCTTTTACTTATTTTTTTAAGTAACGGGTATAATTTCTTTAAATTTGAAATCGAATTTAATTAGATTTATTTTAAATAAAAAATTGATTTGTGATAATCTTCAGTAATGTTGCATTTGTTTATACCAATAAATAAATGTACAAATTAGCTTCTAAAAATTTAACACTTTATTTGATAATAATTATATTCTAAAATTTAGCATTTAATTATCGCATAAAATTTAAATCAGCTGAAACGAACTATTGGCTTGGTATTCAGCAAGTTTGTCATATGCCAAACATTACTCATACGCCACCGTCATGCATTAGACATTACTAAGTAGCTCGGTGTCTAATAGCGAGCATATAAGGCAATAAATAAAGGCGCCTCACACGACCCGGTTAAAATAAAAACCCAATTAAATCGACACAAATACCACATGCATGCCAAATAGGCACATTAAATGCCGTAAAGACCCCCGAAATGATAATCAAGGTTTTTGTGGAGGCGAAGATGTTGGTGGAGGTAGAGGTAGAGCTAAAAGTGGAGGTGAAGTCGCTGCTCACCCCCTACAACAGCTAACGGAAGATTGGAATACACTCACAATAAATAAATAAAAAAAAACCAAAATTACCCAATGAAAACTTCACGCCCACGCCTCGACACAATAGTTTAAAAATAGCTTGGTCCAATCATGCGGCGAACATACCGTTTACAGAAAATGAGAGGGGGGGAGGGGGAACGGAGTCGCCTCCATTTGGCGACGTCTCCATGAGTAACAAATGCTCAATATTTTTTAGATTGATCATGTTTTTGGCATGGTGAAATTTAGCTTCCCAATTTACGTGTTCAACAATGTTTATCGCCTTCTCTGTCCGTCCTCGATCTCGCCGTCTCTGTCTGACTTTGACTGGTCTGGCGGTTGTCTTGGCGTGAAACGGCGCGAAAATATTCATGAATGAACCCAAATGAGACGCCAGCAATCAACAAGTGAGTGTATCTCTCTATGTATGGCTGTCTGAGTGTGTGCGTGTGTGTGTGTGTGTTGGAGCGTGAGAGCGAGCTTCGACTAGCCGGCTGCTTGGCAGACACCGGCGCGTATGAGTAATATCATTCTGGTGAAATTGAACGGAAATAACTGAAATTTTGTACGGGCTGTGACTGTGACGTCGTTTCTAAACTGTGTGTGTGTGTGTGTGAGTGTGTGCGTGTGTGTGCGTGTGTGTGACCCAACACTTCTCACCTGTGTTTCACACTAGTCACGCCAAGACAGCAAAGTTCGAGCCGGCGATGAATAATATTTTGTACCTCGCCATCCCCAAGAACTGGGGTAAAAGTCGGAAGTGAGTGATGTGAATGATAGGCAGAATAGAATACTAAGTTTACCTTGTCAGTGGGTCGATTGTGGCAGTGAAAGTGAGCCACAGAATTTGATAACGTGCCACGCCTGTCGATAACGTGCTGTCGCCTTATCGATAATTTACTTAATTGGCCTTTTTTTATTTTTATTTTATTGAAATTGTGATGTGTTGTTCCGGCATAATTGTCATTTCATTTTGTTTACTTTCCAAAGACTGAGAGAGATACTAAGAGATAGACAGAAATAGTAATAAAAAGAGAGAGACAGAGAGGCAGAGATATTTCAGGTGCGCTCATGCGCTCAGCTCTCAGCTGGTTGCGTGTGATATATGTAGATTGAACAGCTGATCGAGTTGTGTGTGTATGTGTGGCTCTCTCTCTCCCTCTCTTTGTGTGTGTGTCATCAACGTACGATACTGAAAACAGCAACAACAATGGCAAATGAAATCAATGTCGTGGTCAAACCAAACAAAAGAGCGTCAGAGTCAAAGTCACGCGCTCAGCGTATCTAATGCTCAACGCTCACTCAACGGCAGCTGGTAACCCCCTCACACACACACACACACACACACACACACACACATATACGCAGAGAGGGAAGAGCATATGAGTATCTGTGAGAGAGTGTCTCATAAAATGACTGAGCTTCTCATTGCAGTTTGTAGCGGTAAATCTACAGCAAAGTTCTCTACAACTGATCAAGAAAATTCAGTTGATACACATATAGATACTTGAAATTCAAGTTGAATTATTATTATTATTAATTACCCAATAAATTAGTTACACATATCAAATTGATACATTTTAATTAGTTTCTAAAAATAAAGTTCTCAACGTTGGGCCACAACAGAAACAAGAGGCTAAATAAATATATGTATATAGAGAATTTATAAACGAAACTTACAATTATGCAATTAATATAAACATAATTTGTATTGACTTACATTACAAATTTAAAATTGACCTATATTTATTAATAATTTTTTAAATATGTTTATCATGACTTGTGAAAGTTATTTATTTGTTAATATCATTTCAAGGGCTCGAATGTAAAAAAGAGTGTGGAATAGTTTTATTTATATGCAAAATTTATTTATTTATTTCAGTACTTTCACAAA
Organism: Drosophila quinaria; assembly: GCA_035047525.1. Classification (NCBI taxonomy): domain Eukaryota; kingdom Metazoa; phylum Arthropoda; class Insecta; order Diptera; family Drosophilidae; genus Drosophila; species Drosophila quinaria. The sequence goes on along the minus strand of JAWNPO010000455.1, from coordinate 14,019,149 downwards.
ATATAATAAAAGTAAGAAGGAATTATACATATATATAAATTTAAACTGAAACGATAAAAAAAGCAAATCTAATACATATTAACAAACTAAACAAATTGAAATTAAATATTAAAAATTGACTTAACGCTTATTTAGTAGTTATTTAAGATTTTTACAAAGCTTGTGCCAAGCTGTCGCCACAATCGATATGCCCCATTTTCGGCCTCCCACATGTGATGTGTGAAGGGCATCAGAAACGCAGTTATTCATTGTTGTTTTTATTTTGCTTTTCGCTCAGCTGTTGAGAACGAACGTTTGCCGGCTGACGCTGATTCTCACCTGACGCCGACGCTCATCTGGCTTGAGCGTTTTCACTATACATACTCGTATATGTATGTGTGCAACAGCTTTTGGAAGAATTCTAAAGCTCCTCAGTTTTTGGCATTAGTTTGCTCCTAATCGTTCTGCCGGAATTAAAAGCGATTCTAGGTGGAAGAAAAGTTTAGTGTTTGCCGAGTCACTCCATCATTATCATTATTATTATTGAATACATAATTATCGCCTGGTAGCGACTAACTTTAATACGAGCACACTGAGTGTCAGCTCACACACACAGAGACAGATACAAACACGAGACTGTCGATACACTCAGCGCTTACTCAGCATACGTGTATACTCAGATACACTCACTCATATTCTGAAACACACACACACACAGAGAGAGAGAGGCGGTCGCGAATCTGCGCGCCACACTCACAAATAAATGACTTCTGCTCATTAGTTCGCTCATAGTAACTGAAGAGTTCAGTTCGCACACAAACACGCGTTTTGGACTGTGCTCTGCTTTTGATTTTGACTCTGAATCTAACTCTGCCACTTCCACTTCCACAACTGCAACACCACACTTGGTGCTGCTTCTTTCTCTAGCGACTCACTCTCTGCAAGGTTGGCAAATACTCATACTCGCACTCGAATACCTATCGAGAGGCCCCCGAGACAGCCAACGAATTCGAATTCGATCGCCAGGCAATCAAATCAAATCAAAACAGGCAGTCAAACGCAGCGCATCGACATTTTTCCAATAATACGAGTATATCTTGCCGATACTCCGATATTTTTTTTCTTTTTTTTTTAATTCCTGCCGTTTCGTTATTACGTGAAAAATTGTAATATTGCCACGAAAATACAGACTGTTGAAAATTTGGTGAATTAAAAGTGTTGAAAAATTTTGTGTGACGCAGCAAAATTACCATTTCCCAGCGGAATTTCCACAGGACTCATTGGACAATTGATGTGTAAATGGTTCGTATTTACTTTCAGTTCACGAAACTATTCACTTGAGTTCGAAAAAGTCAAAACTCGCTTGATTTTACAACTTTTAATCTTTACTATTATTGTCGATGTGTTTGTACATTGTAAAAAAAAAAATTTGTGGGGAACCCGTCGTCCTACTGATAAAGTATATAATAAATAAATGAGTATAATGCGAGTGTAGAGTATTTACTTGTGGTTACTAACAATGAATGGCCTGTAACAAGTACGTGATGAAATTCGCATATCAAATATGTGATAAAGTGATTAGAGAGGAGGACGGGAAATGGAAAAGTAAGAGACCAAAGACATTTAATATATTTAATTTGAATTCAATTGATATTTTTTGCAAACACCTGTCGACATTCGTATTCCGTTTGTGGGAATAATAAGTTAGTTACCCTGACCTATGTACTAAGAGTTTATACTAAGTGGGAAATACATGGGCAAATACATGCCTTCAGAATTCAGCCTACAATCATAACAAAAGTTAAGCTGACAACGATTCCGGGAAATCGCACACTTATCAGCGGGCAATGCAGAAATGCTGAAGAGGTTCGACCAGCGAATATCCTGTTATCACTGATAATCACCAGCTGAATCTATGTAAATGTGACTTAATTACTATGATAACTTGTAGCGATTGGAGTCAAATAATATCAATAAATAATATTTGAGACTCCAGTCTTTAACCTTCTCGTACTCTTGGACATTTTAACAATTAATCTAAACTTGCAGTCATAACCACCTGAATCAAATTATAAGTACAGGGTATAGAGCTCTGATATATATGTACGAGTACATATAACAACTTAATAAGTAACTGCAATTGAAACACAAAGTCAGATGAGGTGAGTGCGTCTAGGTCAAGTTAACAAAACCCATGTTCTTTTGGCCTGCCCACCAAGCGGTGAGTAAAGAGCAGCGCCAAATGCCAAAGCATTTCCAATTCAAACCAAGAGTCAAAAGCGAAACATGTGAAATTAATTTACACGTTCGGGGCGGGCGGGCGCTTTGCTAAAGTGGCTAAGAGACTGTGAAGGAAGGGGTTGGGAGGGGGGGGGGAGGAGTGGGGTAGAGTTTGGTAAGAGCAACAAGTCAGAGCGTGCGCGATGCGATGCGTCAGCAAACGACGCCGGCGTTTTTTTCGGCATGGACAAGGTCCGGGCCACGACAAAAACAGACAGAGAGACAGAGACTCAGTGAGAGAGAAAGAGAGTGAAAATAAAATGAAAAAACAAAATATAAGAAAAGACAAGATACAATACAATGGACAAGAGACAAACGGCCGATGGCAATGGCAACGATTCCAACTCCAGCAGACGTTGTATTTCACAAAAGTTTGCAAGTTCGTTGACTTTGTAGCGCAGTGTATACAGAGATTCGCATATGCTCGGTGATTCAGCCCAATTTAGACTTTAATTTTAAATAATTATGTCAGCCGACACACACAATTATACCAGCAACAACAACAATAACAACAACAGTAACAATTGCCATTGGAAATAATAACAAACGATAACGATAACGGGGCCATGCACGTTTTGGCCAAATCGTATTTAACAAAGCCTTATAAAAATGTCTCTGGACAAATTTATAATGCAAACAATGAGCATTTGCATTTAATGGGAATCCCCTTAATCCTAACCAGCTCCTGCTTCTTCTTAAGTTATTATTTATTCTTTATAATTTTTATATTTGCTACCTAATATTTATTATTTCTTCATTGTATCATATTTTTTTTATATTATATTTATTTACTATCTATTATTTTTTTTCCTGCCCTTTGACAGACGACAAGTGTTTGTTCAACAATCAAAACGGCCAACACAAGGATAAGAACAACAGCGTCGCAGACGGCGAAGCCGCTAACGCCGCTCAGCGCCCGAAGACGTCCACAAATTCTGGAATCTTCGCTGCCCCTCCTCCTTCCCGCCTTCCTTCTCATGTGCCAGCTGCAGCAGTTCGCGGGCGGCGGCGGTGGCGGCGGCTTTGCTCTCGCAATGGCAGTTCCCGTTTCCGATTCAGCTCCCGCTCCCGCTCCTACTCCTGCTTCCTCCTCAGGACCACTGAGCAGTCTGTCCACATTGTCCACATCCCCACTGAGAACACTGAATCGAAAGAGGCGAGTCCAAAAGCGACATAACGGCAGCGACATCAGCTTCAAGGAGCGATTCCACCTTGAGCTCAACAGTTCCGTTCTCGACTGGAGCAACGGTTGCGGCGCCAACTATGATGGGCCGCGCAGCATAAAGAGGCCAGAGAAGCGATGTGCCAAGCATAAAAAGGTGTGTAATAATTCCAGTGTGCTCGACTGTAGGATACCCTGTGTCCAGGCACTCCGATATCCTTATAAGTACATACATATTTATTTGCATGACGTAATACATCTAGAATTCGATCTAGTGACCTGATTTTAACCAAATGCGATCATAAAGTATAAGACAATAAGAAAAAATCCCAATCAGTGAGTTTGGTTAAGTTAACTCCAAAAACAAAAAAAAAAGAAGCATACTAAAACTTAATTTTCGAATATTTGTTCCCATACCTGCTTTATGGTAAAGTATATTGATTTCAAATTTTGTCATTATGTATATATCTCAAACAACAGAAAAGTTGTTCGTGCTAAGACTTGATTTTTGACTGATCGTTCGTATGGCAGATATTTGCTATAGTGGTTCTATTAAAATTTAAAAACAAACTTAAAAAATTTTCATATGAGTTTAAATATAATTACAAATTAATTGCTTATTTATATAATAAATTCGATCGAAATACGAATCCAAGTTAACCAAGAAATCGAATTCAGTGCATAGTTAATTCCTAGAACCCAGATTAGGGAAAAGTCCAGCAACTGGACAATTTAACAGCTTATCGCTAGTTTTCGTACATAGAAATGCAACGGGTTCGTTTATCGCTATATTAGGGTGAAATATCCCAATATTTAGTTTTTAGTTAACTTTTGGGAAATTTTAAAATAAGTCAAATGTATTTCTCATATTTTTTAAATCCACTCCACTACTCGTACTTTAGATTGCTGTCAATATTGGGGAATAAATGAATAATTTTCAACAGATATTAATTTATTAATTAAAATGCAGTTAAACTGACTGAGATATCTTTAATATATTAAGTTTGGTATCCTAATATTTAATTTAAATACTACAATGTCAATTTTAGTTTAGCAATCATTATTTTTAAGTCAAAGAATACTTTTTGATATTAATTTTTTTTCACCACTTTTAATGCAATTATTTTGTTATGAAGAACTTGTTTGAATCTGAATCGCATATTAATCTTGTCTCGCCTCTTTTCTTTATTTTTTGTTTTTTGGATTTTCAGCTGCTTCGCACCTTACAGAACAACACTGGCCTTGAGCTTCGGCAACTGAAGGCGGAAAATAAACTTCGACATCCCGTTAAATCGATCATGGCGCCGGACACGTCCGCCAATCAGGCCATTGACATCTCACAGAGAAACCGATGGAAGGTGCACAGCGGCCAATACACTTTTCTGCCTCGTCTTAATGTCAGTGCCACCCCTAATGTAAGTATTGGCTACCATCATCACTCGAATCCATTGGCATTTCCATCCAATCGTGAAGTAATCAAATTGATTAGAGTCTTTTGCCACCGGGTCACGTGAGTGGCCATTTCACCGTTAACCGTTCGTTCGTCATTGCGTAGGTGCAAAAAAAGCGTCACAAGCTAAAAAACCAGTCACAACGCGAGTCAGTCATATGAGTTGAGTTCAGTTCCACAATCGTGAGGGCTAACTGCGAGGGTAGTAACAAATTTACTCGGCAAAAGACCGGCAAGATGAATTATTTCAGTCTGCATTTATCGGCAATAGCTGGAAATAATTTTTAATTTTCTTTTAATAAACATGATCATCATAAAATCAATCTTTTCATTTTAAATATAAATAAATAAATAAATAGCATTTAAATAAGTTATTGTCTTAGATAGGAACAAACAATCTAGAATTAATTTGCTGCATAAATAACTTTTATATGTGTAATATTAATGCAAGTAACTTTTGATAATGAGAGATCTTAAATGAGAGAAATGGTTTTGCTCCCCAAATATACATATTTATACCGAACTGCACAATTATTGATTTCAGAGGGTACTTTTTAAAGCTAAAATTAAATCAAATCAAAATTAAATCAATCAGCCCAATATTTATAGCTTTTATAGCGCCCACAATAATAATCAGCACCCCACCATAGATAAATATTATTCTATTTTCGAGTCAATTTATGGGTATTAGTGTCAAAAAAAAAAAAAAAGAACAAGGAAAAATAATAATAAAGTGTCAAAAAAATATGAAAAGAACTTTGCGTGATATGCAAATTCAAGGGGAACGCGACATTTGTTGAGATCACGTTTCGTTGGAACTCCGAGCTGAGTATGAAACCAATTATCCAATGCCCAGTTTGTTTGGCTTATTTGATGTGAAAACAAAGCAGCAATTGAGTCGAGAACTCAATCAGAGACATGCGCTGATACGCTGATCGAATCAAAATCGAAGATATGTATTTTGTATATATGCACACGCTTTTTAATTTGGAAACTAATCTCAATATTTAGTCCGCAATGATGTGCTAATAGCCAAGTACACACACACACACAAACAAACAGAATACGAGTCACGCGATATCATAAAACACAAAAGCAACAAAAATAAATCCTAATAAAAATACCGAAAAGTATGTAGACAATATAAAGATTGTAAGCAAAGCGACAATCAGGTAACAAATATGTATATATCAAACTGCATGAATGAGTGTTGAGGCCCAGATAAGATCGTCACCTCTAAGTATGAATAATACTCAAGTTAACTGTGTGACAATCCACGCTTACTGGCCAATTCTATAGGCCCGATTACTGACAGTTTTTGAATGTCTATCAAATTAAACAAGCTCATAGGATATTTCTAGATTGTTGCAGTGTTTTTTTGGTTAACATGAGCGTAAAAACTAAAATAAAATGCACAAAAAAAATACCAATTTTAACTGGATTTTCCCTAAATATGTGTATTAGTAATATTCAACTGTGAACCCAAAACAAAAGCGTCAGCTTGGACTCGACTTTGAAGCTTGTCTGTCGATATCGTCAACTCATCATTAACACCGCCGAAAAGCAGCTTAGCTATAGCTGTCTCTCCTAATCTCTCTTTCTCTCTCTCTCACACACACACACTCTAACTGAATCTCTTTTTTGTTGATCGCACTTTGTGTCTATGCATGTTTTTCTATCTTTGTCGCTCTCAAAGTCGAACTTGGTTACTTTTGTTGATGGCTAATATGTTCTAAACTTAGACGGCCAACATCATCATCAATCTCATTATCGTGCAGTCAGTTTACATACACTACAATTGTACAAGTATGAGTATGAGTAAGGTGTGTGAGTGCGAGCTTGAGTGTTTGCTTAATAATGGCATAACAATGTACAGCTTTCGCTGAATTTCTCATTGGCGTCACTGGGATAGGAAAAAAACCCAAAAAATTGGCAATTTGACATGGTTAAATAGACGTTAAGCAATGAATTCTCAGCAAAACAAGCATAGTAGCAACAACAACAATAACAACAACAAGAACAACAATACCAACAACCATATCAAATGCAAATAAACGTCAAACATCATGTTGACACTTGATGACTTGCTAACCGATTATACTTAATAATGCTTACGAGTCTACGACTATTCGATATGAGTGAGGCAACTCTCTTTTTTATTTTATTTTTTTTTTTTCTTATTATTATTCTTGTAATTATGATGACGGTGCTCCGGGAAGTGGGAGTGTGCCAGCTAATCAGCTATTTATAAACATATATGCCAATGAGTCGAACTTGCGCAAATCACATTAGAAGAAAAAAAGTATACACATACATATGTATAATAAAAAAAAATAAGTAAATAAAAAGCGCGAATAAAGTATAAAAATAAGGGAAATACTTACGTTGCACACTTTTCCTAAGAACTTGCAACTCGCGTGGCATTTTTTTGACGTCACATCAAAAACCAAAGTATTTCGCACATATTTAAAGCTGATAGGCGGCACAATATCTCATATGTTATGCTTAAGCAATCTGGGCACTCGCATATAGTAAATGACACATACACAGAGCGGAAGAGAGGCAGATAGAGAGAGAGAGAGAGAGAGAGAGAGAGAGAGAGAGCGACAGACGGGCAGAGACAGAACGATAGAGAGAGACAAGCGTGATACGAAGCGCGCGCTCGCATGAATCATGCGAATGAGAGAGCCGTGGATTCCCCCGGCAGCGGCATGAATGAAACGAACGAACGCCGATAGGCGAAGCAGATGACGATGACGATGACGGGCCGACAACGGCGACGACAACAACAACAATAAGCAACTAACGACGAGCAACTGCCGACGTCATAAGCACGCGGCCGCGAAATGCGTTGCGAAACCGAAAGCAAAGCGAGGCGTTCGTTCGCTGAGAAGTGTGTGTGTGTGTGTGTGTGATAGTGGTTGTGAGAGTGGGGGTGGGCAGCTAGTAGAACGAACAACGCAACAAATAGGCGAATGGGCTTGGTTTTCACTTTCAGGCAACAGGTCGTATGATTGATTTTGGTTCTTTTTTGATTATTAATCAGCTACGTGCGCAAAGAGTTCACTCAACTCACAAGCGGTTTTATTAAGGGGTGCCACGTGCTAAACATTTCCGATAACAGTTTACGCGATGCATATCGGCAAACATAGAGATTAAAAATTAATGTTTCTCAGACCTCAAAATGAAATTGAGTAAAGTCTTCGTTTTATATTTATCTTAAAGATTCGTATTATTTTATGGTATAACTTGGTCTCATGAGTATTTATATGTCTCCCATTTAAAAGTATTTGCTTTCTTGATTATTTTGTGATGTTTGAAGTTGAAGAGCCTTTAAATTTTTGTATAGCAAACGTTAATTTTACATCATTTTAAAACATTATTTTAAAACTATATGTTTATACAGTATTAAAGCTGAATTCATAAATGATGAAAAAAAGATAAACAATAAACCAAAAAATTAATATTTTTTAATTAAAAATCTTTTAAAAGCGGAGATCATGCCATATAAGGAATCACTTATCAAGCGAAATAGCATACATAATCGTTCATAATAATTAGCATTTGATATTCATATCACAGTTAATGAAATCAGTTCGATAAGTGTTCAATTTAACTAATTTATCATTCTCTTACGTTCTTCTTTCTATTACGTGTTTAGTTGCCGCTGCGTCGCGTACATCACGATCTGCAATTCTACGTTGCCGCCTTCAGTTATCTGCGCCACGCCCAGCTGCACTTTGACTACGAGTTTCCACGGAAGCAGAGCGTCATGTCGTCCGAGTTGGCGCGTCTCCGCCAGAGTGCACGGGACATACTGTGCTTCGTAGATCAGACCATAGATGAAACCAATAGTTTGTATGCGCCCCGCCAGAATCAAAGCAAGCATCGTCGTGGCAAAATGCCACTCTTCAGTCGCGTCAAGACCGTGCCGCGGCTGCCCATGGAAAGGCGCCTTATGAGGTTCAAGACGCCGGTGGTGGAGCTCCACAAACAGGCTGTACTTGCGGCCAACAACAAACCTGCCGCAATTCCACGCGAACCCCATCAACTGGATACTCTTTTCCTCAAGTCTCAGTATATCGAGTACCTCAAGCAGATGACGCAACTGTTGGCCAGACAACGCAAGAAGAAATGCATCAGCACGAGTCACAGCGCAAAGAAGGCTCCAAAAGCGGCACGTATTAAATTCCCTCAGAGGCGGCCTAAGGGAACGTAATTTTAGTTCCAGTTCCAATTCCAGTTCTGAGCACATATGACAAGAACAAGGACTAACCATGTCCAATACCCAGGCTCGCTTAATTCTAAAATATTTTATTTATTCTACACGTAATTATCTACCTTTAATTAATGTACTGAAAACCATTCTCAAGAACGGCTATGACTTCCGAATCCGAACTTCGAAACGCCCATATAACATTTCTAGTAACTACATTAACTATTTATTATCAACACATTTACTATTACCTTTCTCATTTTCACATTTTTTGTTTTTATTTAATAATTATTATAAGGGTTATTTTAAGAGCTCGCCGTATTATTTATTTGCAAACACATTCCTCACACATACCAATTTCCACATTCGCTATAGACCGTAAGATACTACTCTAAATAAAAGATCGCACGACTTTTGCCTTGTATTACAAAGCTGTGATAATAGTTGATAGACGCCGCCTATCCAATACGAAAAAAGAAACGCGTACGCAAATATATCTCGCCCAGTTGCTATGAAAATGCATTACAGATCTATAAGTATTATATTTAAGGCCTAATTTTTTTTAATAAAATTTACTGTCTATACTACTGTACAACAATTATAATTAAATATATTGTACTACAAATTCAAGTACAAAACTGAACAATGCGCATTTTCTGTGGTATTCGACTAAAAAGGTCGACTTAAAAGGGGTCTATAACTTGATTTGATTTTTAACTAGTTGAGATACACAGCTGTTTTATATATGCATATTTAAGATGAAAATATTTGGATATATCCAAAAACAAATACATTCGATTTTCCAGGGGCCAGATCGTAGACAAGACAAAAAGATCAATTTAAAAATCACCATTGTTATAAAAAGTCTCTTGAAAAAAAAGGAAAAATGTATGAACAATTGTTTTAGGTCTTTAAATGTATCCATCATAGACATTTGTAATATATTTCTATCTATTTAAATTCGGATTTTGATATCCGATCAGAGCGATTTTTCAGCATAGAATTCCGATAAGATAATTTACAGATGTTGCAATGATGAAATTTCTCTGTTAATATTAGCGAAGATATTTAAAGAGATATTTATTAAAGCAGCAGGAAATCTTTAAAGTCTCTTGTGAGAGATAAAAAAGGATATAATTTTCAACAATAATTTATTGTTGATTTGGAAAAATTATAGATAATAACTGAAATGCAAAATACAAACTGGTTTCTGTATTTTCCAGTGGCTAGTACTGAACGCATTGCTGGTCAAAAACAAAAGAACAATAACACGAGAACCTTTGGGTCTCAGTAAATAAGATTCATGTTGATAGACAGCCGAGTTTCTAGTTAAGCTTAACACAATCTATTAAAATTATATTTACTATTCTATACACCGATTATCGGCCATTTTTCAGCTCGAATTGTAAACTCTTTCAATTTAAGCAGCCTATATCGTTGATGTTTAGGTGTTCATAAAAGGACAGAGTTACGAATTTAGTTGTCAACTAATTTATTTTTTAGATTTTTATTTACCCAGAGAGTGTGTGTGTGTGTGTGAGTGTGTGTGTGTGTGTGTGTGTGTGTGTGTGTGTGTGTGTATCAGCGTGTATGCGGGGGGTCCTCTATTAACGTAGCGCCATATCAATTACATCAACTCGAAATTCATTCCCACATCTCTTGACAGCAGCTGCATTGCTCATACGCAGCGTATGCCAGCGATTGCAATGCGATCGGCTTGAGAATGCAAGACAAACAAAACAAGACATAAACAAGTTTAAATGCCGCAATCGGGTATGCTTATTCAAAAGATACCCTAAGATTGCATAGACCAAGATTTTTGACTCAAAAAAAATAAATACCAATTACCCACTTGGTATTCAGAGTGACTCAGATAGCGAGTCGTATTGGTAGGCGATCAATATACCCGCTTGTGTGCACACGTATAGGGTGTACATAGAATAAAAGCCGAAACAATTTCATTTCGAATTGCTGGAGATTCTTTTTAATTGCAGAATGAAGTAAATTACGCGGCATTTATAGACTTGTATAAATATTTTATGAGCCATATAATAATTCCACAGTCGCATTGCACTGATCTCTTTGTCGTTGTTGTTGTTCATCTTGTTTTTTTTTTGTTGTTGTCATAGCTGTGGGTTTCTTCTCGACAATTTTTACGACATGAGCAGAGCGACAATTTTGTTAGTGTGTGTGAGTTTTGGCTCGGTATATTTGTTGTTGTTTTTGTTTCTTTGGTAATGTTTTTTTTTTATTTATTTCATTTTTTTGGTTTTTTTTTTTTTTTTTTTTTTTTGGGAGCGCTGGTTATTTTTTTTTAGGCTTATCGTGGCAGAGGAATCTACGCACACCCTGGACTTGAGTTGACTTGGACCCGACTCGGGGCTTCCTTTTGTGTGTGTTACCAATGTCTTTCACCTCATTGTCTGCATGTGTGTATGTGTGTGTGTGTGTGTGTGTGTGTGTGTGTGAGTTTGTCGCGGTTTCCACCACAATGGCCCTGCGCCTGCATCCGTTTATCTCACACAATCAGCAATTGTCATTAATTTCGGACGCTGTGTACGTGCTCCGATTTGTCTCTTGGATTCTCTTTTGGATTCTCAGTGACTGATTCAACAATTTAATATGCAACAGTCGCTGCCGCCGACGGCCAAGTCAGAGCAAGTCAGGCCAGTCAGAGGCGATCATCTCTCAGTGCCCCTGGGACGCAGTAAAGATACTTATCGCTTTGATTTTATTGTGGCTCCGATGCAGCCTCTTACCCTCTATCCCTTTCCTCCCCATACCCTTCCCTTGCCATCTCTTCCTCTTCACTTTTCAAAAAGAGAGAGACATGCAACTATGCAACTATGCACCATTCACCCAAAAAAAAAACTGCTGTTAAGTATTTACTCGCTCAGGTTGCTCGCTTCCTCTCATCCTTCTCTCTCTCTCTCTCTCCCTCTGTGTCTCTGTCTCTGTCAACCCTTTCGGACACTCTCAGTCCTGAAGCGCCGTTTAAATGGACTTTCCAGCAAGTGCACGTAGCGCTCATCTATCTTAACTTTTGATAGGCTTTTACGATCGTATTTATGCGATGGCCTTTATTAAATTGAAAATTATGTCTTTCTATGAGAAATGTCTAAATTGTTGTCTCTGCTTTAGTTACCTCGGATGTGTGTTTCTTTGTGGAATCTGGAACCTTTGCTGTGTGTTCCTCAATGAACTTGTGTCTGGGACATGGACTCTGACTCCGACTCCGACTCGAACTGATTTAATCTAAATGTTTATTTGGTTTCTTTTTAGTTTATATATATATAGATTTTTTTTTTTGGTTTTTGTTTTGTTTATTTTTTTTGGTTTTTTTGTGTCTTCGTTTGCTGTTGCTGTTTTGCCGGCGGTCACGTGCAGCTTCTCATAAAACTGTAGTTGCTTTTGTATGTATGTATCTTTTTTTCTGTGACAATTAATTAAAAATATCCTATTTCATTTATGTTTTGTGTGTTGGCTTGTTTTGTCGCTCTGTTATTTTTGAGTTATGTTTTCCGCTGCAGATTTATAGATAATGGCGTTACATTTATGGGCCCTAAATGCGTCTAAACCAACACACGAAAATCAAAACCAAAACCGATCCCAAACTTCAACTGGAACCCAAAGACCAACGCATTTCGCCCACTTAATGTGTTTTCCAAAAAAAAAAAAAAACAAAAAAAAATCCACTCAACTTTTTGTTTACCAGCTAAAAATGGTCAATAGTCTCCCCTTTTCATTTCATTTTCTATAAACTTTCCATTACATTTTTATTGTAGTGATTTTGATACAGTCAAATAAATTGCAAAATGTTGTTTTTATGTTTTCTCTGCGATTGTTGTTTACATTTATTTAAAAGCAATCTCAAGACAATTGCATCGAAAGTGCTGGTTCAGACTCTGACACTTCTTGGACGCCTGGGAATAGGTGTTGAAATCTCTCAATTTTGTGAGCAGTCTCAGCAGTTTCATCTTTCACAGAATTAAAAAAAAAAAACAAAAAAGAAGAAACAAAAATAAAAAAGAAACCTCCTCCATCTCGCAGCTGTGAAGCAATCAAATCATAGATTCAGCACATAAAAATATAAATATAATTTTTATAAACAATCCATAAATATATATGTACATATATAGTGCTGACATCTCTTCAAATGGGTCTTCTACAGGGCTTCAAAGTGCCAAGGTGTCGAGCGTTGTAATTACAAATCTTATAAAAAAAACCTCTTTACGAGGTGAAAGTCTAGTGACGAAAACAGTTATATGCCCCAAAATTTCTGATATCCAATTTTGTGACGAATAATATTAAGTTTTACATATAAATTATTTTAAAAAAAATTTGGCATTCAGCACATTGCGCTAAAATGTCTCAATTCTTTATATCAAATAACACTCACTGTTTTGCGCAGTGCCGAATGCAAAATTTTTTTTAAAACAATTTCAATTAAATTTTTTAAAGTAAAGCAATACATAAAAGAGCATAGATATTATTTCAATGTTGAATCCAGTTAAACTTATCCTTTTTATGTTATAAAAGCGTATAAGTAAAAAAAAAAAAAAAACATTCTTTTCTGATTCCATCACTTCAATTGAAGTTCTACGGCCATTGAAGAAAAGCCATGTAAACTAATGTTTGCTGCCTTCTGGCCAGAGCCTTAGCAACTCCTGAGGGTTTGGGCCGTGTTAATGTGCTTGTGATCTAAAGATTTGGCCCGTCTGTGCGGCGCCTTGGCCTATATAAATTATGCTCGGTTAACAATGCGGAACACTCACGGCCTTTTTTGGCTTATTGTGTGCAGTTTTCCGCTTAATAAGGTTAAAGGTGTTTCAATTGCAAAACAATAACTATTGGGCAGTTGGTTGCTGGACCCAGATCTATTGTTCACATAAAGTGACAAAAATTATGAAAGAATTTTCGAAAGGACTGAGAGAACATCAAAGGTGACGCGCCCACTTCAAAATTCCGAAACGACAATTGCATTTAATTCAATTGAGGGCGCACAAAGGGACGAGGACGAGGACAAGGACGAGAGCAGCTGAGAGTCCAAAGGACACAGGACACAGGACACGACATGGCACAACAGGACAGGACAGGACAGGACTGGACTGGACAAGACAATAAAGTGATCAATACCAGAAAAATGTTTTTAATTGTCAATGAATGAGGAATGGGAATGGGAATGCCGGACCCTTGACCTTTTGCGGCTGGCCAGCAAAATGTTGTTGTTGTTGTTGTTGTTGTTGTTGGTATGTATTACATTGTTCTTGTTTTTGGTTGTGCAATGTGCCGTGTGCATTTCTGCGCTTCAAAAAGGTGAAATAAACTTCCCACCACCCAGGTGAGGAATTCGTCGATCCAAGGACCTATAAATTTTCGACATGTACGTGTTTGGGAGTAAACTCAAACAGAGGCATATGTTTTGTGCGTGTGTGCGTGTGTGTGACAATGCTTGGAATCATTATAATTAATGGCCAGGTTGGCGCCAGCCTCCGATCGACAACGACAACGACGCGTTGATGATCGAGGCCTGTGAACCAAATCCGAACTTTGCATCTGAGTCTTGTGTTATTTGTGTTTTCTTATTATTGTTGCTATTGTAGTTGCAGTTGTTGTTGCAGTTGCTGTTGCAGTTGTTTGTATTTGTGTTTTTGTCATATTTAAAATGCACATACAGGAAACAAGCGAGCAGCGTAAATTGATGAACGTGCGCGCCTTGATGCCCTCGATATCCTTTCGAGAGAGCCGCCTTATCGCGACTTCTCATCGACGGGGAAGGCAAACAGGGCCCAGAAGGAGCCAGCCAATCGGTCAAACAGAGCCAAGAACAATCAGTCAATGGGAACACACACGCGTTGCCTTGAAGAGATGGCGAGTGAGGCTCAGAATGAGACTGAGACTGAGAATGAAAATGGGAGTGAGGATTTTGAGGGGACAGGTGACATGAGATGGCTGGGAGAACGTGCCTCACAAGTGCCTGGACAAACATTGACTCAAGCAATCCTTTTGAAAAAACGAAGGATTAGAAAGTGCGAACAACTTAACAATCAAGTGCGATGTTAACAAACAAATATTTGGCCAACAATTCGGTAATGCGACTTGCTTTCTTGCCCAACAACTCTTCGAGAGTGTGTGTGTGAGGAATGTGCTGTTATCTTCTGATCTTGTTACGTTCTCAACGTCTCAACTTGTTAACTTGGCTTAACTGAGTCCTGTCAGTTCAATAAACTATCGCTAGACGTGAGTCTCAGCTGGCTCAGTCCCTAAATGGACAATAAAATGCAAGTGCAAGTGCAAGGATGACAATCTTAATGATCATGTTGATCATGATCCCTGTAAGCCGACTGACGAATGAGCTACATAAATATTTCCAAATGAACAAGCTGGTAAAGATTTTAAAGAAATTATCATTTTAAATAATAAATCTTTTCTCGCTTTTCACTTGTCAACTATTTAGTAAAAAATATTCACTTAAATTTGACTTGATGGATAACATTTTTTAAATACATTTCATTCAGATATATTTTACATTTTAATTTATTGAATTGCAAAAAGAAAAAAACATTTTTTTATTAAATATAAGCAATATTTCAAAATTAGATTTTACTTCGACCAAAATTTTAAAAATATTGGTTTATAATTTGAATTTCATTTAACATACATTTTCATTCGAGAGATTTCATATATTTTAGTTTGTTAACAAATAATGAAAAATATTCTTAAATGTACATAAAATATGTAAATGTTATATTGTCAATATAAGTAAATATTATTGGTATAGAAATAACAATGGGTGTTTATTTCAAATATGTCTTATTAAAAAGTATACACTTTGAAATTGCCCATATGCTTTGCGTGTTTAAGTTCGCAATTTGATTAACAAATGTTAAGGCCTGGCCAAGTGAACAAGTTCCTGACCAAGTCTGGAGTCTAGAGTCAAGAGTCTGGAGCCTGTTCGCGTCTGAAGCCAAAGCAAATAGACTAATTGCCCGCGACTAATAAGACATCGTTCTCATTCAATTAAAATATCCATATCTAGTACAATTAGACGACGACAAATGTCCACATTGCGGAGACTCATTAAACTTGCACGAATTATTGCACGCACTTTGTCATACATTTTAATTTCACTTGCTGTGCACACGATACGATGCCAAAGCCAAACTAATTCCAACTCAACTCAACTCAACTCAAAGCCAAGTCAAGTCAAGTCTGTCCAAGCCAAATGGAATGAAACGAAATCGAGCCGATACCAATACCAATACTAATACCAATGCCAATAGCACTACCAAGACGACGAGTACGAAAGCCAAAGCCAGTCCCAAGTTAGCCAAGCCAAACCAAGTCAAGATCAAGACCAAGCTGCAAGTCAAAAACGAACGAGGCTATAACTAAATCGCAAACGCAATCGCATACAAAACCTGGCCAGTATTAGTTGTTGTTGCTAGTTGGCAGTTGGTAGTTGGTAGTTGGTAGTTGGATCTCAGCTGAGCTCTGTGGAAATCTCTCTGCGGCAGCAGCGTGCGCTCTACACACATTAGCAATTACGCTCATTACACTTAATTACAGAAAACTAGGAGTGCATGAAGATTTCCAACTGCGGTCCAACCGATCGTGGATGGATCGTGGAGTCGTCTCGTCTCGTCTCCAAGCTGCCTTAGATCAGTTCAGCTCAGTTCAGCTCAGATCAGTTCAGTTCAGTTCAGTTCAGTCAGCCAGGCGGCGGGTCTTCGTTTCAGTTTCGGTCTCTGTCTTGGTCTCGATCTCAGTCTCTGTTTCAGTCTCTGTCTTAGTCTTGGTCTGGTTGTTGTTGTTGTCGTTGTTGTTGTTGTTATAACAGTGCTGACTCGCTGGCTTGTGTCTTTATATGCACTTGGCCGCCGCCGCGAGGATCACGAGCATGCAGAGCAAGTGAATTATTGCAGTCTCATTATGTGCGATGAGTTATGTATGGCGTATTGCTTTCGTCGTCAGGCCACAGCCTCGTCAACATCGTCATCATCGCCGTCACCATCATTCGTTGCCTGGTTGCCAGTTGCCAGTTGCTTCGAAAGTGCTCATGTATCTGCATTGTAACATCCAAACATCCAAACATTCAGACAGCCAGACAGACATACGAGCAGCCATCTGTCAGTACCAGAGTAACAGGCCAAGACTCCATCTCCATCTTCAACTCAAGCTCCATCCCCATCCCCATCCTCATCCCCATAGCCCCACCTCCATCCCCAAGTTCAGCTCCAACTCAGTGCATGACTCCGTCGAAGAATGTAGTGTGATGGTCGCCTAAATCAAGCGTACTTAGCGAATGATTTACATTCCAAAAGACAGCAAACACACTGTTTTGCGGTATGTGATGTTATGCGAGCAGCAGCAGCAGCAGCAACAACAACCACTAAAAACAAACCAACAACAATAACAACAACCACACACACACACATACGCATGTGTGTGCTCCACTACGCTTCAAGCAAAAGCGCTCGAAATAATATTACAAGCTCAACGAATCTATAGATCCCCTACACTCGAAATAATGAAAAGCTTTTTGCAGATCTGATCTACTTAAATTTGGCATAAAAAATTACTCCGACCTTATAGTTGCATAAGAATGAAAGAATGAAATTAATCTAGCGAATACTTGAAAGAAATAAAACAAAAGAGGCAAAACAAAATCCAAACCAATCTTAAAATACCAAATTAGAAGAATATTCGTTGGAAACAATTTTGATATCGAAGAATACATTAAGTGTTGGAATTCATTTTAAGGGATTAATACGAAATAGCGTAACTAGCACTAAACGTTACCAACCACATTAAATAAGTATATGCTATGCATGTTGCAAGATCCGTCAAGGAAACATGGGAGGCGTTGAATTGAAATGTGCTACCCTTCAAATATCTTTAAAATTACTGTTTATTAGATATAGCTGTGTTTTTTATTTTTATCACTAAGTCAGTTATTTATTTTTAATTATTTTAGTTATATCCAATTATTTCCCATATCTTCTTTGTTCAATTAATTTATATTTGCAATATGCATATTAATAATAACAATAGATATTACAATATTATAAGAAGTTATAAAGAAAAGAAAGCCCAAATGATTTTACAATTTAAGTCTAAAAATACCACTGAAATCTATTAGCCAGTCCGGCAAGCTATGCCCCTGTTCACAGCTGGGGTTGGTTGCAAATTTCATAGGAAATAGAAAACGAAACGAGGTCAAAAAATAGCTTGAAGACAGAAATAAGATCGACCGAATAAAGAAAAGTATGAGAAAGAATAAGAATAGGATAAAGCCAGAAGTTGTATAAGTGTTGCCTAAGACTTTCATCTAGTTGTGATTTTCTTAGGCTTTCCAAAAATGATTGCAACTATTGTTAAATCAATTACAAATTTGTTTAAACATTCTTAAACCTTTAAGCTTCCTTATTTTATCTACATTTAATATAACATTTGTACACGGACTTTAGTTGATGTTAATTACAAAAGAATTAAAATAAAAGAAATTCATGTACACAGACTTTAGATTCAGTAAACGTATAATAAATAAAGTCGAAAGTTTTCTCATTCTATAATATTATATCGAGAATAAATCAAGCGCTTCCAATGTGTGAGGTCCATTAATATTTTAGTGGATGTTAATAAAAGAAGAATACATTTAATAAATAAAAAGTGGTCCCATGAGAATTGCATAAAACTTTTGTAAACAGTTGACGTTGAGTAAAGAAGAAAATATTTAATAAATAATACAATTTGGAAAATAAATAAATTAAAAAAAAAAGATGTTCAATAAATAAGAGTTGTAAGTTCTCCGATTTTTATTATAGTATCTCTGAGGTCCATCGGTATGCCATGGAAAACGCATATAGTATTTTTAAATAAATTTTTGTTGACATTGAATAAAAAAGAAAATATTTACTAAACAATAAATTAAATATATAATTATAATTAATTATAATTAATTAAAACTGTTTTCGCTATTTTATTGTATCTTACCAAATAATAAAACTTTTGAAAACAGTGTTTAGTTTAAGAAATAATTAATTGAATAATAGTTGTTAGCTCTCTTATGTCTCATGTCTGAGGACGATCGATATGCCGTGAGAAACGCACTGTGTGGCAAGCGATAATAAGCAGCAACCACTGCCAAGATACGGCGGCAGTTTCCGTCACCGTCACCGTCGCCGTTTACGTTGCCGCTGTGGCAGTCGCAGTCGCTGCGTTGCATCGTCGTATCGTCGGATGCTTCGTCGCATAAATATCACCAGCAATTACTCAGTCATAAGTTTGCTGCCTGCTCGTTTGCTGTCATGACATGAGTAACTTTGCTCGACGCTCACTTTATAAGGCAACCTGGACCAGGTCGGAGAAAATGGGACAGGGGTTGGGATTGGGGACTTGGACTGGGACTGGGACTGGGACTGCGACTGGGGATGGTATTGGGGATTGGGGACTGGGGACTGGGACAGAGACTTTGGATGGAGCTTGGAACTCTGGCATTGTCTGGGCAGTGGCGATGCGCCTGCGCCAAGTGTAGAGCTTTCAGCTCCTTTAATGCCAGCCGCCTCTCTCTCTCTCTCTTTCACTGTCTTACACCCAGTCTCAGTCTCGTTCTCCTTCTCCTTCTCCTGCTGCAGTCTCTCTCTGTGCCCAAGTTTGCCGCTAGGCACAGCAGCCGACATGGAGATGTATGTCTGGAGATGGAGTTTCGGCCGTGGCTTTGCTCTGTCTTGTCTGCGGTGTTGGCTTGGCAAATTTTTACAACTTTTATAAACAGCTCGTTGTGTCGGCAACTGGGCGGTAATTTGTTAAAGCTTCCTTACTTTTCAACACTCGAAACGCGCCGCAACGAGCTCAACTTGCAGCTCAGACTGAGTCGACTCGAGTAGAGTTGCGCTGAGCTGAGCTAAACAGGAGGCCTCCAAAAAAGCAAAGCATCTGCATCTGCAACACACAGACACACAGGCATACATACATCTTTTAATTGTGCCCCTTGACTGAGAGAGACTTGCCTCTCTGCTCTTTAGATCCTTGCGCATGCGCCATGAACGCTTTTTAGCCGCTTGGCTGCTACTTTGTCTTCTGGCGCGCATGATGATAAATTTACGTGGCAATCCATCTAAGCGATACAGTCCCCCGATCATCATCAGCATCAGCAGCAGCAGCAGCAGCAGCATCAACATCAGCATCAACATCAGCACCAGCGCCCTGGCTAAGTAGGTCCGCCGTCATTCATAACACAGGGCAACACTCACACTCCCATGGACATAAGCACTTGCTTCCTCAACACAAATCAACAGGATGACGGAGCTGACACAGGTCCGAGTTTCAGTCACCATCTCCATCTCCGTTTCAGTCTGATTTTGAGTGTGAGGCGCAGGCGAAACGCATCGCACAGTGGTTATAAAACTTAAATTATGCACTGAAAAAGTATCAGTCCTTAATTCAAATTTCAAATTCTTAATTCTAGCATATATTTCTTAAGAATGTTTTCAGGATATTATTCCAAAAAAAAATCACAATATACGGAAAAAAAGGAACCAACTCATCATCAGTCAAAAAGTAAAGAATATTTGATTTTACTAAAATAATCCCCTGTTAATCAAACTGATTGCTGAGAAGGAATTAATAGTAGAACTTGAACACAGTATTTAGTTTGATTGGATATCACCGAAATTTTGACACCGATTGGGATTGATTTTATCTCGAGATCGCGGATTTTTTTCTGTGTGCATATTATTATTCATTTTATTTCCCAAATACAGTCGAACTTTCCTAACTCGAATCACCATTGTCCAAAGAAAAAGTTCGAGTTAGGGAGATATTCGAGTTATAGAGTTCTTTTTCCTTAGATTATTAATTTTACTGCCACTCATTTAGTTCGAGTTACAGAGAAATTCGAGTTAGAGAAGTTCGAGTTAGGGAAGTTCAACTGTACTTATATATATTGTTTTATTATTCATGCATTTTAATAAAAATATTTGTATCAATGAATTGTAATATCGTCCGCAAATTTAATACGTTCTAGATAAAGTCACGATATGTGTAAAATTATATACATGTATTGGATCATGCAAAGATGAGCATAATATTGAAAAGAAGAAAAAATTACACCATTTTTTCTTTTTAGTTCCGAGTCTAATCTTACGTTTGATGTATGTAAGTTCGAGTGATAATGTGTGCCCTTGCATGTATGTAATGGAATTACTTGTTTACGAAATTCTGTCTCAAATCTTCATATTTGGAGTATTCCCTTCTTAAGTAAATTCATTTAAATTTTAATATTGAAATAAATGTTAAACAGTATTAGTAAGATTAGCATTACATCATTTTCGAAAATATTTAATACACTTTTGACATATCGAAACATATGTTTCGCCTTTTTCAACAACTGTTGACCACTGTGCCAGGCAACGCAATGCAATGCAACGCAACGTTGACTGTATGTAACTTCAACAGAGCCTCAGGCATTTCGGCTGCACGTTGTCTTCTCGGAGGTTGCCAAGCCCAATCACCAGGTCCAGGTCCAGGTTCAGGTCCGGCTCCATCTCCAGGTCCCAGTCAGATGTGGAGCCTTGGCACTGCCACTGACTCAATGAAAATGTTAAGCATCTTTCACTAACATTAATTTTTATTTATTTATAGCTTTATTTTATTTATGTATTTGCTTTGTGGGCCCAGCTCGGGAGGCAAGACTCTGCCAAGTTTCGAGTGCTCGGCATTTTACCACGTCACTGATAACCGCCCTTTGACCCCTTTGCAAGCACACACACACACACACAAGAATCAAGTTCACGAGTTGCAAATTTGATAAGAGAGTCTCTTATCAGTGACGCAGTTCCCGTTAGCACTGCATTTTCGTACTCTCTGCTCGCAAGCAGAGTCAATAACCAGCAACAAGTTACCATATACAGTTGTTGTTTTGTTGTTGTTGTTGTTGTTGTTCAGTTCACGCCGACGACACGCCGTGATGTGTGCGGGTTTTTCTCATTTTTTCTCTGTTTTATATTTTCAGCGCAAAAAACAACAAAAAATTCAATGAATTGATCATAAAATTGCGAGAAACTCTGTCGTTTTTCTCAGAAAAATTAACTGTGCGAGTAAGCTTGAGACGGTTGTTGTTTTCGTTGTTGTTGTTTTCATTCATACTGTTGTTGTTCATTTTGTTACCGGTTGGCAAAGGGCGCCACGCAGGTACTTCATTAAAGTGGCCACGACATTTTTTTCAGCAGAGTTTAAAAAAAAAACAAATAAATTTTTGTAAACAAGTAGGAGTTCTTTTAGCGAGCGTGTTCGACTTTTGGAGAGCCTGTAAGTAAATCAAAAGTAACCAAATAAAGTATTATTTATATTTTCCAAGATAGAGATACAATAAGATCTTGAAATGGAGTTTGTTAACTAAGATATTTTTATACATTTATTACCTATATTACCCTTATATGTTTTTATTGTTTAAGTTTAAAAAGTCAAATGGCCTTGTTGCCTATGGTAAAAACTAAAGACAGCTGACAAATAAGTAGTAGTAAATTCATAGTTTCGCATGTAGTAGCAGAGGTCTCAAAAAATGCAAATTTGACAATTAGTGATCTATTTATTAGATTATAGACTTTTGAATTCGGTGTTTTAATAAAGATTTTGAAACATTGGAAACATTGACAATTTATTTTTCAAGTTTCGCTTCGTTCTATTGTCATGTTAATGAGATAATTAATATTTTAGTTTGAATTTCTCTTAAGATTGACACACTAATTAACACTATAAATAAGTACTATAACATTATCGACATTTGAGGGAAATTTTAGCAATCTAACACATCTGGCAAATGTGAAAGAGATCTTTGAACTTCCTTCAGACGCTTATCAACGGCGTTCAGGTCTGTCCCCCTCAATAAAATTTGAGTGAACAATGTGAATATTTGTTGCTGTTGTTGCTAGAAGTACAATAACAGCACAAGCATTCGTCGACTTGGGTATTTCCGTTTTATTGCAGGGCCAAAAATAGGCGTTGGAACAGAAAAAAACCCGAATTGCGTCAAAGAATCGGAGCATTAACGTTAAACAAGATATATGTGTATATATACATTGCCCTTAGATTTATGCAATAATATGGTTTATTTGATTTACTTACAAATATAGCGGAAAATATTTGATAGCAGTTGGCCGATTTCCGGCCATTTATGTGGGCAGCCAACTCCGGAAATTCCATCCGAATTCCTTTCTAACTAGCATTCAAACGCAAAATGTAGGCAATTGCTTGAATTGACATCTATATATTTATGTGTAAAAGCCCACAGAAGTAAAACACTTAATACCAGGAATACGAATGCGAATACAAATATAATGCCTAATCTAATCGTGAACCGCGAATATATTTTTTAAATTCCTCAACTAAATTACACGGAAATTTGTCTCTAATAAATTTGCCACTCTCTTTGAGCTGCTTAACACGAGGCTCAGTTGCATTTCTGTCTCCAAAACTTGCACAACAAATTAAAAGTGAAAAGTGTTGTGTTCTTTAAAATATTTAAATAAATTACACTCTATCACACAAGATATTAAGATATTTGTATGTACAATAATTTGTCTTATTGAATTTATGAATAATTTACTTTAATTTATTTAAAAGAAACATTAGGTTACCAGCAATAGTATTCAACTATGAGCGACCCAGTTCTTGTAAGTGATTAAATAAAATAAATGTTACTTCAAAATGTATGGTTGGTTTTTAAAACTTTTAAATATATATTAAGTATGTTCAAATGTAAAAATAAAATAATATATAGGTGTATTGTTAAATACTTAGCAACAATTTGATTATATGAATAATTTTTTTTTTAAGAAATAGTTAATCTCAATTTTGTTCAAACATGTTTTATTATATATAAGAAACTTCAATAAAATAGGAAATAAACAAAAAAACTTTATTTTTGTAAAATAATTTAACAAATACTTTAAAAATCAAATCAAATTGTTTCGGAAATTATTGTGAACAACATGAACAACTCGCTGGCTGATGTTGTATATATATATATATTCCATAAAATACAGCGAAAGCATCCCCCCCCCCCCACGAGATTATGATGCAAATTGTTGAGGTAAGTCCCCAAAATGTGAGAGTTGTAGAATTTTATGTATGCATTTTGATTCACTTGCTGAATCTGCGTGCACATCAATCAAAAGGTACGAGTAGTGTTACGTGCCTCATTGGCATCATCCTGTGATTCCCACGCTGCCTCGCATACAAATCTCTCACTCTTAATTATTTTATTTTTGTATATTTGCTAACAAATCTATTAATATGCAACAACACCTACTGACAATGCCAATTACCATAAAATACCCGTAAGCGTTGTTGGGGATTTTTCCCAATCACTCCTCCCACAACTTTCCCCAATGGGCGTCACTTACATGCAGCAACCCCTCGCCAAAAAAAACCACACTATTGAGGCACTATTGAAGTATTCTACGCACACAGAAATAAAAATCTGAAATCCCACAATTAAGTAATTTTTTATTTATTATTTTTATTTATAAATAAATAAATTAATTCATTTATTCATTTATTTATTTATAAATAAAAATAATAAATAAAAAATCCGATGCGGTGTCCAAAGTTAGGCAATTCCGGATTTATAGAAATCGACTGAAAAATACTTTATCCAATTACGATATTACAATTCCTTTTCCGCAAATATTTTTTGATTATCATGATTCTATAAGAATTGTTTCAGTAAAATCAAATTTTTTGCCTTTTTTCACTATTGTAATGCTGAATAGTTGCCATTTTATTCGAATATAATAAAAGAACTTGAACTTTAGAATGGATTTCTTTGCCGTGTAGAGCATCTTAAAGCAGCTGCGGATCTGGCTACCCCTTCCCCCTTCGCTATTCCACATACCGCAACCTGCGGCATTTCCTCAGCGCCAGAATAGTATGCGAGAGAGAGAGAGAGAGAGACAGAGCCCTTCTAAGCAGGGGGAGTGGTATGTAGTGTGTGTGTGTGCGGGGTGCGGAGAGGGCGGAGGGGGGTATGAGGGGGTATAAGCCAATTGCTTACACAAGCAAACCATTTGAACCGTTTTTAATTTCGTTTGCTTTGTCTAAAGTCGGTTTTTTTTGTCTTTGGTTTTATTTTCTTTGCTTTGGACTTTTGGACTCTTTTGGAGGATGGAGGCGAAGACGAAGAAGTGGAGAGCTCAGTTTTTTATGATGGGAAACATTTTGTGTTTTGAGTTGATGTTGTTGTTGTTGTTGCCGTTGTTGCTGCTTAAATCATGTGAATGTGGCAACAACAGCTCTTGGACATTTCCAGTGTTAACTTTGTTGGTGGGCAAACATCAGGCAAACATACACAGACCCAGACCCAGAGCCATAGCCGGACTCAGGCTCTAACTGTAGCTCCGTCTTCGTATTCGTCTTCGTCTCTGCCTCTGACTCGAAGTTTGACTCTGACTCTGACTCTGACACTGACTGTGGGCCAAAGCTGTAACCCATCCATAGATGGGTTTTAAGTCTTGTTGTTGTTTAGTTTTTTTAGTATAATTTTTTTTTTTTTTTTTGTTTCGTTTTGTTTCGTTTTGTTGTATAGTGTTTTGTTTTGTTTTGCCTAATGACAAAGACTAATATTTTCTTCCTGTGACATATCTCTTTTCATGCACTGAAATTGACTTCAACTCTATTGGCAGCGCTGTCAGCGTCGGCGTCAGCGTCAGCATCGCTGTCGTTGTCGTTGTCGTAGTCGCCGCTCCATTTACGGGCGGTTGTTATCGTCATTGTCGTAGCAGCATTTTATGGAAATTATTTGTTGCATTGCGCTGCTAATGTGTTAAAACAATATGCCCAGGCCGCCTGCACATTTGCTTTGCTTCTTTTGTGTGGCACAAATAAAATGAGGAAATATTTACACAAGCGGCGGCGGCGGCGGCGGCGGCGGCGTTGGCAACGACAGCAACAACGACAACAACAACGACAACAACAACGGCAACAACAACGACGACAACGACAACCAGCTGTGCACGGCACGCCCCTGCCGCCCCTGTGTCTCAGCTCTTAGCTCAATTTGCAAGGCAACGACAAAATGTCTAAAGTGTCGTGTCTAGGACCACCCAGACCAACCAGCGAGCCAACAACACAGTCAGAGTTTTAGCCAGAGTCCAAATCAGAGTCAAATTCAGAGTTCCAGTCCGAGAGAGTTGCCTTCTTCTTCTTACATCACAGCAGCCTGCAAGGTGCTCTCAAGAAAAAAAAAACAACTCGCTCGCTCGCTCGCTTTTCGATCTTGGCAGGTAATGTCAATAGCTCAATGCATCAATTAACTCCCACAGAGCCAGGTGTCCCAGGTGTATTGACCATGGCTAATCGCCCAAAAATTGAAATGTTCTTTGGGCTCATTGTGCAAATTTACTTGCCTCACCTGGCGTATACGCAATGGGAGATCGAACACAAGTTTCCCACAACAACAATTAAATTATTGTCAAAATAAATAAATTGATGCTTTTTATTTTAAGCAATTACTTTACTTTCGATGTATGTTTAAATGTATCCCGTCAAGCCAAAGGGCATTGGGATCAGTGCTGCCGCTTTGGAGTTTCTTACCGTTACACAGAAAGAAAAACTATTCTTTTTGCAAATAAAAAATTTTTGATTTAAGAATGTATTTTTTAAGTATGTCTGCAAGGCATTTTAAACATTTGAAAGGTGAATTCATAAATGGAAAAATCCCACAATGAAAAGAGAGAATTATGCAAGTTTAGCACCGAAAAAATAGTGAAACTAGTTGCGCATCTCAAAGCCAATTTTTAAAAGCAGAGTCTTCAAATATTTTCACTGTTACCCAAAACTTTAAAATATTTTTGTCCGAAATGCTAGATTCTTTTAATCGAAGCAACGCTCATCTCTTCACCCAAATCTTTAAAGTGTCAATTTAAAGCTATATTTGTATTTATATTTTTATTTTCCGGAGCTACGGTTATCAAACTGCTTTTTTAACTGCCTCCTCAACTGTTTCGTCAACTGCTCATATTGTCAGACATATCTGGGCAATATGAAGAAGATGAAGCACCCAATAAGAGCTTATATATCCCATTGCCTACTCGCTTATTGAAAAAATTAAATTGCTTCTGTTTGACAGTTTGTCTAACATATTATTTATGCGGAAAGGGAATTGAAAAATCGTACTCGATTTAAGAAATTCCGAGATTAACTCAAGATTTATTGAATCTGTGCAGATTTGGTGATCTTTTTTCTTTTTTTTTAAAGTTATTTGCGTTTATATTCTCTTTTGTAATAATTGAAAAATCTTTAACTTTACTGATATTGCTAAGTCTAAAATATGTTAAAACGCAATAAAACACGTCTTATTTCCTATTATTTAAGTAAATGTCTTGAAATCCAATTTAGAAATTAAACAAACATAATAGCATTTAATGTCTATTTAGTCATTGAACTATACATACTAGAGAGTCTATCTCTTTATTTGATAAAATTATTAAATTTTGATTTAAATAAGTTTGGTTTGCAATTTATAATTTTTTTACATTCTTTTTTTTTTCATTTTAAACATTTTGGTGTTTGAATAATTCCTTTTAAAGCTAAAATCAGCACTGATTGTGGTACAGCCGACTTCCCATCACTCTCTCTCACTCACACACATACTTATCGTCACACTTACAGCAATGAATACATACTCGTACTCTACAGCCACACACTGTACGTACAGCATTAATCACAAATCAAATATATACAAATAGAGCAGAGGCAGATTCCGATTCCACACACGGCGCAACACTTGACAATGACACAATGCGTCAACTTTGGCGGCGACTCCCGACTCCGGTTGCACTTGCTGCGCCCATCGGATCGGGCCAAAAGAACTGCCAACGAGTGGCTAGAGACTGAAGACTTGAGACTGGAGATCAAAGCAAGAGTGCCTCAATAATGATAATCATGATCATCATCATCATGCGGACAGATCTTCTACTTCTACTTCTACATCAGACACCGTCAGACTCCTCTCTGATGATTCTGACATGCACAATAGCAACAACAATTTCAATATGACAAACAAGAAGAAGAAGCAGATGGAGAAGATGGAGATGGAGAGGAAAAAGATCATAGTATTAAGCTGGGATTGCTTTTTTTTTCATTGCATTATGTGGGACATTTAATAAAATTTTCTGATGATTTGTACCCTTTTAAGGACTCTCAATCAATGTGAGCCACCTGCCTCTTTCTCACTCTCTCTCTCTCTCTCTCTCTCTCTCTCTCTTTCTTTCTCTCTCGTTCTCTCTCACTCACACTCACTCGCTCTCTCTCTCTCCATCTCTTTGAACGTTGACGGTCCACACTTGGTGAAAAAAAGTATTTTGTACGCCTCGTTTATCTTGACATGAGATGATAATGTTGATAACGATGAAGATGAAGATGACGATCATGATGATGATGATGATGCGCTTGGACTGACGGTCGGTTGACGTTTGTGGCTGACGTTGGGCAAAGCGGCTTAAACGCTAGCTGCGATTGGGATTAGCCTGACTCGAATCAAATGCCACACATTACACATACGCCGCGTGCGCCAATTCGACTTTCTAATTCGATACGCACAACGAGGCAGCGAGGCACACCCACACACGCACACACACACGCACACACATACACACATACACACAGTGTGTGCATCTTCTTGTCACTGTCACAACAACACCAGCAACGAGAACAACAACAATAATAATAAGAGTTGAGCGACAATCGTCGCACGCGTTCAAAAGGTTTGTGTATTTGCTATTGTTTGCCAGAGCCCAAGGAGGAGAGAATAAAAGAGAAGAGAGAAGAGATTGAGGGCAAAGGCAAACCAAAGGCAAACCAAAGGCAAAGGCGAGGCCAAAGCGGAACTGATCAAAGTCATTCAAACATGAATGAAGTTCATTAAAAACTGATCAAATCTGTTGAGCGAGAACAATGCAAACAAGACAAGAGTAGAAAAGATGCTGATACAACAAACGAGCCAAAGGCAACAACGACAACAACAAGCACTAGGGGGAAAAGTTGAGGGAAAGATGCTGATGCTGATGCCGCTGCCGACGCGTCTCGACATCGACGTCAACGTCGACTGCGCAGCTGGCAGTGACATTATTGTGATATGCGTCAATTGTGAGTGTTATAGCAGGCAACTCTCTCACTCTCTCTGTCTTAGACTTACATGCGTCCTGGGTGGGTTCATCTCGCCTTGGTGTCCTCCTGGAGTCCTGTGCGTTTTTTCCTCTCGCTCTCCATATATCGATCTCGATCTCCGTCTCCCTCTCTCACTGCGTGTGCGTCTTTCTTTAATTGAATTTCCCCTGGCTTGTTCTTTTCAATTCTCACTCTTGCCATACAAAATGATGACATTTCCTGATATTTGTTTCGCTCTATTGACAACAGCATCAGCAACAAAGGACTAACAGGACAACAAACTACAAAACTACAGCACACCTGAATAACAATGTCACCGACAATGTATATTGAATGTACGTACATATGTATGTATGTTCATTTATGTGTATGTGTGTGGCAGCATCTTCTTGCCCCGAAGCGGCAACAACAGCAGCAACGTAACATAACGGAAGTGTTAACGGTGTTTGCTTCACAAACTGCCAGAAAGATCCACTTTACAACGGTTTTATCAATTGACAGTTGAAACTTTCACATAGTAATTATATGCAGAATTGAGCCATTACTTATTTGCATCAAGTAAAACTCAAAACTATATTTTTTAAATAAAAATATAATTATAATGGTAATTTTAATGAATTTTATCAAATGTTTTTCTATAAAAACAAGTCCGGCTTCTGTCTGTCCGTATTATATTAATTAATTAATTTATTATATTTGTATAACTTTATTATTCGACTTGTCTGTCGTCAAACAAAAAAAAAAAACCCCACATCCCATTCTTATCTTTCCTTTTAATGCTTAATTTATTTTTTTAATATTTCTTTTTAATAGTGGTTTGGGCATTTTCAGTAATTTTATTTGGCTACTTGTTTAGTTTATTTAATAATGTGATCAAATTATCGCTTACGCAATTGAAATTGAATATGCTTAATAAAATAAGTATTGGCTGATTAAGAGCAATAAATGATTTTTGTTTTTTCAAAACACCCCAAACACACTAATCAAAATTTGATATTCATTTATTCTTTAAAATTCCTGCAAAAGACTGGCATTATTTGCTATGACAAAATCATCGTATAATATTTATTTAAATTATATTATACAATACATAAAATATATAAAATTTAATATAAATAAATATTATTTTATTCGCATAGTTATGCAATATAAAATGAAATGCTTACAATGTCACTGTAACCGTTAAATCTCTAACTTCCCCTCATGGGGAAGAAGGCCAAGGCTAAGGGTAGTGGAGGGAGGAGCTAGGACGGTGGAGACAGCAGGTAGAAGGTAGAAGGTAGGAGGGAGGACTAGGCTGAGTTGGCAGATCACGAGTCCACATAAATCAAGTGACAACAACGCGATGTTGACGCCGTGTTGAGTGTGTCACTGGTGCAAGATGCCGATGCCGATGCCGAGGAGAAAGAGATGGAGATCTGAAGATGGAGATGGAGATGGCGATGAAGATGCTGTGCCGGTGATTATGACGACAAACCATAAAATGCAGACGAGGATGAGGTCGCGAGTTATGTCGTCGTGGCTTCCAGGAATACGCATTTGGCCAGGGACGCTGACCAGGTCCTAGACTTGGCTTAATCCACGCACCGCACCGACCCAACGAAAATGAAATTGAAATTGCGAATGCGAATGGGAATGAAAGCGAAACGAAATGAAACGAAACGAAACGAGACGCGAGTGCGACACTAAACACAACACAAACAACAACAAAAGTCCTATGTGCAAAATGCAAAACAATATCATCATAAAACGCAAACGCAGCTCGCCCATGTCCAAAAGCAAACCAAAACCAACACCAACATCAACATCAACACCAACACCAAAAACCAAAACTCAGTCTGAGTCCATGTCCGAGATCGAGTCTCACGTCCAAGACCAAAACCAAGACCAAGTCGTCGTCACTCGTGACCGCTATAAATCGATGAAGTCATTGTGTGTGCGGCGACAATC
This sequence comes from Drosophila quinaria, assembly GCA_035047525.1. Classification (NCBI taxonomy): domain Eukaryota; kingdom Metazoa; phylum Arthropoda; class Insecta; order Diptera; family Drosophilidae; genus Drosophila; species Drosophila quinaria. The sequence goes on along the minus strand of JAWNPO010000455.1, from coordinate 13,987,943 downwards.
CTGCCAGCTAATAGTGTGTGCAACAGAGACAGAGAGAGAGAGAGAGAGAGAGAGAGAGAGAGTGAGAGAGAGAGAGTGAGACAGAACAACAGACCTAACTGTGTGTGAACGACTCAGAGAGAGATAGACAATATTCGAACGACGCGTCGCCTTTGCCTTCTCTCATTTTTATTTTCATTTTCGTACTTGGTTCGATTTTATTGCCACCTCATAAAAGTAGCATAAACATGTTAGTAGCCTGTTGCTACCAACCGCTACTTAAGTTAGTTGCCAACGATGCCTCTTCTTCTTCTTCTTCTTCTTCTTGCGCCCCTTTTGCTGTTGTTGTTGTTGTTGTTGTTGTGTGCGCACTGCAGAGATTTACGAATTTGTTGCGCTTTTCATTAGGCGATATTTTTGTGTTACAACATCACTCAGTTTTGAGTATTTAATTGTTTTTGATACCCTTCCATCATGATTAAAAGCAACTTTTCAACAGTTTTATCGTAACTCAGTTTTTCGTTTGCTTTTCGGAGCAGTTTATCTTCAAAAAGTGTGCTTCAAATATATCAAATATATTAGATCATTGCTGTTTTACTTCGTTTGACTTCGATTTAGCAATTACAGATAGTGTTTTTTATTAAACTATGAAAATCTCATAATATGTACTTTGCATAAAGATGAAAATATCATCACTTTTCACAAAATCAATTAGGGTCAAATGAACACCCTAAATGTGTTTATTTTGTCTATTTGAAAATGTTGTCTCTGAAAGATCTAGAAATGACCCGAATGCAGAGAATATCAATGTAGATGTCTTTACTCAGATGATATTTCGTAGCTCATTTATTTTCTTTTCAGCTTTATTAATATTATTTTATATATACATACATATATATATGTATACATATATATATTTTTTTTTTTTTGATATTTGCTTTTACCTCTTCAGCCGTTGTTCTTGTGAAGTTTTTCCTTCAGTGTCAAAGTGTAATAAAATATTACTCATGGTAATTACAATTTTTGTGCTGTGCTGTTGTTGTTGCTGTCGCTGCTTTTATTTTCGCTGTCGGCTCAAGTTCAATGTGTACGGTAGCAAGAAGAAACAAAACTTTTTGCTTTTTGTTTTTTTGAACAATTAAAAAGTGTTTTGAGGTGCTTAAAAGCCCAGTAACAACAGAGCAACAGCAACAGCACTCGTAGCAACAACTAGGCAGGCTCGTCTGAGCCATAAACTTAACAAAAGTGCTGCTGGCGACAGTTCAACGACATGTTTATTAAGTCATACGCAAAATTTGTTAGGCCTGCCAGCGAGACCCAAAACCCCAGACCCCTCCCTTTGCCACCCACCACTCCCCACTCACCACTCTTCACTGCCCAACAACTCCAACTTTAAGTTTGAAAATTCAATCCCAAAGCCCGACTGTTAACTGAGAACTCACTTTGGGATTTATGTGGCCGCACTCTACGAAATTACATAAATGACCATAAAAGTGTGTGTTAATAAAACAACAACAATAACAACAAACAAGAAAAAAAACAACCACACACAGTCGACAAATTATATAATTAGTCGCTGCGACAGCAACAGCAAAAGCGACTGAGAAGTTCGTGATTTACATTCTCAATTCGAGACCGGAACCATATGAAAAAAAACATACGCAGAAGCTTAACATACACACATACACTCACACACACACATACACACACACACAAACACACACGCATCTTCGTGCATATCGAATTTATCAATAAGTTGCACGCGAACTTTTCAAATTATCAACAGAACAATTTTTATTGAGCTTCTGATATTTGACACTTCTTAATTTCGTGGAGCGTAAAAATAATAATAGTAATAATAATAAAAACAACAATAACCATAACAATGATAAATAAATAAATAAATAAATATCGCTGCAATTGTAAACAATAACAAAACGTAAATAATAATAATAGCATTCAACAAAAACAATAACAAATTTATCAATCAATAAATAATAACAAATTAAATGCCAAGCACTTAAAAATGCATATCACACGCGCCATTTGACAAATTAATTAAAGCCGCTTTATTTGTTTGTTAGCCAATTGAGTGCTATTGAAGCCGACAATCGACATGGAATTCGAAATCGGCATCGAAAGCGAAACTGAGATATTGGTATTGAAATTGAAATTGATTTAGATGTTAATGTTGATGTTGAAATCGTAAACGTAGCTCACTTTATGGCATTAGGCAAATTAATATAATGCTTGTGAATTTGTGAATGCAAATTTTTAAACAGATCCATAAAGACTTTTGTATTGCAGCTGAATTTAATAAGAATCTTACCATATTCTTGTATGATTTTTAAAATGTAGACAAGCAATTTGTCCTAAGTTGTATTTAATAGCGAATAGAAATGTTAAACTGTTAAGCTGAATTTTATTGGAATTAAGCTCTATACATAATTGCTAAATGTAATTTTGGAATGATTTATAAAAAACTAGGGGAATACTCGACTGTCGGAGACCCCTTACTTACTATAGAAAAGCAAACATTGCTCAAAAAAAATAATAATATTAATATTATATTAACATAAGTATTCGAGAAAGAGAGACATTTCCTGGATCTCTTAATAATAAACCAAAACAAAATTATATAGTTAATATTTATATATTAATATTAATATGACATTAATAAATCTTAAAGCATACAAAAATAAAACATCTGTCCAAGGCGAGATTCGAGCCCATGAACAAATTTAAAAATATTTAATTAAATGAAATATATTTTTTAATTTGTTTATTGACTTACACATTCCTAGCGAAACAAGGACATACTTAAATTTAATACTAAATTTATTGAAATATGCAAACATGTTTAAAAAAACTAGGAACGAAAGAAATCAATTTATCTTAAAAAATATATGTTCTAGTTAATTCATTTAAGTGCTAAAATACTAATGCGATACAATTTAAAGAACTACATGAAAATAATAAAAATACATCTTGAATTATTAAATCGAAATTGAATTGAATTCAGTTGAGTTGAGTGTGTCAACAAATTATTATTGAATTATCGCATTGATCGGTTGTCAAATAAATCTGATAATTGATTTGCCACTTGACAGTCGATTGGGCAAATTGTTGTCAATGATTGCCATGTCATAAACACGATGTTTCCTTCCTCTCTCTCTCTCTCGCACACACAAACTTGATGTCTCTCTCTCGCAGTTCATCTCTCTTAATTTCATTGCGAGACAGCCCAGCACAGGAATGTTCCAAGAAAAACTGCAGCGAAACAATAAAAAAAAGAAAAGAAAAAGAAATTGTAAAATAAAAAGGACAATAGCAAAAAGTGGCAGAGACGCAAGCAGAGGCATAGACAGAGCAGACAGGGGCAGAAAACAATAGACTTGGTCAAGAGACAAAATGCAGTTATCTGCATTATGGCTAAAAACTGTGCACAAAGCCATCGAACAGGACGAACCAAAAATGCCCCGAAAAATGATGGGTTATTAAATGTTGTTAATCTCTTGCCCCGTCCCCGACCCCGTCCCCGACCCCGACCCCTACCCCGACCACGGCCAAGGCCCTCGGCAATATTCAAATTTCATGCCGCAAATGTGCAACAAAAAAAAAGAAAAAAAGAAAGAAAGAAGTAAAACAAACATATAAAGACCAGGTAGAGAGCAGCTATCTTTCTATCTCGCTCTCTCTCTCTCTCTCTCTCTCTCTCTCGCTCATGAGCTCGATTGCCACAAGGCAACCACCGTTATGACCAGGCCAGGACAATAGAGAGTCAGGCAGGCCAGGAGTCGTAGACGGAGACGGAGGCCCAGAAAAGAAACAGAAACAGAACCAAAACCCGAGCGAGCCTCTGCCATTTGCCTTTATTGTGCACGCTGTTTAAATATTTACGAAGTTTTACAATATTTATGACAGCTAAAAACATAACAACACCTACTTTAGGCCCAGACCCTTTGGCCCTTGGCTGATGCTTTTTGGTTGTTGGTTGTTGGTTGATGGTTGATATTTGAAAAATGGGGACACTTGACACTGAACAGAGGTCGGCTTAAAAGCAGCTCGAGCTGGCTTAACTAACACGGCCAACATCTTGCTGGCCGGGCTCGATTGCAATCAATAAACGGCTTAGTCACAGCGGCAGCATCATAATATTCAAATATTTTTGCTAAGTTATTGTTGTATTCGTTTTCGCTGTTTTCGATCTTGTTGCTTGTTGCATTTGAAGGTCCGGTCTCTAATCCATTTGCATGTCAACACTTTGGCCAAGAACAAAACGAAAAACGATAAACGAAATATGAAATATGAAAAATGAGAAACTGCCGCTTGGCTCTTTGCTCAACAACTTATTGATGGCACTCAGTGAGGACAGCTTCCGTTTTGGCCGCTTCTGTTAATCCCGAATCGGATCTTGGCCTAAAAGGTGCCACTAAGCGCCCTAAACGAAGCTTGGCGTACTTGGCTCAATAAGCCAAGGCATTAAAAAGTAAATTTGCCTAAATCCGCTTAACACAAAGCAATGGATTATATTGCTGAGGAGCTTAGCCACATTTTGGCTAGACAAGTGTAGTGTATGAGTACTTTGTGGGCTACTTAGCCCGGCTAAAAGGCGGCTCATCCCGCACTTGCCAAAGTTCATTGAGTTAACTATTGTAGTTAGCTTAGCCAAAGTGTATTTGGTCTGCACTTGGCTCGGACTCAGTTACTCTTACTGTTTCTATCGTCCACTCATTGATGGCATCTCAAGGCCAACACTGCTAACGTTTTCATTAAGCCCACCTGCGTGTTATTGGCCAATGGCCAATGGACATTGGACCAGGTAGGCAGGTGGAGGCGTTGGACAACTGACGACTTCTGACTTCGACAACGACTCCTTGTCGATGTTGATGCAGCTGCCTCCTCCCTCTCTCTCTCTCCCTCTCTCTCTCTCTCTCTAACTTATTCGCTCCCTTTTTTTCGGGGGGCGCGTGCTGGACACCAAGTGCTAATAGTTTGACGCCGATGCCACAGATCATAAAACTCTGAACTGAACTGAGCTGAACACAATTGGAAGGCGGGCACACATCGCCCCTCTCTTTTCCTCTTTACCCTCTCCCTCCATTGGCACTCCACTGGCAGTGCAGCAATAAAGACAAGCGATCTGTAGACCCCATATAAATATTTCAAAAGGGCGTCAAAGATGTTGCACAAAATGTCTGATCATAAAAGCAAGCAGAAGCAAATTAAATATATAAAACTCGGGGTATCTAGAGAAATCAAACTTTTGGTCTATAACTATAGATATTGAACAATTAACCCCTATTAAAATAAACAGATTTGCTTCGGTTTTAAGTATTTGAGAAAATCCGAAACAGTTAAAAGAAAAATCTCAGAATCAAAAGAAACGATAATTTGGTCACTGGCTTATTTCAAATGAATTTTTCATTTATCAAACGAAGTTTTTTAATAAAACGGAGAAATATTTATCTTTTAGTTATACATTTTATTTTTAGTAGGGAATATTGTTATATTAATAACAGCTTTTTCTGCATCGAATTTTTTTTAATTCTATTTGAATATTAATTTGATTTCAACTTGTATTCCAACTGTTGGAAAATTTATTTTGCCATTTCCTTTAGATCGGTAAAGTCAATTTATAAAGTGAAAACCAAATGAAACACAAGTAAAATTTTATTTATTTGTTTTGTATTTATTATTCGCTCTCTTTTGCATTTATTATATTATATAATGTATCCGTATAAAAAAAAAGTGTGTCCTTCTAACTTAATATGTATTTACAATTTGATCATATTTCAAAGATACAAACTAACTAAGCATAATGCGATTAACACTCACGACTATATCACAGTAAAAATTCTTAAGAACGAAACTCGGAAATAAAGAAAAATTAATGGAATTAAAACACATAAATTAACTTAAAAACTAAGCCAAAAGAAAAAAAAAGTGATATACATATATATATGTAATTATATAAAACTAAGAAAATGTTGGGAAAACACTTTGTAATACTTTCGAGTTGGTTTTGGATGCCAAAAGTTAACTAACTAGGAATGTGAATGAAAATGAGAGTTGGAATTGGAATTAAAATTGGAATGTTTTCGGAGGTTGAAGGATGATGCGGTTGCTCTTATGTGACTAGAACGGCAACAGCTGTATATTCGAATCGCTTAGGACTATTAATTAATGATTATAATTAAATTAACTGTGAAATTGTTGTCGTTTTTGTTGTGCTTTTCAATAAATAAATAGCTAACGTATAATGTAGATACAAAAATAATACAAATAATAATACTTAAGTATTTGACGCCGTCGAACCGATGATGCTAAGTTGCAGAGAAAAAAAAGGGAATGGGAATGGGAATAGGAGAAAGAGATGGGCACATAGAAAGAGCTGGCGAAACTTGTTTGCAAAACTCCATCAAATAATTTACTTAAACTGGGCGAGCTAGGGATTGTGTTTTGGAGCAATATACATAATCATATTCTCTTTTTTTCATTTTTTTTTTAGTTTTTCTTTGCGTTTTTGTTGTGGTTGTGGTTGTCGTTGTTGTTGTGGTGATTTCACGTGCGCAGCACGCGGCGCTGGTGTCGAAGTGTTGCTGCTGACGTTGACGCTGACGCAGATGCTGACGTTGACGCTGACGCTGACGCAGACGCTAACTTTGACGCAGATGATAATGATTGTAGAGATGATGATAATGATGACGATGTTGGCGGCTGCTGGCGCTTGCCACGTCCGCGTCGTCGATTGGCGGCAAGTGTGCTATCCCTGGTATTTGTTCTGGCATCAGTGGCATCCCTGGCACTCCTTGCGGCATCCCTGGCATACAGGGGCTTGGAGACCTCGTTGAACTCGTTGCGGTTGCCAGCGTTAGCCAGCGATAGCTGCATCCGCTGGTGCTGCTGCTGCTGCTGTTGCTGCGCTTGCGGCTGTTGCTGCCACAGCTGCTGCTGCTGTTGCAACGTCGGCTGCTGCTGTCGCTGACGCTGCTGGCGACGCTGCTGCTGCTGCTGACGCTCGCGTTTCGCATCGCGCCGCAGCAGCTGCCACATGGTGCGCAGAAACTCGTAGTAATGATGCTTCACAAATCGCATATCAATCGCGTCTGCCTCAACAATTGTTGACTGACTGACTGACGACGCCGCCGCTGATGCTGACGCTGACGCTGGCAGCGGTCGACGCTTGCTGCGCAGCTTGAGACGCTTGTTCATATCATTGCGCGAAATTTGCGGCAACTGCTGCCGCTGACGCCGCTGCTTGATCGCATGCGGATGCGGATGCGGATAGGTGCGATTGACGGCCTGCTCCAGTTCACAGAGCATGCTCCGCGAGCTGAAAAGCAGATTCTTCAGCTCCTTGGCGACGGGCGACTCGCGCTTCAGGTAGTGGCGATCCCAGTTCACCTGCACGCGCCGCAAATAGGCGAAGCTTGCCACATAGGTCTGCATGTTGCGATACCAGCGCTTCAGGGCGATCTAATTAAATGAAAAAGTTGAAGAAACAAAATTGTATGTCTATTAATATCAACTACTAATTACATTTGATCTTATTAATTAAATATAATCGAAAATCTATGAAATAAAATAAATATGTAATATAGAATGAGCAATAGAGCAAATGAGAGAGAGAGAGAGAGAGAGAGAGAGAGAGAGAGAGAGAGACGGAGTGTGATTTGGGCTTAAAATAAATAAAATAAAATAAAATAAAATACAGACAGAGATCGATAAAGAGAGATAGATTGGGAGTGAGACTCACACTTACAGTTAAATTGGGATTCAAATAAATTAATAAATAAAAGCCAGTAAAAGACTAATTTAGATCGATCGATCGATAGAGAGAGAAAGAGAGAGAGAGACAGAAAGAGAGAGAGAGAGACAGAGAGAGAGAGAGGGGGAAAAGACACACCTACCGTTGAATTGGGATTAAAATAAATTAATAAATAAATTTAAATAAATAAATAACATGAGCTTTAAGAACAGGAATATACAGTAACAGACTAATAGAGATCGTTCGAGAGATCGTTCGAGAGAGAGGGAGGGCGGAAGTCACACCTACCGTTGAATTGGGCTTGAGCTTGGGCAGAAACTTGTAGTTGGGATTGTGCAGTGACCAGACCTCCATGTTCCGAATATCGATGCCCTTCTGCTCCTGGCTGTTGTTCAGCATGCGATACTCCGTGCCGGCGGCGCGCTTCAATTGATTGAAGATCTATATGAGCAAGCAAACAAGAAAAGAATATTGACAAAAAATCAAAATAAATTCGATTAGATTGGAATTGAAACTTAAATAATGATTAGTAATTAAAAGCTGACCTGCTTGGGACGATGGGCACGACGACGCTCAGTGGCAGAGGGCGTGTAATAGGACCCACCGCAGGGATTCATCCACTCCAGGGCCGTCGTATTCTCATTGTAGTTGCGATAATCATACCAGATGCTGTTCCGCTTGCGATGACGCTTCCGCTGACCGCTGGCCGCCACAAAAGCCGACGAGGAAGAGGCAGAGGAGGAGCTCGAGGCGGTCATGCTGGTGCTGGTGGTTGTTGTTGTCGAGCTGCTGCTGCTGCTGGTGGATGTGGATGTGGAGGAGGAGGTGGAGGAGCTGCTGCTGCTACTGGTGCTGGATCCCTCGATGACCGTTAGGCCGCCGTGAGCCATGGAGAAGGCGAGTGTTGCATGCAGGTTGCTGAAGTGGAGCAGCAGCAGCGGTAACAGCAGAGTGGACCACATATCCGCATTGTCCTGCCGATGCACGATGTGATGATGATCCTGGTGGGTCCTCCGACTTCGACTCCGTCTACTCCTGGGCTGGTTCGCCGTTATCGTCACTGCCGTCACTGCCGTCGCTGGCGTTGTCCTTGTTGTTGCCGTTGCCGTCTTGTTGCCTTTAACTTTGGTTGCAGCGCAATGGCAACCAACAACTGTTTCGATTTGATTCGATTGATAGATAACAATATATTTTTGTATGCGTTATTGATTTGATTGGATTTGGTTGGAAGATTGAAGAATATGTATGTATATATATTGATGTCTATTGCAATATATATTTATTAATTTTTCGATTTTATTGGATTTTTGATCGTGTGTGTTCAATTGGGCCAAAAAAATAAAGTTTATTGCCAAAATTTGCAAAATATCAAAATATCGCTTGTAAAACAAAAAAGTATTCCCAAAAAAAAAAAAAAAATTATCGTGTGTTTGGCAAAATGCAAAAGAGAACAGAAAGAGGAAAAATAAACACACACACAATGAATATCAAGTGATTAACATGGCAAGAATTGTTGTCGCTGGCTTGTAGTATGTAAGATTCAACAGGACTTCCGTTTCATTCAACAATGCAAATGCAACAGCAATGCAACTTGCTTGTATCTCAAAAATTTTGTTAGATTTTGTAACATTTTTTTTGTGCGTTCAAATTATCCGCTTTTTTTTTATTTTACATAAATCTCTGAAATTATAACAGTTAACTCAAATCATGAAATCATATTCGAATCTTGAATGGAATATCAAAACTGTCAGCAAATGTATTCCAGAACATCCTTTTCACAAGGATTCCACAAGTGTGTTTGTGCGCAAATGTTGCGCATGTGCAGCTTAGTGAAAAGTTTCAATATTTTAGAAAATGTTTCGAATATGCTTTTAAGATCAAAAATCGTATAAAATATTGTTCAAGAAAATTGTATTATAATATTAAATAGATCAGAACAAAACTAATACACACACCACATAATAGTTGAAAAAGACTTCCACAAAAATTGTTAAAAACAATTTGCAATATAATCCAGTGTTTTGTCGCGTTCTTTTTTGTTTTAATTGTTTGTTGTATTATGTTTTTTATTTTAATAATTTGATTGAATTCAGCACTTTTATTATTGTGGGGTCAAACACACGTTAAGCACTTGAACAAAAAGTATTTGTTGGATAAAAAACTTGGACTTGGGTTCTAGATGCTAACAACAGACAGATTCAGTTGATAATTCGTTGGATGCTGTTGATATTTAAGAAGATGTCTGAAGAACACTTCTCGCGGACACTACTGTTCACGTCCAGGCACAAAACCGAACTGAACCAAAAGTTGTGCTGAATTCGACCAGCTTTCTTTGTTGAGCAGCAGCAACAGCGGCAGCAGCAGAAGCAGAGCAGACCAGACACCGGAGACCCGATAACCGAAACCGAAGCGACCGACGCGACCAGAGCCAAAAGACCATGTGAAAAACGAACGGTATGTTAAAGAAAACTGAAAGACTGAAGACTGAAGACCCGCAACGGGCCGGACCGGACCGAACCGGGTCGAGAGTCTGACTCTGAATCTATTGGTATTGCCAGTGGTGTGCGTGCGTGTGTGTGTGTGTGTGTGTGTGAGGCAGCGCTGCCTGCAAGTCCATGTCCATTTGTATGCCTGCTCATACTTGGCTGCCTGCCTGCCTTACAGGCCTGATCGAGAGTTGCCTGGGCCAGCCCCGCTCAAAGTCACTGTATACCTGTGTGTGTGTGTGAGTGTGTGTGTGTGTGTATGTGTGCGTGTGTGTATCTCTCGCTTCGACCAACGAACGCCAACGAAAGGCAGACCAACCAGCTAACCGAGCATTTTTTGTAAGCCGGTCCCTGCTCGACTGTGTGTGTGCGTGTGTGTGTGTCGCCATCGCTGTGTTCGATAGGCAACAGGCTCATTTTTGACTCGCCCAATGAAAATATTTCACTCAAAATGCTCTCATAGAAACTGAGCAACGGACAAATCTACCTGACGCACCGACAAACCGACCGACATTACTCATCATGCGCCTGCCCAAAGGAAACATTTGTCTCTCTCTCTCTCTCTCTCGCACTCTTTCGTGCTCTTGCTATCTTGCCTTTCTCTTTCTCTCCCTTTCTATCTCTTTCTCTTGCTGTGTCGCCAACGAACGACCTTGAGCAGGCCCTTAAGCTTACTTACCTGTCTATAAGCCAGGTCTAAAGCAAAAGCCTCGACGCCGCAAAGTATGCTTGGATGGGCTTGCCTCAATTCTCTCTGATCCTAGAAACTCCATAATCAAAACCCTTTTTTAATACAGATAACAGTCAAACAATAAATCAAAAACATTAAATACTCAATGCTCAAATTATATTAAATTTACATTTTAATATTTTAAATTATTAAATCTTAATGCTTACATTTACCTACCTTCAACAATATAACATAAATTAATTTAATAATTAAATAAAAAACAGCTTTAAATAATTTAAACTAATTCATTATACCTATATAAAGTTGCATGCTTTAAATTATTAGTTTAATAATTATATCAAATTTACATTAATATTCTGAATTACTAAAATAAAACAAAACATAAATAAGACGATATAAGAAAAATTTTAATCCATTTCTTATATAAAGTTAATTAAAGTTGTATGTATGGTTCAAATTAAGCAAACAATATATTTGATATACTAGTTATTTTTATTTTCCGTTATCTTAAATACACACCGTCACATTAAACAATTTGATTGAATTTCAGATCAATTTTATTCATAAAGATGGTTACTGCAAATTATATGTTTACGAATTGAAGCGTTAATTAGTAGCAAATGAAGGATATTTTGAATCTATGTGCAAATAAGTAGATTGAAAAGAGATTTGAGATTTGTGCAATTTAAAAGAGAAAAATAATACTTTGAATGCATCAAAAATTGCAGTTATATGCGGCTGTTAAATTTTTCTCTGTAGATATTTTCAAAGTGTAGAGCGATTTAAAACTTAAAAAAAATGTATTGTTAAAATATAATAAATTATTCAATAGTGTATATTACTCTTCACAACTGAAGTGATAACATAAAAAATATTTGAGGCTATAGACGGATAAAAAGTGTTATGAAAAGATTTTCTAATTAAAATTAGATTGAAAATTTCTCTTAAAGGATAAAAATGCTTACGAAAACTTATTAATAAATATTCCTTCAGATTGCGGATAATGTATGTATCAAGCATGGTTAAGCTTATGATAAATCAGAAATGATTACAATAATATTGGGCTAAAAGACGAAAAGTAATTTACTGGACTCGTATTCTTACCTTAACCCAAACAATCTTCCGAATATATCATCAGTTTACAGTTAAGTAGATATGTATTGTTGTCTGTAAAACTCTTTTTTCTTGAGTGTTTGAAAAAATGTCAAAATATTTATAAAAATGATTAGTTAAACTGCGAAATGCTTCTTTACCAAGAAATTCAACTCAAACGTTTTTTTGCGAATATTCCTTAAGTTTCCAGATTGGTATATAGATTGGAACACATTTAGCCATATATAAAAGTTCAAGTACTATAGTGATCTTTAAATTATTAGCTGAAACAATCTTCCAAACATTTCAATTTACAGTTTTTTCTTTGTCGAACGAGATTAAAAAAAATATTTTTTGCAATGCGATATGTTTTCAAGTTAAGAACTCAAATCAAACTTTTTGTTTATTAAATATTCCTTTAGATGTGGTTAGATGTGGAGTTAATTTTTCCAGCATTCTTTCGGGTAAAGAGTTTTGAGCAGACTGATTGATGTGACGGCTGCTTTGCATATTTATACTTGGTGGCCACGGATTCTGTTTTGGCAATCAGCTGAGCAGCTGGCGAATCCTGGCGAATCCTCAGCTGCACTCGATTAGCGCAGGTCGATTGCTAACTTTATGATTAGCTTGTGTCAAATGTGTTGTTGTTGGTGTTGGTGTTGTTGTTACCTACTTGAAATGCCCCCAATGAGCGGTACTCGATGCTTGTTTTGTTTTATGTACCTGGTCTCAATTGCTGGGCGGTCGCCTAATCAAAACTGACCTGGTTTTTTTGTTGCCTGCAACATTTACAATAAATACGTACCTATCGTAGGTGCCTGATGTCGATCTCGATGTGAGACAATTGACAAGCTAATTAAATTTAGTTGCTGCTTTGTTTTCTGTTTGACTTTGTTACAAACAAAAAATTATGGCCACATTGTTTTACCGAGCAGCTGTACGATCCATCCGTGGGTTTTTGGCCTAGACAACGGGGCCTACAACGCCCGGGAGCCGACTATGTATGCTCGATAGATACTCTGGTCTAACCGTCTAACCGTAAGTGCAATTGTTGGCCAGCAGCAGCAGCAGGAAGCAGCCATGTCTCTCAGCGGGGCAACTCGCCTTGATTTTCGCCGCGCGCCACACAGAGGACGCAGGACACACAGGATCTGAGGCTCTGAGCAGGACTCGCTGCGAGGCACATATATCAACATGGCATCGCCTTTTGTACAGTATGCCGTCCCTTGGGTATCAGTATCCGTAGATGTATCTTATCTCTGTATTTGTATCTCTGTATCTACATCTATATCTGTGTCCAATTCGCACCAAACAACTTCATCGACATGAACAACAAACACGATTATTGCATTGATGAGCTCCTGCTGCTGCTGTCTGTATACAGAAAGTGCGCAGGCGCGGCAGGACGCCCGTCGTCCGTCGAAAGGATCCGATGGCTGCCACCGAGTCATGCCTAAATCTCAATCTCGTCCTCATTCTCATTCTCATTCTCGTTCTCATCTTCGTCTTCGTTCTGACCTCGCCGCAGTCGCTCAGTCTGTTTTACTTGCGATTCGTTCTGGGCAACAAAATATTTTGCTACAAAATTGAGTTGTTGTGTGCGGTCCCCGAGTCCCCGATCTGCTGCTGTCGTGTTGTTGTAATTGTTGCAATTTCCCTTCATCTTCTTCTTAGCGGCCGTATCTAATCAAAAGGATACGCTTAAATTGCGACAGCCAACGCCAAGCGGCGAACACCTTCGTCGACCTCGCACCGTTGGCCTCAAACCAGTGGAAGGTTAATCGTCCTCACTGCTTGCCACAAGTGGTCGACTAACGAAATATCCTGTACTTACAAAATTCAACTTTTGACAACGTTTTGCGGCACTTTCCCTTTTGAATAAGGGATCGACCCGAGGATACCCTATGAATTGGGAAAGTGTCAAAAGTACGATAAGCTCGGAATTCCTTTAATCGAATACGAAAATTTTGTTTCAAGTACGTTTTTTTAAATAGGTTCCTCGAGATTATCTAGGCTCTTAAAGAACTTTTTTAGTAAAATCTATTGTTAATGTTTGAATATTTTAATGCTGAAATTATTTGCTAAAATCAATAATTTTTAAGTTGAGTTTTGAAATGCTTTTGTTGTTTTCTATTTGTATATATTAGCAAAAGTGATATAATAATATAGGGAATCAACAGTTCACATCTGCCATAACCTCATTGAATCCAATATATCCGATTTACACAAATTGCATAGAGTTCTAACAAAACCATTATCTACAAGTAATGCACTCATAAATAGAATTTTCAATTTCATAACTTTTACTCTTCCCATTTTTATATACCTTTTTTTACCAATATGCCCGCTTTGTACAAACTGCATAGGGTACAATCATTACACGCTGCTTAGCTCCTGTCTCACACACCGAAATCGACCGAATCCGAATCCGTAACCGAAACCAAAACCGAACCCGAGCACAGCCCTCAACCGTCTTGTTCGAGGTCTTTTCTATGTTTTGACTGTATGTGTGTTTTTGTGGGTGTACACTGTACAACAACAGCGCGCCGAGGTGTGAGTTTTTAGAGGCTAGTGCTGTTTTGATTATGCGTAAAATCGTTTCGCTTTATCATGATTTTTACTGCAATTCTCACATTGAGTGAATGTTTCAGGTGTCTCGAATCTCCTACGTCCAACGGTCAGTTAGTCGATTGGTTTGTTTGTTTGTTTGTTTGTTTACTGTTGTTATCGCTGCTGTTTGATTTGCCAAATTACCGTTACAATCCACATTGGCTATGGATGATGAGTCTGAAATTATCCTTAATACGCATACGGCGTACATGAATGAACATAAAAGTAAAACACAAACTGCAGAAATTAAATTGACATTAGTGCTTAATAGATAATATTTAGCGAACTTTATTTAGAAAATTTCTGAACTGTTCCTACGTAGATAAAATTAAAAGTAAATTAGTCTCTTCCCTCTTTTTTCTTGTTCCCCTTCTTCTTGCTTAAAATTAATGATTTATTTAAAAGTGGTTTTTGATTTACATTTCCTTAGTCTGTTAATGTTGATATTTAGGCCATCAAGTTTTATATAAATCTGTAAAATCAACGACTACTTAACACAATTTAATGATGATGTCGACTTAACTAAATTAAATTTTATATATATAACATTTGCCTTATCGCTTTGTTATTTTAAATTATAAAAAATTATAGGCAAAAGCATGAAAAACATTCAATATTAAAAACGATATTTCCAGGTCGTATTCTTCCTCAGTATTCGAGAAATATTAATATGTTAAGATGAAACATTACGATTATGCTAAAACATCTCTCATGCAGGAATTGTGCACCTACAATTCCATTGAAAATTAAACAAATATGTTTTACGTTTTATTTAGTAGTTTGTTTTTAAAGTTAATGCCGAACGAATTTTTTGTTCTCTATCCTGGAAATGCCCAGCATTAAAAAAAAACGTTATGATTATTTTATTATTTTTCGAAATTTCCAATCCTTGAGTATATTGATTACATACATTTCAAATGATGCTGGTAATACAAATGGAAATCGGTTCCACAAAAAGCTTCTGAGAAATGCAAATCGTGGGAAATCCATGAGAGTCAGAGTCGATAAATATACTAACAAGTTTATAACAAAGTGTTTGGTTATTGTTTTTGATGTTGCTTGAGCTTTAAAGTTGTCCGCTATGAAATTCCCAGACCGATTCCAATAATAAAACTTGAGTCAGTTAACCGGCAAGTGAAGCACTTGCATTTTGGGGCGGCGTCACGAGCACGACGTCAAGAGAGCGAGAAAGAGTAAACAGTGTGCGCTCTCATTGTGCTAATGTGTGAATGTGTGTGTGCTTTTCTCAGTGCTCATTGGCGCAGAGACAGTTTGAGTTGCGCTCAGCTGATAAGCGAACGGCAGCCAATGGACCAATACAAACTCATAAATTGCGCTCATTCGCCGGCTCTCTGAGAGAGTGTGAGAGCAGAGAGAGTGAGTGAGTGAGTAAGTGATGGAGTGCGAGAGCAAGCGTCGAATGTGAGTGAATGAAATTGAGCTCAAATGCGGACAGAACCTGCTTTCTGGTCAAGTTCACGTGTTGCCTGCTGTTGCTCTCGCCGCGTCTGCTGCTGTTGCTGGCTCTTTGCAGTCATGCGACTCGTTGATTTCATTCATAAAACATTGCTGTCGACGTAAGCGTCGTTATCGCTGTTGCTGTCGCAGTCGCTGCTGACTCAATAGGCTTGCGCTGGGGGTAACAGTTAGCTCTAATTAGCCTGTGTGGTCAGTGATGACGTTACTGAGGCTGTTGCTGCTGCTGATGTCGTCGCCATTGCCAGTGCAATTGCCGATCCGATTACCGATTAACGATAAGCACAAGACCCAGACTGGAAGCCAGCGAAGTGTGCCCAGTATGAACGGTAAAACGTCACTCTGTGGCAATGTCGATGGCGCCGGCGCCAACGCAACTCAATATGCGATGCTTCAGTGGCCATAGAAATCATGCAACAGGTCGATATTTATACTACATACATACAAATATGTTTGTAGTACATCTAAACTTGTGCTTAAATAGCTCACTTTTTGGGCCTGTTAACAGGCCACGTTCGCAGCAAGTACTCGTATAATTTTAATAGCCCCACTGAGTCAGCTGCCAATAGAGTTAACATACGTAGATGGGTTTTTCTAAATTTTATTTTTTAAACACTTTTAGCTATACAAAGTACTTACATACATATGTATGTATGTATGTATGTATGTATTGTATTTCCATGAATGTACATTCACTTCTGTACATTTTGTGAATTGGTATCTATCAATGGAACGTGCTCGGGCTCTGGTTCGGGCATTGTTCCATATTTTTCGCGTTTTTTGGGTGGGCCAAGGCAACTGTCGTTGGATTGCCGCGAATTTGTTGCCAACCAAATCATCGGAATCCACCGTAAACCGGAAATAACGGGCAGTACGACTTCGCACCGACTGACTGGGCTTAAAGCCCAGCGTGCTATATAGTCGAGAATATTGTACAAAATCGAGCACAATTTAGGTATAACTATTCTAGACTCTTAACGCTTTCCTACTTTGTAAACTTTGTAAGATCTTCAAAGAATCACAAACTGGTAACAATTTTAATCTGTGAGAAGGACAAATATATTTAGGTAACTACACTCGAATTTTACAATAAAAAAAACCATAGATGTAAATATATTTAATTTCACTGAGTTCTTCAAATTAAATAACGTTTTTAATTAAGGTAAACTATAAAAAAGAAAAAACCCTTTAATGAGCCTGGTCCTTAAATTAAATATGTATATGCCTAACATAAAGCCAGAAAGCATCAAGCCAAATAGTAAAAAACACTTTGAAATACTGCGGATACTTGATTTAAATAATTATTTTTCACGGCAAATAGATTTTTTTGTAAGCATATTTTATAAAATATTTAGGTATGTATAAGATTGTTCCTGGAAGAAAATTGCAATAAACTTTTGGGAATTCATAAGTAATCGATAAACAGAAAACTAATTTGTAAAAAAAAGTATTTTCACATCACTGCAAATATTTTGTATTTTAAACGATAAATCAATAAAATTAATTTTAACATTTTCATTTTGGTAAAAAATTTAAGTTATATGTTCGAAATTATAAATTACTTTGTTATACATTTACGTTGTTTTTTCCCCATTAAAATTATCGTCATGGATTCCATTTCAATAAAAATATTTTGAAAAGTTTACACATTAGACCAACTTTAGGCTTTAAATTTGAATTTCCCAAAACTTGACTAACAAATTTAAAAAAAGAAAGATTGAGCAGTGCTTTGAAAAAAATCATTTATTAGTTGATAATACTTGTAGCTTACAATAGAAAGAGAAACAAAGACAGAAATGTTTATATAAATTTTAAAGTTTCTAGTTTAAAATGCGAGTTAATCGTTAAACATAAATAATATTGTATAGACGATGACATGAATACATAAATAATAATTGTAATAATGAATAGCAATGGCTCAGGATCTAACTAGTAATATGAATAACATTAAAATTAAATATTAAATTAAATCAAATATAAAATAAAATAAATAATTAAGTAATTCGTGTGCATTGAGGGGGCGTTATTAGCTACTACAGACTATTAGTAAACATACAACATTATATATGATATAGGAAAAAAAATAACACTTTATAATAAGTGCATTTACATAGTATATATGTATGTAGGTATGTATGAATGTTATATTTATATAGTCGTTATATCGCCAGCGTTTGACTGCAGCTTGCATTGAGAATTCGATTTGTTTCCTTTTTAATATAATTTTTTTGTTGTTTTTTAGTTTTTCATTTGTTGTTGTGGTTTCTTTTTGGTATTTTGTTGTACACTGTTGTTGACACTGCATTGTGCGTCAAGGAGGGCGGACAGTGGCAGGGGCAGGGGTGCTGAATACGGGCAGTGACAGGTCGCTGAGAATCAGTGTCCTAACCCACAGGTTGGGCTTCGAAAAGTTGCTCGTGCATAAATCGGTACTTCTTCTCGATGACATGAAGTATCTTCAAGCACTCCTTGACAACGGCATATTCCAACAGATCGTGATTTTCATTATAGTGATACTCTGGAACAACGTCGCAGCTCACGGGTAAGTTTAGCATACTGAAAGCCTCGTGCTTATTGTGGTTGATCTTTTCTTCGATAAATTTGAAATAATTCTCGTAGGCACTTCTAGTTATGTTCTCTCTGGCGATCCCCAGCAAATGATGAACGATTGTCAGGGATGCATATATTTTGGGCAACTCGATGTCCGGGGATTGGGTGTCCGTGCCATCGTAGTCCGTGTTGTTGGCCTCATCCTTAAGCGGATGTTCGAGTTGAAGGAAGTGCAATGCATATCTAGCCGCAGCAGCCGGCTCGTTGGACAGATTCTTATGATTGAGCAACTGTACCAAAGGAGGGAGGCGACTTTTGTTAGCATACAACAATCAAGAATCCAGAATCAACAGCTGACTCAATAACTCTGACAAAACTTACCCATTTCTCCAGTAGCTCAAGGATGACGTGTCTCGTCTGATTGCAGACTTCAATCGCCTTTGAGATTTGCTCCTGGGTCACTGACATATTTGGGTTCGTGCAATTTGATGCCTTAACTGGATGTTGTGGTGGATGATGCTCCTGTCCGGCGGATCTCAGATGGACGTGATGGTGATGGGCCAGGATCAAGTGTCGACCGTGCATGCGACGCGGCAGCGCGTTTGTGTTTGCTGGAAAACTGGAGGCGACTATTAACAGAAGTGCAGCCAGCACCCAGTAATTAGTATCTGCAATTGAACAACAACATCAAGATTAATTAACAATTTCAATGTCAAATTGTTGTAAGATATATCAAGTAATTTAATTACACATTAACTTAAATTATAATAAATGTATTCATTTTCGAAACATAAAAAATGCATTTTTAATTGTAACAACATTTTCAACAAGAAATTATAAATTCAACTACTTTAAAGAGAACTAGAGGAGCATTTCAAACACGTTGTATAGACTAATCAAATTGAGTTTATGGCCTTTTGCGAAAATTTAGAATAAGAAGAGTTACGAGTATGCAAAAGTTTAACTAATTAACAGCTAAAGTTTTCTCCTTACTCTTAGACGTTAATCAAAAACCATATCCAATAATTCTTTCAAATTATGAAATCTATTATAAAAATGATTTGAAAAAAATAAGGAAAATAAATAGAAACAGGGAAATACATTTTTCATTTCAAATATTTGAGATGTATTTAATTCAAGCAAATTATTTTACAAAAATAATTGCAAGTTAATTTTACCATACTTGGTTACTTGGATTTGTTTATTTTCGTCTTCGATTATAATTGATTCACAATATTAATATGCTATGAGTATTTTTATCCCGTTGTTCTGTTTTTCTTCGTTTTTTTGCTAATTGGCTGCACTAATTGGGATTTAATTCTAATTAGCCGTTGTTGGTTCGGATGTTTGGATAAGAAAAACAACGCCACCAACGAATTGTCGTGTCTACCTTTCTCCGTCGTGCCCGTCTCTTTCCCCTGCCCTGAGAGAGACAACAGAGAGATGGAGAGTTGATTACACTTCTTTGCTGTGACGTACATAAATCACATAGTTCATCAAGTAAACAGTCACATCACAAAAACAAAAAAAAACACTCCCTCACAAATCCCACAAGCTCAAATATCAGATTAGAATTATATGAACTCGTGAGTACTCGTACTACCTTAGTGAATCATTCAACGTGGATATAGAAAATAGTATATGCAACTGTTGCATACGCATGTGGCGAGTGGTACAATAACTTACACATTGAACTGTAGATCTGTGACACGTTTAGTCTAGAGCACAGAGTTATTGTTGTTATTGTTGTAGCTGCTGCTGCTGTTGTATTTGTTGCTGTTGCCGCTGCTGTCGCTGCTGCTGTTGAGTCATATTGCTGACCACAGGACGCAGGACTAGAGATCGCTGCTGATTTGAGCTCATTTCTGGCTTGGATATGAATATTGCGACGAGTGGTGAAACCACCGCATGCACTTAACACTGTTGTGGTTGTCATTCTGATACTGATACTGATACTGATGCTGATACTAATTCTGATGCTAATTTATATTAATTTCAATAATTGCAATTTGTTTAGTTTAATTAATTGTTTTCTTCTTTGACTTTTTAGTTTTGCACGCACAGAGAGCTTTTAGTGAAATGTGTAACAATTGCAAGTGGGCTAGAAATGCAACTGCAAATGAGGAACTGGAATCGAAATTGAAATCGAAATCGAAATCGACTGCTTGAACTCTACTGAGACTGCGACACAAGTTAACACTTCAAGATCTGTAACTTATTTAATATTTGCGCGTGATAGCAGCATATTAATAACGGATTCGACCGAAGCACGAACGCAAAGCTTTAGCACACGAAAGCATCTTAAGCAACAACATTGACGATTACGAT
Source organism: Drosophila quinaria (assembly GCA_035047525.1). NCBI lineage: Eukaryota > Metazoa > Arthropoda > Insecta > Diptera > Drosophilidae > Drosophila > Drosophila quinaria. Next base: position 13,966,960 of record JAWNPO010000455.1, on the reverse strand, counting down.
GACGACAATTCAGCCAACAGCCAATCGTATGTAAGCAAGGCGACCACACTTACACACGCACACACACATACACGCACACGCATTCGCGCACTCACATATACAGAGACACACACTTGTCGCGAAATCACGACGCGAAGGCCGTTGCTTCGTTTAATGCGGAGTACCGGCTGAGTGCAAAGACGGGAGAGTAAGAATAGAAGCATACTCACATTGTATGCGAGTGAGAGTGTGTGAGCGTATGCGTGAGCGTAAGCGAGATGGGGAACCAAGTAAGCGCAGACGACTTGGGCTCGATATCGATGCAGATGTCCGAAGCTCCATGCGGCTAGCTGCGGCTGGGCTGCTGCCTGGCACGCGCGCTTCGGGGAAACTTTGCAATAACAACGATAACAGCAACAACAACAACAACTACAACATCTACGACAGCAACAGCAACAACAACAACAACAACAATGACGATTGCAGCGAGAGTGTGGCGAATGGATAGACAGGGAATGGGGTGTTTCAGAAAGTTTCGTATATTCACATTTAATTATTGTTTTCATTTTATTATTTAAAGATTGAAAACAACAGCGAGAAAAGCTTTCCAGTGAGTCAACAGAACCCTAAAAACATGTTTTAAATGAAAGTTGTTGTTGTTGCTGTTGTTTTTGTTGCTGTTGTTTTTGTTGTCGCTTGTTTTCTTCCTGTCTTAGGAAGGTTTTAAATTATGCGCACGCTGCACGCTGCATGCCCCAAAACGGATGTGGCATTTGCACATTGCAGTTTGCAATATTACGCGGCATGTTTATACACATGCGTTTTGTTGTTGTTGTTGTTGTTGTCATTTTGCCACATTGCTTTCTAGCCGCTCTTTGCAGCACTTCCGCTCTTCCGCTTTAACAAAGCACATCGAATTCCTTTGCTGTCTTTACCCTCGCACTTCTTCCCATTCTACCTGTCTCCTTCTTTCTCTATCTGTCTCTCTGCTTGTAGTATGTATATTTGTAATAATTTGTATACATTTTGATTTATTTACATTGTGCTTGCTCATTTGTTAACTACTTTTTTTTTACTGAATATTAGCATATTTTTTGTATGCACATTTTTAGTAAATTATTTTAATCATCTTAAGCAGAGCATTTGCACATAGACCCGCATTTACACTGTATATGTTTTAATACATACATATGTATGTATATTGTCGACCACTACATACATAGGTATATATACATATTATTTAACTTGTGGTTTTTACTTAAATCGTATGATCAATTATTTTGCCTAAATTTCTGTGTAATTTCTGACCTTTTCGCTCACAGCACTCATTTGACTTTGATCTTTTGCACATATTTACATAATTCGTTGTGTTATTGTTTTGCTGTTGTTGTTTATTTTAAATTGTAATACTGTCTTTGGCATTTCCGATTCACGCGGCTGTAACACAACGCAGCAACTGAAAGCCAGGCCAATGCACAAATGACAAATGGCAAATGACAAAAGGCGCCTTCTGATAATGCATAAGCACATAAAGAAGAGAGAGAGAACTTTATTTAAAAGAGAGTTAGCCAAGTTGCACTTGCCACGAGTTCTCTCCCACACAACTCGCGCTCTGTCTCCCCCTCTTTCTCTCTTTCTCTATCATTGTCATATTTCTCCTCTCTCCAACGTTTTTTTGTCATTTTAAAATACATTTAAAACAAAACACTTTCCGAATTGGATTATTAAGGTACTTTTGATCCGCATTTAAATGATCAAATGTCATCAGATTTGGTGTATTTTCCATTTTCACTTTTCTTTAGGCAAATGCAATTAATAATTAGGTAAGTAAGTAAATGTCGAGTTCGTGGAAAATCAAATGCCATCAATCGTACTAAACTAAAAGTACTATTTATATGTATATGAGTGTGCTTGAGTTTGTTGCCGGCACTTTCAATGAGCTGCAATTGTCCGTAATTCATTCATTCCCCCTCCCATCCAAATGTTCCCCCTCCGCCCCCTCAAAAACACCCTTTTGGCTGTTGCTGTAGTCATGACAACGCACAAATCTGAGTGCTAATTCTCACACATGAGGTGCGAAAAGACAACGACGATATCAGCTTATCTAAGTATAAACAATGTTTGCAGTAATTTTTGTTGTTGCTGTGGATCTTCCTCCTATCGAATGACACAAATTGCCATTAAGACTCTCTTGAGTTTGAATTGCTTAATTTAGAAATGACCAACGCATTGACCAACAAACCGTGACGTCGACAAAGTTCACATACTACTTATTCACAGTAGTATTCACTCGCATTCACATCAATGAATTGCATCAAACGTTTTATAAATCAATATAGTATGTATACTTGACTTCCCATTGATATCTATTACCCTTCTTATCATTAGGCTTGCTTATAAAGTGTAAATGACGTCGATTTTATTCTTTGCATTAGTCACTTGTACTATATTGCATTTGCATGGCGAATAATTTATAATGTGTACAAAGTCTCACTTAATTAGTTTATATCAGTTTGCAGAGCACATGTACATATTTTACATCCCATTAATTATTTAATCAACGCACACAATTGCATATCAAACTCCCGTCACCACAAAGTAACCCTCAATTGATATAACAGTACTATAGTACAATATAATACTACAGTAATTGTAGTTAGTATGTAAAGGAACAAACAAATAAACATTGACACTGTCTAACCACTTTCTGTCAAAATGAGGCATCCAATTGTCCTTTATTTACTATCAGATATATGTAGTGTAAAATCCCTAATCGAAGTATTTGATAGAAGTTGCAAAAGTCCCAAAAGTTGACTCTTTAATAAATTTGATATTATTTCTACTTTTTCTTAGGGAATAATTGCAAGAACGATACATATTCCTAGTCGATAAGCCAAGAGAAACCATTATATTAATCCATTTAAAAAACAAAAATTCTTATGTTGAGTATCAAATTAAGCCTTGTCAAATTTACAATTTGAGTTTTATTTTGAGTAAAAAAATAAAATTAAAGAAATAATGATTATTCCATGAGTTGCATTAATGGTGAAAATGCGTGAATGTGCCAGAAAGATGAATATTGGTATTTTTCTCGGTGTCTGAAAGTTATCAGAAGTGAATGATTTTCTGATTACAAAAAAAAAAACAAATAATCTTTATTTTCAGTCCCTGGTAAATATCTGTGTTAGATTTTGATTCAAATCCTAAAGCAAAGACCGTATCGGAAATAAATGTACTATATAACATTTATTTATTTTGAGAAAATTAATATACAAATATTTTATTGACACATACTTAAATAAAATCGGACGCAATAAAATAAAATCTAAACTAGATACATATGTAAATAATTAATATTATCCTATATTTTCTGATATTTTTCTTCTGAGTCCCAAGTGTTATATGAAACACAAAAAATCGAATGTTATTATTTCTTTTTCGGTTCTCAGCGCTGAATTGAATTCTCGAGGACTTAGAAAAATCATCTGCGATTCCCGTTAGCATTAGTTATTATATAACAACACATCTATAAATTAGTTATTATAATTAGGAGATGACTTTGTGTCGAGTCAATCAAAGTTGAACACAATTCAATAATGTCCCCTTACCCGGAAGCTAATTGCTTGCATTTAATATTGAAATGAAGATGCTGCGCAATCGTAGGCGGATGCTGCATGACGTTGATCATGAAGAGGATAGTGATCAATAGACGTTTAGACGTTACTAATGCGCGTTAGTATGTACTTGCGGTTTTCACTAAACGGTTAGTTGCTTTTTAGCACAAGCCAAAACGAAGCGAGCAGACAAACAGTCGGCTCACATTTATTCACATTCACATTCACGGCCCGGACACGGACACGGACAGTTGCCGCATCACCTGTGAAAATCATGGCACGAAAATAAAAATCAAATCAAATCGAATCGATTCGAGTCGCTAGGGCGTCACATTGTGGAAATACCCGAAAAGCAAAGTTCAGATCAGATCAGCTCGATCTATGAATTGGCATACCAGTCACCTACTCTCTCTTTCTTTCTCTCTCTCTCTCTCTCTCTCTCTCTTGTACTCTCGCTCTGTCTCTCTATTTTGGTATACAGTTTGCTAACTGACCACAGACAAGTTGTCAGCCGGCAAAGCCAACAGCCGGCAGATTCCATTAGGTAAAGTACCGAACGAGAAACTCAGCGGATCAATTGTTTGTTTTTGTATTTAGTTATTATACCCTGTACATTGAAGACAGCACAAGTTGTTTTTCCTCGTAGATCGGTTCATATTTCAAAAATTTTAATATTTCGTAGGCGGCACGCGTTTTCCTTCGCGTTGCTGCATAAGATTTATGAATCAGACTCAATGAATCATATTCGAAGCATGTGCATGTGCATGCAAGTTAAATAAATAGTTAGACGAATGAGTGCAAGAGTGAATATTCATACATAAATATGTAGTATGTAGTGATTTAAGTCCAAGTTATGAATGGAGTTTTAAATTGATATCTTAAAATCTTCAGAACAAAATTCACGCTGTCGACGCATCGTCAAAAAAAATTATCGAGTTAAAGCACTTGAAAATAGCTTTCATGAAAGTCAATGATGTATTTTCACATCCCTAGTGCATCCGTAGTGTTTGTTAAATTTGGAAGTTCATTTAACAAAAGAAGTAGATTTTGTAAAGATATTCAAATATTTAATAAAATTTAAGTGAAGTCGTTTTTTTTTTTTGTTGATTTACTTCACTTTTCGATAAGCACTTTAATTTCAGAGTTGTATTTATTAATTCGTTTAGATAAGGTTCAACTGGAGATCATTTCGTTCGATCGTTCTTCAAAAATTGGTGGACTGAATTCAAATTCTACGATTAACAAACTCTAGTGGTGTGTCGATTTCGATATAGTTAACTTGATATATCATCAAAAAAATCGAGTTAACAAACTTAACTCGATTAAGTGCATTTTTCAATGTATTTTTATAACACTAGTAGTATGCAACATGATGGGTATTCAATTGTACGAAGAGACCCTAAAGATAACATATCTGATTTTTTTGAGATTGTCGTCATCGGCATTTTAATATCATCAACTGGCACACTCAGTTATTTGTCTTTGGCATTAGGCATTAGGGGGCCTGGGAAGTACTTTGCACGTACATATGTATGTATGTATGTACATATGTGACGTTGCCAAAAACCAGTTATAGTCTAACAATTGTCGGTTGTCGTTTAGAAAGACGTTAGAAATGAAAATAAAGAGAAGAAAACGATGTGTCGAGCCCATTTTGGGATGAAGGCAGCTTTTATTTTTGGAACTAGTGCTCTTTCAATGAATTTCGCCTGGGGCATTACTAATTGCTCGTCACATATTTCACAGTCAAGCATCTTTATGTACGAGTCCAAATATATAGATTATGTGTGACTGCGGGGAACCAAAATTATTTATGTTGTTTAAGAGCTCATGTATTCACCACAAATTCAAAGAGTAAGAGGATTTAACACTAGTTTTCCATACGTCGTTTATGTTATGACGCATGGTTGAATTCATGAAATCGTTACCACTGTAACTTCAACTTAATATGACACATTACGCATACGACACGTTTAAGTCTAGATTAAAGGAAGTGAGAGTAAACTTACCTTAAAAAACAAAATGCCTTTCGTAGGATGCGATGAAGAGCTGCTGCAAAGAGAGAGAGAAAATTTATTTAGCTAATTGACTACGTAAATGCAGTTGGTTTAGTTAGTTAGTCTGTAAACTGAAACTGAATGCTGACAGCTTCATTCATAAATAATACTTGAGGCAGTAAATCAAATGTTTACATTTTGCGCCAACACTGCAAAGTTACATATTCAATAAAGAATTTTATCGACTACTCGTAATGTCCCTAATTAGCCATTTTAATAATTCATTTATTTTTATTTGTCTCGGTATTAACTGTTTATCAATAGACACTAGTTGGAGGCTGGGCTATTAAGTTATTAGCCTAAGTAGGAAAATGCAAAACTTTTCGATGAAAATAATATGACATGGACATATGTCTCAAACTACTTTCTACTGCCCTAATAAGAAGAGTATTTATCAACTTGAAATACGCATTGTTTCACAGATATTCTTTTCATCACCATCCGCCTACCAATATGAGTTAATGATAGTTTTGAAAACAGCTTATAGTCTGGAGAGAATGGTAGGTGAGGAAAGAATCCGTACCCCGAATTATAAATTTTTTGTTATGATAAATGGGTCAATGAATTATTGCCAAAATTAAAATTGCTGCCGTACTTTATGACACTTGACCAGACCCTAATTTATTTATAATTCAATCAAAGACCATTTTCATTTGTGCAAAAAAACATTCCCTTTTCGACCCTCATTTCAGGCCATCCTTGTATGTTTTAACAATGAACTTGTTTTTGTGCTCATTAACTACTCAAAAATACAATTGATCAATTATAAATTAACAACTAAATTTTATATGAAACTTTGTAAAAAAGAATACTGCTAATTTTTTGAAAGCATTTTTGATATTTGCCTTTCAATTATTTTTTATTTATTGATTTTTTAATTTCTTACTTATTTATTTTTTTATTTATTTTTTCACTTGCTTAAGCTGCCATATGGTATCAGAATACTTGTTGTTGGAATATATAAAAAGTTAATAAAAATTGCGGATTTTGAAAAAACAAATTAAATTTTTTTTAAGCTGAATTTTTTGTTGCATACCCTCAGGCTCGACATAAATTGTAAACAAAGAGCTTTGGTTTTGAACTTGACTAACATTTTTTGAATGTGGCTTACTAGATATCGTTTTGGTGACTTAGATAGGATTTTAACCATTTATCTAAAGAAATGTGAGCCGCAACTGACAACACTAACATTTGCGCAAATTGCACAAAAGTGCAACAACTCAAAAATTTGTTGTGCCTCTCTCTATGGGAGCCAGAACAGTGATGAAAGCAATAGTGATAGTAGATACGAGTATTTGGCTGGTAAACATTTTAATAAAGAAAACAAAAAAACTTACATGTTTTCAGTTGTTACACTTTTTAATAGAATGGAGTGTGCGATATAATTATTATTAAAAATTAAAAAAATAACAAAGCAGAAACCTTTATAATTGTATACATTTTACAATTAATATTTATGAATAGAGAATATTTTACAATTAATATTTATAAATTAAGAATATTAAAAGAGCTACATACAAAAGGTTAAGTATGTGTAATGCAAGTAATAAATACTTTGATTCAACCACGAAGCTCATAAACAAATTTCATTCCCGCACACTTTTTTCTTTACTAAAAACCAAAATTTGGTGCCACTACAACTTTCATGCGTATTACGGGCAGAAAAAAACATTGCTTGAATTTGAATTTTGAGTGAAACAAAATTAAAATATATTTTAAATATTTTATCTGACTACTGTACTGAGTCTGTCAGAGTATTTGATCATCTCATTAGTAAGATAAAATTGATTTTGGGACTTCTTTGTTCCTCAATTAATAGAATTTGTGTATTATAGCATTTATATGTCATGTCTATGTCAAATTAATGTCATTGACAAGTTGACTCGCAGTTCATTTAATTTTGCATATTTAGGGTCTGGTGCCGTTAGTTGTTGAATGTGAGAAAAAGCTCGACTAGCAGCCAAAGCAAAAAAAAAAGCTTTTGAGCTTGATGAGTAACAACACGAAACAAAAGATTTTAGTGTGGGAAAAATGTACTTATGAATACCCTAAATTCCATTTCACTGTGGTAATTTATAGCAAAAAATGAGCTGAAACTTTTAATTTTCAATTCTGGCAGACTGTTCGATGGACAGTTTCGACTTGAGTTCAAACAGACAAATTGTTCTATGCATATATATATTAAAAATAAACTTAATACAAATGCCAGGTTATAGTTAACATGCCCGATTGTGATGACATTAGCAATGAATCAGGTGCTTTTAAATTGGAATTTTGTGGTTAGGATGGTCATTCCAGAAAACGCAAATTTCTATTATAGTGAGGTTAACTGAAATCTTTCACATTGCGTTTTGTCAAATGTGTTACAACTTTGATAGGGATTCTATCTCTACCTATGTTGTTACTATCACTGCAGAGTTGTAGTTCTCCAAATCCATTCACTATCTAATCTTTATATATCTTATCATATTTTTATAATTTTGTGCACATACAAAACTTTAGTATGCATAATTAAATGGGCAAGTCTCGATATCAATGTCAAATGTATGAAAGCGATTTATTGTTATACCAGTAAAGAGTGTTTATCAGTTTAGAAAATAAGCTTTTTATGTAGATATTTATCAAATAAAGAATTTTTATTTAGCAAGTATGTGTATGCATTGAATTATTGAATTTTTAAATGTTTCTGATTGCCTATTGTAATTAATTAGAGTTCGAATTAATTTGAAGCTGGCTAACGTTTTTAGGAACGTCTCCATAAAAGTTCACTCTTTTTATTTGCTTTCGTGGTGTTTTAGCATGTGCGTGTAGCTTTCGCTCAGAGCGGCGCGCCGCTTGTTAGTTTCTCACCCTTTTAGACAGCTGTTTCAATACAATCGATGAGAGATCGTGCAACACACAAACACTAGTAGTCTTAAAAATAACACACGTTTGACAACGACGCCGAAGTTAAAGAACACACACGTTAGATAAACACTTGATGTAATTTCCGAAATGACAGAAACAAGAAATTATTTGTGAATTATTGATCGAGCTTGCGAGCCTTTGGAAGTAATACAACCGTCAGTGTCAAGCGATTGAACCGAACTGAAAAGCCACAGAACAGTGTGTCTGAGGCAGCATCAGATTAAATACGGCACTAAAAGAAAAACGTTCCTATGGCACGAACAAAAATTAAATTTTCTTCTCAATAACGCTACTGACCATTTGGTAAACAATCTCTGCCGCGATCTCTGCGAATTTATCCTTCGGTTGTTCTCAGAAATATGGTTTTATGGTCGAAATTTTACATGAAATAAAGTGTTGTTTATACGTAGTAACGCATAGTGCGTCGCTTTATCAAAGCAGATTTGCAAAAACATAGCTGTGGAAATTTAAAGAGCACATTACAGAGAATTGATTTATCTCTAGCCACTGTGTCGTGACTAGAGGTGGGCGCGGGCCTCATTTTTCAGGCTCAGCACGAATTTCCGAAAACAGTATATGATTAATTTCATTTTTTAGGTAATTAAAATACTAAAATTACGAACGAAGCATGCAAAATCTTGAAAATATACGGCATGCATACGAGCTTAACTCGGCCTGAACCGAAATGAGGCTTCGAGGCCCAATACTGACTATATTGTGATAAGGCCATGACGCATCGCTTTGCCCGGCACGGTCCATGCCCAACTCTAGTGGAGACACCATGCGGCTGCGTACCTGGTGTGTGTCCCTGCTGAAGGCTTTAAGATAAGAGCTTCTGGATGTGTGTCTCGGCTACGGAGTTATATAATAAAAATCGGCCTTTTTATTTTATGCATTTACTCGCAGAACGAGGCTCGACACTAACACAGTCATATGTTTGCTTTACGTTAGTGTGCATTTTTGTTTGCCTGAATAATCTGCCGTTTATACTGTGCGTGAACGGCAATGCAGCGGCAGCGCACATTTTCTATGGCCGTGCCGACCCCTAATTTAGTATGATACTAAAATTAAAGTTCTTATATTAGCATCTACTTAAATATGTATTGTAGTAATTCGAATCTCGATCGTCTTTCGCTAAGATAAATTTGTTATTTATGTGTCTGTACAAAGTTGAAAGACTCTTAATGTTACAATTCAACTCAATTATTGATATATAGTAAATAGTTTTAGGGTCAGACAAGTTTCTCGGAATATGTTCTTTTATTACAAAACAGATACTGCAGAGCCAGAGTAAATTGTGTATGTGTATGTGTGTGTGAGTGAGTGAGTTGTGCTATTTGGCTGCGAAATGCGGCAACAATAAAATTGAGTGGATCATTTTGGTAATTGAATGCCTGCGGTGTTGCACTTTGTGCGCCTAATTAGCTGGTCATAGTGAGTTGCAGGCATGTGATTATGACTGAATTCGAAATCCACTTCAACCTCCCAGTTCAGCACAGCAATAGCTTGAACATAGTATATGTATGTATTTTTGTTTGCATGTGTGTGCTCGAATTTCAGCAAACAGAATTGCAAAAACAATAACAATGCAAATTTGTTCAACAGAATTGCCGCTGATTGATGGTTGATTGTGAGCAACAGTTGCCAACAGTTGACGATTGCTTTGAAGCTGACGAATTTTTGCCTGATGCTGATGCTGTTGTTTTACCTGCCAATCCCGCTTACTCTCTGCACTCCTATAGCCCCCCCTCCGCCCCCTCCAACCATTCTCAACTGGCAGCTCTTCAACGACAAGCCAATAATCTACATGCTCTCGCGTCTGCCGTGCTGCGTGTGCAGCAATCGAAGCGTTAGCATTTTACGCATTGCGAGCAAAACGGATGCAGGGAAGCGAACACCGGGGAAGAACACCGAGAAGGAGGAGGAAACAGCTTGGACCACTTGCTGGCGATTTCCTACGTGGCCCACCAGCTGCACGCCCATTTCCACTCCATGTCCATGTCCACCTCACCTTGTGGCTAAAGTGTAGCTGGATGTTGCTGCTGCTCTCTGATACTAGATGCTAGATGAAGCTTGCTCACTCGAGCGTCGCATAAAGCGCATTAATATTTAATGCAGGCAACGGCATCGGCATCCGATTGCCTGCTGCCGAATTTGCGTTGCATTCTTTGTGGCGTGTTTGATTTATGACCCGCTGCTGCTGCTGTCCATACGTATCAGCCATTATCAGAGATGCGCCGCGTTTGTCGATGTGTCGATATTATGCATTCCCAAAGACAATTTTATTGAGAACAAAAATAATAGATTCAATTTCATTTTATTTATGTATTATTATTGTGTACTAACAAAAACATTACATTAAACATCACATGAAAGTCTACCATAAGTTTGCACATATTATTACTTCCAAAAATTAACCCCAACGAGGAATCTTGGGGTATGAAGATGTTCGTAAAATATGAGTACAAAAGTTGCATACCTAAAAAAATTATTGATTAATTTGCAGAATATACAACTAAATAAAAAAATTAACATAAAAAGTGAGGAAATGGTTATTATCATGATATTAATCCAATAAATAATTTACGATAAATCTTATATTTTAAATCTGCGGTTGCAGCCATCATGTTTCGCTTTTTGGCTTTAAAATGTCTTCTTCTTCATCGCTGACAAGAAAACAACAACAGCCTTGTCATTCATAACAGCTAAAACCTAGCAAAAACCAACAACACTTACACACGAGTCGAGGTGCTGAACACAACGAATTTATTGCCCAGCTCGCAGCAACTACAATAACAACAAGTAGGAAAGTCTATAGTCGAGCTTTCGACCATAGAATACCCTTCAGTTATTTCAATAAATTTAACCCAGAAAGAGAAGGCTCAAAAGGTGCCTTCCATCGGATCTCCCTACTAGGTTCCTTCATTAATTTGTAAAGTCTGTAAATAATATACTGTAAATAATATAATTCTATATATGTATCACCCGTGATCAATTGTTCCTTCCCTTTAGTGTTTAATAATTTAATAAAATATTTTTTTTTTTTATTTTTTTTTTTTTAAAGTAATTTTTATTAAATTTTTTATAAATGTAATATTTTAACTATTATACTGCTACCATATGGCAGCTTAAGCTAGTTTCATTAATAAAATATAGAAATGTTTTTGAAAAAAAAAAATAAAAAATTTTATTGCATGCGTTTAGGCACTTGTTATGTTATGTTGCGATTAAGTAGAATAAAAAACTGTGAGTGTGGTGGCTTTTCACGATTTACAGAGGCGGAAAGAGTCATGGCAAAAATTTAAAATAAACTTGATGTGCGTGGGGCTTATAGAGATCTAGGATCTCACACGAACGGACAGACTGACATGGCTATATTGACTTGGCTGTTGATGCTGATGCAGAATATTTATACTTTGCACAATATACCCTTTCACTTATTTTTTAAGTAACGGGTATAAAAACTTCGGAAGCTTTTTGGCACAATTTTTAAATATTTTTGGAGATCTTACTCTCAGAATTTGGTAATTCCCAATTGTTTCAAATCAGGGGTGCCCAAACTGCCTTGTGGATGTGCACTCACCAATAAAAAATTGCGTCGTATGCATAGATGATGGGCACCCCTGCTTTAAATGGTCATAAATGAAATAACGAGTAAAATAACGAGCAATTTAATTGACTAGCAGAACTAAGCTTAATCCTTTAATTGAACTTCGATATACAACATTACATCAGAATTTGAGAATATACTCATTAAATATTGAAAGCAGTCAGCAGGTGATTACAACTAATAAATGCTCCTTTTCTTGTGATGGGTCACTGATCAGAAAATGGAAAAATCGATACATTTTACTAATAATACATTCGATACTTTGACCAAAATTTGCCTATTTTTGATTCCTGAAAATGTTCAGGTATATTTCAAAAATTGTAAGAGATCCAGCCGACACTATACGAATTAGAGGAATCAAATTTGGCGGGAAGATCAACCACAACACTCATTATTTTTATTTTCAATCACCTTGTTTTAGTTTTTATGCAAGATTTGCTATATCGTTAGAGTTTAAATGTACAATTAATACACATATATTTAAATATATTATTATATAACAATGTATGTTATAATAAATCGGGACTCGGGTATAGCGTACTTACTTGGTATGTATTATTGGCATCAAATATTATTAATGACGACAATGAAAAACGACGCGTCGAGAAACAACACTTTTGACCTTTTTGTATCTGTGTGGGAGCTTATTATAAGTCATGCACACAAATGGAAATCAACTGGAGTCGCACTGAAGATTTGATGTGTTCTGTTACTGTTCCTGGAACTGATTTTGGAATTCCCTAGAAATGCATGGTAAGAATAAATTTTGCGGAAAGTGTTCATTGATCACATTGAACCTTCAGCAGATATCTGGAAATTAATCTAAAATAGAACTCGAAATAGAAGCGTTGCAATTCATAAGATTCTATTTGCAGACTGCATTCATTTTGTGCATACTGCGAATACGAGTATGTTCAGATATTTTTCCCAATTGCAGCCTGCCTCTGATTGTTTGCATATTTTCAAAATATTCAAAGTTAAAGTGAAATTGTAACTTCACACGGACTATTTTCGAATTTGTTTTAATGATTCCGGGATATTGACGGTGTATGTTCAAACAAATTGTACACCACAGATCGATTTTTCCGGAACAGAGCAATTGTTTGGAATTTTGAAGCACAAAGAATGAATCCGATTACGAGTTCAACTGCACCTGTTGAGATTGCCCCTGGACACGGCAAGATAAATAACACAAGTGCCAAATACACATAACTATTTATTTAGTGTATATATTTATATATGTATATGTATACGTGTATATATGTATAGTGCATATGTGTTTGTATGTATGTGCGGCAGTTAAAAATTCGCTACTCGCAGAACACTGATGCAGGCGAGTATACAATAATTGTCGACCACACATACAACCACTTACACATACACATGCGTATAGTATTTTAATGTGAGCATATACATCATTTAGGGTCTCGGGGGACTTGACATATATATATGTATATGTAAGTATATAGTATTTATATGTATAAGTATGTGTATACATTCTATTCATTGGTATGTATACGTTATTATTATTAATATTATTATTATATATAAATATGTATATATTATATAGTTTTAGCTTTTGTTTTTTTTTTGCTGGTTTAATCCATTATGTGTCATCATATGATTGTTACATTCAGTTTGAATTTAATTTTTTTAATTTTTATTCGAAACTTAACTCTCTCTTTATTTGTAGTATACTAATAATTTGTTTTTTCATTTTCATTTGCATTATCATTTCACTTTCATCTCTTGAATTTTCTCTTATTCCATCTCTACGCACACTTGCATATGTACATATGTACGTATGCAAGTACATATTGAATAGAATCATTACATTTTCTTTCTAGCTCTCTCGATATTTTCAACAATATTTACATAGCATATACTTGAAGTATATAAAATTTGGTATTTATATACTTTGGCTTATATACGAGTATTCTAGTACATACAAACTTTTGCCTTGAGCTCAGTTTGTCTTGCCTTTCATTTCGCTTTGATTATTTACTAAGTTATGCGTAGTTTTGCCCACTTTTCCCCTGGGTGCCAACACCAAACACAAAAAAAAAAAAAAATACAATAGAACTACTCAAAGAGTAACATTTTCTTTTACTCTTACCTTTTTATCAATTTACATACTTGACATGCTTTTATTAGGTTTTATTTTTAGAGTGTAAATTTACATTTAATCATTTATTCTTTTTTTCTGCTTTCGTTTTTGTTATTTTTGTGCTTGATGTATTTTTTTTTGTGCTTTCTTTCAATCGACTGCTTTTTGTTGTATTTTTATGACATCATTTTAGTTTCGCACGATTTCGTCTTGCCTCAACGTGAGATTTCATTAAATTTCGTTTCATTTCCTTTCGTTTCGTTTCGATTCGCATCAGTTCCCCTTAGAAATATTGCTTTCTCAGTTCGCCCAAAAGTATGCCATCATTTTAATTCTTGCAGCTTAAAACACACTTAAATTTTCACATGCAATAATAATTGCAATTTCATATGCAAATTATTGACTGCACATATCTTGAGCACAAAAAAAAAATCAGCAACAAAAAATAAGAAATGGTAAATGGTAAAGTAATAGATAGATATACGACTTATAGACATACATATGTAACATACGTATGCATATAAAACGAATTTAAGGTCTCAAAGATTATATATGTATGTAAAATCTTCAGTTAACACTACTAAAATATTTTTAGTTCGGTGGTAACCGCTTGCTTTATATAGTCTTAGCTTTAGACGTAGCCATAACTTACAACAACAGTAAAACAACAACAATTAGATGACAATATTCGTAGCAACAGCAACAAAGAAAGTTAACGACAGTTACATCTGTCAACTTGCTGAAAACAGTGAGAGCGAGATATAGACAGAAGGAGAAAGAGAGGGAGAAAGAGCCGTAGAGAGACAGAGAATTGTCGCTCTAAGCACTGCTGGCTCATTGCTGTCAACAGATTTTCCACAAAGAAAAAGAATAGCTTGTCTAATTTGCATTTGGCAAATCGTAAAATCGCTTGGACATACATGCGTAGTCTTGCATTACAGGTGTCTCCGTAAGTAAGCTAACAACTGTCAACTCTTATGAAAATTACGGGCAATCAGTTTATAATTGCCTAGCCATAATCCTATTGTGGTCGAGTTAGTTCGACAATAAATTCCTATTATACCAATTTTGACAGGAATCGTTTGAAAATTCGAATTTTCAGAAAATGATTTAAAAATGAACTTGGAAACACAAGGGTGTTTCGTCCTGCCAAATGAATATGTTAGTAAGAGTACATAAAACTTGGCTTATTTAAAAACTTCATATTATTGAAGAACTGCAATTTAATACATTTTAAATTTCTGACTAATTCAAATAGTCGACATTTGCATCGCATTTCCTTGAGACGCAAACATTGAAAATTAAAAATGCTATAAACTCTAAAATTTCCTTAATTCAATGGCAAATTCTGCTATGAAGGCAATGCTTTAATTGAATACCAGATATTTTGTAATTTACTAGAGCTGCAAATCAGTTTTCTTATCTTAACAAAAAGTTACTTTTAATTTGGCAACAGAATTTGGTGCAATATTTTTTTAAGTTGTAACCGAATTTTCGTTCTTGAAATGTAATGTAATTCGGCTATACGATGGTAATAAGATACTATAGTTTGTTGAGCGGAAACTATCGAAAACTTGGGGAAGCACTGTCGATACATTTGCAGCTCTAGAATTACTGATTACTAATTTCAATGATAATCAATTATAATTTTTTCTTTTTCTAAGGAACAGAAAGTTGGAAGCGAGCTAATATTTTGTAATGTCCACATTCATAGATTTTTAAAGTTATTTAGGTTATTTAGATTTTTAAAGATCTTATAGGAAGTTGCTTTGTCTAAATATGACATGCCATTGTATTGTAAATAATTATTGCTATATTTAATATCATTGGATAGCTAAGAGTTTAGCAAGCTTTGAGTCTGGGTTAAAAATTTTACAAAATAACGCACATTGATTGTGTTTCATGGTGGGCAACGGAAGATACATATATTTATTTATTTATGTATTTATTGTTATTTGTAGAATATATACTACTATCAAAAATAGAACAAAGGGAATTTCACGTTAAGTTTGTATTTTTTAACGATTTTAAAATTTGTATTTTTTATTTATCGAATTAGTTTTAATTTTGTATTTTTCAATTTTATAACACATGTACTCGTATATATATATTTATACATTTTAATGATTTTTTGTAGAGTATATTTATTCTATACAGGTTTATTGTTAGTACAAATAGTATATATACTTGGTAGTTCCATAAGTTGTTGTTGTGGCGAAGAGAGAAAAAAACCGCACAACACAACAACAACAACATTGACAACAACAATGGCAACAACAGTTGCAACAAACACGAGCAAAAAATGGACATGTATAAAACTAGAACAACATTTAATCACTAGATATATTTTATATTATGCGTAAGGACCAATAACGGTCGCATTGACGTGTAAATAGTTGAAGTACCAATCATAATACATCCTACATCAGGATGAATGTATTATGTATAATTATTTATTTATTTTTTATTTTTTTTTTGTATGTAATTAAACTGATTAACCCTATGTACATTTAGCATTGAAAGTGAAAGTTAACTTTGTGTTACCGGATTGATTTCAAGTATTCAAGATTTTTGTTGAAACACAAATGGGAATCTAAATACGTGTTAATTGGGCACATTGAGAGAGACACATACATACATACATACAGGCGCACATGTGTGCGAATAATTTTACAGTTACATAGTACGGTTGACAGTCTGTCTGCATGGCAAGCTGACATTTTCATTAACAGAGTTGTGCAATGCATCGAGCCAGAGAGTGTGGGTAATAGAGCAAGAGCGAAAGATGGAGAATTGCGAACTGCGAATTGACGTTGCCAAATCTCATATCTTCTATGTATATAGTATTTAAGTAAATACATATTTATGAACATAGTACTTATGATTGAAACATACTTGATTGATTGCAATATTGACTGATTGTTTGTTTTTGTGGTTGATTTTCTTGTCCTTCTTTTTCCAATTCCAGTTCCAACTCGAGTTCGAGTTCAAGTTTTGAGTTTGAAATTTCTCTCAAATTGATTTGGTATTTTGCAATATAATACAATTAACAAAGTTTTTTATGCAATTTGCTTTTCATTCTGAATGCCAACTCAACTTGACACGAGCTTTGACTTTCATATGAGTTTTGTATCCACTTTTTTTGATACAGATAACATACAAGTACATATAAATTTAACATACATCAATAAATAAATATACATATATTGTATATATTGATATTTAAGATACTTTTATTTATATCGAGTTTTGTTTGATATTTTACTATTATGCTTATTATCAGACATTAGGTAGATTTAGTAATTTGTTGTTGTAAGCTCAAATTGCACATGGTTACAGTTACAGTAAGTTATGTATTTTAAGTACATGCAAATTACAATTATTGTTGCACTAAAACTTTTCGCCAAATGCCTCCGGCTATCTGAATATTAGTAATAACTCAAGTACGTGGTTGCTTTTAGCCTTATGCCAACACGCATGCAGATATAAATGTATGTACATACATACATACATACTCGTGCATACATGCCCATATATTACATTATACACACATATACATAAGTAGTTCGAGTAGGTATAGCATAAATATCTATTCATTGTTTTCATTTTTCTATCATGTAGTATTATTACATACGTATTATGGAACCTTAACACCGTCTCCCAGTTTGTCTGTGCATGTGATTTGTTTCTACATCCATTACACTTGCACATCCATATTCCGAGTGCAAAAGAGACAAACCAAAAAAAAAAAAAAAACAGAATGAATGAACTTAAAAGGATCCCAAAGGGAGCTGCTATACAAATTCACTTGCACAATCATATCATCGTCATTATACATACATTATCTGTTTATCTATGTAGCTTACTGAGCTATGCGATTACACACGAGAATTCGTGTTCCTATTCATACATACATACATACATACATACGTGGTATTCATTCCCATTCGTAGTATATGTATCTGATTCTGCATATGTATCGTCTGATATGCGCTTTTTTGGTTTTTTTCTTTTTGTACATTCGTGGATCGCAACACACGATTTGTTTTCCCCTTCTTTCTTCTATTACATATATGAAATATATCAATCCAATTTTCACTATATATGTATGTAGTTACACAATCATGATATTCTAAAAAATGTTCCGTTCTTAAAAAAATAGTTTGATATTCTTTGCTATTTCGCATTTTTCAACATTCAACTGCTCCTCAGCTCTGTTTCTTCAGTTTTGTATAAACTTTATTTGGCTTTGTTTGTATGAGGGTTAAAAATGTAAATACGCTTTGTATGTAAATATATGTATGTATATAGTTATCGATATATATGTATATAAGTTTGTCTTTTTTTGTAGGTCACTGTATGAAGGTAATCTGTCATTTTACAAAAAAAAAAACTGTTATCGTAATTGATTTCCTGCCATCTCTATTACTTATCGTTTCAATTATGAATATCTTTACTATTTACCGCTTTTGCAACACAAGTTCTGTAGTGCGTTTTTCTTTCTGCAGCTACCAGGTGACAATTTGTCAAATGGCTGATTGTATGAAGATGTAAAAATCGAAGTTGCCAGTACTCAGATTGCTGCAATGATATAGAAAAATAAAATATATATATTTAATAAGTTAAGTCACTTTTGGCAGGTCTGGCAATATTACTGTTGCGTAACTGTCAAAACTGTTTATCAATAGTATTGTATTCTGGACTGTCTGAGTGATTGACCAACATTTTCGTTTATGATGTGAATGAGCATAAAGTTTGGTTATTAAAAATGTTTACCACCAAAGGGAACATTTTTGGAATCCTTTTTTCGGAAACTTTCAAAGATATTTGAAGGAAATTAATTGAAATATTTTTATGCAGTTTTGTAAAATCCATGCCTGAAGTTGGAAATTGATAGGACAAGACATTTTTAATTTACTTATTAAAATACCATAGCTCAAACTCAAAAATGAGTCGACACATGGGGAATCGATAAAAAGGCTACATTTCTGCAGCTAATCTCAACATGAATTTTACAAAATGCGACAAGTTTTCAAATTGATCGATTTATATCGACCTTTTTAATTACTCTCACTTTTTCACTTTCATTTATGTTAACTTAAAGATAGTTGGACAGATTGAAAATTGAAAATATAAGTTTCCTACCACAACTAAAATTAGTTGGCATATGTGAAATTTCCTCAATAAATTTGACATTTGGTTGTTTTATAAGATTAGATATCTTGCATAAATTATGACTCCAATTTGGGAGTTTTCACTATCTAAAAATACATTATAAAATAAATATTTCTTGTTGAATTTTATTATTCTTTGACGACCTGGGCAGCCTCGCGAATATGGGACTTTGAAGACCTGGCACTATTCATAGACTCCACGGGGTGGCTCCAGGTGCGAGCCTAGCCCAAGGGGACCATCTAGAGGACCCAGCATAAACGTACATACCTCCCTTCCAACAGCCTATCAACCCTTCACATCGTAGCTAGTTAAGTCAGACATCACAATGGGCCGACTGGCCGTTCATCCTATCCTATCCTATTATGAAATATTACTTATTATAGGACTTATTTTAAAGGAAATCTCTTTTTTAAAACCTAAAGTTAACCCTAGTTAAATAAATTGAAAATATAGGTTAATAAGTTTTAATACCGTACATAAAAATAGTATATGCTATATATTATATTTTTGATTTGATTTTTTAAACTATTAACTGAATTTCCGATCCCCGATTTTAAATATAGGTATTTACCTGTTTATTTCGTCAATTTTTCGCATCCGCCTCCCGTCCCCTTTGCGAGCTGCCCAAGCTGCCATGGTCAAACTACTTGGGCCTGCGGTCCGTCACCTATTTGACGAAGAGATCCTTGAGCGTGGCGCACAGCGAAGCGTCGCACGTGTCCTTGGAATCGTCCTCGTCCCCCTTGCTGAACCAATTAAGCGTGGATCGCATGGCGCGTCCAGCCTGCGACTGGGCCGAACTGGCGGCCGACTGGCGGCTGCGGGGACGACCTCCAGTGTTGCCACTGCCACTGCCACTGCTAACACCACTGCCGCTGGGCAGCGAGTCCTTGGGAATGGCGCCCTTGGCACCGCTGCCACCTGTGCCGCCCGAGCGGATGCCACTTGATGTTGAGGCGCCCGTGGAGCTCATGCTGGCATTGGAGCTCTTGCGGAGGAATCCCTCGATGGCGGTGCCCAAAACGGTGGCATCCACAATGTTCGCCTTGGTGGTGTCTGCCCAGCTCTTCTTCTGCTTGCTTCGCGGCTTCAACTTGGGCTTGCTGGAGTCGCCGCCCAGCGGATCCTTCTTCTGCAGCCGTTCCAGCATGTCCTTGGAGAGGGCCATGGCGCTGCTCTTGCTCCGCACGCTCTTCTTGCGGGCCACGGGCGTCGCCGGCTGTCGCTTGCCGCCGAACCAACCGGAAATGGCCGCCGAGCTGTTGTCCTGCGCCTCGGTGACCAGCTGCTTGGCGTTGTTCAAAATGGACACGTCGAAGCTGTTGGAGCGCGTGGAGCGGCCAGCGTTCGGGTCGAGCAGCAGATTCGACGACTGACCACCGCTGGGAGTGGGCGTGGCGCTGGTGGTGCGCCCACGGGCCGCCTGCTGGAAAGTGTTGCTCAGAAACGGGCTGCTGGCGCTGTTGCCAGTGGCAGCCGACGAGCTGGAGGATCCGTCCGGATCCGGTCGTTGCGCCTCCGCCGCCGTCCCAGTCCCAGTCCCAGCCCCGGTCAGGGAGCTGAATATGCCAGCGAGATCCGTGCGACTGCCCAACAATCCCAATCCGCTGCCCGACTTCTTGCGTCGCGTCGACGCGCGTGCCGACAGTGGCTGCGGCGAGACACTCGGCGGATTTGGATGCTCTGAGCCACGACGAAATCCAGCACTCGCACCACCGACTCCGCCGACAGGACCACCAATACCCGGCTGGGGACACTCCGAGTAGCGGCGATTGGTGTAGCGTCTCCCAGGTGCTCCAGTGCCAGCCTCATCCACGGTCTGCACCTCGCACACCTTCTCGTTGCTCGATGTCCAGAGCTTCAAGCGCGCCTTGCGCGACTGCAGATAAATGTCATCCATAATGTCCAGCTGCAGATTGTGGATGCTGCCAATCGGATCCGTCGACGGTGGCCCCGTGTTGCTCTCCCGCCGTGAGCTTAGCACCCGACTGCTCCTGCAATGATCAAAAATACAATTGCAATCTGCATCAGCATTTACTCCACCTAAGGATTAGACAAGACAACATTTCCTCAGTTCCCACCATGCAACTACTTTAAAAATAACAGCATTGAAATTGATTTGCATCCATTCTTCCCTCATCATCATCATAATCAATTTTACTCTAATCAATCCTTTCCATCCAATTCTATCCGTTTGCCTCCTTAATCATTCTCTAGGACTTGAAAACTTTCCTTGAGCAAAGAAGTAATTGAACATTATAACTATTGTAATGAATTAGTTCAAGTTAACATTTTGAATCTTTCTGTCACTTCAAGCTTTTAGAACATGTACTGAAGAAGTTCAGATTAATAGACATCTTATCGATTTATAATTCGATCGCAATGAAATTTTTAAGACTGATCCACTATATAATAATAATATAAGTATGTTGTGTACTAAGACCCAAAGCCCTACCCTTAAAATTAAATGATAACGATGATCGTAAATTCCAAGTTTGGAGTCTCCATATAATATAGTTATTTTAGACATAATTAAATTATTTCAGTTGGTCGGAAATCCTTGTTGGCACATGGTGATCAAATTTAACTAATACCTCATTACTATATTATATATCTGACATCGGAACAATAAGTCGATAACTTAATACCGAAAACTGTAACTATAGCGTGCCAAAGATAACCTTAATTTCTTGATTATTTTCATCTCAAACTCCAAACTCCATTTGCTTCATCTCAATTACTCACCCGTTGGTTGAGGGATAAGCAGCAACGGATTCTCGCCGTGAGCGTCCGAAGAGCGTGGTGGGCACCTTTGAGATGGTGACGACCGAGTGCCGGCGACCAGATGGAGCCGGCGCCTGTGAGAGTGTGGCCAGGAAAGCGGCCTCCTTGGGGGACGGGCCGGAGCCTTCGCCGCCGCGCTCGGAGAGTCGACGCACCTGGCTGGCCGTGATGCCCTCCGTGACCTGCTGCGAGGGCAGCGAGTGCTTGCGAGCCTCGCGCGGATCGCGCCATGGAGAGAGCAGATATGGATTCACTGGCGAGTCAATGTCGAGACTGGCGCGATTCGACATGGTCTCCGAGCTCTCGGGCTCAAGTTCTTCCGGTAGATTTGATTCCTCGACCACGATGAGCGGTTCCTGCTGTATGCTGTGATGTGTAACAAGCACATGTCCAAGCTGTGACTGTGACTGCGACTGTGACTGCGACTGTGACTGGGATTGTGACTGTGCTTGTCCAGGGCCACCGCCTGCTCCAAAGCGTATAAATGGCGAACCACGCAAGCGTAGCGCATCTGTGTCAGAGAGAGAGAGAGAGAGAGAGAGAGAGTGAGTGAGTGAGTGAGTGAGTGAGTGAGAGAGAGAGAGAGAGAGAGATATGCTGTTGAAATTGCGATTTGAGGTAAATTCTTGTCCCTCATGGACGTTCATTAGTGTCGTCGTTGTCAACGTTGTCAACGTTATGTTCTGTTTTTATTGTTGTCGGTTGTTGTCGGTTGTTGTTGGTTGTTGGCGGTTGTTGTCGCTTGTTGTTGTTGCTGTTGGTTGTTCGCTCACTTACCCATTTTCACAATTGCTCAATTGCCAGCCAGTTGGGAATTCGCTCGTCCTGCGTACGTGTCCTTGCTGCAAGCAAAAGGGAAACCACGCATCAAATAAACAGCTCAACTCTGTGTCTCTGTGTGTAATGACAGGTCAAATAAAGCCAGATGTGTGCCATACATCTCGGCCCGTTCATTATCCTTGTTACAAATTGTAAATGGCAGGAAAATCATGCATCAAAGTAATTAAAGCTTCGACATCGACATTGCCAACGTCTTGGGATTTGACGCTTCGCTGGAGTTCTGCTGGTTTCTTCCTATTCGACTCTCTCCAGCTTTCACTCCCTGTTGACGCAACAAAGCACAATGGGGTATTTTACCGAAAAAGTGACTTTTATTCATTTTTCACAAGTATGATTTTTGAATGCTAAGATAAAACAAACACTTTAAACTGTTATGATACATGCCAGAAAGGTTGACAAACCAGTCCAGTGTTAAGATAACAGCTTTTAAAGTCAGCTGTTGCAACCGATGACTGCTTTTATTAACTGCAAAATTGAAGTGCATTTTCAAATTGAAACACAACATAAAGAACCATTTTATAAATTCAAGTTTGAAATGGATGTCAACTGTTCAGGTTTGTGTTACGTGATAATACTTGCATATTGTTGTTTTTGTACGTGTTTGTTTAATAAAATCTTTTTAGCAGGTGGTGTCAAAGACAATTTTGGGAAAGTGAAGTTGAACTTTGCAGAGATTTTGACAAAATTGTTGAAGATTGTTGATTGTGAGTCCCTGTCCATCTTGCAGAGTTATTATCTCTCTATTCAGAATGGTTTATCTCAAGGTGCATCTCTGTGCATTTTTTTTCACAATTCAATTTTTTATCAAGTAACCTCCCAATTTTTCAGTACTGATTTGCTCGCTTTTCGTATGGAGAACTCGATTTCTTCTTGAGTCATTAATTAATAACTCATAAACTAAGCAAGATATTTTGATTCGGTTTTTTTCTAGTATTATATGTATGTACATACATACATTTTTTTGGAAAAGTGGGCGTGTCAATTTGTTTTTTTTTTAATTCTATTTAAGATGGCTTTCTGTGTCCAACAAATACGTTTTGTATACCACTAATAATATATAAGGTTAAAGCTAGTTAGTTGCAATAGAAATCATGAACTTACTAGCTACCGATAAAAAAAGATTAAAAACCAAAAAAAAATTGGGGCAAAGATGGTGCCACGCCCTATTTAAAAACAAAAATTATAAGGGTTTGTATAACACTATAAAAAAAGGCCTAATTAAAATATCTTGCTTAGCTACCGACGTATTAATAAATGACACTTTTTCGGTAAAATACTCCACAGTGCAAAGTCACAAAGCTGTATCTGTATATCTGTATGCGTGTGTGTGTGTATGTGTATGTCTGAGACACACGCAGCGTCCATAATGAGCATAAAATTATGCAAAAGTTGAAATGAAATTTTGCCATTACTCAAATACCGCAAGAGTTTTGTATTTACGACGCTCTCTCAGTTATCGTCGTCCACCATGGACACTTACTTTCACCTCCCCCCGACCCCCTCCCCACCTTCTCCCCCTGTCACCCTGACTTCTTTCCTCCCATGCCGTAAACTAATCACCCCCAAAAAACTTTACCTTTGACGCAAGTTTAACAGGTCTGTTGGCAGTTGGCAGCTGGCAGTTGGCAGCTGTAACTGGACCGTGTGGGTTAAGTGGTGGTCGGTGACGGGTGGGAGGTGAAGCAGTGAGTGGCGACCACCGCAGCAGGTGTAAATATGAAGAGCGCTTAAATAATTATAAAGTTTTTATACATTTTGTTTTTTATTTTGTAAATACTACAAGCGCTTCGCCTGTTGAATTTATTTAGGAGTTAAAAAAAATACATGTACAATACAAGGAAAAGCCCAACGATCAATCATAACTTTGATCACCAAATAAACCAGAAATATTCACGTGCTAAAGAGAGTCAAAAAAAGTAAATAAAGATATTTGTCTTCTAGTACATTCAAATTAAACAGTCTTCTAACATTTCTAAATACATCAGCCTTCTATCTATTTTATATCAATCCTCCATGAATCCTCTGATTATATTCGATGAATTCCATAATAATTTCCTATCTTACTATATCTATCCTTGCTTAATATTTGCATATTATCAGAGTATGATGAGGAGGTTGCTGAAAAAGGGGTTCCCTTGAAAATACAAAGAAAAATATTAATTACACTAGAGACTTGAAATTTGACATGCACCTTAGTTGGAATAATGAAGAATTTTTCTTTTTTTGAATTTGGACCACTAAATCCCGAAAATTAAAAAAAAAATGTTTTGTTTACTTGGCAGTTTTTCGATTTAGGAAACAAAATAATAAGGTACTGAACAAAGAAATATAGGACATTCGCCCATAATGTGTGCATTCTGTTATTTAATTACCCCAAATAATCTTAAACTATTCTTAAACGCATTTGATCATTGTAAAGCATTGATACTTTAAAAAGTTTGCTTCGATACTTTGACTTCCTTTCACGATTTCTGGTGTGTAGCTCATACAAATTCAAATATTCGCTAGCGGCAATCAACAAAGTTAGCTGCGAAGCTACATTTGAAATTTCACACTTTAGAATTAAACTCGAGTTTGAAACTATATTAGTACTTAAACCACAAAGTTGGTTAAGCCAGTCATTTTAGTGTTTTCACAATCAA
Organism: Drosophila quinaria; assembly: GCA_035047525.1. Classification (NCBI taxonomy): domain Eukaryota; kingdom Metazoa; phylum Arthropoda; class Insecta; order Diptera; family Drosophilidae; genus Drosophila; species Drosophila quinaria. Next base: position 13,941,245 of record JAWNPO010000455.1, on the reverse strand, counting down.
AAGTTAGCACAAATAGCGAGATAAATCGTTTGGTAGTTGCAGATGAGTCAAAAGTTGCAGATAATCTTTATAATGTGTATTATTTTAATTTATTCATTTAAACTTAACATTTACAGATCAAATTTCACAATGAAATTATCTCATCTGTGTTGTGTGAAAATTTTATCTTTCTACGCTTAGACGTTTTACCTACACGTTGATTCTCAGTCAGTGAGTCAGTAGAAAGAGTTTCATATATGTAATATAGATGGATGAAATAAAAGAATTTAGAAGTTGTTAATCTATGAATTATTGACGCATCCAACATTTATTACAAATGGTACAACTAAATTACAACAATTTATTGTATATTGTTGTATAATTTTTTAAATTACTAAATTGCTTTAAAGCCAGCATTTTTTTCTGATGATTCTTTCTTACATTTATTTAATAACATAGGAACCTGATGGAAAAGTCAAGTTTAAGTAACGATAAATGAGTAAAGGTTTAATGCATTTCTTGCTCAAGTCTGTAAAGGTGGTTGGCGAAGTAGCTTGGATGCAATCGGGGCAAGTTCATTAGGCTTGAAAATTGGCAATCAAGGGCAAAGTTGCCGCTTTGTGTTGAAGTTAATTGGGCCGTCAATGGGATTGTCAGCTGCGGCTGTACGCGAGTTGGCCATGCCACGCCCATAACAAAGGCTAGCAGCTAGCACCCCTTTTGAGAGCATTCAATTGAATAGCCCATCACAATGTGACCAGCTTGCCAGCTACTATAGCTACATACATAAAAGTATGCCAAATGCATATCCCACACAGATTGTCAAGCCGTCGATGCCACCGTTGTCATCGTTGCCAGGCATTGTCACCGAGATGAGGCGATGGCGTTGGCAATGGCTGAAATCTCTATTCAAAGTTGTGGGTTAAGCCTTTTATAATTTTTGGGGCCTGGCATGAATGACAGACGCCAGACATCAGACATTTCAATTGCTTTATCCCCAAAGGTGGGCAGAGTGGACAAAGCCCTATTAGATGTACACAATATCAAAATGTCCTTCGTCCTGGGCGACTTTCAGTGTGTTTCTTGTCTAGTTTCCAGCTCCATTTGCATGTTTATTTATTCAGTTGAGTCCGTGCAGATGGTCATTGTGATTGATTGATTGATTGATTGAATCGCTGACCAGACGTCGGACGAACTGAATTGACCGATTGACAGATTGACGCTCGCTTGACTGACTGACTGACAGGCAACCAGCAGTTGAAAGTCTTATCTTCTTCCGCTTTATTCCACATACTATGTACTTTTTTTTCCTTTTCTAATTCTATTTTTTATGTTCATTTCTATTTGTATTCTCTTCTGTGCTTATGCTGACCTGACCCGTACACTTTGCTGTCCACTCGCTCAATTTTAGTTGAGCTTTATTTAATGGACTTGTGCAAAAAGTTCACAAATCACTTTGACCATGACATGTCCTACGAGTATTGAGTCATTAACGGGTCAACTCATCCTCAACTCTCCACAAAAAAAAAACTTTTGCAAATGCAATGTGTCCAAATTACAAAAGAAAATGTTAACGCAAAATGAAATAAATAAATATACCACAAAATCTCTCATTAAATAAAAACTCTATACAATTTTAGGAACTTATGCTTCATTATTATTCTACCTGATTATAAATCTCAGCAAATATTCTGCCAGGGAAATGATGAAAATTTGTGGTTTTATTTAATTAGTTGGGTAAATACAGCAAAAGTGAAGTGGATTATGGCTTGTTTTTATCTTCTTGAAATTTGCCATTCAATTGTTTTACAATTACAATAAGCAATAGAAGCTTAGATGATTCTTCGACTTTTATCTCCAAAATTATTGGAAACGTAAGCTTTTCGAATTAATTCACAAAAAAATCTCTAAGTTGTAAAGGAGCTCTTAATGTAAGTAGAGCAATTATGATTGCATTCTGGGAATCCGAATTATAACGAAATTTGTGTATATTAGCACATTTTTATAGAAATCACTAATATGATTTTGTAAATGCAATTTGTCTATTTAAGATTAATTCAGTTTCTAATTTAATAATATAAAAAAAGAAAAAAAAAACTATTGAAATGAAAACATTGAATTTACAAATGTCCACTGCTGTTCTATTCAATTAGGATATTTAAACCAGACTAGTATTGATTTATTACAATTTTTTGGTTTTAATGGTAATTGAGTAATTTACCTATTTACCCATTACAATGCCCGATATCTGAAAACTTTTACCCACACACATGGAAATACAATACATACAGATAAATACCCACACATTCATGGAGAGTAAAGCATTTGTTTGGTTACTCCCCACAGCCAGACAATTGAAATGCATGGACAACAAATTGCAGTTGAATGGTTCAGTTGATGGCTGTTACCTTCGGCCACGGGTGGTCTGGGTTGGTCAGAATGGTCTGATCCAGTTTGGATTGAATTGGGAGAAGTAAAAATAAAAGAAGAGTGAAGGGTTCACAAGGAAATGGAGAGAAAACACGTTGAAATACGTCAGATTTGAAGTCGTCGTTAACTACTTTTTGGCTCTCAGGCAAACCGCACACTCTGTGGATGTTGAATAAAGTCGAGCAATTTCATGAACAATTTGCCAACTGCGTTTCGGTTTGTGTTCTGTAGTTGAACCAAAAATAGCAATCGAGTACAAGAATGAGTACGAGTATTTTGGGATACTATTGTACCGATGATTATTTTGCACCTCAAATTGTGTTTGCTTTTCAACTTCTATCGTATGTTTTTTCCCAGTATAGGAAATAATTTTTACTTGGGGGGCTCATTTTACGTATACTTTAGATGTATGTGTGTTGTTGGCCTTCTAAGCTTGCCTAATTGCGGCTTTCTGCACTGGCTTTGACGTTCAGTTTGGGGCTGCCACTTGGTTGGCACTTGGTTGCACTGGGAAACCGGATCGCACATTTTTACTTCCAGTAACTAACGACACCAGACATTGCACATTTCATCTCCCTTCCTCTTTCTCTTCCACTCGCTATCCTTTGGCAAAACACTCAACAGCAGCAAAAATGACAGCTATGATGGATATGATGGTTCACAGATACACACACACCCACTCACAAACACATACAGAAAAACACTCACACATACGCATTCACATCAAAGTCTTTTTGTGGTTTTTGAACGTATGCATTATAAGGTAGTTGTTGACGGCAAATCGGAGACGGCCAATAGGAGGATGGGACGCTTTTCTCTACAACAACAACAACTTATGACTTTTACACGCTTGTCTGACAGCATTGTAACCTTTTGCTCATAAGCAATGAGAGACAGCTTCAACACAATAACATCTATTTTTTATTTTTTAGGAATTCAGCAAGTGCTGGAAAGACTGGAAAGAAGAAAATGATTTTCATGATAGCCATAATTTGAAATAACTTATATTTATAAAATTAAACAAACAAAAATTATTTGAAATGAAATACAATAAAAAATTTCAAGTAATTGGAGAAAATTGTAATCTTAAAGAGTTCCTTTAGTTAACAACCTGAAATATTATAAACCTGCAAGAAACTTGAAAACGCTTTACTTTTCCGAATATTTGTGTTATATTCAGTGCTGAAAAAGACAGAGAGTACTAGTATGTAAGAGATCCTGATTTTATAATGTAGACAAGCCTGTAATTGTAAAAACCAAAAAGGTCTTACTCAGGGAATCAAAACAAAACAAATATCGGTACCAGTATTAATACTGGTACGAAAATACAACTTAACATTTTATCAAATATTAAAATCCAAATTTATTTTAGCAAAAATTTACACATTTAACTATTTTTTTTAATATAAATCTAAAATATATATTTACATCAGTAGAAAAATGTATCAAAATACAAAGTACCGGTACAAACGTATTGGTCTTCGATATTTTATAAAAGTTTTATTTCGGTTCCGTTACAACATTTCAAAGGATTCATTTCGGTTCACAGTTCCGGTTTCGGTTTTAAGCCCTGACTTAACTAATGATATACCAAAATAACCAAAAATGTTACATTATATTACATTACTTTATGTTACTTGATTCAATTGAAATTATATATTTAAATCCACATGGATTTTTTTAAGAAATTCACAAGTCTTATGCGAAACAAATCTTTTAATATCTTTCCGCAGACACCTCTAGTTAAGTAATATGCAATATGGCTGCAGTTCATAGATTAGGCTAAGATATTTGACTAAGAACTGATTTTCAAACATTTAATCCAACATAATTTATGATGCTATAGTTTTTAAAATATTACCTTTTTGAAATATATTAAAAGATAATTCACTGAAATCGCTGAAGACGGATTATCCTTCAAGTTGTCTTTTGCTGATCCTTAAAATATGCTTTATTTTTTTTTTTAGTCTCAAAAGGTAATTATGCCCACACACTACTTCCTGTGATCTACATACATATATATGTATACAGAAATCGCCCATGGGTTACGTTATGTTATTTGTCCAAGCCATTAAAGCTCTCCAATGTTGTGACAAGGCCACAAAGAGTGGTTTGGTCAATGACATTGGCCCATTGACAATGAGGTACTAGAAGTACATAGAAGTACGGATTGAAAAGGGACTTTTACAATGCACTCTCGTCCTCATTTTGTGTTTGACAAAAAAAAAAAAAAATGAAGAATGAAGAATGAAGAATGTCCCAACTCATTTCAGTTCATTTCATGTTTAAATGCAACATCAGACATGCAAATGAGTTCGAGAGATGCAATTTTTTGTCTCTCATCCTGTTGCCAGTTGTCTGATGTCTGTTGTCCGATGTCTGTTGTCTGTTGTCTGCTGCGTGCAGTCGAGCTTCATTTGGTTGAACAACAATGTTATCGTAGCACGCCCACAAAGTCCACAAGCCACTATGGGTAATTTCACGAGACTGTGAGGCCATAATTAATATGTAGTAAACTACTCAAGATGTTTGGATGCGGTTTTTTTCTAGTGTTATGAATCCTCTTTGAAGTATTCTGGAAACGTGGGCGTGTCATCACTCCCAACCCCAATTTTTTTTATTTTTATCGGTAACAACTAAGTTTATGATTTCTATGGAAAATAACAAGTTATTATTAGAAATATAAATAGAACGTACTTTTTCGAAATAGAAAGTTGCAAGCCCTCTTAGATGGATGTGAGCATAAAATTAAAAAAAAAAAAATTTGGGGGCGGGAGTGGTGACACGCCCACTATTCCAAATTACTTCTAGTAGTATGTATAGTACTAGAAAAAAAAAACGCATCAAAATGTCTTGAGTAGTTTACGAGTTATTCATTAATGCCATCTAAAACAGGTGAAATTCTCTATAAGGTAAGCGAACAAATCGGCATTTGAAATTGAGAAGTTAGATGCTAAAAAATTATATTTTGCAAAAAGTGGGTTTTTTAATAAGAATAATTTCATAGAGAATTAAAAACTCTACAACACACAATATATTTCAGCGATGGACTCCTCTGGACTCTCTTTAAATATCTTTTCTACAAATAAGACTTAATGAAAAATTTATGAGACAACTCACTCTTTTACATTATTAAGGGGAACCCACTATCAATTTCTACATTTGACACTCACAAACACATAATAAAAGCCACACTGATTCACTTCTTGGCACATTCAAATTGAAGAAAACAAAACTTTAATATTTGTAAATCGCGTGCTTTGTAATGACAACCCTGTCTTTATCAGCCGATTTCTTTGAAGTGGCGCCATCTATTGAGATCTCTGACACGCAACATTGAAGAAGCATCTTCAGTTAACGCTGTGCACTCAAAATTATTTCAAATCGTGAAAATATCCATAGTGCAAGCCCAGGGGCCCAATCATGTGTGTGTGTGTGTGTGTGTGTGTGTGTGTGTACCTCAGACGGCCATCACATTTGCATTTTATGCTTTTTGTCAGTTGCATTGTTTGCACGCTGAATACAAAGAAAGCCACGACAATTTATAGCTAAAAGTAGCTGCAAATAGTTGACACACTTTGTCTCTCTGTATATTCTTCTATCTTTCTCTCGCTCTCTCTCATTCCCACTACATATATATATATATATATTTTTTTTTTGTTGATTTTACTGTCTGTGTGTGTGCTTGTTTTGGTTTCATGGGCCTGTGTGGGTGCGGCTTCCATAATACATTAACGCGGCAAGCGGAAACGGATATGTCACACATTTGCTGCTGTTGGCAACATTGTGGAAAGAAGAAGGCCTCATCGACGCGACGCATGTTGCCTCGTCGTGCGGCAAGAGGGACGCAGGCAGCCGGTGGCAGGAAGCGATGCGAAAATAGCAATCAAAACTTAACTGAATTGCAGCACGTGGCACGGCAACACAGCAACAGCAAAGAACAGCAGCAACAAGCAAGCAACTCACTAACATTCTAACACTCTTATACACACACACACACTAACAAACACATTCATCAACACTAACACACATACACACACCAATACAAAGTTGGCTTGCTGTTGAGCGAATTAAAACGTAAATGCATTTGGCACTGTCAGCAACAAGGCCAACACCAAAAGCAGCAACAGCAACACCGACAACAACTACAACAACGACAACAAACACAACAGTGACAAAAAAGCAGAAACAGCAGAAAGTAGGTAAAAATCAGAAGAAGAAGAAACTACTGCAGTTGGAAAGATAATTCTACAAATTGTTAAAGAAGCTCAAATGCTCTTGCCAAGTAAATTAAAAAATATTAAAAAAAAAATGATTTTAAATCTATATATATAAAATTCTTTGTCCTGACTGACTGACTGACTGACTCACTGACTGACTGAGAATCAACGTGTAGGCCAAACGGTAAAAGATAGAAAGCTGAAATTTGCACACAACATAGATGAGATAATTTCATCGTGCAATAAGACGGCGTTTTGCGAAATTCGACCTCTAAGTGGGTTAAATCGGGGTCAAAGTATTCTATAAAAATGTAATAAAATAATATTTTGTATTTTTGCGATTTTTTTTAAGAAAACTTTTAAATTATATGTCATAAAATAATTGATCGAGTTAATGTATTTGAAAATCGCCTACACTAAAATCGAGTTACCGATTTGACGATGTATTTTGACATCACTATTGCAAACCTTACCGCAACCGAACCTCAGTTCGGAGGAAACATTTTTTCATTTTATATCTCATTCTTTTTAAATATTAAATTATTTTAAAGTTTCAATTTTAAGTTTAACTAATTTAAGAATCAACTTATTTTTATTAAACTCATGCAACGGTTTAAAAAAGAAAAGCAATTGAGAGAAAATTAAATTAATATTTTTTTCAAACCCAATCGAATTTTAATTTTGGTTGATCTAAGCATAATTGATTGTGAATTAAAAACACGGTTTAAAAGATAAAGTGATAAAGATAAAAGTTAGTTCTCGTTGGAATTTTTGCTGAAATTCTTGAAATACAAGTTAGTCTTTCCTAGAAATTATTGCAATGATTGTTAAGGTGGTGATGTAAAAAAATTCTAGCTAAAAATTGAATGCTGACTTTTGAACATGCAATATATTTACTTACGTGGTATATATGTATATTTAATATGCGATAGTGATAAAATTACGAGGATGAATCTATATTTTTGCACAAGAAATGTATATAGTTATATATGTGGATTTTACAAATGCAGATATGTCGATGCATTGACTTGTTGTTTTACACCACTAGATCTATCTTGGCCATGTGTGTAGCCCAAGCTCACTGAATAGTTGTAATACTCTAAAGTTGAAAATGGACGTCTGTCATCTACCTGCTCTTTATCTCTCTCTCTCCCTTTCTCTTCTCTCTCTTACACTCGCCTTGCCTACAAGTTCGTTGCTATTGAAGTACTTTCCGGCCAGGCCCTGACTCAGCTTCAGCTTGTGACTGTGGCCATGGCTTGTGATTCTTTTATGAACCAAATCAAATCAAAGCAGAACAGAACAGAACAGACCCGGGCCCGGACCCGGACCTGAGCCCGGATTTAAAGCCGGTCCTGGACCCTGACCCTGATGCGGATCCGACTCGGCCCGACCTTACAGACCAAACAAAAATTCATTGGCATTGAGCTGACGTTGGCATTGGCATTGGTTCGCCAGTTTTTGCTTTGCTTTCAATTGAATTAAATTGAATTCAATTGAATTCGCATGTTGTTCATTGAATTGTGCAGATTATGGCTAAAATACATTTTAATTTCACAGAGGCCCGTTCCAAGTACTGTGAATCATGCCAGAGCAAAGCCGAGCTACATACAAAACGGAAAACGGAAGAGCCAACAAGAGGCATGAAGGAAGAGAAGGGCCGACGAAGTGAGGGGGAAAAAGAGGCTGAAAGAACCCATCAATTGTCTGACATTCTCATTTCAAATTTCTCATTTGTCATTTCTTCTACTTTTACCAATTTTTTTCTTTTATTCCTTTTTTTTTTGTTAATTAAATCTGGTAGGTAATTAAAAATTCACGGAGCCAACAGGCAGCTGTCCAGGCAGCTTCTTTCTCTTTCTATATTTTATATATGCATATATATGGACAGGGCTGCGAAAGCTGCTTAAACGCAAAACAAAGCGGGCAACTAGCCGAGAGTGCTGGTAATGATAATGACAGTACGAGTATGAGAATACGAGTAAGAACAACTATGTATGTTGTGATAAGTACAGGTGCAGAAAGAAGCCTTGCAGGCATCTTCAGTTACTCAGTTCTTCAGTTCATCAGTGCTGCAACATTATTGTCCACTGGCGCCAGCCCAATGCTGGACTATTTAAAGCTCTCAGTGTAACGCTGCGTATACGTAATTGCATTTGGCAACTTGTGTGTTGCTATTTTAATTCATTGTTGTTGTTGTTGCTGTCATTGTGTCCATTGGATTAGTCGATAAATGAATTCATGCATCAAACGTGGCCAGCGGCTTTTTTATTCATTTGTAATTCTTGAATTTTATAAAATTTCACATTTAAATAAATTTGCAGTGCCCAATTTGGAGCTCGACTCATTTTGATCAATCAATTACGGTGCTCACATGCCATCATTTCATGTGGGCGTAACGTGCACTCTGTGTTGGTGTGTCTGTGTGTGTGTGAGTGAGTGAGTGAGTGAGTGTGTTTTCATATGTTGCATGCCACATTTTATCACATTATTATCTCGACATTTAATAATGTGCACAGCTATTTGCTAGCCATCAACAACAAAATAACATACTTATTTTCACTTAATACTCGCAATCGTATTCAGAATAGATATGTTTTAAAATTATGTCAGTGAATATCAATCAAAGGGCTTATTGCAGTTAAAGGGTAAATTTACCAATGCCAACTACATACCTTGTATAAAATAACATTAATTGATATTAACTTAATACCTCTGTGATATTAATGCTTTAGCTGGAAACATGAATCGCCTTTTAAATTTCATGCGAAATCGTCAGCCAATTATAGAGATGATTCTATTGAAATTAATTTACATATAACTTTCATAATCCCCAATTAACTTTTAAAGGCGGTTCTCACGAGCACTTTTCACTGTCGGTGAACTTACCCATTCACACAATTCGCATCGGTGTTCACACCAAAATCCCATCGGTTTTTGATTTTCACGGAAGCTGGTCACACTCAACACAATTTTAGTTTGCGCACACTTTATTTTTGCCAAAGAGTACAAAAAAGGTGAGATGTTAACGTATTGATGTTAATGGCATGCTTTAACATTTTGTATGTTTACCCGACGCCGACAGTTTTTTGACAACATGTGTCGGTGAAAAAGTGCTCATGAGTACCGTCTTTTAGCATAGCAGTTCAACTAATTCATTCAACTTTCATTTTATATCAAAATGCAGCAGACTTTTCTCCAATTTACTTTGCAATTTTGTCCTGACAGCCTCATGAGTCATTTTCTTAACTATTAATTTGTACTGTATATAAAACAATTACCTTGTCTGTCAATCTGTCTGCAAGGGAAGTATTTAGTATTTTTAAGCGGAAACACCCTCTAAACACCAACTGTAAATAAAACTGTAATTTAGCAATTAATCTCGAATAATGATTAAACAATTAATGCATCTTTAAATTGCAGTTATTTCAGAAAAAATATAAATAAAACAGATTGTTAAATATTAATCTGTTTAATGTGCTCTTATGATCGTTGTAATATTATACTAGTCTTAGATTTTATGTTTGTTTTTGTAGTTTACATATTGTTTCTTCGATAATTAACTTTATTGAGTGCAACATAAAATACAATAACATTGAATAATAGAATATAAATGAACAATTAATAAATAGTTTGGTCGGCAGCATAAATAAATAAATAATGAAATAAAGAATGACATAATGAAATGGTAAATCAGAAAATGCATTAAATGCAAACAGCCATACATGGGAATAATTTATCAACAGTAATTTTGTGCAATGCATTATTTGAATAATTTAAAAGTATGTTTTCAATTGTCTGCACTGCTCAGTGGCATCATGCCACATTCTGCATGGCATCATTCAATATTCATAATTAATAATCTGACATGAGCAGCACGCTGTATTACCACCCGTCAAGCAATCCTCCAATCCACCTGCCCCAGCTGACCAAACTGTTCAGCTATTCGACTGCCCACTTGCCCAACTATTCAGCGATGCATCTGTTCAGTAGCCCACTTGAAATCTGGTTGCCGTGTTGAGAAAAGTACTGCAAATTGATAAGACGAATTCCTAACTTACTAACTAACTAACTTCCTTCGACTGTGGCACGCAGGCCGCAACATTTCCGCCGGCTGAGGTTTCTGCGGATGCTGCCGACGCCGCTTTCTGGTCCTGTTTCTGCTCCTTGCTCAGCTGCTCAGCTGCTCAGCTGCTCAGCTGCTCAGCGGTGCTCCCACAGCTGCGTTTCAGCTACATTTCTGACTGCTTTCATTTAATTAAAAATTTATTACGTCCCATGAGCTGACAAGCAGTTCACTCACTCTCTCTCTCTCTCTCTCTCCCTCTCTCATACTCTCTTTCTATTTCTCAGTCTCTTCCTCTCTCTCATGCTCTTGTTCCGCTCACTAGCTCCATGATTGACATTTAGACATTTCGAGTGAAAGCTGCAAAAATCAACATTATTTTGTTCTGTTTGCTCTGGAGCAAACGGACAAGCAAAACAAATACATAATAATAGAAAATTGCCAAAACACCCTCTACCCCTTTACCCTTCTTCGTCATCCTTCCATCGCACTTCCGTTTATCACATAGTCAACACCACATCAAACTGGTAAAGGGGTAAGCGAGTGTGTAAGTCTACTATAGTACGTACACATGCATACATATGTAAATACTCCTACAATACCTACATACATAGTGTGTATGTACACTCAGAAAAAATTAACGAATAAAATCATGACCGACCCAGTAAAACTTTGCCCTTTCCAAAACCTACTACTTTCCACATTCAAATTCCGAGTAGAAGTAGTTGCCAAATCTGTTTTTATACAGGGGCGAGACAGGAATAGAAGTTGGTTTTTAGAACCTACTTTGGAAGGGGTTCTGTTATTGCACTGCTAACTAACATTTTCGCTTCCGATGCTCATTTCCAAAATCTAGTGTTCAGAATGTGGAAAATAGAAGGCAAAAAGGCAGTGGCTCTGTTATTGCACTGCTGACTAACATTTCGGTTTCCTATATTGATTTCCAAAATCTACTGTCCAGAATGTGGAAAAAGAAGGCTGAACGGAAGGTTCCTTTTGAAAGGCACTAGGAATGCATTCCAAAAGAAAACATTTTACAGAAATTTAAATAATCCATTTCAAATAAAATTAAATACGTATATAAGTATATTTACTTTATATTATTTATATTTTTTTCTTTTTATAACAAATTTTTTTAAATTAAGTGTTAGTTTTATTGTTATTGCTGTGCTTCTCTTCGGTTGCCTGCCTAAACGGGTTTCTTTGCTTGTTGCTTTGGCCGGTTTTTGGCCTTGCCGAAGGGCGCACTAACATCAGTTCTATAGTCTTCGAATGTATACCTCCTTTTTTAGATGCTTCTGTGACCATAGCGACATTCAGATTCATAAACATGCTAAGCCCCTACTTGGAATATGAGCCCCCGTCATTCATAAATAAAAAATTAAAAGAAAAAAATGATATTAATTTAATTTTAACTGAAAACTTTTTTTACTTACGTGAATGAATTTGGCTGGCGAAAATCCTCTAGCTGAACCCTCCCCGAGAGTGCCGGCTGGGCAATGGACACTGCATTGAACCGGGCGACCGGGAGATGCATTGTCTCTTGCTCGCCCGAGGCAATGTGGTGTCTAGCTAAGGTGGAAGTTCGATTTCGAACCGAAACCATGGCTAGAGGTATACTTGGCGGATAAGAATAAAACGCTATGGGGTGGTCCCCCAGAAAATAATTAGCCAACCCCGTCATATTATGGCGATCATGGAGGAAGAAATGAAGGACGCAACTCGGGCTGGGATATCAGCCCAAACGTCGGTGGGAGGCGTGACTGCTACCATCGGCGGGCACGGTGAGGAGCAATCCTCTCTGCGTGTCGCCAGCGGTCACTCATCAAGAGCAGCAACCCCGCTGCAAAGACAGGATGGAGTGGTGCTGGAACCCCTGGTTACGGACACGGAGTTCGTGTTCACAGGCCCATCACTAACGGAATTAGAGCTAGCGCAAGCGTTGGCTCGAATGCCGTTAAATGATGAGCCACAGAACATGGACTCCGTCGACGTGACCCCGGTTTCAGACCCGCCCAAAGAAAAGAGGCAATCAAGCCCAGCCGAACTCCGGCGCAAACAGCGCAACGGATACAAGGCCGCACTCAAGTTCCTTAAGGGACTTGTAGGCCGCAGTCCGGAGACGCTGACCGCGCAGGAGACGAGGCTAAAGAAAAAGCACGAGTACAACGTGCGGCGATTTGAGAGGTTGGCTAATCCTAGCAGCACTCAGGTTGTCGCACAAAGTGCGAGTGCTAAACCAGTGGCCTCAGGGACTGCAAGCACGCAAGCTGCAGCCACTTCGAGCAGGAAGGAAACTCCTTCCACATCGAAGACGGCTGTAGCACCTGTGCCCAACTCCCAGGCCACTGTGACAGCTGCTCCGACCAAACCCACCAAGAAGGAGGGACCGGTCGGGAAGCGAAAGGAGCCCTCTGCCAGCAAAAGGCAGAGATCGGACGACTCAGGGAAGGCGTCGGATAGCAAACGGCTGCGCCCAGAAGGAATTCTGGCCAGCCTCAGCTCCAAGCCGGAACTGCAGGCAGTCATCATCGACAGGAACGACCCGGAAGGGAAGTTCACAGTCGAGAACTGGCTCAAGCTGGAGGAGAAGATCAACCAGGCACTACATGACGCCATGTGCCGGCCAGTGAATCCGTTCCTGGCCGAGTTCGATGGCATCAAGTGGTTCAAGGGCGCCAAAGCTGTGGCCTGTGCCAACGAGGAATCCCTGCGGTTCCTCAAAGACACTATCCATAGCATTGGTGAACTTTGGCCTGGTGCGAAGATTGACGTCGTTCCCACAGACCAAGTCCCTGAGCGAACGATCATTAAGGTTTGGATCCCACCTCCAATCATGGAGGATCGAACCATTCTGGACATGATCAAACGCCAGAACGAAGACTGCGTCACAGAGGACTGGACGATCAAGAGAGGATTGGCCCGTGACAAAGGTAACGGCAAGGAGCTCTGGATCAGTATTGGTCCAGAATCCAAGAGCCACCTCCTGCGGAAGCAAGGCCAGCTGAAGATGGGAATGGGTAGCCTCAAAGCATTCATTCCCGGAGGCAAGGAGGACGCAAAGGATGTTAGGTCAACCGGAGAGACTGAAAGTGGTACAGATTAATCTGCATCACTCTAGTGTCCCTTCGATTGACCTACTACGGTACATGGACAAGGAGGGGGTAGACGTGGCTCTCGTCCAGGAACCCTGGATCGTAAGAGACAGGGTTTGCGGACTGAGTTCTCGCGGATATCACCTCCTTGTCCCACATACTGTGGGTAAGTCAAGAACCTGTATCGTGATAAGGGCTGGACTTAATGTTATTTTCTCTTCTCGTTACAGTAGCAGTGACCTGACGGTAGGATTATGCGAGCGAAGGAACGGGCCCAACCTATACCTGGTCTCGGCATATCTACCGTATGAGGAAAAAGACCCCCCATCGGACAATGTCAAAGCCCTCATTCAGCACGCGCAGAAGGAGGGTATCGACGTCATCCTGGGATGCGACGCTAATGCTCACCACACCTTGTGGGGGAGCACGGATACTAATGATAGGGGGGAGTCGTTGCTAGAGTTCGCATTACTCACGAACCTTGTTGTGTGTAACAGGGGTAATCACCCCACATTCCGCAACAAGAACCGTGCAGAGGTTATTGATGTAACCCTAGCGACCAACAGCGATTCCCTATGTATAGATAACTGGCACGTATCCAAAGAGTGCTCTTTCTCAGATCACTCCAGGATAGTGTTTGAAGTAAGATGGTCCCGAGAGGAAAAGTTGCCTTTCAGGAACCCAAAAAGAACGGACTGGGACGAGTTCTCACGGTATGTTAGGGACTCTCTTCCAAACCATCCAGTGGAACGGATGAGCCACCCTGACATTCTGGAGAGGTCCACCCAGATCGTAACAAAAGCACTCTGTACAGCCTTTCTCAAATCCTGCCCTATCAGCCGAACACCAAAGCCCAATCGCAGCACGTGGTGGACACCGGAGCTTGGCCAGATTAGGAAGGAAACGAGAAGACTGTACAACAGAGCAAAGGCAGGAAATTGTCAAGGTGATTGGAACGCCTATCACCTTGGCTTCAAAATTTTCAAAAAGAAATGCAGAAGAGCCAAAAGAGACTCATGGGCCGCCTTCTGCGAGGATCTGACTAGTACCACTGAAGCGTCCAGACTTCGGAGACTACTAGCAAAGGACCCGGCCAAACCTGGTCTCTTGTGTGACCAGGACGGCAATTTCGCGAAGGATAGCCAAGAGTCTCTGCAACTCCTCATGAACACTCACTTCCCGGGCTGCCTGGCAGCTGATGATGACAGTGGGACCTCCACTCTCACTATCAGCGGGGAACCGGGTGGTGAGATAAGCTTGGAGAGTAAGGCGACAATAGACGATATCGTTAGTGAAGAAAAGATAATCTGGGCTATCATGTCATTCCACCCCTACAAGTCTGCAGGACCGGATGACATCAGACCAGTCATGCTGCACACAGTGTGTCAACACCTCCTGCCATGGCTCCTAGAAATCTTCAGGGGATGCCTCGTCACGGGATACATCCCAAAGAGCTGGAGAGAAGTGAGAGTGGCCTTCATTCCCAAGGCAGGGAAGATAAACCACTGCTCACCAAAAGACTACAGACCCATCAGTCTATCCTCGTTTTTACTGAAAACGCTGGAACGAGTCTTAGATCTGTACCTTAGAACTAAGCTTACACCTCAAGTTTTTAGCGGGGCTCAACATGCCTATCTTAAAGGCAGATCAGTTGAGACCGCACTACATGAGGTAGTTGGCGCAATAGAAAGATCCTTGCAGAGAAAGGAGTTTGCGTTGGCGGCCTTTCTTGATATAGAAGGTGCCTTCAACAATGTCAGGATCGAGTCCATAACGACTGCATTAGTCAAAATTGGCTCACACCCGACGATCACCCAATGGCTTGGCAATATGCTTCGCTGCAGGGTGATCAACGCCCAGCTCTGCACCTCGACAATAAGAAGGAAGGCTACGAGAGGAACCCCACAGGGGGGAGTCATTTCTCCCCTTTTGTGGAATCTTGTTCTTAATAGCCTTCTGTTAAGACTAAAACATACAGGATGCAACGTCACAGCCTATGCGGACGACCTTGTTCTACTGATAACTGGCAAATTTCTGCCCACAATCAGTGAACTTATGGAGAACGCACTGGGCCTGACGCTGCGGTGGGCAGAAAAGAACGGTCTGGGGGCAAACCCACAAAAGACCGAACTCGTTCTGTTCACAAGGAAGACTAAGATAGAGAGCTTCAGACTTCCTACACTAGGAGGTACGCAGCTAAAGCTATCAAAGGAGGCAAAGTACCTGGGAGTAATCCTCGACTCCAAACTCTCCTGGAAGAGAAACTCGGAGGAGAGGATGAAAAAGGCGTTACAAGCCTTCTATGTTTGCAAGAAAACATTTGGGAAAAGATGGGGACTGCAGCCGCGAATCATTCACTGGTTCTACACTGCAGTCGTCAGACCCATCTTAACCTATGGAGCTCTGGTATGGTGGGAAGCTGCTCGCACTGACTCTCACCTACGATATCTCCAAAAGGTGCAAAGACTTGCTTGCTTGGGGATCACAGGGTGTGTACGCTCTACCCCCCAAGCGGCCCTGGACGTCATACTGAACTTGGACCCAATAGGGGTATTCCTACAGCACTCGGCTGCAAGGAGCGCAGTCAGGCTGATGGCGCTAAGCCTCCTCAAGTCGGGTGCCAAAGGGCACAGCACTATCCTACACTCGGTAGGACACACAGCTGTGGCTGAGGAGTACGACTACTTTGTCCAAGAACACAAATGGGGTGACAGCTTTACAGCAGTCATCCCGGATAGAGCAGAATGGCAGCAAGAAACCCCTCTAAGGCGGAACGAGCTGTCATTTTACACAGATGGATCAAAGACGGAAGAAGGCACAGGAGCGGGGGTCTACGCCAGCGACCCAGCTGTGCAGCTTTCCTTTCGTCTCCCAGATTGGTGTAGCGTGTTCCAAGCAGAAATCTATGCTGTCTGGCAAGCGATCAAGTTGATATACACCTTGGAGGGACCTGCAAGGAACATATCAATCTACATCGACAGTCAGGCCGCAATAAAGGCTCTGTCCATGAACACAGTCAAGAGCAAGCTTACCCGAAACACGGCCGCAGCTCTGAATCAATGTCAGCATCACTCCATCAGACTCGTCTGGGTGCCAGGACACATGGGAGTGTCTGGCAATGAGATGGCTGATGAGTGTGCTAGAGCCGGATCAGCGCTGCCGGCTAGTTGCGCGGTGGCAGATATATGCAAGCCTATCCAGTATGCACTTTCGGAACTAACAAGAACCGAAAGGGCGACGG
This sequence comes from Drosophila quinaria, assembly GCA_035047525.1. Lineage (NCBI taxonomy): Eukaryota > Metazoa > Arthropoda > Insecta > Diptera > Drosophilidae > Drosophila > Drosophila quinaria. Next base: position 13,924,214 of record JAWNPO010000455.1, on the reverse strand, counting down.
CAGATAGACACTGGGCAGCGATACTGGGCTGTCTTGTCTCAAAAGCACTTTGGCCAAGATACAACCCACAGCGAACTGCCGAACTCCTACACTTCAACAAGAACAGGATAAGGCTACTGACGGGGGTCTTGACAGGACATTGCCATATCGGCCGTATGGCACAGCGATATGGTGGGCCCTATCAGGACTTCTGTCGCAGCTGTGGGGACGAAGAAGAGATGGAAAGTGTCCAACACCTTCTCTGTGACTGTCCTGCACTTCAAAGAAGGCGTAACCGATTCCTCGGAAAACCCTTCTTTGTTGATCTGGGCAGTCTCGCGAATGTGCGGCTAGAAGACCTGGCACACTTTCTAGACTCCACTGGCTGGTTTCACGGGCGGCCGTAGCCCAAAGAGACCAGCGGGCTGACAAAGAACGTTTAGACGTATCCTTCCCCATATCCCATCAACCCTTCCACATCCCTTTCGATTCCTACAGTTTTATTTTCAGACATCGCAATGGGCCAATTGGCTTCTGGGTGCTCTCAACTTCGGTTGAGCTGTCTGGTCATCCTATCCTATCCTATCCTACGTGAATGAATTGGAAGAATGTTACAAATTATTGTATTTAATGATTTCTCAAATGAATAATTTGCACACGCTTGCTCGTTTAGTCAGTTTTGAAATAAAAATAACAGAGACAAAAAGATAACAGAAGTGACTGCTATGTTTTTTTTCTGTTTCCTGCTAGTTAACAGATGTTGTGCCTCTGTTTACGAAAGCAGAGGCTTACCAGAATTATGAAGCATAGCAGTCTGTAACGAATGATTTAAAAGTGCTGACATTTAGCCTTCCCAACTCATGAAAAAACATAGTTGCCTTTATCTCATGTTGGAAACAAAATTGTCACATGGAAAAGCACATACTGCTTTTTTAGCATGAAAATGAATGCTGACAGAACACGTTGCCTGAGAACACACCTTCCCAAAAGTTTTACTGGGAAATCGTTCTCAGTTTTTCGTGCTTAAAACAAACACGAGTCGGCATCAAGTCGTGCACTCAAAAACAAATGACGCGAGAAAAATTAGAAATTTTTCATTTTCTTTAAAAGAAAAGCAGGCGACGACTTCAATTTTACAATTGTGTTTTTATTATTTGCTGTCTGCCAAGTTCAATAGAATTATTTCGAGCGACTGTTAGTCTAAAAAAAATATTGTACGGTAAATTACTATTGGAAAAGGCATTTTACACAAGGCGACAATTCTTAGATGACTCCACTAAATGAAGTGAAATCGAAAACTCCAAAAGATAGCGATAGACAATCCAACAGCTTTATTATTCAGTGCACACTTTTTGGAAAAATGTAATTATAATCGTTTTTAACTCTACAGTCACACTATTTTATTATTTATTTAATTTTCTTTGCCATCATTAATTTTTTTAGCGTGGGAAATAAATTTATGTTTGGTTTTACTCGGTAGGGAGCTAGCCTCAATCGTCGCCGACAAAAAGAGAGACAGTTTCAAGATCCTGGAGTGGAGTGAAAATGTTGAGCTGGTAATGGATGACCGAATGTCCACACTGAAAGTGAGCCATGCTCCTTACATTTCTGTTCAATCGGAACCAGAACTCTTCCACTGCAATGGTTTGATAAAGTTAACCATAGATAGTTGATAGGTAAAGTTAATAAAATCAGAACTCCATAAAAAGATTACGTTCATAAGCTAAATTTTCATTAACAATTGAATTTGCAAAGGATTTACCAAAGTTATTTATTTATTTGATTGGATTGAAGTCGAGCTGATTCGATTCGATTTGATTCGAGTTGATTTGATGAAACTGCTGAGACTGAGAATTCGAAAACACATGAAACTCGGAGTATGTCTAAGCATAAAAAAAGAATATAAATAATTTGCTTGCGAAGGTTGGAGTTGCCCTCTAACCTTCCATTCTGCATCCCTGCATCCCTGCATCCCTCACCACCTTCCTGCTCCTGGTGGCCATGACCGACATACTCCCCATTTTACATCCCATCATCGTTCAACTTTCTATCCCATTCTGTAGCTGGCGAACTTGTATGCTAAATGTATACTTTCAAAGATTTATGGCAAATGCAAACAAATAAAGCCAAGGGAGAAATGAAAATGGCGGCTACATTTTGTGGCTTTCTCTTTTAGCATTCTCCAAAAGTTTAAAGATGCGACCGCAGTTGAATCTGTTTTATTTGCTCGCCTGGCAATCATTTTTATTAATTTTTGAAAGAATTCCTGTTTCGACGTCGGCGGCGGCAGCGACATTAATAAGAAATGGCAGCCGAGAAGCCAAAAACTTATTTGGTAATCATTTGGGAGCTGGTCCGATCGGCCGTTGGCCGTTGTTGGCCAGAACAGAACGGAGCATAACAACAAAAAGTTTCTTTTGCACATACCGCAAATATTTTCGAAATTAATCTTGCGTCGTTGGAAAGAGAACTAAAGCAAAAGGCCAAGACCAAGCAACAGTAGAGCCAACCCATAGTCAAAGCACATTTAACTTAAACATCATCCCAGGAGCCATGGAAATGCCAAGCATCACAAGTATCACACCCTCCAAATGAGCTAACTTTGGCCAAGTTACGAGATAATACTTGGCCCAAAGTTACACATGAATTTTATATGAGCCATTGTTTCTGTTGTATTCACTTTCGACGGAATCGATACCCGGTACCAAACTCCTTTAATAAGTGTAAATAGACTATGCAACACATCAATCTGACGAAAGATATATTGAAAAATAAGTAAATAAAATTGCATCTGGGAAAACGTTATATATTTATTATGTTCAACTATAAGCCCCACTATTAAGTATAAATATATTGTATTTTACTCGGTGAACACATCAACAAGGTTTCCATTTCATGGCCCACGCATGTGTATGAATTTTCTTATAAGCTTCTCAGCTTAATGCCATTGCAGTAAGTGTTATTTACAAATACGAATAAAAATTTAATCAGAAGTGTGAAACTCGATACAGATTACATTTTAGAATCGCATAAATGTGTGGAGCATCAGTAATAAGACACAAGAAACACACAATTGAGAGTTTAATCAATTACACAAGTTTATTTTAAGAAACTGCAAAATAAATACATAATTGCATTTTGAGTGTTAGAGATTTTACTCAAAATTTCAATAAGAATTATTTCAATTTCCAACATTTAAGCTCTATCAATCGTTGTCAACTAACTTAGTTTACATTTAATGATAGTAACACATTAATTCATTTTATATTTGCCCACAGAGCGGGTATAACTTAGTTTAGAATCCTTAACCCCTTTTTTGAACTTGGCTTAACATGCTGCCATGGATTTGCCATAGTTTAGTTTAGCAATTAGAATGGAAACACAAAACTTTTGTACAATTCTTGACGAAGCATTTTGACCACAGTGTTTTAATGTTTAATGAAAATGGAAAATACAACTACCTTAATTGATATACACACACATTAACATGTAAATATGGATGTATATAAAGCACACTTAATTCCGAAATGTCAAATTGCATAAACGGTTAAGGCAAACGGAGTACACGTAATTAATTTAAATCCAATTTATGATTTTTAATTGGATTTTCTTATTGATTGCAACGTTGAATATGAGTGCGATTGGATATGTTTCTCGTATACCACCTGATTTTTCTTATCTTCATGATTAATATTATAATCATATTTATATTTCCACTCAATAAACTCTATGTTTTGACTACTATCTTTTAAATTTGTTTTGCAGATAAGAACTTAGAGGACAAGTTCGGCATTCAGAATAAAAATTGTTGGAAAATTAAATTGTTTTTTGAGTAGCTTCAGACTGATTAAGGAAACATATATAGACATTTAAGAATAATTATATTAACATAAAAAAGTACATTTAAGAATATTTATATTTTCATAAGTGTGCATTAATTAAATAGAATTAATGTTTAAAAATCGCTTATACTAAAATATAATATGTATCCTTCAATCCAAAACCTAGTCGAAATTATGAGGAGAACTGTTTAAAATACTGTGCACCTTTTTTCCTTCTAATTTCTGAAATTATGATAATGCATCGACTTAACCGATTTTTATGTATATTTCCTATTTTATTTATCCGATTTGGCCAAACAAGCACTTAAAGCGTTTTTAATACGTCCGAAAATGGTTTTTTTTTTTGTCATTTTTTCAGTTGGAAAGTTAACATATCGTCCTGGAAAAAATAGAAATCACCACTATATCATATAGCTGTCAAACGAAACATACTTCTATCCCTGAAAAAAGTATTACTCCGCCATGGACCATGGATTTGCATGAACAATACCGAACAGTATCGGCTTTAAGCTAAACTTAAAAAAAAATGTTATCTTTGTGATTTTTTTTTCCAGGACGATATGTAGAACTAAAAAAATCACAAGAAACGCCCATTTTTGAACGTGTTTAAAACGCTTGAAGTGCCTGTTTGGCCAAATCGGATAAGTATAAATGGAAATATACTCCGAAGTGTTCTAGTAACCTCGAAAATTCGAAAAATTTGATTATTTCGAAAAAGCTACCATAAAAAAGTTTTAAGTGGCATTTTCGTGTTAAACGGACCAAAGTCCATAAGAAAAAAATACTTTGATTCACGTTGCAAGAAAAACTTTAATTTTGTAAACTAGTGTTATTAGTTGGTATACTTCATAATATAAAAAAAAATCATTTAAATGTACTGTACGTCTTTATTCAACAACGAATTAAGTTTACAAAATTGGAAAATAATACTGTTAAGATATTTTAAAAACATATTGGGACCTTGTCAATATTTTTTTTTTTTTTTCATATAAATTCGTATATTTTATTTAACAAGTTTTCTGCTACCTTTAGTAGGGAGATGTCGTCAATATTTTTAGTGCAAAAGAAAAAGCTTTTTAATTTAATTTTCAATAATGTTCAGTAATGTTCTTGTCAAAAGGAACTTTAGAAGAGACCTAAACATATTAAATGACACTTTAATAATTATTTTTATATACTGCTTCAGTAATATAATTCAAATTAATCCGTATATAAAGCAATTATTTTAATAAGCCAAATAAATGGATGAATATAAGATTAGATAAGAACATTTAAAGCTTAATGTGTCTTGTGAGTATAAGTATTATAAGTATTATATGTAGTGAAATAATCGAAAGCTGGAACTGAAGCTACTATGCCACATTTGAATTTGCAAGTTCATAGATTTTTATGGCTTAAGTGTACATCTTTCAGATGTACATATCAGCTATCTCAGTCCTCCTCCTCAAGTCAGTTTCATTAGCTTGGTAAATTCAACCTAAGCAACCTGTCTCTCTCGCACTCGCGCTCTCTATCTCTATCGAACTCAACTGAACAGCACTTGTCCCAACGCAAACACTTGAATGACAAAATGAAACATTATGATGACAGTTCAAAGCAAGGAGCGGAGCAAAAATTGAAATTGAGAGTGCATATTGAGAATTGCAAAATAATGAATTGTAAATTGCTCAGCAGGCGAGCGACCCACGCACGTATTCACACACATACACACTCAAATAGACGCACGCACACATTTACTCGCACATATATTAATTTATTTATTATGTTGCGCAATAAAATCAAATAAAAATCGGTCGGCCCCCGACATCGTTACTGTCATCCCCCCAGAGTTCCACAATTTTTGTAATGTGTGAGGGGCTTTAGTGGCGGAAGGGAATGGATTGGGGGAGGGGGTGCAAAAATTGAAAACTAAAATCGATTTCCGCTTGACAAATAACTTAAGTGGCAGTTTATATACGAACTCACGAACATATTCAGTCTGGCACACGAGATTGGGCAACATACATAACTATTTTGGACAAATTTCATGCTTGCAGAGAATGAAAGAAAGCGAAAGAGTGAGATGGAGAAAGAGATCTGATTGTGGAGCTCAAGTGGAGTAAACCGGGAGTGGGAGTCGAAGTGGATGGAGATGCTTTCAAAAATATTCCACACGATTAATTTTTGCGATCCATTAAAAAGATTTACTCAAATTGACAGAATCATCGAGTGTTGCGTAGTCGCGTCGTTGTCCTCGATGCGTTGTCGTTGTCGTTGTCCTCGAACCTGGCCCTGGACGGACGCATGAAAAATGTTATCCCCAGAGGCGCGTCAGCGTACTGTCTCTCTCTCTCTCTCTCTTGCTCTCTCTCGCTCCCCTTTCTCCGTTTACACTTCATCGTTTCTTGTGCCTGGTTTGCTGCACACACAAGTGTCTCAATTTGCATGCGCCATGAGAGGGAGAGAGAACGAAGAGAAGGAGGAGTATGAGGGGATGGAGTATTCGCTTTGGGCAATCGACATTGACATCGACGGGGGGCGGGCTCCATTAAACGCATGTACATAATCATAAATTTACACTCATTATCAGATTAGCGGCCAGCATTTATTTTCCCGCATCCCGCGTTGTCCTTCTGCTGCTGCAACAACAACACCAACAACCTCAACAGCAACAAAAACAACAACAAAGTGAACAAATTGAATTTTTGAAATACAATTTATGCAACTTGTTTACTCTGTGTACCGTGTAAACGATGCACTATGGTCCCAATCACCATATTTTTTTTGGAAAAAAGTCCAATTTTAAAGTTGTTTAAATTAATGAACTTTTGATGGCGCTACATTGGAAATACATCAGACAAAAATGCAACTTAGTCATTATTTTAACATTGGCCTACACTGTAACCTTAACAGCTGTGAAACAGAGATGCTATAAACGATGAGCACATGCCAGTGTTAAACCAAATTTTTAGAATAATTAAAGTGCGTTTCAGTTCAAAAGACAATTAACTGATATTTTGAATGGATCTAATTCATTCTGGCTTTCACTTAGTGTTAATAAATCTGCGTTGTTGAAAATCAACGTGCTATGTATGTGTTGTTTTTTGTGTGTTAAAAACCAGCCTCAAATTTGAATTTTGAAAAAATTTAATCTTTGCTAAGACATAACTAATTTTGTAAGCGATTGTCTGCAGTGTGACTATATGTATTTTGTAAAATAATCCATTCGGAAACCGGGCAGTAAAGCTCAAGTTTCGGGTTTCTGCTGGTTTCTTGAAATTCGATTTTTTTGCATATAACCTCTCTGTGAAAATTATCAATAAAACTGAAATGCGTCAATAACAGAAGAAGCAATATAGTTTCAATATGCCGTTTTAGATTATTTTATTGCGGGTATTAGTAGAAAAGAATTTATTCTTATGTATTTTAACAGAAAAGACAATAAAAAATACGAAAAAAAATGTCCTTGCAAAATTTGGCTATGAACTGATTGTTCCTAAGAAAGTTAAATGCTATAGTTGACCGATCTTGAGAATTTTTGGCTACCATGTCAGCCCATTATGAATCTCATGTATTAATCAAAAGTTTCATACAGATATCTTGGAAAACAAGATGGTTTTTATACGAAATATCTTATTTCAACCGATTTTTCATATGGGAGCTGTAGTTTTCCGATTTGACTTACTTTTTAACATAGTGTTAAGAGCATAAGAGCAAATCAATCATGCAAGTTTGGGTCAAATAGCGTGAAAAACAAAGTCCAAAAAAAATCGTCATCGGGACAGGTTTGCAACTAATGTGGAACAGTTCACACTCAGAAAGAGACTAAGAATTGTTATAGGACAACTAAAGCATATACGGGGAATTAAACAATAACATACTTATCCAGTTTACCAATTGACTTCAAACAAATGTTAACAATTTGAAATCTAATCAAGTAATTGAAAGACATTTTAAACTTCACATTTACAGGGAATTTACCTTGACTCAAATTTTTATTACGATATACTATGTATGTACGTAAAGACGAAATGATTTCAGTTTTGGCGATTCAAATATTTCGATTTAAAACTGAATTCATAATTTGGATTAACATCACAACATCACAAAAATTATCGAAAGTCTGCAATTTGATAATTTACAAATATGGCTTAGGACTAACAGGATATCTCCTAGTCAGCATTGTAAAGCTACTTAAAGTTTTTCTAAAAATTTTGTTGTATTTTTTTGCTGAATATACTTTTAGTATGTGGATGGTACACACACGCATATACAAGATTCAATGCGCACAAAAGCTTACACACACACAAACACAAAGAGAGACAGAGCACACAGACACACACGCGCACACATACAAATACACACAATGAGGTTCTTACCCTTTTTATGTTTGCCACTTCAGTCGCTCCGCATTTGGATAAAATGTAAATTAAGTTAATGGTAATAAAGTGTCTATTATGTAAGTATCACAGAGACACTTACACACACACACACACATACACACTCCCACTGACACAGACAAAGACAATCTAATGTGAGTGAGGGTGTATTTATGTAAGCGGATGTATTAAGTGATTTCAAATTAGAAATCAGTTACTTCTAATGCAATGGGCGGTTGCCAATTGGCGAACACTGTCAGCCCATTGCCATCCCCCTTAAATGAGAAAATTTTGATAATTGCCAAGTATTTTTTACTGTTTTCAATGTTTTTTACTGTCTTTCAATACGAATATTTAAATTGGCAAATTGATAATGATAATGAAAATGTGAATAAATTGAAATCATCATTCGCATGATGCGAATGAGTTAAACAACAGATTGAATACCGAATTATGAGTGTGAGTTGGAGTATGAATATGAGTATGAGTATGCGTATGCAAATGAGTGTGAGTATGAAGTGTTATGACAAAGGGCATAATTAACATTTCATTGAACATTTTGAATATTTCAGCTGCTGTTAAATCATATGTTTGGATAAAACTGTGAATGAAAATAAATATGTACAGATGTACTTATATGAACCAAATAGAAAAAAAAATTATGAATAGCAAAAATAAAGAAGCAACAAATGAATAAGAATTAATAATTTAAAAAATGTCTGATATAGAAAGAGAACTTATACCTCAAACAACACTTGTCCTCCAAATCCAAGAAGAACAAATCAAAATCAAGCGAGCCCGATTGTATGATACCCTGTATCTCTCTATTTAAAATGGCAGAGGGTATTATAATTATGTGACGCAGTGTGTAAAGCATTAAGCCTTCTTAATGAATATACAGAATATGTATGTTTATACCATACATACATTCTGACCACATACTTATTTTAAATCCGTACACTATATCATATATAGTATCAGTCGTAAATAGTACACAGCTTTCCAAAGGATACAAATCATTAGCTGGTTGAGACAATAGTTTTTAGTATTATAATTTAATCATTTATTTATTTTATGTTGCATGTTTTGAACTTATAATGTAGAAAATACAAATATAATATTACATACCCTACTTTACTAAAATGATTGAAATTTTGTTATTATTTTTTTTTAGCTTTGAATGAATGAAAACAATTCATATTTAATTAATTGAATAGGGTCGGAAATTCAGAAAATATTTGTATATTCAAATAACAATCTTTAAGCGGTACTATTTGATTGGTCATGACTGTGGCTTGCACGGAAAACGAGTAAATGAAAATGGTAAATCACAGGCAGCACTTAGTTGAAATGACTGCGTGTGTGCATTATAAATATGTCAGATATTGGATATTATTTCAAGTTCTGGCATTCACCCAATCCAGTCAAGTCATGTCAAGTCGAGTCGAGTCGTGTCCAGTTGTCCAGTTGTCCCTCCACATCCACATCTACATTCACATACTCGTAAATCAAGTTATGCGACGTACCGCAGGCATAGAACATCTCCATCTTCTGAGTGAAGCCTTGACATTGGCCTGGGGGATCCAAATGCGTAAGAGCACCCAATATGAAAAAGAGGGAAAGGACCAAATGGGAGAGCTAGATGACAGAGGCATAACTTTTAGAGCCCGGCAAAAACACGGCCATTACATGTGAAAGCCCGAAGCTAAGCTGCCATAAAGCCATCAATAAAGCACAGAGCAATTGCGGGCCATGCCCGTGGCTAAAACAGAAATGATGGCAGTCACCAGGAGAGAAGTTGAGAGATGAACGAGTAGGTGGTGGGTAGTATGGAGTAGGTAGTATGTAGTATGGAAGGAAGGCCACTAAAAAGCGCTGGCCAAATAACTGGACCAAAAATCGGATAATTAACCGAACATCGCTGGGCTATTAAATGAGCATTAACAAGGACGCCAAACAAGCATAAGAATGCTAAATGATCATTACTGAGCGACTGGCGACTGACGACTGTGGCAGAGCTGATAAGCCCGAAGTCACGCCCATGCCTGAATCGCACCTGAACCCGAACCCGAGCCCCAGACAAAGTACGGACAACAAGCACAACATCGACAAAAACAACAGCAATGGACAAACAAACAAACTGATGATGCTTTAAGCCGTTGAAACGATTTGACAGCGGCGCACAGTGTGATTTTTTGTCACTTTAGCTTCTATCACTGCGGACGGCAGTCCGCGCTAGTGACGAAAGCAGCACGAAGGGTGCAAAGGCGACTAGCATATATACACAGGAAGAATGGAAAATTTGCTATGACTGTCCGATCGGGTCGGGAATATACCGATCGAAAGGTATTAACTTAACTTACAAATGTGCATACTAAGACTTTTGGAAACTCACCTGGTTCGTGAGATAAACAGGTGTTAGTGGGAGGGAAAAAATTTTATTTATTGGAGCAAATGGAGCCGTTTGAGCCTTTTTGAAATTAATTTTAATTTCAATAATTTTTTTTTTTTTAATAATTTATGTGTAAAACTTAATATTATTCGTCACAAAATTGGATATCAGAAATTTTGGGGCATAAAAATGTTTTCGTCACTAGACTTTTACCTCGTAAAGAGGTTTTTTTATAAGATTTATTTATACAGTCAAACTTCTCTAACTCAAAAGAAAAGGTTCGAGTTATGGAGATATTCGACTTATACATACTTATTATTAATTTTTTACAGGTAAGTGACTTATGTTTCTACAAGTGCATTTTTTTATTGGAAATTGGTATGTATTTATAGAAAATATAATTGTACATAAAAGAAGATTTTATCTTTAAAATCAGAAATTACCTCTAAGATATAATATAAAATTTTAAATATTTGTTTATTCTCAGTAAATTACTCAATAAATCTTCAAACACTTTAATAAATACATACATTTTTTTAGCATTCGAAAAAAGCATTGGACTCATTTTGACCATACGAGCCATGCAGGCATGTTTCACAAACTCTTTACATTTTTAAAGGGATTATCAGAGATTTATTTTTTATATCAATCATACTTTACCAAGTCACAAAGTTAATTCCCAATTTCAAAAATTTTAGGTTAGCAATATGTAAATAACAAATTCATTCAAAAAAATCTTTAAAGAATCTATTTTGGAGATTTAAAAGCAAAAAAGGTTGAAAACAAAGAATTATTTTAGGTTACTTTTGCGCCGTTAAAGATTTGTGTAACACGCACTAATATGACTAAATGGACCACTGTGTGGTGGTGTTTATAAATTGCCATGGCCTGAACTTGAAATTGGACTTAAACTTTGGATAAGTTTATATGTGTGTGTGTGTGAGCTTGAGCTTTGTGTGTGTGTGTGTATGTGTGTGTATGTGTGTGTTTGAAAAGAGGATGCAAAGGCACAGGCTTAAAACAAAGCAGCAGTAATTTAACTTGTTAATCCAACGCTGTGAAGTAGACTACAGTTTTTGCACTTTGCAGTTGACAAGCAAATGCAATAAAAAGAATTTCAGACACTTGCAGGCCTTGATCTTGATGCCAATTTGATGCGATGCGATGTGATGCTTTGGCAGCTCATGGCATTGGCATCGAAAGGCGAGCAAACTTTTACAGGCAACAACTGCCTTGACCTAAATGCTGTAAGCCCTCTGTCTCTCACTCTCGCTCTCTTTCTCTTTCTCTTACTCACACACACACGCATAGTCCCCCTTAAAATAGAAACGAAGAGTTGGGGACAACGAAAGAAAAAGAGAACAAAAACGAGATTCAGATGGAGAGAGAGAGAGAGAAAGAAAGAAAGAAAGAGTGGGAGCCAACAGGAAATGTTGCTGCTGATGACTTAGGGGATTTCAGCAACCAGACCATTTTCCATGTGCTTGCATTTCACATTTCTTATTCACATTCGCATTTTGCACGCGCGCTTTCATTCACTTTGCCTTCCATCCGCTTTCATTAAAAGCAATTGCAAAAATCTGTTTGCCATATCAATAAGGCCAACATGTTGTAGAATATTCCCATGCTCCAAACAACAATTTCGCTGCAAAAAAGGCGCATTGCATCGAGAAAAACACATTTATTTTCCGTTTCCTAATTAGCGTTAAATCATTTTCCTAAACTTCACTACAATATCAACGAGAATTTCATAATAATCATCACAACGCAATAATTGAATACATAATGAATACATTTTTTTTTTTAAATGGCCTCAAATTATCTCTATTAATTTTCAGTGTAATCAAATTTTTTAGATTTTTTTGATTATTTGATTTTAACTTAATTCTGAGTAGTTGCCATTTGAACCGCATATATTGTAAGTTTTACAAATATAATCTGAATATACTTGAAAAAGAGGTGCTAAATTCAAGAATTTTAAAGTCGATTTTTAGAAAGATTTTTTTCTGTATATGTTAAGTGGAACTGGAGTGAGCTCTGACTTCTACTTTTTGAATTTTTATAAACGACAATTTTATTTGAACCAAAGGCGATTTGAATTTGTGAAATGCGGTGTAGTGCTCCAATTCCTACACCACGGGCGATGTTTACTTACACGGTTCATAAGCACACCCACTCAAATACACACACACACACACACACACACACCGGTACACTTAAACTTATGCTCACTCAATCGTCAGCAGCAAGAGGCAAAGAGTCTCCAATTCTGGCTACTTCAGCCAGGACATATACATAATTACACAAAACCAACCAGGGACATCAGAAGCAACAGGCCACAGTGAGAGGCAAAAAGAATGTGCTGCCTTAGCACGTGCGGCAATATTGATGGATAGTGTGGCACCCAGATGGCAGGTGGTGTTGGTGGTGGCATTGGGGGGAAACATCGGTTCCAAGTACATCGGCCCCAGCAATCGTTAAGGCCAGCTCCTTTGGGCAAGTGCAGCAAGTGGCACGTTTTTCAGTTGCAATTGCACACAGTCATTTCCAAATGGAATTTATACTGCACATACAACAAAAACGGCAATGAATGTAAACGAAGCTAAGCTGGAAAAGTAATTTAAGTTAAGCAACAGCTTAACTGAGGTCACAGGTTACTTAAACTATTATTTTTAAATTTCGCTTTTACAGCAATTCGTTAAAAACACATTTGCGATTATTTAAAAATTTAAAGAAGATGATAACACTTGAACTATTTATGTACATTTTGCAGCAAAAATTTTCTCAAATTGCTGCAGAAGTGTGAATTCTAAACAGAAACTGTCCTTTTAGGGAATAGGCCTTTGAGGAAGCTTTTAGTGAATCAGGAAGTAAAAAGCAAATAATTTGTGTGACATAAAAATCAATTAATATTATATCATTTTTAAAAGCTTATTTAAATGAGCCTTTGGATATAACTATGAAATAAATTGTATTACACGTCGAGTTTCCAGTACAATCAGTAAACGATATGTTTTTTCGAAGTCACAAAAAATCGCTTGTCGACATTTAATGCAATAAGTATTTCATTTGATCAAATCTTTTAACAAATAAATTAAAATACCAAAATATTGGTTGCGTGGTTCTAGAATTGTAAGGGATTTTGTAGACAAACTTGTTAATTAAAATAAACTGTTTTATTTTTGTGTAAATCATGAAATTATAATTAAAAACTATAAAGTTCGCTTAACAAATTACCGTCTTTAGGCAATCTGAGAAGTGTAAACGCCAAAGAAAATGCAAAGAAGCTGAGGAAGTCTCTCATTAATTGAGACCGACTGAATTGTCATATAGAACACTTTAAGAAAAGCTTTAATATTGCGCTTTAAATACTTTCAAAAGTTTCTAGGGTAAATTGAAAAACTTTTAGCTAATACAAAACTAAACAATTTGGATAAAACTAAGAATTAACAAAAATTTGTTGATGCAATTTTTCAAATTTCTAGTGTTATATGCGTAAGCCATATGTACACACCCTATAATTCGCAATGTAAGTGTGAGCAAACTAAGCCATTAATCGATAAGAAGAAAATCTGAAGAAAAAAACCAACAGCAAACTTAAAGCTGTTGTTGCTTGTTGCGACGTTGCGCATACGCCGCTTGGTGCCAGCCAACATTCTGAGGGTAAAAATTTTAGCTACATTACTCTGCCTGTGACTGTGACTCTAACTGTGGCAGTGTGAGGTGTGGCGTTACTTTAATGTTTGCTGTGCCAACAACCCAATTTTAATATGTTTACTTGAGAGTTTGTATTGGATTGAACAACGAGTATTCAAACTCGCACTCGTATATCAGCTAACAGGTGTTTTCCATGTGCTTCTCGCCCTGCACATTGGGTGAAAACGCCCTTTTTTGGCAAAAACCTCTAAATAAAAAGCTAGGAACTTGAAATTTAGCATTAACCTTATTTAGACAAATTTCGTATTTTGATTTTTTTTTTATAGATTTATACCACGCATTCACCACCTGCTCCCCATCCGACTATAAGAAAAAAGAGTAATATATTTATATAAATTTCTAATGTTAATCTAGAGACTTGAAATTTTTTTTAAGTCTTTGTTAGGCTAAAGTAGAATTAATATTTTTTTGTTTTTTACCCGACTCTGTGAAAAAGTAACATTGTTTTAATAAACTTAAATGTAAAGGCAGATATTTCAAACTTTGCATGTTTGCTATTCAGGCTTAAGTTTAATTTACAGCTGGGTTTGAAAGCCTAGTGTTCAACGAGGGTTGCATAATAAAATTTAAATTAAATGTTTTCGATAATGAATGACAATTACTTACAGGAAAAAATAGTATAACCATGATAATGAAAAAAAAAAAAAAAAAAGTAGGCTTTTTGGCAAAAACGGGAATTTCTCCCTGCCCTTTATGCTTTATATGTATGTATATGTATATGAATATGCATATGAAATCTTGTTCAACATTTGCTTGGGACTTATCTTAATAGGGGAGACACAAGGATAACTGAGAGGGGGGGCTTTCCAGATACTTTACTTGGGGCGTTTGCTTTCTGCTTTCATTACTCGCATTTGGCGCATTAAAACTTGGTCTTACAGCACTTAGCGCTCTGCTCTCCATTTAAACTGCTTATTGATATTGCAATTTAGCCGACATAAATTCGAGCAAAACTCAATTCAGCGCCCAGCGCCCATTCAGTTGTCCAATGCCAAGTGGCACTTTTACGCACTGTCGGGCAGACGGCCGTCCGACCGACCGACCGACCAAGCAAGCAAGCAAGGAAGCAAGGAACCAGCCAGAGAGACCACACGACCAATCGACCGACCGACCGACCGAGTAACCAACAGGTCGGCTACACCGTGTGGCGTCCACAATGCGAATTGGCGCCGCTTTTGTGTTCTTAGCTCTGTGGCTGTGGTTCGGTTGTGTTCTGTTTATCTTGCGTGTGTTTTGTTGATTTTACCGATTTCTCTCGCTCTCGCTTTCGCTCTTGTATTTTTTCCTTTTTTTTTTTGCATTGTCTTTGGCTTTTGTTGTTGCTTTCGGTTTTTGTTGCCTGTCGCTGTGGGCAACTTTTTGGCTTTGTTAACTTTTCACTTCATGGGCATGGAAAATTTTATTTTACATTATTGCTGCAAAGGCAGCTGAACTGAACTGAAATTAAAAGTTAATTTTCGCTTGTCGCTCTAAGCCAATTAGTGGGGTAGTTGACCATTCCCGCTAGCTGGAGAGAGACCCACAAATACTAAACTGAATTCGAGTATTTCGCATTCGGGTTACTCGGATACTCGTAGTCCTATCTTCTGGCTGGCCCTTTCACGGTGTCTGTCTGGCAGTCAGGCTGGTCATCATCAAGTCGCCTTAACGAAGCCAGCGAACCAGCAAATAACAAAAACAACTAATTGAGTAAACAAAGTTGCCTAAACTTGAATTTTCTTTAGCTGCCCGCCTTCAACCTCCCGCCTTTAGCCTGCTGATTTTTGCGACTGACTTTAGTCGGCAACGGCAACGCCAACCCCAAAATAAAAAGCCCTTTTCTCACCCATCTCCCTATCACCCAGCTAGCTATTTTTAAACTTATTTTATTGATCCCGAAAAATAATTGCGAAACCCAAAAGGAAGAGAAAAAAAAAATGCCAAGAAATCTGTTGAAAATTTTATCAAAAATTTTGTAGTTCGACAGGCGACGACGTCTCCCCCAACATCCCGATAATCCAAGCTATCCAACCATCCGGATCATCATAATCACCGCCGTCATCATCATCGTCATCGACATCAGCATAATCATTGCCGGCAGACTTTGCTTTTAGGATATTGAGTAATAATGAAGTAACCGCAAGGCAACCAACCCTGCCAACACCCAACCTCGACTGGTTTTAAGTTGATTTAGTTTTCAGTTGAGAGACGCGAAATCCCAAATCCAAAATGTGAAAGTCTGAGGCGCGGTGGCAACTCTGGAAAATATTGCCCTCTTTGCCTTGCTTAACTTTACTTATACTTATATTCTCGCGCAAAGGGCCGCTTTTCAGTGAGACACACACACACACTTAAACACATACTCATTTAAACGTGAGCCTTCACACATATTACTAACCTACATAAGTATGTACATATATGTATACGTATGTATTTATTTGAAGCTAAAATTACAATCCCCACTTAAAACTGAAGCCATTCGAAACATTCAGGTTTATAGTGGATTTTATTTTTAATTTAACTATTTGTCTAACTATTCAAATATTTTTTAAATAATAAAGCTTAAGAAATAAAACGATAACGAGTTCCAAGAATAAATCTAATTATTTTGATTACGAACATTTAAAGAGTCGAAAAATAAGGAAGTATCAGCTAGGTAATTAAAAATTAACAAGATCTATGTAGTTAATTTTTGTTTTCAATTAGTTTTTCTATTAATTTAATACAACAAATTTTGCTAGCTACCTAAATTATTAACTTCAAGAGTGATTTATTCATATACAAAATGTAGCGAGGTGAGAAACGAGCCAAAATCTAATCATATTTGTTATTAAACACAATCTTTGCAAGTTTTTTAGCAATTAAAAATATAATTTAAAATTTGTAATAGATTAGATTATTCAAGTAATAAATTATTTAAAAAGAGGCTGTATTTTAAAATGCATTTTTGCCATTGCTATAACTATATTAATTTAAAATAATACAAATAAGTTGGTATTTAGCAGGACTTCCACAATTTAAATTTACAAATTTGATCAAAAGTTTTATAAGTAAAGGAAATAAAAATTACAAAAAAAAAAATATTTTTAAAAACTTGCAAAATTAAACTTAAAGTTGTGTTGAGTTGCCAAGAGATTGATAATGGTTGCGTTTTTAATGGCACTCAAGTTGTCTATAGAAAGGTGAGTTTAATCAATTCTAAGAAGCTGGGGAAAAGTATGTAAGTTATCGGATAACCTTGTGAAAGCTATGTATTCCCCAAACACGCATTCACGTTGTCCCCATTCAATTGGCCCGCACTGTGTGCCAGCAATGTACTAGTACATATGTATGTATGCAAACTTGTGAGTGACGGCGACGACGACCTCGCAACGTGGAATGTTACTTAAGTTGAAACGCAGCTGGGCGCTGGGGTAGTGATAATGGGCAACAAACACATATATACCTTGAGAGAGAGTCAGAAAGAGAGAGAGAGAGACAGAGATGTCTTGTATTACAGTTGCGATTCTTACAATTTTCAGCTCGTCGCTTGTGTATTGCTTACACACTCAGTTAAGTTAAGTTTGTGTATCTGTTACGCTGTTACGCCAGCAACTTCTATTGGTATTGCTCCCCATTGGTATTAGTGTGCAACAGCTTATGTGTGTGTGTGTGTGTGTGTGTGTGTGTGTGTGTGTGTGTGTGTGTGTGTCTGTTAAAGAGATCGAGGCAAGACTGGCATTTGCCAAAGTTATTTCATAAATTGTTGCCACAGCAGCAGCAGCAGCAGCAAAACGATAGAAAAGACGACGCCTCGTCAGTTGGACAGTTGGGCAGACAGTCGACTCACATTTTTATTTTCCATTCTATTATTTGAAAAACGAGGCAACGAACAAGGAGCTGCCATTGATAAAGTGTGCACACTGCGAGCGAGAGCGAGCCTTGTTATAAAAAGCCAGAACGAGACATTTTGGCATGCCCCATTGTTGTACTTGGCTCACATTCACATTCTGGCTGAAACTGTAAGCAACTGAGCCGCATCAAAGCGACACGCAAAAGGCGCAACAGGCGACGGGCAATACCAACGGACAGGGAAAGAGAGAGCAAGATGAAGAGATAAAGAGAGCGAGAGCGAGAGAGAGAGAGAGAGAGAGAGAGAACTGTGACCATGTAATGCCATTGCCGAGACCCACAAATTTCTTTCTTACTCATCATCGTCACCATCGCAGCTTGTTGCTTGGCCAACTTTTCGTTTTCTCTTCTTCTTTGTGTCCCTTTATTTTTTTTTTTTTTTTTTTTTTTGCCTCTTCCATTACTTTTATATTTTTCTCTCTTAAGAGGACGCGACACATTGTCGTGTGACAGTTAAAGCAAAGCCCCGGCAAAATAAATAAATGCTATACACTGCACAAAATGATTCACAGATTGAGTACCTTTCAAAGGGCGCAACCTGTAATTGACAGCTGTTTAATGTGAATGCCTCACTCACTAAAATTCAATTGTTATAACCACGAAATGACATCGAACAATTCGTGTTCAATTTCTCTAACAGCGGAATCAAATTAACCACATGACCACGTACAAATCGATACTGTTATAATGATAGCTGTTAATATTATTATTATTATTATTATTATTAGTATTATTATTGTCCTTGTTGCTGCTTTCAATTGCTGCAATTGTTTTTTCTCAACTTTAATACATGCTCATATTTTTTTTAAATAAATTTTGTTTGTTGCGAAATTGATAAAAGCAGAAAGTTGCGAGAAAAGCTACAGTACAAGAAAGCTACAGTCAATAGAGCCGACAATTCTCAGCAGTTCCCAGAAACATTTCAGAGTCATCTAAAACTCATATTCTCGATAATAATTTAAGGCATATGATGCAATCCCTTAAATTTCTCGGACTCACTCCTTGTAAAGCTTTTGGCCGAGACACAGTCAATCTCTTAGCGCAATGATTAAAGTTACGAGAACTTTTCTTGCAAATTACAATGCACTTGGCAATCGCAGAGACTTTTGAACTCAATCTTAAACAGTCAATTTATTACAACTACCAGAGATCTTAGATTCAATTAAATTATAAATAGACAAGGTTTTCGACAACAAAGCTAGAACTATTACCGATTCGAGTTCTTCTAAATACATAATTACAATGTAAATCCTTAAATCTTAAAAACTAACCTATCTTAACTCTAACTTCTCTGAATTGTTTTGCAATGCATTTGAAAGCAATTCTTGTTTATAAATATTTTCTGCAATACTCTGAGATCTTTAATTCTAGACAAGGTTTTCCATTAAAATGCGAAAAATAATGCAATTGAAAGTTGTCCGTGTTTATAAACCTTTAATAATTCAGATTCTAATTTAGATTAAACAATCCTCTACAACACTCAGAATTTCTTGATAGCAGGAGCTTTTTTAAACGCAATCGGGTATCCAAATTTGTTCAATACAATTTTCCATTTATTTTCAATCCAATTTGAATGCAATTTTGGCTCATAAACATCCTTGAATTGTTGAAACTTCAGATTCTCGTTGTCGATTAGCCAACACTTGTTAAAGTTGGCTAATAACCTTCGAAGCTCTCGCTCATTGTCAACTCAACATGTTCAAGGCCAAAATAAATTGATGCTGATGCTGGCATCTTTTCACTGGAAAGTTCCTGCGCATCCTTGTTAAGCGTTTACTGCTCCGCTAGCCACAAAAACTGCAACCGCAACCCTGCCAGACGCTAAGTCCCCTTTCTATCTTTCCTTCTTTCCGCTATCTGCCCCCTACCTGCCCCTGCCCCTATGCCGGCTTACCAGCTCGCCTGTCCAATAGCTGTCAAATTGGACCTCACATTAAATGGGAGCTCACAGCAAAAGCCAAGCGAAGCGCAATTTCTCCATTTGACTGGCGCGTTTCATGTTGCGTATACGCAATGTCCAAATAAAACCGCGCACAACAACTGCCCATTAATTCCTTTTAAACATGTGCACTGGACCACACCACACAACGCCAAAAGCGGCAACTTTCAGACTTCCCTGTTCCTGTTCTTAGCTCTGTTCGCAGCTGCAAGCAATACGCTCTCATGTGAAGCCACTTAATTAAACTTGCCTCAAATCAGCGCGCCACGAATGCTTTTAAGATGCCACAAAACGGGGACTCACAAATATGTCGGATGGAGATTTTGCTCCCCCATTGGCTTGGCTTTATTAGCATATATAAGTGTGTGTGTGTGTGTGTGTGTGTGTGTGTGTGTGTGTGTGTGTGTGTGTGTGTGTGTGTGTGTGTGTGTGTGTGTGTGTGTGACTGTGTTTGTGACTGTGTGTGTCTGCCAAGCAGCCATGTGGAATATCCTTCAAGTGCACGACGGCGTCGCGTCGTCTGCGAGCAACAAGTCGACTATGCACAGTGTTACAAAGTTATGAAAATTAATAACTTGCGTAAAACTAAATAAATAAATTATTTATTTAATGACAAACAAAATTCAATAGAGCCTGTATTCAGACTGAATCGGATTTATCTGATTCTTTAAAAGCATCTGATAAAATATGGCAGAATATATTAAAGTTTTATATGACATATTTTAAACTAGCATTTTGTATATTTTTAATTTTAGAAGATTATTAACTTACGTTGCATCTTTATCGTTTTTTAAATAACATAATTATGAACAAACTACATGTTTTAAATTTTTACATAATAATACTTTTGTAAAACAAAACAATTCTTTTCTTTAAATATAATAATAAAGAAACTGGTTTATACAGCGAAATTAAAATTAAGAAAATATAGTCAAGAATTTTTTAGAAATCAGCATATAAAGTATACCAATATTATTTTATATATTTACATCGAACAGCTATTAAAAAGCATTAAAAGCTTATGCAGTATTGGTAATGTACAAAACAAAATATATTGCAATAAATAAAGTTGAACTTCAATAAGTCGAACGTCTATAACTCGAATTTCTCTCTAACTCGAGCTAAATGAGTGGCAGAAAAATTAATAAACTTAAAAAAAAAACTCTATAAGTCGAATATCTCTATAACCCGAACATTTTCTTTGGATAATGGTGATTCGAGCTAGGGAAGTTCGACTGTTCATATTTATGAATTTGAATCACAGTTTATATCGTTGTATATCTGTACTTATATATATATATGATTGTGCGTGTGTGTGTGTGTGTGTGTGTGTGTGTGTGTGTGTAAGTGTGTGTAAGTGTGTGTGTGTGTGTGGTCAGTTGTCCAGCACTTAGCGCGCCTCTTTAATTTCGCAACGTAGGATATCCTGCGACTGCTTTTCCCCAAATAAGTCAAAGTCAGAATCATGAATATGATTTACGGAAATCCTGCGCTCCAGACCTAGACCCAAATGCACCCCCACATCCAGGTCCAAAAAAAAGGGTTCAAACACTAATCGAAATGATGTCAACTCAACGAAAGAGTTGACTTTTTTGCTCTTGTGGCATTTTTGTAATGCTTACATTTATTTGTGTGCGGACAAAGAACTTTGCAATAAGCTAAGAAATAAAGCCTTATGACTTTTTGTTCAATTAGTATATTAATTAGACTTCCGGTCAATAAAAAAGTTAACCTAAGAAAGAAAATTTTTCTAAAGAGATTATATAGTAAATAAATAAGTAAATAAATCAATCATTTGATATTTGAAATTATGAAAGTTACAAAAGTTTCATTTATTTACTAATGCAATATAACTTTTAAGAGAGACACGAGCCGATATTCGATCAGTGTGTAACAGATTCTAAAACTGTCAAGAACTAATTTCATGCGTCTTCGACTAGTGTCGTAATTAAGCAAACTTTATTTAACTGAAACAGTTGTCAGACAAAATAGACATAAGTCCCAATTAATACTGGTTTATAAATATTTATCTGCTGAATTGAATATGATTTCGGTATTAAGCTAAATTCAACATATCAAAAAATATGATGTTCTCCAGATATGGGCTATTCCGGAAATTTTTAAACCAAGGGCGAAAACTTAATTTTGTCAAAAAACTGCATGTTTTTTAATAATAGTTGTGTTTTGTTTTATTAGTATACATTTTTGGGCCTCAAATTACAAAATCAAAAAGGTTGTACGGTGGTTTGGCTGTTCATGGCCGAGCATTATCAATTAATTCCTCTTTTTGCCTCTTAATCTCAATATTTCTTGTAAAAAAAAAGGGTATTTTCAATGGCCAAAAAAGTTTGCAAAACGGTCGTCTAAGTGTTTAGCGCTTAGCTCATCTTAAAGTTTGTTTCATTTTCTCTTATTTAAGATAAAAACTGTATCGAATAGATATTTAATATACATTAATAATTTGAAAGAAAGTGTGAGTGTAAAAAGTGTAACGTCCGTAACGTAACGTCCGCAACTGACAAAAACTAAGATTTTTTATTAACGAGACTACTTATCTGTATTTTTGATGCTGGATTGATGTGGTCATATATTCTAATTAATTCTTTGTATTAGGATACTTTTTGTTTATTATGCAAAATTCGCTAATATACGCGCAAACGCACATTAACCTCAAATCGACTTCCATTTTTTGTAACGTCCGCAACCAAACTTTCAGCAAGCCTAATTTTTTTCCAAGTACAGTTAGGCTTTTATCTTAAAATAGGTTTTATAGCAATCTCAATGAAATGCATTTTCCAGAAAACTTCATTAAAATTCACAGATCTGAACGCGAGCTGCAACAGTTTAAACATAAAAATTTGCGTACAAATGTAACGTCCGCAACCCAGGAATAGCCCATATGTATAATTTCGTGTATCATGTGATTAAGCATTTCTTTTTCTCATTGCCGAATAAATTATGGAGCTCATTTGAATAAGTGCATTATTTCAATTAGCCAAACAAATCGTTAGCATTTAAGATAATTAATTCGAATTTTTTAATGGCAGCAAACTGTGGTTGCCTCTCTTCCTCAGCTTCTGTTTGCCACATTCATTTTATGGAATTTTTATGTCAGACACCTGCCAATGTGTCGGATGGTGGGCTGGCAGAGTTTCCCGTGTTAGCCAATGGTAATGGCGATGGCAACGAGTGCCAAAGCAAATAATTGCAACGTGTAGTTATGTATTTGTCTATGGAGGCGTTTTTGCTATTGCTTTTGCCATTGGTATTGGTATTGGTATTGGTATTGGTATTGGTATTGGTATTGGCATTGGCATTGCCGTTGTCGTTGCCTTTGCTGTGTTTACTGCTTGCAATTTCATTTCGAGTTAATAGCCGCAATGCCAACAACAATAAGGACAACAACAAACAGCAAGCAACAAAAACAAAAGAGTGAAACAACGGAAAAACAACAATGGCAGGTTAATAAATCGCATGTAATTTAGCAAATTCCCAGCGCAAGCAAAAGACAAAGCGAATGTGAAAGGCGAATAAAATGAGCCAACCCCCCTCCCACTCCCACTCCACTCCTGTATATATATACATACATGTATATATATGTATGTATTTGTATGTACAGTACTCCCTCTAACTTAGTTACTGCCCAGCTGAGTAAGCTGCTCGCTTAAGTTTAATACGAGCTTATTGGCTTATACAAGAGACGCAAGGAAACATAGAAAACAAGTTAAAACTGAGCAAACTTTGCGAAATGCTCGAACAGACGATATCCTATGCTTAAATCTTAGACAATATGCATCACAAAGAAAAAAAAGTTTTGAATTTCTTGATTTTAGCATATAACTTTTTAATATGTATTTTCATTATTAAATTAAAATAGAATTATTAAAAAATTCTAAATCTTTTGATTTTAATGAAAAATATTTTATAGAGCCCTGAAATCGTACTTGAATCAAGTAATTCGAAAGAAATAAGAAAAAATTTCAAATTATTGATCTTTAGACACCGTTTATTATCTTCTTCAGCGCTGATTAATTGGAAAATAATTTAAAGCTATTGATAGTAAGCCCTAGCGATTGTATCGATAACAGTTTTAATCGATAGTCTTAATTATGCAGCATGTCATAATATTTACTAATATTTGCTTAGTGCTTATTATTCCCGCATATTTTACATACAACGGTGGCCATAAGTATTTTGACACCGTTGAAAGTTAATTCTACTCTTAATTTGAACTTACTTCGTGAAAAGTTTGGCTAATATTTAAAGGTAATTTGAATTCCTTTTGAGTGATACAAAAATTTCCTTAACCCATTAGGTACCCATTGAAAATTTAAAATTTTTGTAAACGTTTACTTTTCCAACTTTTTTCCTCGGTCTCAAGCAAAAAATTTGTTTGATGCAGAAAGTTTCTTCAAACAATTCTAATATTTTTATTGGAGTATTACATGACGTAAGTTCAAATTATGTGTGGAATTAACTTTTAGTGATGTCAAAATACTTATGGCAACCGCTGTATTGATAGTTTCTAACACAAAAGCACTGCGAGCTCTATTGCCAGTATTACATAATTAAATATTTATATTTTCGATACTTTCGACTAAACAGAAAACGGTTGATTAATTTATAGTATGAGTATAATGCAATCGGAAAGTAATTTTCAGGATACAAATAAAGCATTCATTTCTAATTTTTTAGGCAGTATCTTAAATCCACAAACTTATTTAAGAACAAGTTTAGGGAGAGGCAGGTAAGGCTGGATAAACTTTGGCCTTGACGATGTGAATGAATACTTTATAGGTTTTTACAGATGCATCCCTTTTAATACCCTTTCCATCGAGTAAAGGGTATAACAAAAAGAATGGGAAATGAAGAAGAGGCAGAGACAAAAAGAAAACAATAAAAACAAAAACGGAGATAGAGCAAGTGCAAGAGAAAGGAAATCAGTATGAGTATGAGTATGAGGAAGCGACTAAATAGAAGTAGAAAGTTGCTAGCACAATTTTTGAGTAGCTCAGCAATTTGAACACCCATATGAAAGACGGCAACGACAACGACATCGATAGACTCTGTGGACAATGTTGTCCAACACGTAGCACACTACTGACGTGACGTTACGTAACGAAATAAGATTTTGTGCCAGCTCTGTGCTCTGCGGCAATATTCAGGGTCTGAGTCCGAGTCTGAGTCTAAGTCTGAGCTATAGCCAAAGCAATGACTATGGCAATAGCAATGGCAATGGCAATGGCAATCGCAATCGCATAGCTCAGCATTAATGTACTTTCAATGCTCAGTTGCAAGTTGCATTTTACTAGTTGAGAGTCAAGAGTTGATTTAGTAGTTGTTCTCAACAGTCGCAAGCTTCATTAAAATGCCATTCATTGTGTTGCATTGACTTCAAAGAATGCAAGCTGATAAATATTAATTGCAACATAGAAGATATGTATTTATATAAATATGATGTATGCAAATATAATATGCATGTACATACATACAGTTATGCATTTATTGTATGCACTTTGTTAATATTGGTATTGGCAGTAAGCCAAACCACTTTTGGGTAGTTATTTTCTCTGAGAGGTCTGCTCTGAATTGCACTTTTCATTTCCATTTACATCACCATGAGGAGCAAGTTACAAATATTTTTATGTTATGGCCAAAACAGAAGGCTATTAAATATTTAAAGCGGGAGCGTTTCAAAGGTGGAGAAAACATATGAACATGTGTATAAATATTTTAATAGTGCTGTCCTCCTTATTCGAGCAATGAGCATTTTCCACAGGTTTTCCTCTTATTTCCCAAGTGTTTTTAATTAAGCTTCAAATGAATCACCAAATCTGCGATTAAATTTAGTTTATCAAGTGTGTTTCACAAATTGAGTTTTATAACAATTATAATGTTGGTAATTCTGAGAGTTGAAAGATATTATTTTGTTTGTGACATTAACATGTGCGAAACGTTAAATGGAGTTAAAATGTAATAATTTTTTTTTATGTTATGCACTTAAGATTTAAAATTTCAAATTCAATTATTGAATTATTGAATGAATACAATAAAAGACCAAATATTAAGCAAAAGCTTGAAAGGGATAAAAACAATGCTACAAACACTGGGAATTGTTTGAATCTGCTTCTGGACTTTAAACATTTAAAAATCAAACCTGATATATTTTATTCACGTAATAAAGAAAGTGGCTTAAGCAGTGGCTTGAAAACTTCTTAAATTACCAGCTGTAGCTACACAAATACTTCAGTTTTCTATTTTGCAAAATTCAAACCACATTTTCGTTTCAATTTTCCTTAAAATGTAAGTACACCATCAACAAATATTTAAGCAGCGTTGTGCACGAAATCTGAATTCGTTAACAGCCGCTGGCTCCCGGAGCCATTGCGTGCCCACCGCTGATTTAAAGTGTTAATTGCATAAGGAAGTCTGTTTGTTTCTCAACACAAAATTCGAAATAATAAATGAAAAAAAAAATATGATTAGGTAAAATATAGATAATTAACTTAATAATCGGCAGCTGTCAAATTGTAATTGTCTCAAGTAATTTTACTCTAAGAATTTGATATTTTCATTGTTTTGCTGGAAAGCGATATAATTAGGTAATTATAACAGTCCAATTTTGTAACAAATATTTATGTTTATATTAATGTTAATGTTAATGAAAATGTTAATGTTAATGTTAATGTTAAAGCCAATGCTAAAAGCTAATTACATTAAAGGCACAAGAGTCCACTGTCAACTAAAGAAGGCGACAACGACAAACATGGAGAAATCAGAGTACATCCAAGCATACAGCTGTTGTGACCACAAGGACAAGGACAGCTCTAACTGACAGACTGTGAGACGGAGCGACAGACAGAGAGGCAAAGTGAGACAGAGAAAGACAGAACTCAAGGAGGTTAGCTGAAGGGAATTGAACAGAGCTAAGCAACTGGCATCCAAAGCAGAAGTTGCCACACTTCATAAACTCTCAGCTACGGAATCTTTAGCATCCTTAAAATGCAATGTTGTTGTTGTTATTGTTGTCGCTGTTTTTGTTAGCTGTTGTTAGCTGTTGTTAGTTGTTGTTAGTTGTTGTCTTGTCATTGTTTTTTTTTTTTTTTGTTATTATTGTTGTTGCTTGCAATGCTATTGTAATTTTGTTAGTGCTTTTGTTGTCGCCGGGACTTTTATGTCACAGCCGTTAATTGTTTCACGTTTAAATTGTTCGCAACCTGTGCTTGTCTTTACTTCGGCTCGGTTCGCCCGACTCTATTAGTTTTAATTAAACACCTGAGCGTCTAGCTGACTAATTATAGTGAATGTCCGTGCATTGCGTTTGCGTTTTGCGTTACGTTTTCTTTCGTTTTTATCACAGTAATTAATGCACGCTTGTTAATAACAATTAAATGTTGGCTTTACCTTTACCTTTTTATTCTCTTTTTCATTTTCACTTTTTTTGTTATTCTTTTACTTATTTCTATGTCTTTCTGTTTTTTGTTTTGTTCTTCTTTTTTTTTTGGTCCGCAGCACAATTAAGCATTTAATCAATACAATTAAAGCCTTGGATCTAGCTGGCGAGCATCATTAAAAGATATGTCAAAGACAAAGACGAGAACGACGACGAAGACGAAGACGACAACGACAATGACGATATAAAAATAAATATAAAACAAAAAGGCAGCGATAAAAGGAAGCCAAAAGCTAGAGGCAAAAACTTGTTGGGCGATTTTACAGCTGCCCGAAAGATACAAAAGCGGGATTAAAACTTTTTTCTAGCAACCAAAATTAAAGCTAACACACTAATACACACACACACATAAACAAACACACACACACACACGCACACAGATAGAGGCAGCTACAGAAAGTGCGGAAGGAAGGGAAGGAGGTAGGCAAGAATGGGTGACAGTGGGCCTCAAGTACCACCCAAAACGGGCGCCACATCTTTCGAAAGAAAATGCTCCAAAATGTGCAAATACCAGGTACGTGGAGCGAGGTAACAGTGTGGGAGGATTTAGGGAAGAGCTGCTGAAGGGAGGAGGGGTGCATAGAAGAAGAACGGGGACTGGCGACAAAGGACATGGCAAGTTTTTACGCAAATAAACGCACGTTTTTGCACAACTTTGCGCCACTTTCATTTTCATGCAATGCCTATCCTTCTCTCCCTCCCCCACGCTCGCATTTTTTTTTGTTTTTATTTGCCCCTTTTTATGTGCTACACTTTTGTGTTTGTGTGTGTGTCTGTGTCTGTGTGTGACTGCGAATATACGGTTATGCGTGTGTGTGTGTGTGTGTGTGTGTTAGCTACTTTTTGCTGCGCTTCCTGTTTAAGCCAATGCCATTGTTGGTGCGCCTGTCAAATTCTCAACTAGTGGAATATAGTAATTACAATCATTTGAAGCCCCTATCTATTTGTGCCTATTTTAAGAGAAAGAACAGCAAAATGAAAACAAAATCAATGTAAACATATTATCTGGATTTCAACTCAGCAGAAACCATAAACAATAATAGCTACAGTAAGCACACGCATTTGTGTACGTGCCTCGTGAAAATTAATAATAAATCAAAATTAAATGTTTGCTTATTTGACACTTTTGTCAGCTGCTTTCTCCCTCTGTATCTCTTTCCCTCCCTCGATCTCTCTTTCTCTGTGCTGTTGTTGCTATTTGGCTCATGTTGTCTTTTATTTTGCCTTTTATTTTCATTACTTTTATGCTGCTTGTATTTTGCTTCATTATTATTTATCTGTCATGCTGCCGACCCTGCTCAGTTTTTTTGTCTTTTCTTTTCTTTTTTTTTTATTTGTTTATTTTTTTTTTTTTTGGTTTGGATCGTAAAATTTACTTACCACGACAGAGAGCTCACTGAATTGGCTTTTGGTACTTGCAAAATGTTTAACAGGCAATTAATGTTGTGAAAATTGCAGCAGCAGCAACAAACAGCCCAAATGCAACAAAAAATTAAACAGCAACAAGAGTGCAACAACAACTGTTGTTGTCGTTGTTGCTGAAGCTGAAGCAGCAACGCATTAAATCGTTTATAAATCACTTTCGACAACTGTCGCACACACACAGACACACACCCACACCTATACGAAGACTGCACTATGGGAAATGAAAACAATGGCTTATTGATTCTCCCACCAATTATTGAATACTTACGAGCAACACTTTACAACTTTTCAACACTTGCAAGTTTTTAATTTAATGCATAACTTTAGTAGTTAAATTTCAAAAATGTTGATTGTTATATTATTTTAAATTTTTGATAATACCTTATTTGTAAATTAATAATTACGCTTTGACGCGTTTTTTTCTTGTTTTTTTAAATATTGTGCATTCCAAATTCCAGTTATCAAGTGATCAACTTCAAAAAACTACATATATTGCTTCCATATTCTTCAGTTGACAGACTTGTGATTTTTGAATTATTTCCAGAAAAATTACTTATTTACCCCATAGTCCATCGACAAGTGCAAGTATGTGTTGCATATTTATTGACGCGGCAATAAAATATCATTTATTATATATGCGGTGAATAACTGAGGTAATCAGAAACGATTTCGTGTGCATTCCCCACTGGCAAGTTATTAACAAATAATTCGCAACTCACATACTTACACTTGCATCCCCTCCATCCCATCAATCCGTATTTTTTTTTGTTACAATAAATATGTTAATACGTTTAAAGTCTGTTCCGTGTTCTGAATTGCAATTTCACAATAATTTCGAAATTGCATTGGCAAAGCAGTTACAAAACCACAATAGCATATTTGAGATGCCCGATGGCAACGCCAGTCGCATATAAAACCTTTTGCCTTCGAGTGTTTCGACCGTTCGACTGCAAATGGAATTCTTGTCTTAATTAGTTGTCAAATATTGTCTGTGTGTACGTGTACATATGTATGTACGTATGTACAAACACATGTATAGGCATGTATCCTTGTTTTGCCGAATGGCCCCATATTAGGTGACATTTCAATTGTTTTCGACTTTATTACTACCTCTCAGTCGAATCGCATGTAAATATTTTACAAAGCTGTCAACAATTTCGCGTCGCCCTCCGGCGGCTCTGTAAATTTTGTCGTTCTTTTTTCCCATCCGCCGTTCATCATATACAATCAATATCATCACAAATAAAAGATATTACATTTTAACATGTAGTACATACATAAATGTATGTATGCATGTGCAAAAATTTTAATTTTGTATGGTGCTCTTTTTAATATGCCCGAAAGGCGTCGAACAAAATGATTAAATATTGCATGCTGTATAAATAGGAAAAGTAATAAAGGTATTCACCAATTATGTTTTTGTTTACCAAAAACAAAATTACAAAGTATCCACTATAATTGCATTGAATGTCAAAGCAATTAAACGGTCTTCCGGCCAATTTACTCAATGCAAACTCTGTTTTTCGCCAAAAAAAAAAAAAATGCAGGTTTACGTGTTTGTCAAAGGAAACAGTGAAATACATCATCTCAGGTTATTGTCTGAATTAAAAAATCGTTGCTGAATTTGTAACTTAAGGAAGTACGAATATTCCTGAATTTTAATACACTTTATAACGGAATTTATTAAAATTTCTTTGATTAATTATTATTTTTATAAAGAAGTATGTTTGAGCACAGGACTTGTAAATAAAAATATTGAATTATATTAACTGTCATTTTTGATGTTTTTAAATGAGTTCTGGCCGGTTTCATAATGTGCCAAGTAAAAGCTTTAAATAAGCTAACAATAAGGCACCAAACTCTTATATGATGATGCTGCATTTAGTACTTAAAAAAAGGAGATTAAACACAGGCACAAACACACAAAAAAAAAAGAAAGACGCGCACGCACACGCATTTATCAAGTGTATAAAATTCGTTTATGATTGAAATTCACAGCGTCACAAAGTCAATAAAATGCGTAGGAAAATCTTTGTGGAAATTAAAATACATATTTAGATATATTGAAAGTGGATAAACAACAAATGTCTTTAATGCAATCAAATATTCGTATCGTTTCTTTTGTTTTATTTTATCTGTTTGTATTTATTTCATTTTATTTTGGATATTTGCTATTCTTGCCACTTGGCAAATAATTTTAATTATTGCCATTAAAAACGTATTAAAAAAATTTAAAAAAAAAATTACATATATAGATTTATGTCAATGTAAGCATTGACAACAACACACAGATAGAAAAAAATGCAATTTAAAATTGTGCGCTCACCGTTGGGATCAAAAATCACTTTGAGATTAACCGTTAAACTTGAAGAGTACACTGCTAATTTTGTCTTTAGCCAAAAAACTTTCAATTCAAAAAAAAAATGTATTTAATTAAATTGGAAAGTTTTTATGTGTTTGACTTTTCGATTTGTTTTTTTTTTTTTTTTTTTTTTTGGTAAATTAAACAAGTTTTTTTATTATTATAATTTGAGATTTAAAGCTGATGTTAGTCGAAATGCCGTCTGGAGAACTTGAACTGGTTGTCGCGAGGCTGCTCAGAGCAGAGTGAAGTTGTGGATGCGTCGCACGGCAACGCCAGCTCCGAGTTCTGCGACCAGCAGCGACGACGATGAGCACGAGAATGACGCGACCAACGATGGCCACTGCGTCGAGTCGCGACGGGACGAGACGAGACGATTTCACGCTGCCGAGGACGATAACGGCGACGAGGACGAGGACGAGGACGCGGACGCGGAGACAAGGCCGAGGACAAGGACGAGGACAAGTACGAGTACGAGTACGAGTACGAGGATGGCGTCTCAAACTCAAATCGCTTCAATTTCAACCTTGCTGCGGAGTTGCCAGAGATGAGGGGATGACTGTATTTTAGCTTGTTGCTGTTGCTGCTGCTGCTAATGTTGCAGCCTCATCGGTATGCTGGTGTTAGTGTTAAGGACATGGCCATATACCCTACTGTTGGTGTGTGTGTGTGTGTGTGTGTGGGTGTGGGTGTGTGTGTATCTGCCAGCAGAGACGCAACAGTGCCGACAGCATTAAAGCGGCGGCAACAACAAGTTGAACTTCATGTTGGCGTTCGGCTCTATTTCTATGCATTCGGCACACACCCATACACACACACACATACACACACATACACACACGTGCAGCACTCGTATTTTGTGTGTATTCGCATTGTTCGATTCGTTCTTGTTTTTGGTTTCAGTTTCTGTTTCGGTTTTGGTTTCGGTTCCGTTTTGCGCCTTTTGCCTTCGCTTTGCCTTCAACATTTACAACTCAACTACGATTACAACAACAATGACGACAACAACTACCACAACAACAAAATGGCACGATTTACCGCAACTGCCCAAAAGCTTCCGTTGGGTAGCGCCACCAAATGGAAAATTGAAAATAATCGCACCCAAAAAAAAAAAGGAAAAGCTCAAAAAGTACTTGAACAAAAAATTCAAAATAAACAGAAAATAAAATTTGGTAGCACTCACACACATTCACACGCACACCTACACACAGCAAAGCACACGCATGGCAATTTTTTAAAATTTATCAAATTGTGGTTGCAAGAGCTTTAAAAGTTAGGAAAAACAAGCACTATTACCGAGAAAGAGTGACAGAGAGAGAGAGGGAGAAAGAAAGAGAGATTAAAGAGTGCAGATTTTCTTGATCTGAACAAAAATAGATGGAAAACTGATTTAATTTTCAGTTGTCTGCTGGCTTTTCTTGAATGTAGAATCGCTTCGATGGATTTACTTTTCCTTAGCCGGCGTATTTTCCTGGGCGATGGCAACCAAGAGACGACACTTCATGGAGGCATCGTCGTGGACACCGAGGGCATCATAAGGCGTGGTAAGTGACGGATCGAAACACTAAAGCGTTCAATTATTTCTTAGCTGACTTTTACTATAGTTTTTGCAAATTATTACGTACAACAGACGTATACGATATATTTTAATATCTAAACTTAGAACTTGTGTTAAAAGCTATATTTAAAACATAAGTATGTTTGTTTGTGTCTGTGAATTTATGACACTTATGTGTATTTATACCCTGTACTCACAAATTATATAAATAGAAAAGATATCAACTCGAGAAAGGACGACTTTAGAATACCCTTTAAAATGTTCTTTATTATTTTGATAGCAGAATATATACATATAGTGGCATGTTCTTAAAGCCAAAACCAAATGTACATGTTCCGGAAACTTGCTCTTAAAAATAAAAATGTACATTCAGAGATTTGATAATTAAATTCTTTTTTAAATTAAAAAAAAAGACATAAAATTCATGTTATGTGGTTTTTTTTTTGTAATTTGTTATAAGTTAAAGGGTATATTGTCTGCGTTTGCAATGTGTGTAACAGGGAGAAAAAAGCATCTGCGAAAGTATAGATATTCTTTATCAGCGTCAACAGTCGGTTCAACATAGCCATGCCCGTCTGTTCATTCCTAGATCTCAGAGACTATAAGATCTAGTGCAACCAAATGCGGCATTACTTAATGCCAAGGTGGATTAATAACAAGGTGATGTATTCGCTGTCTCTCGGGGCAAATCTGTCAAAATTAGTCTGAGAGAGAGAGAGAGAGATAGATATATATAGAAAATGCTCTCGTAATGACGTTTGTGCCCCGAAAAAAGAGGGAACGTCAAACGAATACACCACCTTATTAATCCACCTTGCTTAATGCCACTGAAAAATTTTCATTACTTTTAATTTTTCAATGCTAGTGAAAATCGGTTTCATATGCACTAGTTTTTTCAATGCCTACTGAAATGAAATTTCATTAGCACGCCTTTTTTCAATGCCAATGAAATGACAAATTCATTGAAAAAGTAGTTAGTTAGGAACAACTCTGATATTTGTAGCCATACCTTGATGGAAAAGATTAAAAAATTGCAAGGATTAAATAAAGTTAACTTGGTATAAAATCTAATTTAACTTTATCCATTTATTTAAATTGTTGTTGTCCTTGCAGTGCTCCGGACGCCGCAGGAGGTGAACACCTACCTATATAACACCGAATCGGAGGCGGTCTATGACTTTGGGGATCTGTTGCTGATGCCGGGACTGATTGACGCGAATGTGCACATCAATGAGCCGGGACGCAAGGACTGGGAGGGATTCGCAACGGCGACAAAGGCGGCAGCTGCCGGAGGCTTTACAACGATTATCGATCGACCAACGTGAGTAACGACGCGTCGGCTTCTTTCGCTCCTCGCTCCTTGCTCCTCCTTTCTACAGTCCCGTCCCGCCCACATCGCCCTCAGCAATGGCACGCCCACCACTGTAAGCGTGCAGTCGCTCAAGGCAAAGACGTCAATAGCTCGCGGCAAGATCTACGTGGACGTGGGCTTCTGGGGTGGCCTCGTGCCCGGCAACAAGGATCAGCTGGTGCCGCTGCTCGCCGCTGGCGTCATGGGACTACAGTGCACCCTCTGTGACAGCGCACCGCCCGTCAGAGAAGAATTTGCGGCAGTCAACGAGGCACAGTTGAAAGAGGCGCTCAAGCATCTGGAAGATGCAGCTGAAACGGAAGCGGTGATAGCGGTAATAAACAATTATCGATTTACACTGTGAGAAAAATCAAATACTTTCGAACTTGAGTCAAGAATTTCCAGTGTCAAAAGTTCAATTAAACTAATAATTCTTGATTAATGTACGGAAATTCATTTTCAACGTTACTTTTTGTTAAAAAGCTGTGAGCAATAAAAATTCAAAAGCGTCGGTGGAAAACCGATGCTCACCGATGAAAATGGAACACGTCCTATTCCATCGGTTTTTTGCATCGGTCAAACCTTGCCATTAACATCAATACGTTAACATTTTTTTCTATTCTTTGGTTCTTTTCGGCAAAAATAAAGTGTGCACGAACTAAAATTGTGTGAATCGTGAAATAGAAAAACCGATGAGATTTTGGTGCGAATCGGTAAAAAAGCAGCCTTGTGGGGCGAATTTAAACTTAAGAGTGGTCTTGAAATTCTTGATAGCATTGCTTTAAGATTTTTGGGTGATCGATATAGTCCCGTATTGGGATTAATTTACTGCGATATGCCCTTTAGTCCTTCTATTAAGATGTTTTGTGCTAAGCACGTTTCATTTATTGTTGTATTGCGATTGTATTTGTTAGCATAAAATTTCCTTAAAATGTCCTAGTCAAATGTGAGTGTTAAAAACTTTCGGTTACTGTATGTAATAGCAAATAAAGACTGACTACGGAAATAATCCTATTTAATATGCTCTTCATAACTATTGGTGAATTGTAAGAAAGAACGCAGAAAAACAAGTATTGAATTCAAAGTAACTATTTTGATAACTTGTTTTGTGAGACGAACTCGAGATATATAAAATTTTTTGATCAGGATTTGGTTTGTTTATATTTAAGAACGATACAGTCTAATTTAATATACTTACTATATGTGTATGCTTGTGATTTCAAGAGCGATTCACTCTTAAAGAACAAAAATAACAAACCGAATCAATTTTAAAAAACTTTTGAACGAAACGACATTATTTCAAGATCTTTTTTTTTTTAGAATGATTTCTTCCACATATTTCTGAGTGTAGCTTCTGAGTTAATTGATCAATTTTCTCTCCTTACAGTTCCATGCGGAGTTGCCTCTTAAAGAACCTGTGCAGCTGCAGGAAATTGCACCCGAAACTGAATCCTCAACAAAAACCTATGCGAGTTTCCTGCACACACGACCCGCCGCCATGGAACTCTCGGCCATGCAGCTGATTTGTGAGCTGGCGGCTTCGCATCCACAGCGTCGCTTCCACGTGATGAATCTCAGCTCGGCGGAGACGTTGCCTCTGTTGCAGCAATGTCAGCAACAGGGGGCACAACTGTCAGCTGAGACCTGTCCACATTATCTGTCACTTTGTGCAGAGCAAGTGCCCGATTGTGGCACGGAGTTCAAGACCTGGCCACCCATCCGAGAGCGCAGCAATCAGGCGGCCTTGTGGCAGGCACTGTTGTGCCCCAAAGGCTCGTTGCAACAAATAGCCAGCGATCATTCGGCGGCAACGCCTGGAGCACGTTGTCAGACCTATGGACGGGGACGCGGTAATTTCATCAATGCCTTTCCGGGCATCAGTTCCTTGCAGCTGAGTCTGCCGATTGTCTGGACACGTGGCATGCAACTAGAACGGAAACTCAGCTTATCGGATGTGCATCGTCTAATGTGCTGGCAGCCGGCACAACTCTGCGGTCTCTCCAACTTTAAGGGGCGTATTGCCGAGGGCTACGATGCCGATTTTTGCATCTGGAATCCAAGTGAAGAGTTCACCGTGTCCGTCGATGAGTTGCATGCGGCCAACAAATCGGCCACGCCCTATGCCGCCCAGCGGCTGTGCGGTGTGGTGCATGCAACGGTGGTGCGTGGCCTGCATGTCTATCAGCAGTTCGAGGGATTCGGACAGCCGCTGGGAAAGATCCTGTTGCGCAAGAGCAGCCAAAAAGTGGTCAGGTTTGTTCGCCTGTGAAATAAAACTTTGTTAATTAAACAAATTTGTGAGATTGAGATTGAAATTGGGCTGGAGTCCAATTGCTAAATATACTAGTATACTTTTCCTCTTTGTCTTTGAGTGTGTATGTGTGTGTTTCTCTATGTGTGTATGTGTGTGTGTGCAAACTAGAGATGCACACGGGTAAGGACAAAATTAAATCAATCTTAAGATTCCTCTTCATTATTTTTTTGTTGACATTATTACTTAACATTATTATTAGTTACGGTTTCGGTTATGTTCGCATTTAGGTTTTCGTTTATCGGTTACGCAAACTCTTTGAATAAAGGTTTCGTAACGCTTAACCAGTTTTATTTATTTTTATTTTATTTGCTCAATTCAAAATTAAACCTGGGAAAGTTAAAATAAAAAATCCAAATTTAAAATGTAAAAGCAAATCAAAAAAAAATAACAAACCGTCGGAGACTTATAAATGGGAAAAATAGTAACAGCTCAAAATTTTTCGTTTTAAATTATTTTTAGCTTATTTTTCAAATTTGTATGATAAAAATGTAAAATAGAACATGCTTTTAAAATTACATTTAAAAGTTACACCATAACTCTCATTTGCAATTTTTAAAATAACAATTTAAAATATAAATTTTTTCAATTTTTATTATAAAAATTTTATTATAAAAATTTCACCTTGCACATGAATATTTGATCCCCCAAGGGAAATAAAAAACTAAAAAACGAAAGGCATTTTGATTATTCAGGGAATCAATTATTCATTTGACGGCAATCATTCGATGTCTGCTGCTATCACTGTCAACTACTCCTGCTACAAAAGGTTATAACTTAAAATGCATTCTGAAATTGGTCACGATATACGTAATAACCCTAAAAGCAGAGATTTTAAGATCAAATGTTTTCCTGTAAAATTTGGCTATGTTTAATTCAACCCCCACGTGATTAAGTGATCTTAACAGTTGATCAAGGAATACTTTCGTTTTTTTTTTCATGTTTACTTTGTATTTATTATTGTTGTATCTCTTTTGTTATCGTGCTTTTAAGTCAGATCGAGCTGAAGACAACACCGACCTGTGCTCATCTCTAGCACATGCACACACTCCACACCCACACACATACACACACATTCTCTGGCTGAGTGTGAAATCAACCTATCTCATTCCGTTTTCGTTCTTGACTTTGTCGCTTTTCGCCTTTATGAGACGTGCAACAAGTTGTCGCGTGGCAACGTTAAGCAAACACACATACAGCAACATCAACACACACCACAATGCATACACACACACACACACGGTCTGTTGCATGTGTATGACAGCTTAAGTTTGCTTGCCAGGCGTAAACTCAATTTTTGCACTGTGTGCCTTGAAACGTGTTTACCTAGGCGTTACCGGTTAGAGCGAGTCAGCCCAAAAGCGAGAGAGAGGGAAAGAGAGAGAGAGAGAGGCAGATAGGCAAAAATAAAAAAACAGGAGATGTCGTTGCGTGTTTGTGTGTGTGTAGCTAGGAATATCCTTCATGTTGGGTTCATGCATGAGAAGAAAGTATGATAAGGATATCATAAATGTATCCCAACACCTTTTATCCATTACAATTTATTTTGGCTGACTTTTGTTAAAGTTACTGCTGACTTCATTTGTAGACATTATTCAGAAAACTAAATATTTAACTTAGTGCGAAATGGATATACAATTGTGGTACATTTGTATAGAGATTCTCCAGAAACTATAAGCGAGCATTTGCAATAAAAACAATATTTACCTCATTGTTATTAATATTGTAATTTAATTAAATTCAAAAAGTAAAGATTTTCTTCAGCATGCCGAAGATTATATACCATTAAAGAGCCCTGTAGATTTCTAAAAAAAGTTTCAGTATATTAATTCTCCAAGAAAAACAAATTCGAGTTTGTTCTAATACCATGAAATCAAAATTAACTTTTAAATTAAATTTCGGCTTTCGACAATTGTTTATTTAAAATATGTTGCGTGGTAAAATATAAATACATTTAATTTTGTTGTTGCTTATTTTTATTTTATTTTAATTTTAGCTTAAAAATACAAAATGAGCTTTGACCAATCCTAATATATACTTTACAGAGTTGGAAATGCTTCATTTTGTCATTTTTATACATAACAAATGCAATACAAGAGATACCGAGAAAGTGATCGTTTTTTCATGGCATAAACGCATTATTTCCTAAAAAGACAAACTCATTATAATAGGTACGAATATTTATTAGGATTGAGTTTAAATTCGATTACAATATATATGACAATGCATGTTAAGAATTTAAAATACATGTAAATGTAAAAAACTCGCACTTATTGATATATGATAAATATATTATGTTCAGGCTTAATTTAATTTTTACAGAACGCAAGTGCAATATTTAAAGTGAGATATTTATGAGTAAATTTATTTATACTTGGCATTCTTGGATATCTAGTCCTCATCATTAAAACGCTGTCAACAAAGTTTTCCAAAGAAATTCTCCTATCTTAAGCCCGATAGTACGAGAATCGACACAGCGTGCATTTTCAGCTGTCAAAACAAGACAATAATAAGCTGGCAATTGATCGACCTTGAGCTACCCTGTACCCAGCTCTGAGATACTCAAAGAAGAAAAAGAAGCTTGCAAAGAAACAAAATGCGATTGTAATAATGTTTTCAGAGACGATTGACTTGAAACAATTAGCTGAATAAAACTCGGTTGAATAAAACCTTTGTTTCATATACAGCCTGTACATATTTGTTGTTATCTAATTTCTAAGTTCTTATTTTGACAAAGTATAAATTAACAAATTCCAAAAATATTTCATTATTTTTAACAGAAACATGTTAACATGGTAACAGAAAACAGTAAAAAATATTCTATTTCAGTAAAGCACACAGACAATTGAATAGTTAAAACAAGTTAACTCAAAAAGGCAAATTCAGAGCTGTTTCTTTATTTGATAAATGTGTGGGATATTTATTAATTTTTTTATTATTGTAATGGGAAAATTTATTGATCAATATATCTTTTATAAGTCTTAATCGATAAGCACACTTTGTATGACTCTAACCCTTTTTATTGTGTGTGCCAAAATATCGTATGTTTTTAAAGGGACAAAGATTTGTCTGTTTCTAAATCATAGCAAATTAATTTTAGTGCAGAAATTAATTATTTAGCATCATAATCCGCCAACTGATTTCTTAGTTTCTTGCATTTAATCCATGATTAAAATAAAGAATATAGACCTTTAGAAGCTTCACCTTTACAACCCCCTCTCTGCAATACATTACAGGTTCAAGTTGGCCATAGGTTATAAAAAGACACTCGTCAGCTTTGTGTTTAATTTCTATGAAAACAGAATCGGATGTGCAGCGAAAAAAAACAGCTTCTCTTATTGTGGGCATTATAATTTTCTCCAGGAAGCGTGACAGACCACATAGGCTATATTTGTTCTTGATCACATCATTTTCAATCAGTCTCTATACAAGCCGGTCTTGATTTAAAAGTGGTTAAGATTAAACAACTTTCTGAGAAACTGTCAGTCTAAATCGTATTTTTCATAAGAGAATATTTTTCCTTTCCAAGGCAATTCAAGTAAATTAACTAACACCCTATTTTTATTTAGAAATTCAGTCGATGTGAACAACTTTAAATAGTGAGCACCCAAATTTTAATGATTGTTCACTATTTTGAACATTTTCAGCAAATTGGCTTCTTCGTCGTCGACAAGGAAACAACAATTAATTATTTTGTTCTGTTTTGCAAGAAGGATAAATGACTCGTTAAATAATAATTATGTCTTTTGTATTTTTGTTTTTTTTTTTAAATTTTATTTAATTTCTTCATTTTGTACATCGAGGAACTGTGAATTTCAAACAACCAGAAAGCAACAAAAATGTCTACCTCTATAAACTAGCCTTACGAAAGCTTTTAGTATCTAAAATTACGTTAACCCTTTCGAGCATAATTTTTTTCCCGTGGTGTGAACATTTTTTTTTTTTTACCCGTCCCGCCTCCGTAAATCGCGAAAAGAACACATAGTTGTTTGTGAGCAATGTTGCGCCAATAAAAACCAACAACTTGATAATTACTCTTATCTTATAAAAATAAATTTTTTCCTATAAAGATTTTTTCTTTACAAAACTTTTGCAATCATACGTTCTAAACTTTTAAAACTATATTTAAAATAAAGTGATCATTTGAAAACGTTCCCCAAATGTTACAACAATATTTTCGCCTTGCATTATTTACTGAATTATTACTGAAATTAAAAAAAAAGAAAATTATTCTATTTTCTTACATTATAGTAAACGTATCACTGCGGACGGCAGTCCGCGCTAGTGACGAAAGCAGCACGAAGGGTGCGAAGGCGACTAGCATATATACACAGGAAGAATGGAAAATTTGCTATGACTGTCCGATCGGGTCGAGTTATGTACCTATCGAAAGGTATCAATTTTACTTACAAATGTGCATACTAAGACTTTTGGAAACTTACCTGGTTCGTGAGATAAACAGGTGTTAGTGGGAGGAGAAAATTTTAAATTATTGGAGCAAATGGGGCCGTTGGAGCCTTTTCGATTTTTATTTTAATTTTTTACTATTCTTATCAAAAATACGCGTCGAATGACACCTTGATCATCAAAATCCGATCACTGGTTCAGAAGATAATTAATTTTGAAATTTTTGGTGCCCATTTCAAAACGAGATGAAAAGTCAGTCTGTTTGTTTGTTTGTTTGTTTGTTTGTCTGTTTGTTAGTATCAAAGCGTTGATTTAGCTTAAAAGTTTAAATGAGGACTTGTTCCCGATCAAAAATCTAGAAACGTTTGTTCTACGACTTTTTCGAAAAAAAGCTAGTTTAGCGGGAAATCGCTAAAAACCGCTAAAATTAAAACCCCTATAGCATCCAAACGATATGAGCTACAGACGTGATCTATATATCGTTGGAAAGGTATTTTGAAGGGCTTTTAGGCAGACCTTTAAACTTTTTTTCTAAAGTGCATAGGTAAAAAGCAACAGGTGAAATAAGATATTTTGTCCCACATTTTGGCGGTTTTTGAGAAAACGACGCTAACGATTTTTTTTAGCTTTCAATATGTTGTAGTGTATAAATTTTCGCGTTTTCTGATATATGATAGAAAAAATTTTACCGATGGGTTTGGAAGATATTACTTATTAACTGAATATACTTTTTACCTTTACACTACTGCATGTACTAGTACATATGCAGTATGTACATGTGCATGTAAATCGCCAAAAACCACAGCTTCCAAACAATAGAAGCTACAGATTTGATCTATATATCGTTAGAAAGGTGTTTTGAAGGGCTTTAAGCCTAGCTGTAAACTTTTTTGCTTAAAAGCACAGGTAAAAAGCTTCAGGTGAAAGAAGGTTTTTTTCCCACATTTCGGCGATTTAAGAAATATCTACGTTTCAAATGACTTTTAAATATGTTATTTGTTGTAGACAATTCAATTTCACGTTTTTGACATATAACACATAGCCGTCAAATTTCGTTTGGGCAAGATATTACCTGTTAACTGAATATACCTTTTACCTTTACACTTCTGCATGTACATATGCAGTAGCATGCATACAGCAGCAGCAAAGTGTCATAGCAGCCAGAGTTTGAGAGTGCTACTAGCTTTTGCGCTTGGCATGTGTGTTTGTAAAGGGAACCAGTGTTGCCAGACAGTTTGTTTCAGCTTGTACAAAAAATAAACAAAGTTGATAAAGATATACTGTCCAAAAAAATTCAATTTCAAAATTTCTGATGTCTTATTCAAAAATTTCTGATATCTTATAAAAAAAACCTCTTTACGAGGTAAAAGTCTAGTGACGAAAACAGTTATATGCCCCAAAATTTCTGATATCCAATTTTGTGACGAATAACATTAAGTTTGACATATAAATTATTTAAAAAAAAATTTTTGCATTCGGCACTGCGCAAAACAGTGGTTTTTATTTGGTATGAAGAATTGAGACATTTTAGCGCAATGTGCCGAGTGCCAAAATCTTTTTTAAAATAATTTATATGTCAAACTTAATGTTATTCGTCACAAAATTGGATATCAGAAATTTTGGGGCATATAACTGTTTTCGTCACTAGACTTTTACCTCGTAAAGAGGTTTTTTTTATAAGATACATATATACTTCAATATTAGTATTACTTAATCATCT
The DNA here is from genome assembly GCA_035047525.1 of Drosophila quinaria. NCBI lineage: Eukaryota > Metazoa > Arthropoda > Insecta > Diptera > Drosophilidae > Drosophila > Drosophila quinaria. The sequence continues at coordinate 13,881,530 of JAWNPO010000455.1, read as the reverse complement.
GAATAAAATAACAACGGAATCGCCCACAGTTATCTCTCAAAAAGCCGAAGTTGCTTTCAGGCAAAGTTGAGGTCGGAAGGGTTAAACAGGTAACGAATTTTTATTTCTAAATTGACGCTAGGCTATCTGCAAGAGTATCAGATCGTAGGCGGAAGATAATCCAAAGCTCTTGTAGCTCTTCTTTTTATTGCAGTTAGTGTTATTGGTGTTTTGAGGGTTCAGTTGCTTTTTTCACTTGCTGCTGCTGTTGTCCTGTTCTGCTCAGTTCCTGGCTTGTTTGTCTTCCTGCCAACGTCATATCAGTCTTAATGTCCACGCGCCCCAACCTGATGATTGTGTGGGCTGTGAACTGGCAAAGTGGCACAGTGGCAGAGTGCCACCCAGAGATGACAGGGGATGGTGAGGGGGTGCCTCAATTGACTCAGCTTGGCCCAGAGCTTTGGATACGGCTTTTGGTTATAAACGTATTACGTACAACGCTTTACGCGCTCCTGCGCATTTCCTATTAAATAAATGCCAGAAGCAGCTCACTTTCAAATCACATTACTGACGCTGCTGAGCAATGGAGCAGCAGATTAACAGAGGAACATAGGAGGAACCAGCAGCAAAAGTGTGTAAGGATGGACAAAGGAGGTTGCTTTGCCTTTTTTGGGTGACATGACGTATTTCAGTTACATTTTTGGGCTGCTGCTGTCATCTGCACACGCAACACACACTGCGTATACGTAATTTATGCTACGTTTATGAAGCATACGTCAGGTAAGCCCTCACTAACACAAACACATAAACGATATGTTCAATGTATCTTTGTCAACTGAAACAGCAACCACGCTTTGCCATATTTTGGTTGGACTTTTCAATGTTAGTCTGTATCTGTTTGTTTGTAAGTGCCAGTACCAGTGACAGAATGTGTATTGTATGGGTTTGTGTGTGTGTGTTGAGTGTGTGTGTGTGCGCGTGTGCTGTGATTGTTATATTACGCATTCGCCGTGTTCGCCAAATTGAAAAGTTAGCTCTGTTTCGCGGCCTCGGGCGTCGTTTGTTTTGCAATTCGTTTCGAATGCATGAGTTTTTGAGTATTGGTTTTCTGCCATTCTTCTATCCTGTTACAAAAAGGATGAAGGATGGCATCATGGGTCGAAGCGCCTGGAATGTTTGTGTGTGTAGCTTTATTAATTTAGGCATTCGCAGCATGCAACTGTATGGCCGTCGTGCAGCTACAAGTGCTTTTGCATTGGATCTAATGGGTCATTCCTAGCCTCAATCGGTTATTTAATTGATTATAGTAGGCAAAAATTAACTCATATGTACTGCTGTTATTACAACAGGTTGCCGAAACTATTATTTTGTATACAGTTCATCATCTTCAAAAATGGATCAATAGCGAAACCTTTTACTTTTAAAAACAGCTAACTAAATACAGGGTGGTAATAACTTTTTATCAAAGTTTGGAACTCATTTTTTATATGAAAGCTCATTCAATTTTATTAAATATAGCTTGCTTAGCTTAAAAAAATTACCGAATTCAAATGCTCACATGGTCAAGTAACGATCTTTAGTAATGGTGTAACCGTTGTAACTTCGAAAATGTAAGGCGCAACAGTTCACACCACACTGTAAGTCTCATGGGTGTATTTACTCCAAATTGAAAAAAATATTTGTTTACGTTGCCGTTTAAATCAAAAATTGTTTATAAGCCTTATTATGGTCCTTCTACTCGGAGGTTTCGGTGCGTACGTATATATTCTTTCTTTGAACCGCAAGTAAGGACTCCAGAGCGAGATGGCGGCGGACAATCCAAGTTCTTGTTTCCGTATCCCAATTTTTATTTAATAAAAAGATTAAGTAGAAAGTAATTAAACTTTTGACTTTTGTATTTTTGAAAGTCTTTTTGCAGAGTTGTCAATTGTTGCACAGTGTTTGTTTACAAAAATAATCTCCTTTTTTTGCATTAAATAACAACAGTAACAACAGCATTTAAAAAACAAGAAATTGAATTCAGTTTCTTACGCAATGTTTAAAAGCACTTGAATTGTAGGGCAGCTCTAATAAACTTACCATTCATTTTCACAAATACTTGCGGAAATTAGAACATGACGAGCAAATCCGGCAAAAATGTTAGGTAAGAGTCTTATCGATTTTGAGGTATAATGCAATAATGTTTAAAATTCAAAAAAATTATTTTTTGTTTATCCGATGATGTTGCATTATTCCTAATACACTGGAATATTTTATATATATTGTATATAATGTTTTCACTTTAATTTTATGCCTTACATGCCAAAATCATCGATTTATTCCTTCCGAACTCAAACTCACTAGCTCAATGTCATGTGGGGGAAATTCATTTTCGCAAAATCTTGCTGAAAGTAAAAACCGGAACAGGCCAGAATATCAAATTTGATAAATTGAATTGGACCACCGTGTCTATTTAATTTATAAATTCTGTTTAAAAAATGTCCCTTAACCAAATTTTTGTCAAAAAACACTCGACTTGAATACCAATCAGCCAGCAGCCTGCATTAGCTGGAAAAACCGTAGAACTCTTTAAGCACTTTTCTCAAAACTTACTGCACAGTTTTTGCCGTGTGTTTCCATGTAAATATAGACATTTGCACAATGAGAAAAAAGTTTGATATTTTTGCGATAAAATAAAAAATTGGTTTATAATTCTTACAGTGTAAAGGAGCAAGCATTTCCTTGCAACTTGCAGAGTGAGTGATGCTTAAAATGTTAGCTTTGCAAAAAGTGTGATTATAAAACAAAAAAATAAAAATTCTACTTTAGTGTAACTAACAAAACGTGCGAAATGTCAATTTATAGTTATTGCAAAAACAAAAAATATATACATCTCATTAAAATTGTCGGAAAATAAGTGAAATGAGTGGTGAATAAATAGGATTTGCATTCTTTTGAAACGAAATCAATAAAATGCAATTTTCACCTTTCACTTTTACGCCGTCCGCCTGAAAGCATGCAACAATATATTGTTTGCCTGTCAGCTGCAATCGCTCACACGCATGTGCGAGCGAGTTAGAGAGCGAAAGCTCAGTGTGTGCAAGCGAGTCGGCAGGCGTCGCAACGTCGACGTCGCTGTTGCCGTTGCGTCTCTTCACTGTTGCCTGTACGCCATAGCTGTGCGATAGCAGCGACAACAATAACAACAAAATCAGCACGATTAATAACAATAAAAATAATAAAGCGAGTGGCGATAACGGCACAATGAGGAAAAAATAACAGAAGAGGAACAACGGCAACATCATCAACAACAACAACAACATCAGCGCCTACGTCGTCGTCAGCTGTGAATGTGCCTCATATTCTTTGTGACTGAGTGTGTCCATGTAAGAGTGCAATACATATATATAAATACATACATATGTATGTACGTATGTATGTATGTATATTCAAATTGTAGAATTTGATTTTTTCATTAGGTGTTTAAAAATATTTTGGCCGTGTATTGTTGCGCTGCATGAGTAAGCGGGCAAGGCAGCATACGAGTAACGAGTTAATGCCAGAGAGGGACAGTGAGAGAGAGTGAGAGGCGATAATGAAATATTGAGTAAGGTGTGTGTGCGAATGAGAGTAGGAACGTAGAAACGCCGGCATCGACGTCAGCGTCAAGCGCCGTGACTTTGACGTGGCGACGATAACGTTTAACGCTCTTGTTTTGCTATTATTGCTGCTGTTTTTGTTTGTGTTGCTTTTATTGTTGCTGGCTGCCGCTGCACTTCAAGAAGCTGATGCAGTTCAGAGCACACACCAACAACAACAACAACCACAGCAATTCAGAACGCGCCAATTACGAAACAGCCAAAGAACCTTACAGATATTCAAACATACATATGTGTGAATATGTACTTACACACATACAGATGTACACGCATCTGTAGCTGTATGGCTGCCGTTAGAGATGAGCGCTTGCCATCGCGAGCAATCTACCAAACACGACTGAAGAACAATCTTATCACTTATATCGTATGGCCGAACAAATTTGATCTTATTATATACATATACATATGTGTGTTGGTATCATTAGATGTCTTTTTTGCGTGACTCATTCAAATTTATGAATTAATGATTAAAATCAAACTTCTAATGAGTAAATTTGGACATGCTCTGACTCACTCGAATTGAGTTGGCCGAGTTTATTATATTCTTTGGCTACTGGTACTACATAAATACATACATATGTGCATATGTAACTCTTATTGATTTATTACATATATGAGATTCTCCTTTTAAGGATATAGTAAGAAAATATTCGATCAGTGGCTAGTATGTGCACAAGAACATATACAAATATGTACATACTATATGCATAAAATTGTTTATACCTTCTTGGGAACCGATTAGAAATAGATTCTTATATTCACGAGTTAATAGGAACCCCTTAGCTATGTTAAATAAAATATATAAACATTCTTGAAGGTAATTCGAGTGAACACAAATTAAATAAAACTTAGCTCTTATGCATATCTGGAATTCAGAATAAAACAAAGTAATGTCTTGTCTAACTTGGTCTTATATTAATTTTTTCAAAATATTACACTAAATCGTTTTTCGCACATAATTTGAAATTTCCGAAATTGAACAATTGTATGGGTAATTCTCTAATGTCGAATGCGACATTCGTACGTATTCAAAGTGAAAAAAACATGTGCCAAGTCTTTATTATATTTTGGCAAAAGGCTAATTAATTTTAAACTGTTATGTATTGATATTTCTTAATAATGTTTTTTGTTTGATTTAAAAATATCAAGTAGTTTTTTTTAATTTAATTTGAATCACTGTCACTCGCGACATGTCGCACGAGATATTTTGCTTCTCAATATACTTATTTATGTTGTTTCTGCCTCTCTTTTTTAAATTACATATCGAAAACAGCTTGAAAAACTGGTTTGACATTAAACTTTCAACATATTCATATGTATTTAAATGGCTTATGATGCGATCTTACTATCGTACTTAGTGTCCATTTTGGAAGTCAATTTATAAGAAAATGAGCAAAAATATAGATAAAGTGAATTTATTGCAATGGAGAATCGATATGCTCATAGTACTGAATTTCTTCTAGCTTATATTGCTTGACTAATGACTTAAATACATTTCTGGAAGAAAATTTCCCAAGACGTGGATTTTTGATCAAGTCAACGTTTTTGGCCTCGGTTGACATTTCTGTGGAAATGCCCATTTGTATGTTTTCTTCTATCAATTGTCTATACAAAAATGTTGCGTTATCGATAGCCAGAAACCTTAATGGTTTTTACGCTTATGGGTATAAAAGTTATATGAATGCTATTTAATGATAAACGATGTTCATAGTTTAACTATCCATAATAATATTTAAGTTTATTTATACGATGTTGCTTGTTCAAGAGTTAGAATCAGAAAGGGAAGATGTACAAAAAGTTAGCGGTGTGTTAAGTGCATATATCGAAACATCGATATACCAAAAATATCGGTAATACAAAAATATCGCAATTAGTGGCTGCACAACATCGGGAATGCCGGATCACCACACGCTTGATGTTTTTATATAGAGTTGAACTTCCATAACTCCAACTTCTATAACTCGAATTTCTCTCTAACTCAAGCTATGCGTGGCAGTTAAATTAATAAACTTAACAAAAATAACTCCACAAGTCAAATTTCTCTAAAACTCGAACTTTTTTTTGATAATGGTGATTCGATTTAGGGAAGTTCGACTGTATTATAATAATTTAATGCATTTTAAATATAATATTTCGAATGCTAAAGTTTGTAATAATAAAAAGCATTTATTGTATGCTTAACATATGTATACAAATAATAATTTTCATGCACAAACACGCTCTCATCACTAATATTGGCGCTGCCGCTGTTGACGCTGACGCTGCTGCTGGTGACGTGTGCTGCCGCGACATCGACATACACATATGTACATACATATGTACATACATATGTATACAATATACGTGCATGCATAGTCGTCGTTGTAGTCGCGTCGTGGCCGCTTAGTCAGTCATCGGCGTCAGTATTGCTTTTCAGTTTAGCTACGTAAAGCGGCGTCAGAGGCAGCAGCGAGCAGCGAGCGGCAGCCCCCAAAGCAGCAGCAGCAACAACAACAATAGCAGCAATCGCAACAAGCAATTCTCAGTTCTCAGTTAGTTTGTCGGTCGGGTCGTCGTCGCGTCGCGTCATCGAGTGCCGGCAGCAATATCAATTCCAACAGCACCCACAACAACAACTACAACAACAACAACAACAAAAGGTGAAGAGAGTGCGGCCCATTAAAGTATACAAAGAAGAAGAAGAAGCGCGAACAAATTTGAGCGCCAAAAAAGTATAACAGTACCGCAACAACAACAACAAGTACACATATTCTAATGCCTGTATATGTATACTTTGCATAAGTGGGAGTGGGTGTGTGCATGTGTGTGTGTTATAATTATATACACATGCTTTTAGCATTTAATTATTTTGTGTGTAAAATAATTGAGCAAGTTGTTGAATTCATCTCACATCAATTAATTTTATGACACTGTGATTTAATTGAGCTACAGTTGCAACAGCAGTAAATACAAAAGCAAAGAGATCGAGGATATAACGGGATCTCTTTGATGAATTTCCAAAACATTCAATTCATGTTCAATGTATCAATATATTTTTGTGTGTTATTCGCTTATTTGGTACAAATTTGGCATATTACAGCACAATAATTATAGCGGCTCTCTGAAGCTCTTTCTCCCTCTCTCTCTCTCCTTCTCTGTGTCTTTTAGTGTAAGAGCGCCAAACTGTTTACAAGAACAACAACAACAATACACTGATATATATACATATGTACGTATTTGTATATAGCATGTACATACTTACATACATATGTTTATATTACATTCATATAATGTATTGTAATCAAATACAAATCTGCAAAACAACAAAAATCTTGACGTAATCGCAACGCAACGCAAAGAAAACGAAAACGAAAAACGCAAAAAAAATAATAACGAAAAGAAAAGAAACGAAAAGACAGCGCAAAGTGCTCAAAAGCAAAAGCAACGAAAACAACAACAAAAATAGCAACAACAACAACGACAACAATAACAACAAGTGCAACAACAAAAGCTGTTTGTTTTCTTTCACACTTACTTTTTTTTGTCATTGTTTTTTTGTTATTTATTTTTGTACATACATATGTACATACATACTATATATAGTTGTTAAAACATCTCATTAAGAGGCTTGCAAAAATTACAAATTTTTAGCAGTTACGCAAAATTTGTTTTTGTTTCCTTCGTGGCGGATTTCATTGTCATTAGTCAGCGCGGCAGCGGCAGCAGCAGCAACAACAACAACAACAACATACAGTGGGTAAGATATGTATGCTTAGAGGTGGGTGTTAGAGGGAGTGGCTTGACCACTAGTTAGGGGTGGGGTGTGCACCTTAACGACTCCTATCGAGGCGTTAACTGTTTTTTAATGCATACAACAATTGCAACAACAAAAACTATTAAAATCGCTATATTCGAATACCAAACTATTAAATACCCGTTAGTCCGTTAACATTGAATAAAGGGCATAAAAAACATTGTAAACTAATTTTGTAATTATTAAAGCATAGCTAAAATTTAAAGTATTGATGAAATTGGTAATAAATATGTGTCAGTCTATTTGTGTGCTTTTGATAAAATTAAATCTCTGACATTTAATCCTGATCAAGAATATATATTCTCTTTGGTCCCGTTACATTTATTGCAAACAGTATCAAACCATAACGAATATCAAGATCGGTTACGGTCTCGATTAAGCTAGAATTTCGTTTATTGGTTATGCAAAATTTTTAGGATATCGGTTTTATAACGGTTACCGGTTATTTGTTTGCTTCGGTTTAGAAATACAAAATACATTGTTTCACAAAAAATACAATTTTGTGCTTTTTTTTTAATAATTATTTTTTTTATTTAATTTAAATATAAAAATTAAAAATTAGTGTTTATTTATTTATTGATTGAACCGAAAATAAAAGATATGCATGAATTTACTAAACGGTTATTTCGTTTGGGTTTTCTGTTAAGGTATAATAAAAAAGTTTGGTATCGTTATTCTTTACCAATTTCAATCGGTTAATATTGGTTAACGGTTTCGGTTGCGGTTTTAATCCCTGATTGCTAAGATGACAGTGATTTTTGGGAAAAGTGAGAAAAAGATAAAAAGACAAATAAATAAATTTACAGTGGGTCACAGGTTTATAGAAATTAATTCATTTACCACGCTTCAAATAGTTTAAACTCAAACTTTATCAAGTGGAGTGGCTTAAACAGCACCCAACAGACAACAAGGAGTCAACGCTATTGATTGGGTCCTTATTGATTGGCATTAAGAATTTATTGACAAAAGTCAGAGTTTCGTACGTTTCGTTACGTATACTATTACTTATATAAATACATATGTATTATATCATCAATTGTAAACAAAAAGCAAAATAGAGTTTCTCATAAATAATATGCAAACGCCATAATCGTATTAAACTTTGTTAAGGGGAAAATAAAAATATATGTATGTATGTACGGTAAACGCAATTTGTGATACCATAAAGTATATTTTGTGTTTACTGTTAGTTTGTAAATTTTAATTTCTTGTGATATACAGTTAAAACAAGGAGTTTCCTCAAAAGTTTCGCAGTTATAATTGCATTTATAACTAGTTTCGTTGATACGTGCACAATTTATACTTGTTTCATTAAAGGCACATAGTAAACATTAGTCATAAATATTGAAGGCCAATCTATGCACAACTATCTACACGTGCAAATCTAATACCTTATCGCTACAAACTGATATGACGAAGTTTACAGAATTCCTTGAATTCCCAAAGTCTTTGTTAGAAGTTTTCAGTTAATACAAGTATTACAACAAAAGATTGAAGAGAATTTATTAATCAGAAATTATGCTGATATATATTTACTATGATAAGCAAAATAAAATTATATTTTCAGTAAAGCTTTTTCATTGTTGCCTTTAAATCAATAATAAGTATTTTGTTTGGAATTTTCTTAATGATTTTGTCAAAACAATTACATGACTAACTGTATGTGTTAACTTTTGTTTTGTACTGAAGCTGCAACATGCCAATACTAAACAAAATAGTTGAACTGCTTTTATGCCATGCATTTCAACCAACTTAATCCAAGGCTGATAACGAGCCTCCAAAACTGATAACAACAATATGCATAGTCACACACGCATGCATGTGTTCATATGCCCTATGACGCCTACACTCAGAAAAAAACAAGTTGATCTGTGAACAGATCAAAACCAACTGTGCATAAAAATTCATGAGCGCTTGGTCATTACATTTCCTGAACATTTTAGAACGAATGGGAACAATTTAATCGCTTTTTGGGCTCATTAGCATATAGAGTAAAGATGTAATTTTGAGTGGAAACCACGATGTCGATGCTCATCGATGTTTTCAAAACGAAAAATCGATGTTGGGATGATACATCGGGTAGTAACTTCGATCCATCGATGTATCTCTAATGTTTTAAGACCATGCCATTTGTAGAAGAATTTCTTAGTTTAAAAAAGTATTCTTTCATAGCAGTTTTAAAGTTTCACACAGTTTTTATCTTAAAGGTATAAACACAAACTCAAAGAAGGCTTTTTGATGAGAACTTTGAAAAGACATAAGTAAGTAAGAATATTGTGTTGTCTTTAAAATTGTCGCCTTGATCCGGTCTCATCAGTACTTAATCCGATTAAACTGAAATATGGACTTATTAGCAGCATTGCTAACATTGCGTGTGGACACCCGTTCATCCATTACCAGCTCAACATTCCCACTCGGCTCCAGGAATCTGTATTCCGTTGCATCTCTCTTTTTGTGATCGACAATAGTCCGATTTAGACTAGCTCCCCACCGGGTAAACAGAAGGAAAATGTATTTCTTAAGCAACAAGAGATTAATTATAACAAAGAAAATTTAATAAATTAATTATGACTGTAGAGCTAAAAACGATTACAATTACACTGAATAGTAAAGCTATTGGATTGACTGTCAGATGGCAATTTCTGGGAGCGCTGTCAATTTAACGTCATTTAGTGGCGCCATCTAAAAATTTTAGTCTCCTGTAAAATGTTTTTCCCAATAATAATTTCTTTTCAATAATTTTTAAAATGTGCTCACAGACGATAGAAATATTCCTTTTGACACACAGAAAAAGCAATGGTAACAACACAATTGTAAAATTAAAGTCGTCTCCTGTTTTTATTTTAAAGCAAATAAAAAATGTTCGATTTTTCTCGTCTTTTCTGAGTGCACGATTTGATCCCGACTCTTAGTTGTTTCTTAGTTGTTTGAAAAAATTAAAACGATTCGGTCATATAACAAGAAAATTCTGCAATATTTTTTTTGTTAATTTTTAACACGTACAGTTGAACTTCCACAACTCGAACGTTTATAACTCGAATTCTCTCTAAGTCGAACTAAGTTGAGTGGTAATACACTTAATAAACCTAACAAAAAGACTTCCATAAGCCGAAGTCGCAATAACTCGAACTTTTTTCTTGGATAATGGTGATTCGAGTTAGGGAAGTTGGACAGTATTATTAGATTACCGCTAGCTGATAATCCGCATTGTGTTGACAACATAGAAACTAGGAACAGTGTGTGGAATGAACATACATTTGCACAGAAAATTTCTAAATTTAAGCACTTTCGATAGCCGTGTGTAGCAGGATCCACGCACAGACAAAAATCACAATCCTAGCTGCCAAGCTGTGCGAACTTTGATAGCAGCACCTGTAGAGCTAATCTCCCACACAAACAAATATATGTACATGCATGTATGTAGGCATTCGCGAGAAAGCTTTCACATGCACTGTGCTAAAGTAAATTTCCTTTAAGCGACTCCATTCAGGGCTTAAAACGTTTCGTGTTTAATTTAGTTTGTGAAATCAAAGATTTTTCAAATATATAGAACAAGTGGTAAACGTCAGGAAACCAATACAGGGTTCGGGAGCTTCAGGACAAGGATGGAGGTGTCAATTAAAGCCAACGGCGGTTGTGTTGAATAATTGTACTCCTGACAGGTCACACGAATATTGACTAAAAACAATTTCTCTTACATTTGTACTTTGTGTCAATAAATTATATTATATTTTAGAGCAAAATTTTATTTGTCCAGACCAGCGGTGGGCACGTAATGACTCCGCGAGCCAGCGGCTGCTAACGAATTATGATTTTTTGCCCACCGCTGGTCTAGACTGTTGCACCCTGTATTTGAAGATTTTAAGTAAGTGAAACCGTATCTGAAACCGAAATGCTTTCGTTTTGATACCCTGCTAAAAAGTAATAAATAATAAATAATACTTATTTTGCAGATCAATTTTGCCAATTTCAGACTGATAGTTGAAGAAAACTGTGGTATTGTGTATTATCTCCCAAAATAAACTGATTTTACCAAGCAATAAGGCACATACAAATTCTGTCAAAAAGATAAGTCCGTAAAAATTTCGCATATGTCAGTTGTATATATTCTGTAATATTAAATAGTTCAAAGCATTGAGTATTTACATATAATACAATATGAGCCCCAAGAAAAATAGCTACTGGTTTAAAATCTTCCACTTCACTAAAATTGTTTTACCCAAATCGATTAATTTTAAACCGAATTTAGCTGCCGTAGAAAAGTATTAAGTGTTGTTGAATTGCTGCTGCAGCTATTGTTGTTGCAAATTCATTTATTTTTGTATGTTTGCATGAGCATACACATAAGTACATACTTCAAATGCAATGCATGAGATGTTGATGAGTTAAAAATAAATAATGCTGACGTCACATTTTGTGTGCACGAGAAGAAGAAGCCAAAGCCCAAAATCGAAAAGCGAAATGCAAAGTGCAAAATGCGAATAACGAAACGAGACTGATTGGAATTGATTAAAGTGCAGCAGGCAAGCAAATGTTGCTGCGGCTTCGCTTGTTACAGCTTTATTGCTAATGTCAAAAACAACAGCAACAATAACAATAATAATAATAGCAACATCAACGACATTTTTTTATGCGGCGCGTGTTTAGAGCCACGATGATGTCAATGACGTTGCCCGATTCATATTTATGCTTTCAGCTTTTCGCCTTCGTCATTCTCCCTAGTGTTCGACTTTTCGGTGTCAATTACCTTTTCAACGGACACCACAAGTATTTTAAAGTTGCGCTTTAAACACTGGTGATAAGCACAATCCGACACAACACACAAAACAAAGCGCGCTTATGCGGGGGTGTTGCCTTCATTGTTATGAGCAGTGTTGCCACTTTAGCTGTTTTTTAGCGACACCTGGCCATTTTATAATTGTAAATTCTACACATTTTTATTAATCTATTAAAACAATGAATTTTTGTTTCTAAATTGCCAATATTTAACATAGTCTATATTTGTTGTAAATATAATGTAGAAAAGTATTGCAATAATTATAAAATTAAATATAAAACAAATTTGATTGTGTTATGGACCAATTTAAAGATCAGAGTGCATTTTATAATGTAAAACGCAAATTTTTTAACAAAATATACAATTTAATAGTTTTTTTTTAATTTTTTTAATACAGAACTAAGTGAGAAGTCCGTAGAATGTGTTCCTACAACTACACAGTTTCCAACATTTTCTATTAAATAAATTTAGTATCAACAAAACTATAAGATTTTGTTTGTTATTTGTGTTTGTAATAGGAAAAAAGTAACGTTTTTTTACTATAAACTTAAAACAAAAAATAGCAATTTTTGTTACTTAAAATAAAGGTTTAGGTAGTCATACCAACCTTTTTTAATAATTTTAGCTTTTTTATCCCTCAAAATTGTGGCAGCACTTTATGGGTGTGCAGGGTGACGATGGACAGCCGAGCAAAGACACAGCAATACGCAGAGCCAAATTCTCCGCTCGTGGTGACTTTTACATTATTCATTTTACAGCGCTTAGAGATGATAGCGTGATTAAATCTCAGTGTACATATGATAGAGAGGTCATCAAATGAATTTCACTGACTCAATTACTAGGAAAGGTGTATGTTCATACATATGTACATATGCACATACACATGTCTATGCATAAACCACATGCAGAGTTGCGATTACATAGTTTATACTCCACACTTTAAACAAAATAACTTACACTGCATTCATAACACAATTTGAACTTGCTTTTCACAGGCGTCTTAAATTGTGAAGTCGGCTTTAGTTGTGGTAGAATCAATTATCGTTTTAAAATTCATTACATAATAAACCAATTATTACATTAAGAACATGACTAAGTGACTTTTATAAGCCTTAAGAAATAGGAGTAAGTCAAACTCATTTTGGTTTGCATGTTTAGTTGCTTAATAAACCTGGTATAGGAGGCTGCAAAAGAGAGAGGTGTGCTGATTCATACGATAATAACTCGAGGCGAGATATGAGCTCATGATGCATTAATGTGATTAAAGCTAAACCGTCAACATACTTGTAACATCACATTCCTTAAATGAATATTCATTTGATTTTTTTCTCACATCAAGGTTATCCTGCAGAACATTTATGTACATACAGTTGAACTTCCATAACTCGAATTTCTCTCTAACTTGAGCTTAATGAGTGGCAGTAAAATTAATAAACTTAAGAAAAATAACTCCAAAAGTTGAATTATCTCCATAACTCGAACCATTTTCTGGATAATGGTGATTCGAGATAGGGAAGTTCGACTGTATGTATTAATGTAAATACATACATATACACAGAGCTCGAGATTTATTCATACATTAGTAATTTTAAAAAATTTTGTGTGGGAGCAATAATTAAAAAGTCGTCGTCTACGCTAGCTTCGATCAAGTACACACTGTGTGCATTTTGGTTTATCGGAATTTTTCTTGTGCTTATGGTTGGCGGAAACACTGCATGTATTAATTCAGGGATGCCACAGAAATCGCTTTCGCTTGAATTTCACTTAAATTTGTATGAAACTTAAGAAATTTCAAGACAAAGCGATTTTTGTGGCACTCGTGATTAGGTTTTAGAAAGCTCTCTCTGGCATGAAATATTACGGAAAGCGCATTTGGAGCCAAGGATTGTGATGGCCCATAGTTTTCGATCTACAATAGCCGCTGAAGTATAACACTGAGCGAACACATATTTGTTAAGTATAAAATAAGAGTTGTGCGTGTCACGCTTCCACCTTTAACAAAAGTTACAATAATTTTGGAGTGAATCAGCGTACCTCTCTCTTTCGCTCGTAATGTCGTTAAATTTTCCGACATTTTAAAAGTGCCGTCACTGTGCTTAATGTTTTATGTTGTCTGTCATTTGCAGCGTGTGCAGTGACAGTGCTCAGCATTATCTGCAGCAACAAACAATTTAATAGCAACAACAAAAGCAACAACTCACTTTTAATCAGCTGCGGAAAAAGACCGTTTCCTTGAAGCGCGATTTTACAATCTGACGGCAAGCGAAGGACAACTACAACAATAATAATAGAATATTGCCACGTTTTGTAGTATTTTAATTGCCAATCATTGGCATTGTTCATTTTGTATTTGCAATTCATTGTAAGCACACGCATACATGCATACATAAATATGTTTGTTTTAAGTATGTATTTTAACAAAATGTCGCTTTTAAATGCAAACCACATTTAACCCGCAAGTACTTCACGGCTGAATATCGGTAACATAAGTTTCAAGCATTCGAATTTGGTTGACTTAAATAAGTCTCTGAATTTGGAGGATGGGCAATATTAACATCATTGATATTTGTCTTAAGCAAAAAAAAAATATCAAAGAACGATAGTGAATTTTAGCAAAGAAAATAACCAAATTTTGGTCTATTGAGAAATAAAAGCAGTGGGGCTTTCTTTAGTGGCATCTTTACCAAATGAAATAATGTTTAAGAACCAATAAAAATGTGTTCTTATTTTGTTATTATAAACTTTAAACAGAATACGTAGGCTGCTATATAAATTTCTGGCCTAGGCAACAATAAGTGTTGCCAGGTGCAATCTGATATTTCCATTGGAAAGGTTGACATTTTTTAGCATAACATCACTCAGAACGTGTTGTCATTTAATCGTGAATTGTTAAACTTACAGAGCTTTGAACAATTCAATTCCGTTAAAAAAAATGGAATTGACACGTGATAATTTTCGTGCGATCATTTTTCACAACTTTCGACGTGGATTATCCAGACAAGAGTGCATCGATGAACTTAAGTCTTTGTATGGCGATCAAGCACCATCCTATAGCACCGTGAAAAACTGGTATAACGAATTTAATCGTGGTCGCAGTTCGATCAACGACGAATTCCGTGAAGGTCGTCCAAAAACGTCCGTTGTGCCAGAGAACATTGATGCCGTGCGTGAACTAATAATGCAAGATCGTCATGTGACATACCGGGAGATAGAGGCATCCTTGGGCATTTCTCCCACCAGCATACATTCGATATTACATAAACACCTGACCGTAAAAAAGGTTTGTTGTCGTTGGATCCCGCACAATTTAACAATCGCTCAAAAAAAGGCTCGTGTCGATTGGTGCAAAGAAATGTTGAAAAAATACGATCGCGGTGCTTCAAAAGATGTTCATAAGATCGTCACAGGTGACGAATCTTGGATCTATGCGTATGAGCCCGAAACAAAACAACAATCGACCGTGTGGGTCTTCGAAGACGAGCCAAATCCAACGAAAGTTGTTCGTGGAAGAAGCACTTCGAAGCAAATGGTCGCCTGTTTCTTCGGCAAAACTGGTCATGTGGCGACTGTTCCGCTTGAGCAACGAAGGACGGTCAATTATGAGTGGTACACCACAATTTGTTTGCCTGAAGTCTTCGGAGAAATTTGAAAAACAACCAAGAGAAGACGAATCATTCTTCACCATGACAACGCGAGCTCTCACATATCGGCTCAAATCAGCGCCTTTTTGACCGGCCAAAACGTCGAATTGATGGGTCATCCGCCGTACAGCCCTGACTTGGCACCCAATGACTTCTTTTTATTCCCGCACATCAAGAAAAAAATGCGTGGTCAACGATTTTCGTGCCCAGAAGATGCTGTTGAAGCGTTCAAAAACCATGTTTTGGAGGTGTCTCAATCGGAGTGCACTTTTTCGCTTCGACAATTGGTTTGAGCGCATGCAAAAGTGAATAAATCAGGCTGGAGAATACTTTGAAAAACAATAAAACAATTTTTGATGATTAATATTCGCCTTTTTTATTATTAGGCCAGAAATATAAGGTACGTTTCATGTTTATAACGCCACCCATATTTTTGGTTTATTTCTGTAACTGTACATTTTTCGCGACTACGATGTACTAATGAAATATCTGTTTGGATGCAACCATAATGCACACGAAGTTTGGACTTTGTTCAGATAACGGTACTTTTGCTTTTGCGAGAAATCCATTTTTAGCCTGTTTCACATTTATAACGCCACTTGCTTTAAATGAGTTTTGTGAGTGCAAGTGGAAGGTTCTTTATTATTTGGTTGATGCTTTGGACAAATATAAGTATAAATAAGCTATGCTGCGTGGAAAAAGTTTAACAGAACTTGAAAAGGGAAAAATAATCGCTTACAAAGAAGAAAAATGCAGTGGAAGGAAGATATCGCGTAATCTGGGCAGGAGCCACAGGATAATCCAAAATTTTTTAAGGGATCCTGAAACTTAAGGAACCCATAAGCGCAGAGGAGGGCCATCAATACTTTCCAGCCAAGATAAGAGGAAAATTATTAACAAGGCCAGCAATCCAACACGGAGTTTGGGTGACCTACAGGATGTTATTGACAAAAATGTTAGTCGCACCACCGTTTGAAGGACATTAAAATGTTCCAAAATTGTTAAAAATGAAATGATGAGATGTGTTCCAGCATTAAAAGCTGAACAAAAAATGGGTCGTATGGGATACGGTTACGGTTACAAATCGCTTGCAAACTTCATTTGGCTTACATATGACCAATTGGTGTTCATGTTTCTGCGCCCGTATCCCATACGACCCATTTTTTGTTCAGCTTTTAATGCTGGAACACATCTCATCATTTCATTTTTAACAATTTTGGAACATTTTAATGTCCTTCAAACGGTGGTGCGACTAACATTTTTGTCAATAACATCCTGTAGGTCACCCAAACTCCGTGTTGGATTGCTGGCCTTGTTAATAATTTTCCTCTTATCTTGGCTGGAAAGTATTGATGGCCCTCCTCTGCGCTTATGGGTTCCTTAAGTTTCAGGATCCCTTAAAAAATTTTGGATTATCCTGTGGCTCCTGCCCAGATTACGCGATATCTTCCTTCCACTGCATTTTTCTTCTTTGTAAGCGATTATTTTTCCCTTTTCAAGTTCTGTTAAACTTTTTCCACGCAGCATAGCTTATTTATACTTATATTTGTCCAAAGCATCAACCAAATAATAAAGAACCTTCCACTTGCACTCACAAAACTCATTTAAAGCAAGTGGCGTTATAAATGTGAAACAGGCTAAAAATGGATTTCTCGCAAAAGCAAAAGTACCGTTATCTGAACAAAGTCCAAACTTCGTGTGCATTATGGTTGCATCCAAACAGATATTTCATTAGTACATCGTAGTCGCGAAAAATGTACAGTTACAGAAATAAACCAAAAATATGGGTGGCGTTATAAACATGAAACGTACCTTATGTATATAGCAGCCCTCGTATTTGACTTGAGCGCATGAAAGTAGGCAGTAATTTGCATTCCGTTAAAGTCTAAAATTCTCTATAAAATTAATTCATAACTAAGTTTCGGGTATCTCATGATCGAGGACTCGACTATAGCTCTCTAAATTGTGTAAATTTGAAAATCATGTTGATGCATGAAATAATTTCCCGATTATTGTTATTGGGTGGAGATTACAAGTCAACTTAAGTCTCATAAATTTTCAGATAGCGAGCCCAGAAATATAATTTTTAAAAAACTATAAATATATATTTGGTTTATTTTGTTAACGGAAAGATTTTTGTATTAATTCATATTGTGAGGCTAGGTCAATGCTAACAAACTTTTCACTTCACTTTTCACTTTAAATACCTTTCTCAAAAATTCTCACAGACCATGTGAAGCAATGTGAACCTAATATTATTGACTGTCACATGTGACGCAAAGTGAACTTGTCATTATTGACCGACACATAATATCAATAATTTAAACAGGTTCTAATTGTAGCTGATATTGGTTGCGCTTTAATTGCCTTATTTAGAGTAAATTGTTGGTTTATGCATTATTTATTAGAATGAGTCTACTAAGTATATACTACTACTAATTGGAGATTTATAAAATTTAATCATGCTCATCGTTTAGCTTTATTCGTGAATAAGTGACATGCAGTGACGTCATGGGCTTCTTTCTACCTTCAGCTGATCAAAACAAACAAAATAGTACAAACATTCTTTCATGTACACAATAAGTGCAGCATAAAAATCTAAATTTTTATTTGTTTTTGTTGTTTAGTGTGACGGGCAAGAGCAGTAGAAACTGTAGCATCAGCAACAACAACAAGAACAATTTGATTGCATGCAATGAGTCAGTTTAACGGCACAGACAACACGGCGATTTGAGGCGCTGAGAGAATGGAGCGAGAACGAAAGATATCCAGTTTATACAACAGCTTAACTTACACAACAACTTACTTTCGAACGTCAGTAACTCGAATTTTCTCTAACTCGAACTAAATTGAGTGGCAATGGTTTTTATAAGCAAATTACATACAAATCTGCTTCCGTTACTTGAACTTCTACTATATAAGTAGAATTCCTTTATAACTCGAACAAAAATATTGGCACGAGCATTCTGTAAGTCAACAATTTTGGTAAAGTCCCCACTTAAGTGCAGTTTTTTTTTGTTCCTGTTTTGTTTTTTGAGTTTAGTTTTGAGGAATTTGGTGAAAAAGTCAATCTTATTACAATATAATCGAAAGTGGATAAAAATAAAAAAAGAATTGGCTCAGAATTATGGTATCCCCGCTAGTCCGGTTTCCACTATATTAACAAATAGATAAATATTTATGACGTCATTCGAATCGGGAACTTCTTCTGGATGTAGGAAAATCCAATTTTTGAAAATGTCGGCAAAGCAGTTTTACAACTACTACTGAAATCTGTTTTTTTTTTTTTTTAAATAACAACCAAAGAAAACATGTAACATTCACTTATTTCTAATATTTTTAAATTAAAAATTTCGTAATTAGAAATGTTTGTATGAATGTATGAAATTGTAGCTTAAAAAAAAAAACTTAAAAAAAGAATTCCATAAGTCGAAGTCTCCATAAGTCGAACGTTTTCATTGGATAATGGTGATTCGAGTTAGGGAAATTCGACTGTAAATAAACTAATTAGAGTTACACTACATTTACATTTATTTTTTGAATGCGTTTAAGCATTGATTCAACAAAGTGTTGTGAGTCAAACGGATTTTGGTTAAACCAAATTTAACTGCCGTATAAACGTGTCGCAGGTCACAGTGGGAATTGCTCAAGTGTGAGTGCTTTGGAACAATTAGTGGGCGTCAATTGTTCGTCAGTTACAAATTCGGATTTGGCCTAAAAGTTAGTCAAGAGCTGGCTCAAAGCGAAAGGTTTTTTTTTTTGGTGGCTGCCTCTCTTCCCCTATTGGGTTTACTTTTATTTTCTAAGCGCTTGTGACCGCCAGCACTATGAATCGTCATTTGTGAACAAGCAATAACGCTTGAAACAACTTTCCAATAACTATTTTTGTAAGGACCAGCTGTTACAGCTGATTAGCTGTCACTTAAAAAAATCAGATTGAGCCAAAAAAAAAAAAAGAGTCAAGTTCAGCAAAAAATCATGCGGTAACCTTAGCTAAGCTTGGCAAAAAAAAAGGTGGCAACCATCTGATGCCACGGATAGCTAAAAATCCAGATTTAAAGATTTACTAAGATTTTTTTTAAAGAATTTTTTACTAAAATTCGCCACGCGAAGGGTGTCGTAAACCAAACGAATGTTAAAATGAACTTCATTATTTAAGAAAATTTATAGTTCTCTTGGTTTTTTGAATTTGTAAGTACAAATTTTTAATTATTTTTGTTAAAACTAATTATTTTAATAAAATAAATGACATGGGACCAATTGTTGATGAGCAATAATCGGTGTTCAAATCTAAATTATCGACCGCCACAATAGTATATCGCTGCAGCCCTGGTGTCAGCAGTGTCGCACCAACAAACAGCTGTCTAAAGTGCTGCCAGCCTTGTGCAATGTCAGCGCGCGCTTTTTCGTTGCTTTTATTAAAGGTACTTAAGTTTAAAATGCAAACGTAGTTAACTCATAAAATATTACGATATCATTTGAAGTTATTTTTTCGGCAACTGGATGCGTTGTATTTGATTTATTTAAGCGCTTTTCCATTGTCCAAACTGTATGAAAACTATCTGGCAGCGCTCGAGTGTAAAACGACTCGTCGCTGCGTGCGCACACATGTGTGTTTTTTTTGAGTGCGTGTTCTCGATGTGTGTATGTGTGACTGTGTGTGAGTGTGTTTGCGCCAGTACTAAAGGCAGTGAAGCAGCGCGAGCGAGCGAGTGAGCAATACAAAATAAATTTTGCGCAAAAAAGGGCCAAGAAACTGATCAATAAAAATATAGTTAAAATTTAATGTGACCTGAAACGCGTGTGTGCAAGCCAAGCAATAAACAAATTGTGTCCTTGCATTCTAGCATTCACCAGGGCAGCTGACAAACAAAACGGCATAGGCGCTGCTATGAGAAAAGAACGTAAGCAACGATAACAGCAGAAAAAAAATATTTTGTGTGCTGTGCGCGCGTGCTGCCAACTGCATGAAAAGTGTTTTGCCTCTTGCCGTCGTCCGCCTGCCTGCCACCCAAATCACCAACAACAACAACAACAATTCCCATTGCCTGTACAAAGTATTTAGGAGTTAAATTCGCGGTCAGAAGCAATGTGCCAGCAGCAGTCAGCTACGTAGTGGCGTTAAGGCAAACGGCCGTCCAACTCGGCAATTGTGTGTGGCGTGCGTACAGTTGAATTTTTCAACAAGTTGCCAGCACAGCGCGCAACGCGACACAAACTCAGAAACACATACGCACGCACACACACAAACACACACACACATACATTCAAGCGCGCGCAGAGAGAAGAGAAATAACAACAGCAAGAACAGCAACAACAACAACAAGAGGAGCAGCAACGTTTTTAGTGATGTCATCAGAAAGTAAGTTTGCCTTTTTTTTTTTTTTTTGCCTATAACACAACGTCGTCATGACGTCATTTCATAAAAATACACACAACAGTTGAGACGGTATGGTCATAGCTGTTGTCGTTGTTGTCGTTGTTGCTGTTGTCGTTGTCATCGTTGTCGTCGTCGTCGTCATTTTTTTAGCAAGCAAACAAAACAAACCAAACAACAGTTGAAGCTAGTAGAGGCAACAGCAGCAGCAGCAGTGACACTGACAATCAGCGGGTGTATGTGTATGTGTATGTGTGTGTGTGTGTGCGTGTGCGTGTTTTTGCATTTTGTTTTTGTTGCTGCAACGTACAATTAACAATTAGCAATTACAAATCAAGCAATATTGTAACCAAAAACCAATTTTGTGCACATTTCTCTTTCTCGCTCTCTTGCTCACCATCTCTTTCTATCTGACTTGCTGTGTTGTCGTCTTCGCACTCACACTTTCATCGCCTCCCCCCGCCACCCGACCGAACCGAACCGAACTGATCTGATCGGATCGAATTTGATCGGTCTGCAGTCGTCGTCCATCGTAGTTCAACTTCAAACTGGCTAAATTGAAACGGAAAAGACGCCAAACTGAAGCACTTATCGGAGAGCGTAACGGTGCTGCTGAATATCGCTAAAATGGACAGCATCGTCGAGGAGAACGGCAACTCGGCCTCCAACGATGTGAACGTTGATGTTGCCGCAGCAGCAGCCGTCGCCGCCGCAGCAGCAGCCGCAGCGGCATCAACAGGCGGCCAACAACAACAGCAGCAGCAACAACAATCACAGAACCAGCAAAGTACAACGGCGACGGCCAATACAAACAATGCCAGCGGTGCGGCATCCGTGCTGACCACAACCAATTGCAATATACAATATCCACTACCGCTACCGCAACACGGCCTACAGGTAATATATTGTACATGCATATATCCCTGCCACTCCCACAGCCCTTCCCCTCCCTCTGCCTTCCTGGAAACCAAAGTCATCTTTGAACAAATTCAATTTTTAATTTCTTGTTAAAGTATTAAATATTTGTTTATGGAAACCTAATTAAATTAATAAATATGATCAATAAAATCCATATTAATTAATTTTAAAAAGATTCCCCAAATACTTTTTATACCCGTTACTTAAAAAATAAGTAAAAGGGGACTCCGACTCTATAAAGTATATATATTCTTGATCAGCAACAACAGCGGAGTCGATTTGTGTGAGGGCCCAGATCTCAGAGACTACAAGAGCTAGAGCGACCAAATTTGGCACACAGACTTCTCTAAACCCCACGCAGATCAAGGTGGTTTCAAATTTTTGTCACGCTCCTTTCCGCCTCCATAAATCGCGAAAGCGAAAAGCCATCACACACACAGTTTTCAAGATATTAGGATTTTTTTACTAATTAACGGTAACTACTATTATTACATATCATCCTATTAAATCGTAACGAGATCGGACAAATAGAAAGGTGGTAATGGAGGATAAAAGTTTTTAAGCAATGTATGTGTCTAAAAGTATGCAATAAAAATTATTTTAAATTTATTTAAATGAGTAACGGGTATCCTATAGTCAGGAGCTCGACTTTAGCCTTTCCCACTTGTTTTGTATAGAATCAATAATGGTAACTTCAGGGAAAACTTTTGTCCTTTAGGCGTGTGTACCATTCAGTAAACGGTCAACGGAGTTTATTTCTTATTATTACTGAATAATATTATTTTGTTGAATAAAATAAATTTCTTAATTTCTGACAACTTATTTCTATAATAAACATACATATGACATATATTAGTTATCTGAATTTATTCAATATGTTTATGTAGACTTCTTTTTTAATTATTGCCGATCATTTTTATTTTGATTGTATTTTATTTTAAAACAAAGTGCTTTTTAATAAATATGGTCAAATTTTATAAATAATTTCGATTACTAATTTCATTAATTTGAAGTAGCTGATTCAGATATTTTTATTGAAGTATCGCATATTAGTTTAATCTCTGCTCGAATTCTTTCTTTCCCTTTGTCTTGGAGGCAATTCAATTGATCGGATTGTGACTAACTTTATTTACATTTGTCAGGTACAATCCGTGATACAGGCGGCAAATCACTCGGGTGTCATACAAACCGCCGCGGGAACACAGCAGCAGCAACAGCAACAACAACAACAGGCGCTGGCCGCCGCATCGGCGATGCACAAAGGGGGCGGAAGTGTCGTCTATGTGACGAAACCGGCAAATACGACGGTCATTCATACGGCCACGGGCAATGCAGTGCAAGTGCGTAACAAAGTGCGTAGGATTCACGGCTAAATCACAGCTCGCAATCACATTCCATTTAACACATTCAATGTGTATATACATTTATATATATATAGTTATGGACATACATTTCATAACAGAATGCATTATTTGCAGATCCCTCCAAATTTTCAATGTAAGATTAAGCCCGAACCGAATACACAGCATCCGGAGGATAGCGATGAGAGTTTATCGGACGATGATTCGCAACATCATCGCAGTAATCTGACACGAAGACCATCGTACAATAAGATATTCACCGAAATCAGTGGACCCGACATAAGCGGTAATTTTTGTTATTCTTTCTACATTGTTATATGCACATATATTTCTTTTCGTATCGTTTCTTTTTTTAACCTACGCTGAACGCCTAACTGCCTTCCCCTTCTATCCCCGCTATCTCAGTCTTCCATTCTCTCGCTCCTTGTATCAATCAAGTAATCGATTAATGACTGGAGATATTAAATACACTAGCCAGAAAAACTATGCGTACAACCTTCTTTTTTTTGACTTGAACAGCAATTGTAAGACAAGTCTTCACAGTAAAAAAATATTTTTTTAAGTGTCGTTTAAATTCCGTTTGAATGATGCAAAAATTCCCTAACCCATTAAGTACCCATTGAAAAATTGAAATTGAATTTCAAAAATTTTAAAAAAAATCACAAAAAAATACTAGCGAAGAGATTTTTGAAAATTATTTTTGCAGACACTCTTTTTTTGCATCATTCAAACGGAATTTAAACAACCTATCCAGATATATTTTTTAACTATGAAGACTTGGCTTACAATAGCTGTTAAAGTAAAAAAAAAGCTTGTACTCATAGTTTTTCTGGCTAGTATATGTAGAATTCAAGTTTAAGATTTGAGAATGTCAGCTTTAAAAATTAAATTAAAAAAGGTCAGCTATCATTTTATTAAAGCATATTGGTTAATCGAGACTTCAAATTGATAACTTCAATAATTGTTGTACAGATTATTTAAGTTTTCTGTAGTCCCTAGTTAGAGATTTAGGTTTATATCATTTGTCGACTTTCCAGTGTTGAATTGGATATTCTTCATAAGCCTCTTTTTGTAATTAAATAATCATCATCATCGTCATTGTCATTAAGCAGGATTAATCAAATGTCTGTTAATTCTTCATTCTTATTGATTAATCAATCATTTACCGTGCCTAACAATAATGCCGTTGTGATATTGTTGTTCTGTTAATAAACTTCATTGACTTCATTACATACATACATACACATGCACATGCACTTTAGTTGTATATACATATGTACATACATATGTACATATGTATGTTATCCTCCCTGTATTTTATTCTATATCTTTCTTTCTATCGCTATCTCTATTCCTCATGTACACTTGTCATTATTAGCTGTTGTTGTTGTTGTTGCTGCTGCTGTTGCTGAACGACAAATCGAAAATCGAAGCAAAGAATCGTTCGAAAATAAAAAATAATCGGAAATTGTCACTGCGAAAAGTCAAAATAGAACTCTTATAGATATTCAATAGTAATTACAATAGTAAAAATAATCAAGGCTCTCACTCTCTCTCTTTCTCGCTCACACATACAACCACAACAAATGTAATGTAATGCATAATTTTTGTTCTTGTTATCGCGCGTCTTCTCTTGGCTTTATTATTGTTGTTGTTGTTGTTGTTGTTGTTAGCGCTACACACACGACCCACCACGCCCCCGTCATCTCACATTCATACATTAATACACATGCATACATATGTACTTATAACAAACGTCGCCCGTTGCCGTCGCCGTTGCAGTTGTTCAAACTTATTAACTAACAAATATCGACTCTCTTTCTCTCTCTCGCTCGCTCGCTCGTTCCATAGTTCGCTCACTCGCACACTCACAAGACACCCACAAAGAACAAAACAAAATGAAAGTCGAACAATTTGTTTTCTTATAATTTTTATTGTTGTTTTTTTCCGTTTTCTTTTTGACTGCCCGCGAATAAATGCTACAAACAAAAATTTACAAATATGCAACAACAACAACGACAACCAACCTAAAACAACAACAACAACAACAACCCCCAACCATCTCCCCCCAACAAAAATCAAAAAATCAAATAAAAAAAACAAAACAAAAACGAAATGCAGCGGGCGCAACTCTGCAAATGCCCGACGGCATCGTTCTCAGCTCGCAGCTGGGTAGCGGGGCGGGGGGCGTGGCCGCGGGCGGGGGCAACACATCGGGCAGTCCACTGCTGCACATGGCGCCAGACTCGGCCTTCTATTTATCCAATCGGATACCATACAGTACCAGTAAATGCAGCATCAACAACAACCACAACAATAAAAACAAAAATTAGACTAACTCGCTCTCTCTCTCTTTTGATATGATACAGATAACAGCGGCATTGCGGAGGATCAGACGCGTAAGCGAGAGATCCGATTGCAAAAGAATCGGGAAGCGGCGCGCGAATGTCGACGTAAGAAGAAGGAGTACATCAAGTGCCTGGAGAATCGTGTGGCGGTGCTAGAGAACCAAAACAAAGCCCTAATCGAGGAGCTCAAGTCTCTGAAGGAGCTCTACTGTCAGACCAAGAACGATTGAACGGCAGCGGCAGCAGCAGCGGGAGCAGAAGCAGCAGCTTTAAGTCTACAATGGCGGCCTGGCAGCGACGACGACGACGACGATGCTCAGGACAAAGACAAGTACAAGTACAAGGACAAAGACGGAAACGGAGACCGAGATAGAAATAGAGATAGAGACAAGAACGATAACATTGACAATGGTGACGACGGCGGCCAGCCGCATATCATGGTTTACATACATATTAAATGCTATATGTAGTATAATTTATTTAAATATGATCATGTTGTTGTTGTTGCCATTACAAACAAGTACATAAACAGACACCAACCCCCTCCCTCCCTCCTCCCTCCTTGTGCTGCTGACTTGTTGCTCAAATGTTGACAGCAACATTTGCAACACAACAGGCAACAGGAGCAAACGAACACACACACACACACGGACAGACAGACAAACGCACGGACAGACAAACACACATACAGACAATGTAATTATGTTTATAATTTACTCGTAAATGTGTAATATTATTTTAAAGCTTATGTTTATGCTTTAGTTATTATTGCTAATTAAATTATACAGCACAGTACTTTTTACTGTTGATTAATTATTACATATTATAATTATTTTTTAAAGCTTTCTACAATCTTTTTTTTTTGTGTTTTTGTCTATTATTCGCTACTTTGTTATACGATAAGCTGAAATCTGGAATTTAATACAAAAACTAACTAAAAAAAACTAAAACAACAAAAACAAAAACAAAATATGTGTAGTTAAATTTGAAAAGCGGCGCTTAGCAAAATTCTCTCACCACAAAAGAAAACAAATAAAGATGAAATCAAAGAGAATACAAATTAAATTAAAATTAAGTTTTAAATTTTTTGTAACTTGTAGAACGAAAGAAAAAGAGAAACGTGCAAAACATGAATTGAAATGAGTAAGAGAATATATATGTATGTATATGTATGTGTACATATGTATGTATATGTATATATATGTTTATTATTTAAATTTTTGTTACATAATTTTAAATATGGCCGTTTCTTTCAAACACACACACACCCACCCATCCCCTCCCCCACCCTCGCCACTATTCACCACGCCCTCTCACGCCCACTTAGCTTAGACTACACAATTTTTTTCTCTGTGCGCGCACGCCACAAAAACAATTTATATATGATTATATGTACATATGTATATGATATATGCATATGTAAGTATGTATGTAGTTAGCGAATATTTGTACACTATTTGTATTTTAACTGACTTTGCGTTAAAACTAAAAGCAAAATGCAAACAAAATGAAATTGAAAATTAAAAAATAAAATTAAATTAAAAATTATTTACTGCAAATGTTCTGAACTTTTTGGCCGCTTCGCAAAGGCAAAAATGAAAAAAAATTATTGAAAGGAAGACAAAAAAAAAGCAACGAATGTATCGTCATATTTTATAAATGAAAAATGAAGTGCAAATGCAGCGACTAAGAAAATTAAAAGGAAAAAAAAAACAAAAAAAAGCAAAAACTCTCGTTATCTCTTGTGATCAACTCAGTTGTTGTTATTAAAATGAAAAATGATGAATTAAATGAAAAGAAACAAAAATGTAAACAAACATGGCAAAGAAGAATATGCAAATAATCAAATATAAATTGCATGCAACTTTTTTTTATATAAAGAAACAGAAACAGAAATGGATGAGGAAACAATGTCAAAAACCACAGCTAAAATCAATGTATGTATATAATTATATATACACACAATATAAAGATATGTACAGTCAATATACAATTACACACACACACACAAAGAATAATTATATATATATATGTATATATATAAATATATCTGTCTATTTTTGATGTCAAAATCAAATCAAAGCGATTAATTTTCTGAAAAAAAAACAAACAATAAACAAATGAAATAGATTATAAAAAAAAAACCAAACAAATAAACAAACAGTTTTCAAACTTTTTAGGAGTTCAGAAACGCGGTAAAAAAAAACAATTTAAAAGTTGCATAAAAAATAAATAAACAAATATTTTTATTGTCATTGCATAATTTTTAAGGTAGTAATTTTAATATTTAAAACATAAGCAACAAAACAAACAAAGAAAACCAGAGAAAAAACTGACAACCGAAAACAAAATTGCAAAAAGAATAGTAAACAAAAATGAAAAATAAAGAAAGAAAAAAAAAACAAAGCAGTAGAAATTACAATATTGTTATAAATATTTGTCTCAATGAGAAAAACAACATAAAAAAAACAAACAGCAACAAAATCTACATGAAGAAAAAAACAATAAAAGAAAAAAAAATGAATATTTTAATTAGTTTCAATTCTCGGCTGGTACAAAATTTGTATGTATTTTGTACCAGCGCGCGGTTCGTTCGCCGATGTTGGTGGCAAAAATCTGTAACTTTTGAACTAGGTGAGATCGGGTTGAAACTTGAATTATATATTCTCAATACTTCAAAGCATTTTTTGAAAGAAAATAAGTGAGTGTGGCAGTAAAAAGGGCGTAAATTAAAGGTCAAATGCAAATTAATGCCAATCTTTCTAATTTTATTTTTTTAAATGTAAAAAAAAAATTATAAAAGTAAAATTATTTTTAATCCACATTTTTAAAAATTTTTAATTTTCTTGAAAAAATGTTAAGTGAAACAAAATATATTTTGTGCACTCACTAAGCGTGTTTAAAATGACAAAAAAATACGCAAAGTTTCTTGATAAAAATCGGAATCTCGAATTTGATTTTAGACCCACGGTTTCTTGGGCAAACCTTCTTAGAATTCGTAGATTACGATTTTGACAACCGCTTGGTGCATATATCCATACAAATTGACCCATCCTAATATACATGTAGACCCTATTGATATTGAAATAAATGGTTCGCGCCCTGACCGAATAAATATCACATGCGCTGTCAGTCTAAGCCGAAATCAAAAATATTTTATATTTTGTCTTCCCAATTTTTGCATTTCCAATTTTTGCCTTAATAATTTTGGATTCCTAATAACTGTATTCCTAATTTCGGATTCGTAATTTTGAATTTGTAATTTTGGTTTCCTAATTTTTCGATTCCTAGTTTTGGACCCTTAATTTTTTTTCCCGAATTTTCGTATTCTGAGTAATATTTTTCGACATTCGTATCTAGAATCGGGAAAAACATTAGTCAATACATTGTAGTGATAAAGTGATAAAGACAAGATTTATTTCTTATAGGGTATTTGTTGGTCATCTTTCCTTGGCTCTACTTTCTTCATATTTTCGTTAAATTTGATGTCAAATATATTTTTGAAATTGGCATAACCTTCTATACATTTTGCATTATTTTTGAAATTTATCTTAATAAATCGATTTGTGAATTTGTTAATAATAATTGCAAGTTCGTTTAGATTTATTAAGTACACTCGTAAAGTACATAGTATATGTAAATGTATTGTATAAATAAAAGCCAATTGGTTTAAAAAATGCAAATGCAGTTAATACAGAGATTCACAGTGGTTAATCAGTTGCGATGCTTGAAGTCTCCTCCAAGTGTTCACATATGTGTGTATATGAGGGAGGGGATCGTATTGAATCATTGAAGTCATTTGAATAATGGATCATCACATGGTCCACAGTCTCTCTCGGGCAGTCTTTGGATAGCTAATAAGAGTTCTCGTTCCTCCATTCACGATATGAAGAGGTACAGCATGAACATGCCAATGCCAATGTAGTGGCTGAGGTAACCAGCTGCCGCCCAATGGAACATGAAGGGCACCTCGTTCTCCGTCTCCGCCTCAGTCTCCATGGTGAGCGTCTCGTTGAGCAGCACAACGCCCAAATAGGCCAGATGGCAGATGGCGAGCAGCGTGAATGCCACATTGGTGAGGGCCACCAGCCAGGAGCTGCAACATCTCCAGCCCCGTCGCCGTGGACAGTGTGTGTAGCGACAGCGTTCGGCGCCTGGACAGGGATTGGCCGTGACGCAGGCATCGGAGAGCTTGGCCAGATGTCGACGCAGCATGGTCTCGCCCTCGGCAAAGGTGGCCAGTGACAGGAGGACCAGATAGATGCGCAAGTCCATCCCATGGAGCAGCGACGACACAATATATGTGCAGAAGACGGCAACGATGGAGTTGTGCCTGGAACGCTGCTTGGACGCCCCATAAACATAACGCTTGAGCCACTCGTGCATCGGCACATTCCAGCAGCGCACCAAGGCGCTGAGGGAATGCGGCCATTCGATGTGCCAAGGACGCGCCACAAGGTCACCGAGCAGCTTGGAGCTGGAGCTGCTGCGTTGTGTGGAGTCCAGCTGCTGGCCGGCGGCTGCCAACATGGCTTGGCTGAGAAAGCTGACAAAGTAATGGCTGGTCCGCACACTCAGCGCTCCCGTGTACATGAGCAGCCAGTGGGAGATGCCACCGCCACCTCGCGATGCCCGCCCATCGCCAAGGACCTCCTCGTGCAGCAGGTGCAACTCGCCCAGGGCGGGCGCCACGCAATTGGAGACAGTCAGAGCCAGCAGGCAGAGCAACACATTGCACAGCATCTGGAGGAGGGCACGTCGCCAGTGCGGCTTCTTGACCAGCGAGTCCAAGTAGCGAGTGTAGCTCAGCCAAGGGCCGAGCACACAGCTCGCCGGATTGTAGATGTAGCCCAGATAGGCGACAATGCTCGGCATGGGCATGGCCAGTCCGGGCGCACCTGTCGTCGTCGTCAAGTCGAATGCCAACGAGATGACCTTCATGTTGGTGACCATCTGGAGTCCACGCAGCTGTGGCCAATCCTCGCGCCGCTGCCAAATGGCCAGCTCATAGACGAACTGGCTGCCAATGCTGAGCACAGCAATGGCCACTGCTGCCCGCTGACCTCCAGAGCTCCCCAGGCGCACCAGCTGCAGGAGCACATAGCTAATCCCGCTGAGCAGCAGCAGCAGCCACATGCGCTGCCCCAGCGTCGCATAGAGCACGCCCAGACCACACGTCGCATTGATAAGATGTAGGGGCGACACACCGAATGCTCCAAGACGCTGCCGTCCCGCATAGAGGGCAGTGAGGAGGCGGCAGAGCAGGCATCCCACCAGCAGTGGCAACAAGTAGCTCAGCACCTGGGCAAGTGAGGGCAGGATGCAGTTGGCGCAGCTATCCGCCAAGCGATCCATTATCCTGTCATCGGCATGGCCATAGTGGTGGTGGTGGTGGGAGGAGGAGTGGGAGTAGCGATCTGGCGGTTCGTGGTCGGGATAAATGTCCTCGCCGCCGCCATCGTCGTCTATGTAATCCGGCTCGTCGTAGTACTGATAGTCCATCCTCGAATCACACACTCAACGCGCCACTTATTTGCGTGTGATAGTTTTCAGTTTCAATTCCGCATTCGATTTAAATTTAATTTCATTTTCGTGCTCTCAATTCATTTTAATGGTCTCAAATTGCTCATTGCGAACCACTCACTAGTTCTGATGAACGAACCGGCTGCGGCGATAGCAGAGAACACACCATAAGTGTTCCAGTTCCAGCTATCGTCCTCTCTTATCGCATTTCCATTACTCTGCTATCGATAGCACAAACAGCTGTTTGATTTACCGTTCTAATCGTTTGTTTTCGCCTGTTGCTGCTTTGTTTGGCTTCTGCGTCAGCTCGATTTATGCAGCATACTAATATGGGTAACTTTTAGTGTGACCAGACTCAGGTTTTTTCCTGAACACACTTCATACTTCATACATAAAGAAGCTGACTGACGAAATAAAATTCGAATCGTATCTGTATCAAGCAGGGTATCCACAGTAGAACTTTTTGGTCGAACGTGTTCGTCGAACACAATTCAGTTTCACTAAATTTGGTTTCGAACATAGATATCCACATGGGAACTTTTGTCGAACACAACACGTTCGACAAAAAAAACTATACTGTGGATACCCTGCTTCAGGAAAACCCCCTTTGTTCATTTTCTTATTTGATATACATATTTTAATTTTTTCATATGGGTATTTCCAGGATCGAGAACGCGACATTTGTACTTCTTTAAATGAAAACCAAAATGGCAAAAGTTTTCAAAAATGTTTACTCACTTGTTTAATGCCTTACATTAACACTGTTTTTATTATAAAAGACAAGCTTTGAAGACTTTTCGTTTTCGAATTATTTATAGAAAACAATGCATCGCGAACTCGACGAAAAACGGAAGTCATGTTTGACTTCATATTGCAAAAAAATGCGAAAGTCTGCGAAATGTGGAGAGTAATTTTATATTACTATCATTTTATTTACTTTTCAAGATTTTAAATCTAAAATTAAAAATGCTTCCTTCATCTTACAAAGGTTATTCAATGAATTTGTTGGCCGTACCCCGCTTATAGCATCAATAGATACTATTTTATTGAGTTCTTGACTATCGCTATCGCACAAAAGATACAATTTTTTATTCCGCTTAAACAAACGTTTAATTAGGGGGCTCGTTTTTCATATCGCACAGTTTCAGCAAAGGGAAAACCGCTTTTAATTAGTGCGATTTCAGTTTCTAATTTCGCATATCTATACAAATAAATGAGCCATTTAACATGAATACATACATATACAGTATGTATGCCAAGGGCGTAGTCAACTTTGCGCTAAAGGGTCGCGTCCCAAAACATTTCCTTTTATTATTTTCTGTATATATTTGTAATAGCGATGTAACCACATATTCATATTATTTTTCGATAATTTGTAGTACATTCATTTGAATAGAAAAAGCCCAACATTAAACTTCACTGTTTGTATCTTTCAATACAATTCAAAAATTAAGCAGTTATACAAAATTACTGAAAAAAGTTGCTTTATTTTGTTTCACTATAATATCGCATACATTTTAATAGAAATCTATTTAAATTAATCGTCAATTATGAAACTAATTATGGTTGCCTTTAAATGTTCAAGAAATAAATTAAATGCACTTTTTTCAGTTAAAAAAGCATAAAACACTTTTAAAATAAATTTAATATCTATGTATATCACAAATACCAATAATTATGTTAATATTTTAAGTTTAAGAAGGACTATGACCCGCCCCCCTTTGCCACACCTTTGATAATAGCTGTAAAGATACGGTCCAATTGAGTGATAAGTGTACATAAAAACTTTCAGTTTTGTTATGGCGAGCGATAAGACTTGGAAGTAAGTACATATGTATATATATAAATTATGTACATATATAGAGAGTGGGAGGTGGGAGATGTGGAGCGGCTTGAATTATTTCGTAAGATGAAAATGATTTTGTGTGTGTGTGTGCGTATTTATTTTTGCACTTGAGCTCTGTGAAGTTTGTTGAACTTTGTCACCCATCTGAAAATTCTGTTGCAATGCAGCTGCGTGCGACGAGTGCTGATCGAATTAGCTGTCAGTGATGCCAGCTACTCGCCACAAAAACAGGACACACCGATCAGAAAAAACGAAAAGAAGAATGCAAAAAATAAGAAGCTTTTATAATAAAAACAACAT
Organism: Drosophila quinaria; assembly: GCA_035047525.1. Taxonomy (NCBI): domain Eukaryota; kingdom Metazoa; phylum Arthropoda; class Insecta; order Diptera; family Drosophilidae; genus Drosophila; species Drosophila quinaria. Next base: position 13,848,029 of record JAWNPO010000455.1, on the reverse strand, counting down.
AATTTTCTTTTAGGGCAATTTACCCTAATTGAGTTATGTGCTTTTCAAATAAATATATTGGTCAACGGCCTCAAAATTGGCAATTTTCCCCAGTCGAACTCTTCAATTGAGTGAAATGTTTTCTTTCGATAGATATATTATATATAATAGCCCTGATTCATTTGTTGAGTTATTTTATTTGCTTGAGTCAAATGCAACGGATTCACATTTTTAGAATGTATTAAGCAAAATGGATTTTCGGGTAATGCATGTATTTTCCGACTAAATTAGTTAGTTTTTAAAAGGACAGATCTATCGGGAAATGGCTAAATTGATAACACTGTTAGCAATTAACCCAAGCAACAATGAAAATGAGACCAGAAGAAGAAGAAGCGACAGCGAAATAATTAATAAATCGAAATTGCTGGATTAAATGACAGCATTGTTGGATTGTTCTCTGGGCTTCGAGGCTTATCGCTCACACACACAGACACACACATAGGTACTCACACATGTACGTCGGCTACAACTTGTTGTTGTTCTAGGTCTGCTGTTGTTGTTGTTGTTGCCGTTGCTGTTGCTGACCTTGAGAACTGATAAAAAGCAACGCACGATCCGACAACTATACAATACAAACAAGTCCCAAAAAAGTGTGCCGCTCAAGAAAACAAACATATGTATGTATGTTCATTATACAACACATCCACATCCATATGTATGTATGTAGAGTGTATAGATACAAATGAATCTAAGAGTTTGTATTTGTTGTATGAATAAACTCGTTTTATAAATGCGTCGTGCGTTTATATTTTATGTTTTATTTTTATACCAAATATGGATTAGAAAATATGTAGAAAATCTTAGCTTAGGCATACAAAATATTCAAAAATGTGAATGCTATACAAATATAATATAAATTATTTGGAATTTTGTGGCACATTAAACAAATTGCAAATAAGCCATGTAAATGCAGTGAGTGAAAGAGTGTCTTTAAGTCGTTTTCCACTACATCTTTGTCTTTGATTTGATTATCAATGTTATTAAAAAGTATTAACAATAAAAATTAGTAGATTCTAAAAGTAAGAAAAATGTAAAAAAAACTTTGTAGTGGAAAGAGGGTCTTATAAGACATGAACCTCACTTTAATTAGACGTATGTATGTGTCCAGGAATTAAAAATATCGCGTATCCACTTGAGATTGGGCCGAGTGGTGTCGCTGTGTGTGTGTGAAAGAGAGTGTTCGACTTCAAGGTGAAAGAGTGCATTGGCAGAAAGTCGCTTCTAATCCTTGCTGCTGTCCTTGCCAGCCGTCTTGCAGTGCACACAGTAACGATAGGACACAGGCTCCGGTGGCTTATTAATTGTGGCACTGTTGTTGTTGTTGTTGCTGCTGCAGTTGGTGGTGCTGCTACCAAATGGTGATGGTTTGTTATCCACCGGACTAATCGGAAAATGCTGCCAGTGGGGGCAGGGCATCTGCTTGGGCGGATGAATGGGAAACGGCATTCTGCACTTCTGCTGCGCTATTCACTGGCACCGACAAAAAGATAAACTCAAATGATGTTGAGGCTTTTGGTTTCGTTCACAAATGAAGTTGTTGACGACTCCGTCCGACTTGCTCGAAAACCGGCAGACAACTGTGCGGCTTGCTAGAAGCGACGCCGTTCACGTCAACGACCAAAACAAAAAACAAAAACACAAAGAGCCAACGTGCAGACAACGCAACGAGCGTATACTCTACCCGATTCATTGTTGACTAAAACAGAAAAAGAAGTACACACTCGTTCATTTGTATGATAATTTTGTTATTAAAAAAAAGAATTCTGTAAACATGCACAAAGTGTGTGTTTATGCTTATTTATCTAACTTACGATACTAAATTAATAATTATTAATCAAGCTTAAATACATATACTTAAATGTATATAGAAAAAGTGTTGTCCGATTCAGTATTATGGGACAGACAACTCCGCAGGTTCGGCTTTACTACTTTTCCTTTACATGCCCTTTGCATCAGCTGCAATAACTAGTCGCAGTATTTACCTCAGGTGAGAGTATGGCAACAACACAGTCATCGCAAAACGACCGGCAATAAGCAACTCAGCTGGTCTGGCGGGCTCGTCTAGTCAGCTAAGAAGAAGAAGCAACGCACAAAGAGAGCGCGCGAGAGAGCCAAAGAGCAAATGGCGAATGGTTGCGATAGATACATAGATAGATAGACACAAGCCAAGAGAGAGATAAAGACAGAAAAATAGTTGAAGAGAGCGAGCGAGACAAAGTGAAAAAGTTGTCTTTGTTTCTGCTCGTGGGTGGAATGACTTTTGCATCAAAACTTTTTTTTTTGCTCCTGTTTTAAATTTGTGGGCAGCGGGTGGCGCCGACGACGGCGTCGCTTTATTTTTCTTTCTTCTTCGTTTAATGGTTATTATGCTTTGTTTGCACAGCCGTTCACTGTCTTATGCTGTATGCCTCGGACTTTGTCCACTCAAATTGCAAGCTGGGATTGGCAACTGGGCGACTGGCCACGATAAACGTTCCTTTTCCGGGTTGTTCCGTGAGCACGTCTGGGTGAGAAATGTTGTTAACCTCTGAGAGTGCTTCGTTTGCCTTGCAATTACATATGTACATATGTATGTATGTATAGTACATATATTTTATAGAAGTGCTCATTTGTTAGTCATGTCTGAAAAGGAATTGTAGCGAGCAAAATAATGCTCATTAAAGTGAAACTGAAAGTGCATTTTAATTACGCATACGCATTGCTTAATTAAGATCATATTATGTATACAGATGCATGTAAGTTTACACATAAACATAGGCACGTACGTATGTATGTACATATATGCAGAAGTATGTAATTGTACATGTTGCTCATTTATTCTAATCTTTAAAGTGTCTCATAGCTTCAGAGTTATTCGTTATAACCTGAACGTGGGGATCGATTAATTTTTATACCCGTTACTTATAAAAATAAGTAGAAGGATATTGTATTCGTTGCAATGTACGTAACAGGGAGAAGGAAGCATCTCCGACCCTATAAAGTATATATATTCTTGATCAGCATCAACAGCCGAGTCGATATAGCCATGTCCGTCTGTCTGTCTGACCGTCTGTCCGTCCGTGTGAGCGCCTAGATCTCAGAGACTATAAGAGCTAGAGCAACCAAATTTGGCACACAGACTTCTATAGACCCCACGCAGATCAAGTTTGTTTCAAAATTTGGCCACGCCCTTTTCCGCCTCTGTAAATCGCAAAAAACCACCACACGCACAATTTTCAAGACATTATAATTTTTTTACTAATTATCGTTAACTACTATTATTACCTATCATCCTACTAAATCGTAACAAGAGCGGACAAACAGAAAGGTGGTAATGGCTAATTAAAGTTTTTAAAAAATATAAGTGCCTAAAAGCATGCAATAAAAAATATTAAAAAATTCATTAAAATAAGTAACGGGTAATCCTAGAGTTGGGAGCTCGACTATAGCTTTCCCACTTGTTATTTATTTTAATTAAGTGATACGAAAAAAAAAATTTTTAAAAAATGGAAATCGACCTCAAATAAATTCCTCTTCTTCTACGAAATCGTATTTTCAAAACTTACCAACATTTCATTACAATGGGAAAGAGTTCTAAAAACGTTCTTGTACTCCTCTATAGCTTCAGTACAATTTCCTGGGCAAATGAGAGATGTTGGATTGTAATCTGTATCTCTATATCCTTTCAATTAACTGAAACAGGATGGGATTCGAGGATTTAAATAAAGCATATGTTCTTAAAGTTATTCATTAGATTTTTATTAAAGTTATGGGTTAGTCCAATATAACTAATGCATTTATTTAATTATACTTTCATAATATCCGTTATGCACTTTCCATAGGGAAGTTCCCTTATTCCAACTCATTTTCAAATTTCATTTTCATGCATTTACAATTTTATTAGACTGGTAATTATACAATATCCACGTTCGGACTTACAATTAATTCGATTAAACATAAAAAAAATATAATGATAACACTATTTGCTTAGCTTGAAAAATTATCATTTTTCACTTGTTATATTTTTATTGTTGTAATATTTATGTATTTACGTATTTCATGCTAAAATGACTTCTCACAGCGCAAGAACTGATACAAAGTGCTGGAGATGTTACAAAAATGTAATATTTTAATAATTGTAATTATTCGTAATGTTACAGTTTTTGCTGTTGTTGTTTTATTGTTATTGTTATTTATGGAGATTTAAACTAATATTATTAATATTAATATCAATATCATCAATATATCTTAAGCTTAGGAATATACAAAAAAATCTTTTACATACATTGTTTAAAATTATATTATTTTGCATTTGTTGTATAATTGTATAAATATTTTGTTTTAACAAATTGCCTACATATTCTTCATTATCAGTTTGTTTTCTATAATTGTAATATATTTAAGATTCGTTTCGCTTGATGCTGATGTAAAGTAATATGCGTTACATTTGTTTAAAGTAAGCTAGGTGCTATTACAATAATTATATATTAAATTTATAAGTATGTATGTATTTATATATTTAGACTACCACATAAACAATAAAAACTTGACAATTATTTAATTTGATTTGAAAACCTTCTCTGATAGATGCCTTCATTTTGCCGCTAGGGAAATATTTACAAAACAAAGCCCTTATATAAGTTGAACCCAGAGTGTGACATCGAATGTTTCGAGTTGTTTCATATTCTCATATTCAAAATGCTAGTCATATTTAGTTATATAGGGTGCTCATTACGCGAATACAATAGAATCGAAATAGAAATACATAGAATATCTAAGTAGATAGAGCTACAGATCTACATAAGTATATATCATTTGAGAAATATATAGAGAGGGAAATATTGAAATATTAAGATTTAAGTATTTATGAGATGAATCTATAAACGGAAACGATAAGCAAAATGCAACGGAACCGGAAATGATAAATCATAATTTAAACACCTGAGATTGCTTATAGAAATCATCTACATATTTATAAGTGTAATGTGTAGGTGTATGTATGTCTGTGTGTGTGCGTGTGTAATGGGTGTATATTTGAGTGTGTTAGTGTGTGGTCTATTACCATAATAATTGTTGCTTCTGCTTTTGAAACCACACAGGCCAAATTGTCAAGACTGTTAAAAAATGTGTGTGTGTGTTTTGGAAAATTGTGCCGAGTGTAATATTGATTACATCTAAAGGATGGATGGTAAGTAATAGTAATAACTACTTAAGGGAGATTGCTATCGTTAATTAAGTTTCCATAAATATGTTACACAGAAAGTTGTTGCTCGTCGAACAAAACGATTCAAATTACATATTGCCTTATGTAGTTGTTGTTGTTGTTGTCATTTACGTCATTCATTAAAAATATATGTAAGCATAAACATAAACTAACATAACAAGCAAATTTTAAAAACAAAAAAAAAAAAAAAAAAATTAAAAAGAAATGGAAATAATCAGATTAAACGAATTAATAATTAAAGGGACTTCATGTCGCCATTGAACAGCCTACGGAGCTCTGATGGAGCTTATGAGGCATTCGATGCTGGCAACGTCACTGGCGCCTGTCGATAGTAAATGTTGGCGCCCTTGATGGGCAACGGATGCGCCTCCGTGTTGAAGACCCATTCGTCCAGCGGCAGTACAGAGTCATCCGAGAACAGCAAGTACAGGTACTATACAATACATAACAATGGAAAGTTAGTTAGTTTATATATACAATACAGGACAAACTTAATTGATCGCCTGTCTCACCTTGAGCGTTTCGGCCAAAAAGAAGCTCTGCTGGACATCGTCCTTTTGTGGCTCCTGCTGATAGACATTGCGCAGGCCGCAGTAACCGTGTGCGGTGCGACAATGCTTCTCCAGGGCCAGGACGGCCTCCCAGCCCCAATCGCGATACTTTTGGTCGTGCGTGAGACGCCATAGCACGAAATAGCTTTCGAATGTCTCCGGCCTAAGGATGTAGTACTTCTCCTGGGAACGTAGGGCACGTGCCTCTGCCGCATCGCTGAAACTGTTGGGAAGAGACAGACAGGCATATGGTTAACAATTTTATTTCATTTTATTTTATGGCATTGATGTGACCACCAACCGGAAGGCCTCGGGTCCCAGCTGAGTCGGTGTGCGTATGTAGCTCTCGTGACAGGTGTTGGTTATTCCCTTGCCCACCTTCATATACTTGTCCGTGTGCTCGTTCTGACGCGTCGCGGCGCCCAGCGCAAAGAGTCCACCTGCAAAATGTCAAGCAATTTCAATTAAAGTTGCATTCGAATGGACGAGTGGATGCGTCTCAAGCTTACCTGAAAAGCAGGCCAGATGATCCATCTTATGCTCCAATCGATCAAACTTCAGATCGGACACATAAGTCAACCCATTGGGGCTGGTGCGCACCATTTTGTCCATTATGGCCAGCATGGCCTCATCATACATATCGCGCGCCTCCTCGTCCGTCTGGCCGGATTGCAGCCAGGCCTTCAGCAGGTACTCATAGTAGCTGTCGCCCAGCGCACCCAACGACATGTGTACTGTAAATGCAATCAAGTTAATCACTCATTTGACACACGGATTCTTCAGTATGTTATTTCGAGCTTAACTACACTGCCTTCCTCATCATAAATAATTCATTATCGACTTTTCGTCATCCACAAACAGTGAATCGAATTTTATATCAAAGTGTAAAAAACGACAAAATATAAATCGAGTTGTCGATTTATCTCCAAAAAATAAAGTATTTGCAAGTACCAAAAACACACCTAAAAATTTTAGCTTGTAAATTCGCTAGGTCAAAAATCAGACCAACGAAAAACTATCAGAAGTTTGAAAAGACTGAACAGATTTTCAAGTGGATTTTTATCTTAGTTTGGCCTCTTAATTCATTCTGCATTCAAATTTGATTAATTTCATTAAAAAACAAGTGGGAAAGGCTATAGTCGAGCGACCGTCTCTAGGATACCCGTTACTTATTTTAATGAATTTTTTAATATTTTTTATTGCATGCTTTTAGGCACTTATATTTTTAAAAAACTTTAATTAGCCATTACCACCTTTCTGTTTGTCCGCTCTTGTTACGATTTAGTAGGATGATAGGTAATAATAGTAGTTAACGATAATTAGTAAAAAAATTATAATATCTTGAAAATTGTGCGTGTGGTGGTTTTTTGCGATTTACAGAGGCGGAAAAAGGCGTGGCAAAAATCTTATAGTCTTTGAGATCTAGGCGCTCACACGGACGGACAGACGGTCAGACAGACGGACAGACAGACGGACATGGCTATATCGACTCGGCTGTTGATGCTGATCAAGAATATATATACTTTATAGGGTCGGAGATGCTTCCTTCTCCCTGTTACATACATTGCAACGAGTATAATTATTTGTCTCAAGATTATGATTTTTAAGCAAAAGGAAAATTGGAATTTGCTAATTTTGAAAATTTTAAATTTTAATTCCCTAGCTTTAATTATAATTTAATTATAATTAACTGAAATCAATTGTGCAGTGAGTTGTTGATTTTTAATCTTTTAAATACATTTATAATCAGAATCGATCATCTTATTTGTTTTGGGAATGCTTGTTAAATCAGAATCTCAATTTTTCTAAGTGTTAAAGCTCTAATAAGTTTGTGTGATAAAAAAAAGGTAAATTTCTATCGTGATGACAGATTTCCACTTACATTGACCCCATTTGCCCGTCTTGGGATTGAGGAAATTGGGATATAGTCCCTTGGGTTTCTCAATCTCCTTGAGCACCTGGCGAATGGTCTGCACACGTTCTCGGTACAACGGATTGCCGGTAATGTCACTTAGATAGGCAAACTCCAGATGTAGTGTGCCGAATTCGGAGAGAATGGAGCTGCCGCCGGATGCCCAGCCATAGTTCTTGGCCATGCCCGTTTTGGTATTGACCAAAGCATAGGGTATGCCCGTCGGCGTCTGGAAAGCGGGCAACAGTTTGTCGGCAATATGTTGTGCCTTCTCCTTGTACAATGGATCTCCGGTGAAGGCATAGAGTGTCAGCATGCCGCCCACAAAGCGTATATTTGTTTCAAACACGGACAACTCGGCACTGATGTTGTCCAGCGAGAATTTGCGTTCGATCCAATCACGTCCCTCCTTGTACTCCTTCTCCAGGCCCATAATATACAGCGTGTCCAGGCCATCCACAATTGTGGCACCCAGATCATACGATCCAAAAATGCTGCCCGAATGCGGGCGCTGTGACAACGGACGCAGCTCGTTCTTGCCCCAAGCATACAGTTTGTAATTATGCCAGGCGTGCTCCATCATCTGCAAAAAGCGAGAAGAAGAAAGAACATTTCCGGTCAGTTTACAGTTAACAGGGAAACAAGTTTCAGTTCCGGTTTGAGCTCCGTTACGTCCCAAAACCACAACATACATATATCTGTAAAAAGATTTCTACAACAGCTTTGTCCTTAACGTAAATTGTTAAGAAACAATTGTGCATTAACAGATATGTACTTTATTGAGATGCATTTAACTTTAATATTAAAATAATTTGGAAATACAAGGCAAAATTATGTGTAATGTGCTTTATTTTAAAACCATGTTCCCTTCGTGTTCATTCAGTTTTTAATGAGGCAAATGTTTAGGGATTTGTTAAGTTAAGCAAACCTGAGTATCCACAACTCACTTAAAGTTTATTACAAATCAAAAACAAATCCAACTCCCAAAGCTGAAAATTCCCTGAGGAATGCGGTTAAAAGGCAACACCTAACAAGATTTAAAAAAATATTCGCATTTGTAAATCCCAAGTTGAAGTTAATACAGTTGTGTCCATAAGTATGCCTCTGTTTGCATAGGTTTTGTCGACTCTTGGTTACTCAAGGCCGCAACGTTGCTTGAGGTTGCAAGTGGCATTCAAAAGCGACTGCAATTATTTTGCATGTCTTCAGAATATTTTCTATTTCTTTTTTTAGCTATCCAATTCAATTGAATTTGGACTCACTACAAATACACACACACACACAGGCAAAAAAAGAAAAGCAGCACTGGAAAATGTTAATAATATGGACAACGCGAAATGTGATTTGGGCCTCGTTTCGTTCCGCCAAACTGCGCGCTACCTTTTGCCAGTATGGCATTACATACTGGCTTTTCTGCTTCATGGCACATCCGTTACACACAAACACCCACCCACACACACATCCACACACACATCCACACACACACACACACACAGTACGAACAGTCCCTATGCATTCGTGTGGCGGCACCAGCATAACATAATTTGGCATTGCATACTTTCGAGCGTTTTTTTTTTGTTGAGAAATTAAATTACGAGAACACGACCAAAAAAACAATAAAGAAGTTGCCTAACGAAAAGGGCAACACGAGCAGATACCCTGCAGTGGCTCCAAAGAAAATGTAGTACAGTTGAACTTTCATAACTCGAACATCTATAACTCAAATTTCTCTCTAACTCGAGCTAAATGAGCGGCAGTAAAATTAATAAACTTAAGAAAAAGGACACAATGAGTCGACTATCTCCATAACTCAAACCTTTTCTTTGAATAATGGTGTTTCGAGTCAGAGAAGTTCGACTGTATTTAATAATCCTTAAGTTTCGAATTTTCAGCTAAAATATGTTAAAATTCTGTTAATAGATTTAGTATTTGTTTTTCTTTAGAAAAAAGATTTTAGATATCAAAACTTAATACGACTATAGATAAGTAAGACTTAATACAATTTCAAGAATAATTGAAAAATGTGATAATATAAAAAAACTGCTAAAAAAATTAAGCAATACATTTTTATTTGAAATATATTTGATACACTTGCATTCCAGATTTTTTCGTAAATTGCTTTTGAAAGCAACTGAACGAAAAGTCTGTGTTGTTAAAATGTCAGAGATTTTAATTTTTGTGGAGTCAGAAAAACGGCTGTCGTATTTATATTGATTTTGAATTTGAATATAAAATCTACAATGGATAAATGAATCTAAAATGCATTTTATGAGTCTGAGGAATGAGGTATTAGAGATTTAAATGAAATACCCCTTTTGTGTGCTTTATAGGTAAAGGGTATTACACATAAAAAATCCTGTCCGCGCCTTCTGCTGGGCTTCGATGGCTCGAGCTTCTGACCTGGGGCAGGGGACTCGGGAAAGGGGACTCGGGAAAGGGGACTCGGGAAAAGAGACTCGGGGTTTCGGAGCTTGGCGGGTCCTTGCGTCGCTTTGGGCCTCGTTGCGCTCTTTGTGTTTGCTCAGCAGCTTTCTCGTCGCTTGGCTAGGGGCTTTGAGGCAATGCAAATATTAACAGTTTTCCGGTAATTAATTAAAGTCGGACACGTTCGCACACCTCGATGTTTTGGCTGAGTCCAAGGACCATCGTCCATTGTCCTGGCAATTTCTACGTTCCGAATATTAAAGACTCGGAAATTCTACGGCCAATCCTGTCCATACCAATGCAAATCAAAATGGGTTGGCACGCCTTTGCGACCCTGTAAGTGTCCCTTCCCTGCAAAATTAACGGTGACAGTCCAGCCCGAACGTCAAACACATCCACAAACCTCAGGGGGCAGTACTGAATTCAGAGTCAAAACACTTAATATGAATAGCAAGTGGCCCACGCAATTTACACTGAGCGACGACTTGACAGAAAAGCTCAAGGAAACTAAAATGTAAAACTATCAACTTTATTTATTTTTTTTATTTCATAATATTGTAAAACATTATTATGTTATATTCATAATTAAAACATCATTATATACTAGTCTTTTAGTCTCTGTCTATTAATAGAATGTTAGCGCTGCCAGCGAACCGATAGCGGATAAGCTAAATAAGAAATGCAAAATAAGTACAAATTATTAAAACAATGTAAAATATTTGAAAATGATCTCAATCTCAGTTGAGCCAAAAGATTGTTTGCACTAATACGTATGCAGACAGCAACATCATTCAAACGTTCACGGATAAGGCACAAAATGAATGCAAAATAGCTGCAATTTAAGGAAAAAGCAACTTCATTTAAAAACAAATAAAAGATTGTTTGGGATCCGCTTTATACGAGGGCTGCTATATATATTTCTGGCCTAATAATGAAAATGCGAATATTTATCATCAAAAATTGTTTTATTGTTTTTCAAAGTATTCTCCAGCCTGATTTATACACTTTTGCATGCGCTCAAACCAATTGTCGAAGCACTTTTTCCACTCCGATTGAGACACCTCCAAAACATGGTTTTTGAACGCTTCAACAGCATCTTCTGGGCACGAAAATCGTTGACCACGCATTTTTTTCTTGATGTGCGGGAATAAAAAGAAGTCATTGGGTGCCAAGTCAGGGCTGTACGGCGGATGACCCATCAATTCGACGTTTTGGCCGGTCAAAAAGGCGCTGGTTTGAGCCGATGTGTGAGAGCTCGCGTTGTCATGGTGAAGAATGATTCTCTTGTTTGTTTTTCGAATTTCTCCGAAGACTTCAGGCAAACAAATTGTGGTGTACCACTCAGAATTGACCGTCCTTCGTTGCTCAAGCGGAACAGTCGCCACATGACCAGTTTTGCCGAAGAAACAGGCGACCATTTGCTTCGAAGTGCTTCTTCCACGAACAACTTTCGTTGGATTTGGCTCGTCTTCGAAGACCCACACGGTCGATTGTTGTTTTGTTTCGGGCTCATACGCATAGATCCAAGATTCGTCACCTGTGACGATCTTATGAACATCTTTTGAAGCACCGCGATCGTATTTTTTCAACATTTCTTTGCACCAATCGACACGAGCCTTTTTTTGAGCGATTGTCAAATTGTGCGGGATCCAACGACAACAAACCTTTTTTACGGTCAGGTGTTTATGTAATATCGAATGTATGCTGGTGGGAGAAATGCCCAAGGATGCCTCTATCTCCCGGTATGTCACATGACGATCTTGCATTATTAGTTCACGCACGGCATCAATGTTCTCTGGCACAACGGACGTTTTTGGACGACCTTCACGGAATTCGTCGTTGAGCGAACTGCGACCACGATTAAATTCGTTATACCAGTTTTTCACGGTGCTATAGGATGGTGCTTGATCGCCATACAAAGACTTAAGTTCATCGATGCACTCTTGTCTGGATAATCCACGTCGAAAGTTGTGAAAAATGATCGCACGAAAATGCTCACGTGTCAATTCCATTTTTTTAACGGAATTGAATTGTTCAAAGCTCTGTAAGTTTAACAATTCACTATTAAATGACAACACGTTCTGAGTGATGTTATGCTAAAAAATGTCAGCCTTTCCAATGGAAATATCAGATTGCACCTGGCAACACTTATTGTTGCCTAGGCCAGAAATATATATAGCAGCCTACGTACGTTAACGGATAACACACAAAAGGTGCTCGAAATATATGCAGAATATGGAGAATATTATTGAGACAATACAAATTAGTTTCCCAGCTCTTAGTTTTTTGTTGCTGCATTTCAGTTTTATAAATCAACTATGAAATGTAGTGAATTTACGCTCAGTGTACTACTTTCGTAGCTTTACTTGGAATTTAATGGACCGCGTTTGATGAAAGCTTGGAATTATCTACGCTAAGGGGACGTTTAGTTATCAAATTCGCATGGTTAACTAATACAATTGTAGCTAACAGCGTAATGTGGAATGTAATGAGCTTGAACTGAAGTTGACCGGGAAGAGGAGGGAAAAGGGAGGGGAGAAGGGAAGATGTTGGGGTAGGGCTATAAGGAAGAGAACATGACTAATTTTACGGAAATTGCTTGATGGATTTAAATGATTGATTGAATAATTGAATATTTTTGCACAGAACAAAGTAGCTCAAAATAGGATAAATACATTCATGTATATAGGATAATACATACATAAGCATATATGTGTGTGCAGATATGTAGCTGTAGTTTCAGTTTGCACGTCTTCATTACGAATTAAGTTACATCCTTCAAATGTGCAAACGTCGCACGAAACGTGTCCACTAATGCGTGCGTGTGTGTATGCGTGTGTGTGTGTTTTTGTGTGTGTGTGTGTTGAACACCATTTCCGCACCGAAAACGTGAAAACGTGCAGACCAAGCGACGAGACGCGCCTCAACTTGTGTCACACACACACACACAGGCACACATTCCTCAAATGCCTCACTTGCCACAACACATCCTAGCAATTGCATCCTTCCGATACCCCGACCCCCGATGTGCTCCCCACCTCCCCTTCTCCCCTAGTGACCCCTTCACAGCCTACTTAGCCAGGCCGGGCAGCGATGTCCAACAACTACTCGGGGAATTGTTTTTCGGCTGATTTTGGGCTGATTTTGCACTTGACCTGGCAACAGGGTTCCCACAAAGTTGACGCGGATGCGGATGTGGATGCGGATGTGGCAAGTTGACTGTGGCCACGTGGCACTCTCATTTATTTTGTCAGGCTTTTATTGCCACTTTGAAGCGTTTGCTGTTGTTGTCAAGCTGGAATTGCCTCGAAAAGCGCAGCAGCTTATGCTGAAAGTCTGTCTTGTGGCATGTGGCAGGGTTGGGATCTTGTTTCAGTGTCAGGGAGTGGGGCAAGCTTAATTTAATGCAAATTCAAAATGCATCTTTTAGAGAAGCAGTAAAAGTTCTAGTCACAAACTTTGGTGCTTAATGCCGCAGGAAAAACAACAACAACAATGACAAAACAATGCAAATGGCGGCAAAGGAATAGAAAGAAACGGAAATGACGCTCGGGAAGAGGAAGTGGAAAAGAAAGCAGCATTAAAGCAAAGGAGTAACTTAAAAAGTTTGTAAAAATATGCATACACCAACATGACACACACACACACACACACACACACGCGGGCTCACACAAAAGTTTTTGGCAAACTCTTTTGAAGCTGAGGGAAAATAATTTGCTTTAGGGCCATAAAATAATGCGAAAGACGACGTCGCTGCTTTTGAATATCTTATGAAAAACAAGAAAAAATAAAATAAAAAAAAAAACAAATAAGAAACAAAAGCAGAAAAAAATAAAAAAAAAATCTACTCCCAACCAACTGGTCGTGTGGGTGTTTTGAAATGCTTTCTCTCTACCCAGAAAAGAAGTCAAACTAAACTCGAAGAAAGAACGACAACAAGTGTGTATTTGAATATGTGTATGTGTGTATGCCGGTGTGTGTGTGTGCGTGTGTGTGTGGGAGTATCAGTAAGCAGCTGTCGAACTATTAAGAAAATATGAGATTGCATAGAGCAAACTTAAAAAAACGGAGACAAAGTTTTCCTAATGGAATACCAGCCAAGTGGATGTGGGAGCTGCTGAGGGGGCAGATATGATTGCTCTTCAGAAACACAAGAAAAACAAAGATAGAAAAAAACACACACTCACAAAAGTCTATAATTCTTGTTCGAAAGCATTTACAGCTACAGCTTCTAAAAATAGTCCCATGTCAAAATAATATCAAACAAATATGCAAATTGTGAAATGTTTTACTATTTCATTCTTTGCTCGATTCTGAATTTTTCTTTAAATGTCTCAAGAGTGAGGGAAAAAAATCCTAAAATTATGTTTGCTTTTTAAAAACTATAAATAAATATCAATATATTTATATTCTTGATTGGCTTGTGCTGCTAGAAAAATAGATATTTGATATACATAGATAATAGATACTAATAACTCTAGTAATAGGAATTGAAGCAAGAAGAAAACGACAAAGGACTTTAAAATTAAAATAAAAAATTATACTTATTCAAAAGAAACTCTATGCTCTGGTGACTTTTTCCCTTTATTATACTACGCCTTCTCTTACTTTTATTTATTCTCCAAACATAACTGTCACAATATGTCACTCTTTTAAAAAAGTCCTTTTCAAAAGTCCATCTAAAGTTTAATAAGTACCCAAAAATAATTATAGGCTCTTTAGAAAAGAACAAAAATTTGTTTGTGTTTTAAAATTTATATTTTGTTTAATAAATTCAGTGTGGGTGTTATGATTCCAAATCAGATCTTAGATTTTATTAAGAACCCATAATTACGTATATTTTATTTAAACTAAAGTATTATCAAGACCAAATGCTAAAAATAAACAATTTACTAGTAAATAAGCATTTTCTATCGTAATAGCTGTAATAGCTTAGAACTATTCGAAATATGTTTTAACTAGTTGGCAATTTATCTGTTGACATGGGATGTGAAATGTTAAATTCATTGTTCATTGTGTTTTAGGTTAAATGGACTAATATTGGCCAAATAGTTTGTTGTGTTATGTATACTACGCATTATTTGATGTCATGTTGTTATTTAGCATTGACGCATTCCCAAGCCTGCAGCAATGCCAAGCCATCAATAGCCATATCGATGGTCATTTCAGTCTGCTCCCACTGTGGCTTCCATTGACAATGAAACGGGCAAACGGTCAACATCGTTGTCCAACAAAAACAAAAACAAAAACAGAAATAAAACAACAACAAATTCCCATCCAGTGCCAGAACAGAGCCAAAGACCCAAACTAGGTTATTGTCAGCAGCGGCGTCAGCGTCAACGTCAACGTCAATGTTGTTGTCGTTGGCTTTGTTGTGCTGCTGTTCCATGGTATTGAATTGATAAATGCAACGCTGACTGCACAGTGGGACGAGCTCTGTTATGGTGACCTAGGGCTCTACTTTTCTAAACTTTATTTTTTGATTTTCTATCGAACGGAGAATGGAGTCCGAATAATTACAAAATATAATTTTAATTATTTGCAGTTTTTTTTCTTTACAAAAAAAGAACTTTTAAAACATTGCTACATTTAAAAAGAGTTCAATCAATGCTACTATTTTCGATCTTCCAAAGCAGACCTCTACTTATCTTACTTAAATAATTTTGCTTTAATATTTGAAAAAAAAAAACACTTGTGACGCAATAAGGCGGTTTCCATTTTACTTCAATAATATCAGTTATATAGAAATTGACTATATATACTTAAGTTTTTTTTTGTGAAAACATCTATAATTGAGCCAAACTTACAACCACGGTTGCCACTTAAAAATGTCTGATTGAGCCAAAATCAAACAAAAAAATAAGCCAAATTGACGAAAAAAGGAGCCAACAATTTTGTTCATGTTATTTTTGCATTTAATTAATTAAAAATATTACGTTCAAAAACTCTTAAAGCAATAACACATACTTCCAAAGTATTTCGCATTTTCATCTTAATGTAGTGATAACGTGATCTAATAAAAATAAATATCTCTTCAACCTAAAGCTATACAAAATAGCTGATTCTGAACTGATGAAAAAAGAGCTAGATCTCAAAAATAAGTGCCAACCGTGCTTACAACTTTAAAAATAGACATTAATATCGGTTGTCTGTCTCGGAGTTTGTATTGAAGTTTGATTGATTAATCGATGATTTTGAAGGACCTTCGTTAGAGTTCAACTTGAGCTTTTGCTCCACTGTCCTCCTGTCGGACAGATTGGGGCTGCTTTTCATGCATTCCGTCGACTGTTCAGGGGCTTCTCTGATTGACTTTGACCCATCCACGGTTCGAGTTGGGTTCGAGTACGAGTGCGAGTACCTTTTGGTGGTCAGTTGAAGTGGTTCACCTTGAACTGCCCCCCCTGTCCACCTTCCTTAAGTGAGTTGGGGTAAAAAGTTGACATCAACTGTTGTTGTTGTTGTGGATTGTAAAAGCGATTGCCCCAAGGGTACAAAACAAATGAGCAAAACGAGAACGAAACGAAAGGAAAGGAAAACCCTAAGAACCAGGCAGCAGCTAAGACTGATTGAATGAATGAATGAAATTCGATTATTAGCTTCAGAAACATGTGCGTTATGTGCAATGTAGCTCCAATTGAAATCCATTATCAAGTGACCCACTCTATTCCCCCAAGCTGATTAACTGCTCTCAACCTCATCAGCCAAGTAAATGTCCATCCATTTCGGGGGCCATTGGGGTTATCAACTGTTTTCCAATTTCACATACATATGTTTGTAGTATTGCCTGCGTTTGCCATTTTAACTGCCATTTATGTATTCGCCGTATATTGTACTCAATATACGAGGGTGGAATGATCAATTATTGGACTAGGCGAAATAACGCTACTTTTTTAATATAATGGAAATTACTTTACAGCATAAAATTATTTTAGAGCATATCAATTTATTTGTTCTTTTCAGACTATATCTTAAGATATATCTTAATTTCATATTTTCATTATTTTATTTACTCTTTTCTTTTAGTTTTATTCAATGAACAGATTTAAATATGTTGAAATCATTCTTGCTTGAGTTGCGATTTTTCGTTAAGTATTAAAATGATGCGTTTATTTTATTTTTATTAATTTCTTGTAAAGCTGAATTGCAAACTCTAAACCAATAAAACTATAGCTTAGTGAAAAAAGCTGCGTTATTCTACTTAGATTAAGAAATTACTAACCCACCCTCGAACATACATTTTAAGAATCAAGAACAGCAAGACCTACGCACGTGAATATGGAAGCAGCAATTGGAGAGAAAGGGTATTTCTCGTTAAGGATACGGACTGAAAGGATATGTGTTAAACTAAATGAGTTAAAGTTGAGTTGCCTGTCCTGACTTTTCTCCTTACCGTTTCCTCAGAAAGATCAGCTGTCTAACTGAAATGTGAGGCGTGCACATGTTTGAACAAGAACATCCATGAATCTTGTACGCATTCGCAATTGAATGAACAAATGAATGTATTTGCATGCTTAACTACCTACAATATTTACACACACCGAAAAACATTACAAGTTACCTGTGTGCGTGTGTGTGCGTCTGTATGTGTGTCTGTGTGTGCGAAATATTTATTACAGCAGTCAATAGATGGAATTTCATTTAAATGGCATTTGCATTGCGTGTGTTTCTCTCTGTTTCTGTCTTTGTGTTGAAACGAATGAAATTCTAAAATTGAAATTTAAATTGATTTATGACTTTTTGTTCAACTTCAACTAAGGGCATCCTCCTCAATGGCGCAATGGCATTTAGAAATGCTGCCAACTGAAAATAGTTTCAATACAATTAACAGAAATATTCTTATAATTTTTAAGTGAACTGCAATTTGTTGTTTGCCACAAATTTTGAAGCACTCCCCAATTTTACAATTAATGTAAATTTTATTTAATGCATATATAAAATTCTATCTATCCCTCCCTTTCTTTCTTTGAGTCCGGCTTATCAAATCCATTTTCAATTTATTAATTTATTGTGCTTCGCAAAGAATCAAATGTTATTAATATCAACAAAATTTGTATTTATTATTGAAAGGAACAATTAATGTGTACTTAATTATATTCCACATACATAGTATAATAATCATTTATATTTTGTTTTCATTGAGATCTTGAACATCATTCATTATAGATTACCAAAAAGAATAAACAAATAAATATATATAATTAAATCGTCCAATTATTTGGCAGCAGATTTTTCATTGGAATTTCAAGCACGAAAGTGAAAATGAATTGAAATTGTTTGGAATGCATTAAAATTACACGTTTGATAATCAATTGCAGTGCCATTACGAGTTCACCACTTCGTCAGAAGGGAGAGAGGATAAATGTTTGAAATTGTTTGTTGAGGCCATAAAAGCCCAACAGCAAGACAGAAAGTTAATCGCATCGCGTATCCTGGCCATGTGGTTATTTATTGTTATAGTTGTTGCAATGCCAAGTGGCAAGCGGCAGTTGTAGTTGAAGTTGGAATTGCAGTTAGAATTTGTTTAGCGCCTCGTTTGCCAAGGCCCCGACGCGGCACTCGAGTCGTAAAAGCGTAAAGCAATAACGGCCCATTCCAAAACAGAGGGAGACAAAGAAAGGTCGGGAAAGAGAGAGCCAACAGCTGGCTGGTAGCAGAGAACAAACCTTAACAGTTTGCCGTCTACCGGTTACCGGCAATCCACGTGAGCCAAGTGAGCGTAATAAACGTCAAGATTTAGACCACAATACTGAGAACTGAGAACGTAGAACGGAAAACGGCAAACAGAAAACAGAGGCACTTGTCAATGTTTCTGCTGCTGTTGTCACGTGCGTGTTTAAGGCGTTGATGTGGGCGTAACAGGAACTCGTTGCCCATTCACGCCCCTTGAGCATTATCACTTTTTGTGACGAAACATTTATGTTTGTGTGTTTGTAAATAGAGTAATAACAATAACATGAAACCACAACAAGGTTCTCTTTCAAGTGAATCGAATGTCATTATAAAGAGTATATGTTATCATCTTATAAGATCTAAACATAGCCATTCATATAATGATTACAAGTAAATTCCCACTTTGATAATTTTGACAATCGATATATACATAGCTTTAGGGCAGATGAGTCCGTAGCACTTGATAGCGACAATTTGAAATGCGTTCAAGTTAAAAGCTGATTAAGTGGCGAGTATCTATGCAAATTGTAAAAGTATCTTTAAACTTTTGTGCGCCTTTAAATGGTTCATTGTATGGCTTTTAGTACTATCGATAGTAACAATATTAATGATTTTGGTGAACGTGTTGCTTGTACTAAATAAATAAAATCAAATAAAATATTAAATAATCGTCGCGGATAATGTAAAATACATCATTGTACATGGTAAATACTAATAAAAGAATGAGTGATAATAGTCTGCACTAGTTATTCACTGTCAATAGTTGTTCAGCTTTATTATCAAAATTATTTTCCGACATTTTAAAGTATTCTTCTAATGCAAAAAATAGTTGTTTTATTTTGTTCGCCGTGTGTGTATTAGACTTTACTATATTTACACATGATTTGATAATGTTTAAACTTTAAAGTGACACTTAAATATTTATTTTGAGGATTTTCATTAGTAGTGAATTTGTTTGTTTTACAATACGTATTTATTTTGTATTAATCATCATTTTAAGGTAGTGTTGGCTATTAAATTCTTAACATTGTCTATTTTCAAATACCTGACTGTTTATTATTAATTTATGGGGACAAAAGCACATATCGATTTCATAGTAAGGGATCCTTCAAGTAAGGAATATTTTTTGGCTTTTGTAATGGTATTATTTACAGAATTAATTACTTTTTTGGTGGAGTTTTCCAAAGAGTGAATTTTTGTTTTTATTGTTTTCTTACAACGGCATGTCAAACCGTGTGGCAGTCAAACAGCTGCCACCTTGCCTTTTGGGTCATGACAGGCCCTCAAAAGGTCAGACATTTGAAATTGATACGCAATTGGAAAGCAGACGCCCCCATCCCTAGCTCCCTTCCTGCCCCCTGCCCCATCGAAACTCACCTTGACAATTTGGGCGCGCTTCTCGTAATCAATCAAATCATCCCCGCCACTGGGCGTGTCTGTTGCACCGCCCAAGGGCAATGCCTGCGATGGAGACGAAGACAAAGGTGGAGGCGACATCGTCACGTTTGCTTTGTCAAGAACTTGAGACTTTTGAGCATTTTGCCAGATGACCGCCGACAATTTGGGCTCCGATTCCGCCTCCATCAGGGAGGACATCTCCTGTCGTATCTGGTCCTCGGTGCGCGCATCGCCAGGCTCATCGGTGTCATTATTGTATTGCTTAACATTCAGGTTCTTTGGGTGATTGTTGACGTAGTTGAGCTCCTTAATCTGATTATCATTGGCACTCACGCTATCGCTGGCCACTTTCTCATTTAGCCGGATGATGTTGGACAAATTGATATTATTGATCAGCGTTATGCCCGTGATCGCAACCAGAATGATAACGAACACAATGCCGCCGATTAGCAGCAGTGGCGTTGTCTTCGACGTTTTGGGACACATATCGCGGACAAAAGCCTCTTTCAACTATTTTTGCAATTTGCAATTTTCAATTTGCAATTCGCAATATTCAATTTTTACAGCTCTCAGCGGTTAAATCGTTTGGCCATCACATGGTCGCGACTGTGCGCTTCTATTGATTTATTTTGATGATTCCTTAATTGGACAAAACGTTGTGACACGAGACAAAAACGCACAAATACACCACACACACACACACACACACACACACACACACTAATGTACACAAATGCACAGTTAGTCAGTGCTTTGTATGGCAACAGTTCAGTTTGATTTGGGAAAGAAAAAATGCATTTGAAAACAGTAAGTGTTTGGGGTATTCCCTTTCAACAACCAATACCAACAAGCACAGCACCTAAATTACAACATTAAAAAAATTTCAGAAAAATCAAAGTTATTGCTAAATATTATTGTGCAATTTTGTGATATATATTGCATAAACTGGGACTATTTTTGTTAATTTAAGTAACTATTTTAAAGCAAGTAAGAATGTTTTAAAACTCATTAAAGATGAGTCAAATTGACACACAGAATTACTTGTAATACTATTAAATATTTACATTGTAATCGACCAACTTTAATTGAATATTATGGATTTAATAATCGGAAAATTAATGTCATATATTGTCTATATAATTCTATCGAATGTGAATTTGCATTCATGTTATTCGAACCATAAACATAAATAAAGTAATGAATATGAATTAATTTTAAGAGATATTCTAGATTTATGTAAAGTTTTTATAATAAGATCGAATATGTGAATTCATTCATTTTATGTGAATCATGGTATTCAATTCTAAATGTGACAATAAGAAAATTAAGAAAATGTGCACTCTGCTCATCCCATCTTTAAAAAAAATTTTTGTTAAATAAACTTAAAAAAAAAGTTAAATTTAAAAAAATGTAAATTTAATTTGTAAGCTCATAGTCGATTATATAAGGTCCCAATTATCCTAGAAAAGTGTTTTTTAACGAAGGGCACAATATTTTTTGCATCGCGGCGTAAAATGGGTTAACCGATAAACATGCGTATCAACTAAATATTTTATCGTCAAACATTCACATGGTCTCAATCTATAAAATCTTATTGTGTGCATAGGCAATTGTATTACTGTAATCTTATCTATTTAAAGCAATCCTGACAAGCAAATATTAATAGTAATGTTTTTCGATAATCTATCAATACTATCGATATCAGCTAGCTTTGATATAGACAGCCATTTTAGTATGCAAATTAAAGTGCATTGATGCAAACGTCTTTTCATTGCTATTTCAACATTTACACCCTCAAATGGCAACTGCTGATTGCTAAATTGCACTGTCTGTCCCCTCAATTCCTCCCCTCCTTCCATCCCTTCAAAGTGGAGGCCACAGACATGTTGCCACCGTCGAACGATAACGCCATTCATGTTTGACCGTCATAATAATTGACAGATTACCACCATTCGCATTCCCAAGGCAAAACCTAAAGCAATTGTCAAAGTCAAAGATATATTATAGTAGGTATGGAAAACCAAAGAGAAAAAGATAGAAAAAAAGGGTGGTTAAACTACTCGTGAATTCTGACAGCGGGGAATATTCTTTGGACTTTCTTATATTTTAAATGATATTTACAAGTCGTATTGATGAACTTTTGTGCCTGCTTCCGATTGCAGTTGGCACGCAAAAGAAAATCCTGGTCAGCAAACAAGCTCACACACAAAAACGCAATATGAAGTTTGTGTTTGTGTTTGTTTGAATGCAATTCGCACGACTGCACTCAAAATCGAATAATCAATAGCTTAGAAGCGACACAGCGATGTGTCATGTCTCTTTCATCTTAAGGGACTGAAATTGGCAAGTAAACCGAATATTTTTGAAAAATATTGCGTATACGCAATGTTCTCCATCTTTCTGGCATTGCCTATTTATGGGGGATGACAAGTTGTGTGATATCAAATAAATAACGTTCAATTAAAATTCAAGATCTGTCTGGAAATGTAAATACTGCATTTCCATTATAGGACAAACAATCGGCAATCGTTTGCCTTAATTCAATTCACATCAATTCAGTTCAGAAAAAGTGGCACGCAACTTGTAGACTTTGGGGCCGGGGAGGAATAACATTGGGTCTAGTCGATTTTGTCGGTTTGCGCAAGCATCTTCTGAATATCAAAGTAAATACACATACATGCAATGCTCATACATATGTGATATGTGTTTGGCTGATGCTCATCAGCGCATTTTCTTAGTGTTTTTCTTTCTTTTTTTTATGGCTCTCCAACTCTCAAGAGATGCGTTTAAATATAAACATTGTGTATATATGAGATATGTTGGCGACAAACAAGCGATGAGAGAGAGGCTCAAGGACTTGACTATGCGGCAATTAAAAAACAAAACCAAAAAAAATTCGAAAAAAATAACGAAAATAAAATATAAACACACAACTTGCAAAACATACACACACAAACACACATGCACACAAGCGGCTATAGAAAGAACTTGCCCAGGAGGCTGTGCGTCAACAGAAAATGCTTTGGGAATGCACAAAAAACGTGTCAAGCGGCCCCATGTACATTTACCTACCATGCCCCATCTTCCTCCCACTCCCCCTCCCCACCTATCATCCCTTCACAGCCAGGCACCTTAGGGGCACATGCAAGTTATGACTTTGTTTTTGTTGCTGTTGTTGCTGCTGTTGATTAGTTTGAGTTGTGCATAGTAAAAATTTGTGTGTTGAATTTTGTGCCGCCTCGTTGAACTGTTGCGCACACACACACAGGCAAACACCTTCACAAATATGTATATGTATATACATATATTGGCACGAGCACACACGAACACGCGAACACTTTAAACTTGGTTTAATTAAAATTATATACGTCTTTCTTGCTAGTGCTGCTGTTGTTGTTGTTGTTAATGTTAGACAATATCAAATATTTAACAAAAATACCACGAGACGCGTGTTTATATTCGCATATTCTTTTCTTTTTGTATTTTATTTTTATTATTGTTTCACTTTTCGAGTGCTTCTTGTTGTTGTTGTTGTTCTTGTTGTTGTTGCGAGCAACGCGTGGCCGCAGCTGAGCATACAACAGGCGAGTGCGGTAAGTGGAGCCAACTGTCCAACTGAAACGACATGGCAATGGCATTGCCAATGAGACGACAACGGCACCCCAAGCACAAGCAACAGAATGGAAATGGAACGCACTCAAATGAAATGAATTGAGCGTGCGAGTCAAAAAGCGCGCGCACGAAACAAAATGGCAACAGGCGGAACATCAAAACAGAGCAGCAACAAATAGGTAAACGAAACGATGAGATGAGATGAGATGAGATGAGACGAGGCGAGATGGAGCGAGACAAGACGAAGCAAGGCAAGAAGAGACGCGCGTCGGGCTGCTGTGAAAGCTCTCTGCATTGGGCACTCAATAAGTTGGAAAGGGAAAGTAGTGGGTGAAACTTGCAGTCAGCACAGCCTTGAATAAAGTGAAATACAACAGGATCAACAATGTGATCCACTGAGGGAGAGCGGGTGAGAGTGGAGTGGGATAGAGTTGAGTGTTAGGCAAATGAAATGAGCAACAAATGAGGTTCAATTAATAACCGTCTCATAAATACCCATACAAATGGTGATAGCAACAACAAAATAATTAGCACGCAAGTGCAAATACAAGGAGCAGCTTCACAATGCAATATGTGTACTTGTTTACACATGTGTGTGTGTGTGTGTGTTTGCTGCTCCATTTACATTTTAATTATGTTTAATTTATGGCAGCAAAGGGCGACTTAAAAGGCAACGGCGAATGTCGCGAATGTTAAGCATACGCCGTGTGCGCCAAACAGCAGTGAACGCCATGTGGCCACGTCAAACGAATGAAGTGCCTGCCTTGCCCTCCCTAACTGCCCGCAAGCATTTAAGGGTTATGCCCTGCAAAAAGCTTCAGGCACAACTGCAACAACTTCAGACCATTAAAAGCTTTAGGCAACGAATAATGCCAGCTTAATGCTTTGGGTAATTAAATGCTTTGCATTACCATTAATTACAATTACTTGAGTAATTGCAAAGTACAAAAAAATCACACATTTTAAATTGCAACGCTGTTATTACTCAAAAATATTTTATTTTAACAGTAAACTCTTCTATATGAAGCTATGTTGTATTTGCTGTGCTGTTCATCATATTTTTTCTTCTTTGTTACTTTTGATTACTTCTTATTGCGTTGTATATTTTTTTTGGCAGGCTCGTGTTTTGCTTAGATTTTACACTTTAAATAATTCTCCGACATTTTTTCCGCCTGCAGGCAATGTAGCTTTACTAATATTACTTTCCCTTTTTCAGCTCCACCTCAATTTCCTGTTCCACCCTTTTTCCTGGCTGCCATTTCATTTCTTCGTCATATCTCCAGCTGAAGCCTTGCGTAAACAAACCTTTTGGCATCATTTTCATTTTCATATTAATTTTTTCTTTTTGTGCCAAAGGAAGACAAGACAAGGACTGAGGCAAGGTGGGGAGGACATGACACAAAAGATGCCAACAGTTATTATTGTACGCGTTGCTGCCGAAAATAAGCCTGGGCCGTTAAGTAACTAAGTAAGTAAGTACGAAGGATTCTTGCACTTGTCACTTGCTTTGCGTTTCGTTGCCTTTAAGCCTGACAGCAGAGGACCTGGACATGGTAACACGACAACACAGCGAAGCAACACCATCAGCAACAACAACAACATGACAAAGGCAAACTTTTCACAAAGTAAGACAATAAACAACCATAACAATGGCAACAATTACAAGGAAAAGAAAGTTAAAAAAATAAATATAAGGTAATATTCGGCATGCTAAAGGTTTGCTACTCTTGCACAGCTTCTAAATCAATTTTTCAGATCCAAGCTATAAATCGAGTTTTAAATCAAAGCACTAAGATTCTCAACACAAAAATCGAGCTGTAGATATATCGTCAAATAAAAAATGTCGAAAATTGATTTGTCGATTCTTCGATGTATTTTAACATCACTATAATATAGTAAAATGATTTTAGACGGAAATAATCAGACTACAAATACACCACCTCTGGGTTTACCTTGAAATATGTCAAAAATCTTAATGTCAACTAAGCGTTTCACCAAATTTGATCAGGGAATATTGGTTAAAGTATGCGTAAAAAAAAAAAATAAGAAAAATATATTCACATTAAAAATTTATATTCGATCAATAGACTTGTACGAAGTTTTCCCAAAATGGCTTTAAAAGTGAAAGTCCCTTTTGCAAGAGTATTTTAAAAGAAATGAAGCGCTGCTGTTGGCCAGATAATATGCGAATCGTTATTGTTGTTGCCTCTTCTTGTTAGACTTTAACATACTTGGGAAGATGTGGCAATGGGGGTGGTGGTGTTGGGATTGTGGTGGTGGTGTTGGTGGTGCCAGACAAACTCATACTACAGCTGACACACCCAACAACAATTGCTGCAGTTGTTGCTTTGTTTTTATTTTTTTTGAATTGTTGTTGTCTCAGCTTTTTAATAAAAAAGGTAACGATGACAACGGCAGCAACAACAGCAACAACAATAACAATAGTAGCATCCAAAACAACAAGTGTTTTGTGCTTTGAGCGGAAAAGAACAAAATATGAAAACCGAACAGAGGCTTGAAGCATTAGATATTTGAGGGCGTAACGCGGCCGACAAAGAAAAAGAATGAAAATGGGCAAGGTACACGCAACAACAACACCAAGAACAGAACAATCAACATCCTTTGGAATCCTTTGTTACTCAGAAGCCGTCACCATAAACAATGGCGCGTGAATAAAAAAAAAACAGTTAATTAGCTGACTACGACGACAGTGGCGATTATGAAAAGGAAATGGCAATTTGTTGCTCGAGACGTTGAGACGTTGCACAATAGGGGCACAATACGGCGACAATCCATTGCACAGTGCAACACTTGAAATGCCATTCAAAATGCCATTAAAGTTGTCAGAGAGCATAGCTCAATCATTTGAAAAGATTATCAAATTACTCCAAAAATAATAGCAATTAAGTAATAAACGTATATTATATAAAATATAACTACCAATTAATATAACTACCAATAAAATATAACTACCAATTGTACCACTTTTGAGTTTGATTCAGGTGCCGTAAGAAACAACAAAGATGTTTATAATTTACTCTCTCTGTAAGGTTAAGAAAATTTAGATCTATTGTACAACAGAGCATAATTTATTTTCTAGAATTGTTCAAAAACTGTGTTAAAAAAAAAGTAGTTCAAGTACACAGATTTTTTTTAAAACATTTAAATAGAAAAATTAATTTTAATTTATAAACCAGCCCATTTTCTTGGAGTTAGCCACGATTGTGTTTGAGCTCGGCATCGTTTTAAGGACACACAAT
Organism: Drosophila quinaria; assembly: GCA_035047525.1. Lineage (NCBI taxonomy): Eukaryota > Metazoa > Arthropoda > Insecta > Diptera > Drosophilidae > Drosophila > Drosophila quinaria. Next base: position 13,820,960 of record JAWNPO010000455.1, on the reverse strand, counting down.
TATTCACCCATAGGGTTCAATTTGCCATAAATTGCTAGCCCTTTAAACTATGTATTTCAAGTTCAATAAATAACGATTTGTTTGTTTTAAATATAGATTGATAATGAGTTTAAAAACCAAAAAGACATAAATAAAATTAACAATCATACAACCTTGAATTGTCCATTTATAACCCAAGGGTTGAATTTTTTCCAAATCCCTGCTATAAATACATATCGATTCAATTTTTTCATGGACCTTAGAAAAGAATTCGTAGCGAAACTGAAAAAAACTAAACAGGTTTTCCTGCGAGTTTTAGTGAACTCTTTACTGCAACTGGGCACTAAAATAAACAATGTACTAAGTAGTTAGTTGTAATAAAATTGGTTAGCAAATGGTACGCAAATGATGTAGCAATTAAATGGTGGGAAACTGGGCGAGAATACCCTTAGGGAAACAACAATGGACAACACCGTTGCAGTTCAATTATAGTACACTGAGGGGAACTCACTGGGGAGCTGCTGCTGTGCCACGCCCATACCAGGATACGAGTAGACACGCCCATGCCGCCTAGGTTTTTGAAATAATAAACTAGTGCTTAGCTGCAGAGACAAACGTGGCGTATACGCAATATTGCAAATGGGCACAATAGGGAAAATGGGAAAAGTCGGCACGTGGTGGCATCTTTAAGTCATTTCTTGCCCGCAAATAAATTTCTTCATTTTATGCGGTCACATTTTTTTGCCTTCGCAGCACCAACAACAACATGTGTTGAAAGTATTTATGAATATTTAAATTTTATATATTATGACCTTCATTGATGTCTGCAACAACATACAGTGACTGCTAAATGGCACTCCAAGGAAGGGATTATATGTAGACAGTTCCCCTTTAGTGTTCGACAAGGTACTCAATAGTTAAATCTAAGTTGATGTCAGGATTAAGAACCTATCAAATGTGTGGCAGAAAATCGTTATTTAATCTACCAGGGGTGCCACAGAAATCGCTGCGAAAGAGAGTTTAGCGTTTTCACTAACATTTTGGAACTAGGCTAAGGGTTGACATTGCAGAACAACAAGATTTTAATATTTTTTCCGTTTTAATTTATATAATTTAATTTATTTATATTATAATTGATTTTATTTAGCTGAAAAAAATGTAAAAGTAATTAGCGCGAGAAAATAAAAATTACTCGATAACTCTAGCAACTGTCTTCCTTAATCTGTCAACACTTCATGCCAAATGTTTTAAAAAATTGCTCAGTCATTTAAAAATATATATTAAAATTTGAGAAGGTGTCAACAATTAGCAGCCTTGTTTAAAAATGTTGGTGAAAACGCTAAACTCTCTTTCGCTGCGATTTCCGTTGCACCTCTGCACTATGGGGCGAAATCCGAAAAATCGAATATTAATTAATAACTTTTAAAGTAAGCTAAATTTTTGAAAGCGGTTTTTTTATTTATGTTATGTATACCCTCAGAAATATTTTTGGAAAAGTGGGCGTGTCACCACCCCCGCCCTTAATTTAATTTTTTTTTTATTTTTTTATCGGTAACAAGTAAGTTCAAATTTTTTAACCCAAATAACAATCATTGACCTTGTATATCATTAGCAATTAAAAGAAAAGTGGGTGGGTCACCGCCCACCCCAAAAAAAAATAAATCAGAAATTTTTTTTTTTATATTTTAAAATTTAATATCTACATGAATATATATTTACTAAAATACTTCTTTATACATACAAATAAAGTTATCACATTGGAAAAACACAATTTTGATAAAATTCATGAGTTAAAGGAACAATAGTTGAAATTAATCGTAATTTTCTTCATTTTCAATTTCTTCATCAAACGTAAAAAACGATACGGGTAATTCTTCTTCGAATTCCTCAGATGTTTGATCTGGGCCTTCCATTTCACATGATAATTTGTCGATTATTGATGCCATTTGATTCGTTCAACTGTAATTTAGTTGTGCTCATTAATCAATTTGAATGTCTTTTTTCAAAATATATTTTGTTTCTGTTGCATTTCTTCCATTTGGTACTTAAATTTCGGCATATAATTTGGCTTTTGTTTTTTAAATAGGATTCATATTTTAAAACAATTATTTTTTTATTTAGTTTCCTCTTAAAAAAATCAATAACTGCATTTATTTCGTTATGGCTGCCTTTCTCCTTGCGCCATATGTGAAACAGCTCCACATTTGAAAACTCGAAGTCACCTGCAAAAAATTAATTTGCGCCGATTGTCGCAAATTGTTCACATTGAGACATGTTTCCTTTAAATAACAATGAATGGATCTACGACATACAGTTGGAATTACATTAAGCCTCGTTAAGCATCATTGCTAAATTCTTTCGCAAAGTTGATATTTCTTTCCAAGAAATTACCTTTCAAAGCATTATCTAATATAACAAAATATAAACAGAACACGCACAAATACAGAATACTAGTACAACCAACACATAGTACAAACCCGTATAATTGGTATCCATTTCAAATATTGTAAAAAAAATGATTAGCCTTTGTGCAATACTAATTTGAAAAAAGGGTGCCAAAATGTTAAAATGCTAGCGCGCGTACTTTTCGAAAGCAACAGCTGACTTTAACAGCTGTCAGTGCTAACATTTTTCTGTTATTTAACATTTTTGGTACAGAACTTAACAGTTTGAAGTTTTCTGAAGATGTTAACACCAAAAAAGTAGTGAAATTAATACCTTGATAAAATGACTAAATATTCGATTTTTCGGATTTCGCCCCATAGTGCTCTGGAGTCCAGAGTCTGGACATCTACAGAATTAAGTATAGCATACTTATTGGCGATTTTAAATTTCTTCAAATCGTTTTATGTTTTATAGGAATTTTGCATTTATATTAACTGGAATGCATTGGAAATTTAGCTTAGCATAGACTCAAGCTATTAATGTACATCTTACATCTCTTAAAAAATTTTATTTATACTTATTTAAATAGTTTTAGAAAAGGCTGCCAAGTGAATTTAAAATTTATATATATATATATATATATATATATATGTATACATTGACTGCAGTGGAAAGTGTTCAGTGGCATCGTCTAAAGGGATTTCAATTGCACATAAACCAGTTGTGAAGTTTTTAGACAGCAATTACACTAAGTATACGCTGAGATTTAACTTATATATATATATATATATATATATATATATATATATATATATATATATATATATATATATATATATATTTGTGAGTGCGTGTGTGTATCTACTGCAGCACATTATACACACATTAAATTTATGGCTCGAGCTAAAAACTCTTTACAACAAAAAGCACTAAACATTATGCCCACTCCCAACGACGCACAGTGGGGCCTTTGCTGATTTTACTTTGCAAAAATCGTAACTTTTGAACCAAATGAGATAATCGAATAATTTTAATGGCATATGATAGATAACTCTTCAACCTATGAAACTAGCACTTAAAAAAGGTGCCACGCCCCCTACATACTTAATTAGGGGCTATCAAAGTTGAAATTTGTGAAATTTGTGAAAAAAATAAATTTTATGGCACCTAAAAATAAATATTTTTTAAAATTTTTGATTTTTTTTGTTTTATTTTTAAGGTTTTTATATTTAAAAATTATTTTCAAAAAATTTAAAAACAATTTTTTTTTTTCAAAAAATTTTTTTTTGTTTTTCGGTGTGAATTATCAGAATTTCATATGTCGACCCAATTCCTATGACATTTATATGATATAGTAGTCCGATTTCAACCAATTTGACATATTATGAATCTGGAATAGTTTTTTATATCCAGACCAAATTTGGTTCAAATCGGACCACTATATCATATAGCTGCCATAGGAGCAATCGGTCGAACTATGGAATAATGCCGCGTGTTTTTATTGTGAGGTTGAATTAGTTTTTTTTTGATTTAACCTTCTTGGGCGGGTCCAGGCGGGTCTGAAACCATATATAGCTATAAAGAGAAATCAATTGTGAAGCGTTTTGTAGCTATGGGAACCCAATGCATTTCAATTGATGAGACTTTTCGTCTTTCAAAGTTGAAAAATAGTCAAAATCAAGTGTTCTTTAAATTTGAATGGGTCAACCTTAAAAGGTTGTACTATCCACAATTTTTACTTGATCTAAAAATCCTTTTTGGATTCTTAATCATTAAAGAATTCTCTATCGAATCCGTATATTACTTTTTCCGAACGCTTACCCAAAAAAAAATATTTTTGCCAAGTTGTTCGGCCGGTGGTCCTGCAAAACACTAGATTTTGACTATTTTTGAACTTTGGTAGACGAAAACTCTCATGGATCGAAATGGATAGCAGAACACTAACTTAAAAACGTTTCGGTATTCATTTCTCTAAGTAAATATATATGGTTATATACCCGGCTGGATCCAATCTTTTACGTAAAATCTAAAAAACTAATTCAACCTCACAATGAAAACACGCGGCATAATTACATAGTTCGACCGATTGTTGCTATGGCAGCTATAAGAAATAGTGGTCCGATTTGAACCAAATTAGGTCTGGATATATAAGACTACCCCAGATTCATAATATGTCAATTTAGTTGAAATCGGACTAGTGTATCATATAAATGCAATAGGAATTAGGTCGATATATGCAATTCTGATAATTTACACCGAAAAATACAAAATAATTTTTTCAACAAAATCTTAAAAAAATTTTTTTTTTTTTAACTTTTTGAAAGTAATTTTTAAATATAAAAACACTTAAAATAAAACAAAAAAATTCAAAAATTTTAAAAAATATTTATTTTTAGGTGCCATAAAAATTATTTTTTTTCACAAATTTCACAATTTTCAACTTTGATAGGCCCTCATTAAGTATGTAGGGGGCGTGGCACTTTTTTTAAGTGCTAATTTCATAGGTTGAAGAGTTATCTATCATATGCCATTAAAATTATTTGATTATCTCATTTGGTTCAAAAGTTACGATTTTTGCAACGTAAAATCAGCAAAGGCCCCACTGTGCGACGTTACGTTTTTTTCGCCCCCCCCTCCCCAGCCACGCCCACTGGCCACAATGATGGTATGTGTTGGCAAGAGAAATATGGCAAGTGCAATTCCTGGCCAGAAAGGCTAAAAACGAGGAACAAGAAAAGAGAGTAAAAAAAAAATAAAATGTGAATTCATGAAAATTCAGTTCAAAAACTGTTGAAAAACTCGTCGAAATTTTTGTTGTACAGTTGTGGAAACTTTTTTGCTGTTGCCCGGCTCACATAATATTGTGTGCTGAAAACAAGTGCGCTTAATGTGTGAAGGACTCAGAAAGTGACATGTGGGATCATCGATGGAATGGACTCAAATAGCCAATTAAAAACAATTATTATGCAATAGGCCCATTAAAAAAAAAGCAGCAATTTGTTTTAAAATTCTGGCGGCTCTGACTCGATGGCTTAGTAGAGGGTGATGGCAGAGTGAGGGGGGCGTGGCAGCATCCACTTTATTAGGCTCATTAAACGCACAGTCCTCGAACTGGAAAGCTTGCCAGTGCGCGCAAAACTCTCGAAATGAAATTGTGCTCATGATTACGGTTATGACTGCAGAGAATTATTGTTCATGCTGCTAGCTGCCAAATGGGGGAGGAGAGAAGAGGAAAGGAGAGTACGAGTGTATTGGATATAAAGTTTTCCACAAGGTTCGTTAGACTCAACCAAGGCAACCCAAATCTAATTACGAACCGAACCAAGTCAGAGCAGCTGCATTTCCAGCTATCGGCGAGCTGTGATTTGCCACAGCAATGGCCATGCAATTAGTAGCGACATATGAAACATCTGAGAAAATCGCGTAGCATCTCTGGCCAAGGTCTCTGTATACACATACCGCTCAATCTGCTCACAGATAAGTGACGAACGCTTCGCTTCAGTGGTCGCTGCTAATTGCCTCGTTTATTGATGCAATCCGGTGTGGAAACTATTGTACAATGTTCTGATTTCTCGCATTCGCTAATTGAAATCCCAAACGAAAAATGTGCACAAATATACATTAGAATATACATATTTACATATATTTTAAATAATTAGCTATCGCATGCGATTCTCAAGGCCATATTATATCAAATAATAATAAATTAGCACAGCCTTTCAAATATAGAACTAAATAAAACTTAAATAGCAGTTGCATTGAATTTAAAAATTTATTCTTTTATTATTTTTTGTATCTTTGATACGTATATTAACTTTTACTTTCATATATAATAACTTGCTGCATATAACTTTTACTTTCAATTTGTATTATACGAATTCGACGACTACCACAAATTTATTTGAAAGTTGATAGATGATTACATCTGGAGAGGGCGACAAATATTTCTGAATTAAGAGTACATTGGAATTAATTTGATAAACTCAAAAATATATTATTTAATTATTGATAAATTAGTGATAGCGAGTAATTAATACATTCAATACACTTGATAGTGTCATATATAAATGAATAATTATAATTTATCGATGATCCAAACAATGACAAGAAATTCAACAGCATATCTTATTACAATGAATAAAAATTTCGAAATATTTCTTTTGGAGTGCTACTAATTTGAAACGCATATGTTTCGAGTGTGTTATGATGGAATTGCCGTTTAAATGTGTGTGTGTGTGTGCGCGACATTAATGCTGTGCCGTTATTTACGGGTGGCTGCCTGGTTGGTTGTTTTATTGTTTGTTTGGTTCGTTGGTAGTTTGGACGGCCGGCTGCGAATTGTCGTGCCCAGCCTCCGGCTAAAAACAGTTCCCGCATGTTATGGGGACACAAAGTGGTCTGCGTTATTATTATTAGCACCATCATTATCATTATCATTATCGTCATCATCATCAGCAGAAGCATCATCAGCAGCATCATCATTATCACGTTTATTATCAGCTTTATTATCATTATTGTCATAGTTTGCCGCGTGTAAAACCAATTTTTCATTTTGTGCCCGGCGAGCCATAAACTTTTGCGTATTATTTTTTATGCGCTGTCATAAATAAAAATATGTTTTATTCTATGTATGCATACACACTCTAGCAGAGCCATGGGACGGGAAACGCTGAGGGAGGGCGGAGGATCAGCATGGACGAGGGGCAGCCCATTAAAGCGTGCTAATATGCGATTTAAAATAAATTGCCAAAAGAAAACAGATTTTACGCCCAAGCGACTTTCATTCAGTTTCAGTTTCAGCTACCCATCGTGGTCGTGTCTCTCAAAGAATATTTACTGCATACATTGCGTTTACGTAATTTGCACTCTGGCATTTTGCTAACACGTGCTATCTACTGGTCGTATACGTAATGTCTTTTATGCTGGCATCAAACTCAAAGTCAATTTGTATGTGTGTGTGTGTGTTTGAGTGCGCTGGTAAATTCAATAAACTTATGAAGTTAACGCGCATTAAATGCGCTCATTTCACAGACGACGAGTCCTTCTGCCAGGCGAAATGCCTGGCTGGATGAGTCACAGGACATGCCAGGCGCACACTCTCAACAACCTGTTGTCGTCCTGCGGCCTACCTCCCTCCCCCACTTATAGCTTCTCATGATATGGGGAGGAAATGTGAAATGGTTGCCTCAGGCGAACAGTTCTTAAGAAGCTGCAAACTGCTGACAACTAATTGTTGGTGCTTTAATCTCATTAGATGTTAATGTAGATTGAATAAACAAATTGCATTTGAATGCTAGATGTATCCCTCTTCATCTCTTTCTCCCCCTCTCTCTGTCTTAATTCTGTACTTTTTGCACAACGCTATCGAAGTTTTCGATTGACTCCGCTTCCACTTTTCTAGTTTAATCGTAAAAGTCCATTTATTATTATTTGTTTTTTCTGCTTCCATTGTTTTGTTTTATATTTTTAACGCCTCTGATGTTTGCCGATTGTCGGTTGTATTTGTTGAAAATAAAAAGAAATAATTAAATTTAAATGAAAATACAATTAATGTCCAGCTGCGACGTGTACTAAATAATTTCGTAATATTAAAAAACTCTTTGTGGACATCGCTTTTAAGCAACACTAAAAATTCGAGTCCAGTTATTCAATAACTTATAAGATTACTTTTTCGCTGGGATTATATCAAGAATGTTACGTATGCGTCCCCATTGCTCTGTCTCTTATTTATGGCATATTCCCATTCTATCTGGTGGACATTGAACATAAAAACTGATTTATTATGACATTTTGTGCATTTCAATCTCTGTCCTGGTCCTGGGTGGTGGGTTGCTCATGGGTTATGCAAGTCCTATCAATGACTAAAAAAAGTATAGAAATGTTAACTATGCAGTTGTGTGTTGGCATTCACCACAAAGATCGCGTTTATATAATCTCGGTACAAATTGGCACTCATTGACATTTATGCTACAGCTTCAGATGTTCGACTACGGAATATCCTGTACTTAGATAAATACAAAATTACACATTTTCATTCAGCAAAATTCTCTGTCGGGAAAATACCAAACGACAACTATTGATAAATCTCAATACGAAATACAATATCATTAATGTTGATTCAATATTCACTTCTGCATGGAATCTGATTTCTACAACAAGCTTTAATTCCTATTAATGCATTTTAATTGATAAGTACTTTTATAAATATAAATAAAAAGGAAACTCTAATTCACATTTGCTACATCTCTAATCATAACGTTTTCTTGCATAACTTCTGAATTTAGTAGGGAATTGTTCGTATAAAAAAGAGGATTTTAAATTGTCTTGGAATTTTGTTTCTAGAAAAGCTAACATTTAATTTTTTGTGTAAATTTCTGAGATCGATGCACTTATAAAAACTGGCAATCAGAACAAGAACGAGGTATCAAAAGTAACTAACTACCTAGTTTCATTCCCAGACCTTTAAAACAAAGGACAACAAAGACTCCATTACAAATTCTATTTACAATTCGCTTGGGCGCAAATACAAAATACCAAAATTGTGAAAAAAGAAATCTTGATTTTCAGTATCTTGGTATATATTTAAAGACCTGATGTTCCACTGGTGCGTTAAATGGACTGCATAAATGAGCAGAACGAGAGAGAAAAAAGCGAGAGAAGTGGAGGAGATGAAGGCACAGGAAGAGCATGCCATATGCAGGTCCAAACAAAATTGAATGTTCGCTCGACTGGCAAGCTATGAATATGATTTATGGCTGCAGCAGCTTCCCCTGTGTGTTCGTTCACATTTGCATATCAAATTTCTAATTGCGACGAGAACTGTAGCACCAAACTGGACTGGACAACAGCAAATGCAACACCAACATAAATGAATAAATATCGCATGTTATTGCGCTCATTAAAACACAGAGATGTGAGAAATGCAACACTGAACCACAATGCACCACAAACAAATGCTGAGTATTCAATGTGCATATTCGCCCACGACCATGTGGTGCAGCTTTATGAATGCTTCCTCCATACGTATTATGGCAACAAGAGAGATACAAGAGCTCGAGGATAATGTCTGCAGGAGGACAGAGAAATTGAGGGAGACAGAGAGAGAGTGAGGGGCAACAGGAGCAACAGGATATGTAATTGAATTCATTTCATTGCCGTTGTTGCCCGTCAGCAATTACATTTAACATTACATGCAAACCGTTGAATCCAAACTGAATATCGGGTATGACTGTCGCAAATTGGCCAAAATGGCTGTTACCAAAACTACAGCGAACAGGTAATTGCAGTTACGCGAACTGCGATTTTCGAGTCCAACAGACATCAAACGAGTGTACGAGTAACTCATAGAGTTGTGTTTTTTTATTCAGCACAAGTTCATTAAAAATAACATTCTTGAGCTATGTCTTTCATTTTGATCAAGTTATCAATTTAATATGTTATTAATATCTTTTATAATTACAATAAGTACAATTTTTAACTTTAAGATGTACATGAATCAGTTTTATAATTAATAATAAATTTACTGTATATTATTATATTATTTTTTTATTTTATTTTTTGAAATGCAATATATAAGTGTTCACAAAAAAATAAAAAAAATTAATCACAACAAAATGCTTTCACCGAATTCCTGCGGTAACTTTTCGATTGATAATTATCGAAGCACTGAGAAACTATGCAAACATGGTGTTCGCATTTCCCAAAATGTAAAAAATTCAAACTTCGACCATAAGTAATGTAAAGAAAAACTCCATAATGTACTTACAGGATTCAGGTATATGGTTCCTAGGCGCGGATATAAATTTTGCTTCATAAACCTGATACAGTAGCGATAGGTAAACTACAAATTTGCCTATCTTTTGAGCCTCTGGACAAATATCTTTCTTCTGATGTATGAAAATATGCACATAGATTACAATAGTTGCAAATATGATACAAATGCTGGTCATTTTAAATTACTAATCATGGAAATTGTTAACTTGATATGGTTGAGGCGGAATATTAAATGCATTTACTTAATACTAGAATATATAATAAAGCAATAGATTTTAGAAAAACTATTTGTAGTTAAAGTAGCTGAGTTTAAAACGCTCACGAAAAAAATTAAGTAAATCGTTTGACCAGTCACATCAACAAATAACTGAATAAAGTTTATAAGCAACTGATGAAATGAACAAAAATTAACCAAATATGAACCAACAAAATTGAACAAAAATTGCCATCACTAGTAACTTATGGTTAGCACATGAATCGCATATCGCTGGCGATTATGTCATCAATTATGTGATTGCTGAGTACTGAATACGAAGTGAAACTGAAATAAGTCCATCTATTCTACACTTATAGAGATATATAGGTATCTGATAGACATCGCCTGCCTAACAAACTCGAGCTCGTTTCGTAATAAAAAAAAAACCCAAACAAAGAGTGTAAGTGTCTGTGTGTTTGAGTGTGTGTGTTGTTAATAACATCGTCAAGCCCAAATGTTTGTCAGCTAGTTTCTGTGCTGTCTGTTGTCCTGTCAATCAAGTGATTGAGCATCGAACCCCAAAGGCCAAAGCCGCCTTTCCTTAGCTCTTGTTATTCTTCTCCTACTTTCACTTTCACTTGCCCTGTCTGTCTGTCTTCTTCTTCTTGGCCATCTTATACAGCTGGTACTGCGTTTCCTTTCGCTCATTGATTTGCCGGACACTGGATGAAGATTCCCAGATAACGCGCATCATCATCGTCTTTATCCGCTGAGAGCATTACGCTTTCAACGATGCTGTCAGCACAAAAATTTTCGAAAGCACCAACCTCTTACGCATAGTAACTTCTTTGACACCGCCCACAAGCCACATCCCCTTCCCCCTCCACGCCCCCTTCCTGAATTCTACTCATCATTCCGTTGCTGACCCTCGCAGCCGAAAATTATGCAGCATAAACTAAAAATTAAACAAACGCCCAACGCAAAACAAATATATATGCGATAAAAGTCTGAAGAAGGGGGGAAAGTGTGGATCCCATAAATGAGGGTCAGCATGGTAGATTTGTTGGTAAATTCATTGACATGCGGGTGGTGTCAGTGGTTGTTGTTGTTGTTGTTGTAGCTGATGTTGCTACTGCTGTTGTTTCTGCAACGGGCAACCACAAAACCAGACATAAACACTTCACAACCAGAAGTTTGCGTTGTTGCCAAACAACAACAACAACAACAACAACAAAAACAACTACAACGATAACAACAACTTGAACGCATTTAAGTAAAAACTTTAAAGTTGTCAGTTTCTCAATTGTTGTTCTTATTATTATTGTTGTTGTTGACGATTATCTAAAAGTTTTTAAGAGAGAGAAAGAGAGAGAAGAGATTGTTCCCGCGCAACAGCAGCAACTGTTGAAGTGGTTCAAGTAAACAACATTCTAAAGCAATCTAAATGAATCACAGTTTTTATCACAGTGTCCGCTAGGGTTCTAAAATCGCTGCCACCTTGATTACCAAATACCCTGTACATTAATTTGGCAACATGCATGTATAGTGCAGTCGATGAATTTGCTTTATTACAGCTTCAACAGTATAAGGCAAGAGAAAATGTTAGCAGAATCGCTCAAGTTGTTTATAATTAGATGATAAGAAACATAAAGTCAAACTTTGATGACACAATTACCAATAGAATGTTGACTTACCAACTGTGGTGTGGTTGCAAATTTTACCAAAAACAAGTGTTAAGTTAAGTGTTAAATGTTTGTCATACAGGGGTGCTACAGAAATCGCTTTCGCTTGAATTTCGCTTTAATTTCATACAAATTCAAGTGAAATTCAAGCGAAAGCGATTTCTGTGGCACCCCCGATAATCAGCAATATAAATGAGAAATCAAAAGTAATATCACAAAACTAACAATAATAAAATGGCTTTACGGATTTTCGTTTTGAGCAATTTTAAAAACATCGGTCTAATACCATTATATTTGAGTAAAAAGCTGAAATCTCACACAGATCTATTGATTTTTCATAGACTTAAATTTATAGCTTTTGTGTAGACTTTTCTTCGCAAGTTCAAGGAAAAGAAAAACATGTTATAATAACCCTTGTTCTCTATATAGAAGTTTTGATTGAATACGTACACTTAATATTGTCTTTTGAAACATTTATCTTACTACTTCACGATTTACAGGGTATCCAAAATGAGTTAGTAAATAGTTGAATCGACTACTCAGCTCTCACGACTCCACTTGACCTGCACACACATAGGCACACACCCAGGGAGTTGTAAAATCAGACCAAATGGACTCGAATTGTGCTGCTGATTCTGCGGTTGCCCGCCCACCCGTTAATTTCTATTCGCTTCCTTCACTCGCCCCTTTATTTCTCTATCTATATCGCTGTCTTGTTCTTAAAATTCTCATCACATATTTATGAAGGCGACACGCTTTTTACGAGAGAGATGCCGATGACAATGACTTCGACGAAAAAATAAGTGGGCAACTTTTTCAGTGGGCGTGGCGTAATCACAAGATTCTGCCTGATTCTAAGCAATATAAAAAATTCTAGACGAAGTTGAAGAGGTTGCTGGAGCCTAAAAATTGGAGAGCAGCTGTGTTCCCGTTAAGATCTCAGTGTGGGATTTAATTGGAAATTTGTGCTAGGCAATCGCTTGACTTGAAGCTCAGCTGGTGCTCCACATTTTTTATTTATTTTTCTTTTTTTTTTGCAATTCTTTTTATTTTTGGGGATTTGTTTTGTTTTTATTTTGCCTTGACTTTGAAGTAAAGTTTAGCCAAAGCTGCGGGTGACGAAACCATTTTGCAGTTGTACATTGAGATGGAACGGGAAGAGGCAAACTCTTAAAACTTCCGATAGATATCGGCAAGTTAGTATAGCTATTGACATTGGAATTAACATCATACAGAAAATTATATCCATAATATATTATAAGAATGAAAAAGATATCCGCAATGTCACATTGAATATCGATAATATGTGATAATTAATTGACTTAAAAGCCAATTCATTTAATACATATATATATGTTATTCAATATTCAATTCAATATCGTTTGTCTATATCTATTCAAATATTCTAAACGACATTTTCATATTGATATACCTCTCTTTTGTAATTTGTAATTTGTTGAGAATATTTGTGACAAATTTAAAGTCATGTTCAAAAAGCAACTCAAAAGTTTCAGTTTAAGCTCAAAGCAAACCCAATTGATTGGCTTCGACCATTCGGGAATTGAGTTGTCTTTTCGGCATTTACGTTTAGGCTTTAAGTACTGTCTGCTTTTCTTTAAAGCAGGGATTAAAACCCTAACCGAAACCGTAACCTTTAACCGGTCAAAACCGATTGAAATTTTAAACCGTAACCGAAACCGTAACCGAAAAAAAAAATTTTCATCTGACCGAAACCTTTAAACCGAAACTCTAAAAACCGAAATAACCGTTTGGTAACCGTTTCATTTATAAGGGTTCATTTCGGTTTTCCATACATGCAAAAAAAAAAAAATTAAAGCAAGATGCAAAAAAAAATCAGAATTTTATTGTCTTATGCATGTCCACACATGCATATAAACATACAGTGAATCAATAAAGTAAGTATGCAGTTGACAATACAAACTTTAGGCAATGAAAAAACATAACTACAATGCATTAAGATCAAATGAGTAGATATATTTCAGAAATATAAATTATTAACTTTATTTAATTATGTTATGTTTTTTCTTTTTTCATTACTAACTTTATTTAATAATTTATATTTTTGAAATATATCTACTCATTTGATCTTAATACATTGCAGTTATGCTTTCTTATTTCCTTATTCCTCTTATTGCCAATTGCATACATACTTTATTGATTCAGTGTATGTATGTACATATTATGTTTGTATGAAAGACGCGAAGCGTCAAATGTTTTCAAGGCCAAATAAGCAAAATATGCTACAATAACTGTAAACATGCATGCAAAAAGTAACGAAATTTCAATTGTCTCCTCCTCGTTTCGTAGTGACGATCGGCGCTTACTTTTGTGCGCTTGAGTGTGCAAGTGCGAGTGAGACAGCAAACAGTCGAAATCGTACAAGCACACGTCATATGCCGACTCACATATGCGACTGCAGAAATACCCATCATATTTTTTTTATTGACATGCATATGTACATACATATGTAAAATATCTGCATTTACATAAGATTATTTATGTTAATCATACATATTAGCTTGATATTTACATATGTTAATACTTATGTAACGATCTAATAATTTGTTTTTATATTTTACATATGTAGGAACATATTAAGTCATAGGGTATTTCACAGTCGCCTTTCGAATAGAGCGTTCTTTCTTTATTTCACGCACATTCCGTTACTTCACATTTTCTGCCTTGCCTGCAGGCTTGCCAATTTAGCTGTTTTCCCGACAGATTTAGTGGGTTGCAACTGGCAAATAAATATAAATATAAAAATATGGTACTGTTTTTTATCATTCTGTTATTTTATTTCTACCTTCCTTCCATTCTAATTCAGAAATAAAATAAAAGTTTGCTAAAAAAAAGTAGTACCATAATTTTTATTATTTCTTTAAAATTTGACTATTGAAATCTGGCTATTTTTTAACGGACTAATTTTGGCAACGCTGCTCGCCTGCTGAAAGAGTGCGCAACTTCAATCGGAGTTAGTTTTTCAACGAAGAAGACTTGCGCGCAATTAAATAGACAAATATTTTGAACAAAATGCCGCGACCGGAATCTAATCCGTTTAGAAAGTTCTTTTCGTATAATTTAGAAAAGAACACAAGCTCTTGTTTGGTCGAAAGTGACACTAAACGCTGTGAAAAAGAAATTTCAGTGAGTGAAACATACGTAGTTGAATACATATGTATGTATGTATGCACATAAATACATTTGCATACATACACAGTTATGTATATACATACACGCATTTGATTTAAGTGACTTGTGATGTGTTTTGCATTATGACTTAAACTGCAACGTACAAGTTAACACAAGTTGCCAAACTGTTGCTTAAGTTGCAAAAGCGGAAGCGAAACAGCAGTGTCGTTGACCGATATTGTGCAAGATCACCTGCAGTTCACAATTCGTCTAACGTCAGCATCTCAAGTTCGGCATCGGTCAACAGTTCGACGCCCGCAACTTCAGTGGAATACGAGCGCCACCGTGGGAACGCTGATTCTGCACTTTTAGGGCTTAAGGCTAGTTGTAATTATAAATCATTTTGTTCTTTAGAGTTAGTTGAATTTTGGCAATAAATGAATACGGTTCGGATCTCGGATCGATAATAAAAGTTAAATCTATTTTCTGGACGGTTCGGTCAACTCCTTAACTGGCGCCCAACGGCAAAAAGACTTGCTACCCGTTAAGCGAATCGCAAAAATTTAAGTTGTACTAAAAAAACAAACAGCAGCGCCCAACGGCCTCTGTAGTGAACAATTTAAAAAAAAAAATTTTTTTAAGTTTTATTAAATAAAAAACAGCAGCGCCCATCGGCCTCTGTACGTAAAAAAAAAAAAAAAAAACCAACAAAAGTGACATTTGATACGAAACAGCAGCGCTAAACAGCCTCTGTGCGATCAAATCAATAAAAAAAACTTTTTTAAATATAAAAAAAAAAACAGCAGCGTCCAACGACCTCTGACAAAAAATTCTGCAAAGCGTCAACACCGACGGCAGAAATAAAAAAAAAAAACAACAATAAATTTATAAAAATCTGCAAAGCGTCAACACCGACGGCAGAAATTAACAAGAACTACATCAACAACATAAAAAAAACTGCAAAGCGTCAACACCGACGGCAGAAACCAACAAAAGCAACAACACACAAGGAAGCAGGAACGAAACTGCAAGGACATCAACACACAACAACAGGACTCAACCAGGAGCAGGCGAAGAAGAAGGCGAAACAATTACTTCTAAATACTAAGACAAGCATGTGAGTGGAGTGTTCTTTGCTTTTTCAATTAAAAAAAAAAAAAACAAAATTACAATTTTTAAAATACAATAAATTTAGTTGAAAATTTTTTCAAATTTTTTCTAAAAATATTATTCCACTTTTTGAAGAGTTCTTTATGAGTGATAGGGAATTAAACGAGTTAAGTGAAAAATTTAAGAAACTAAAAGGTTCTGAAATTGAAGAAGAGCAGTTTCAAAATAATAAAATGGCATTTACCTCAGAGCAACTGAAAGCCGTAATTGAGGCCGCAGTTTCAAGCTCACTGGCCCAGCAGGAAAAAAAATTTGAGACAAAATTTCAGGAGATCAAGGAACATTTTAGCAAACTTAATATTAACACCCCTGAAATAGTGACATACAAGGATGCCACTATTAAATTATCGGTCATCTGCCACGAAAACCTCGATGTAGTAAAGTCTCTTCCGGACTTCGAGGGCAAGCATGAGACATACGTCTCATGGAGAAAAGCAGCTCATACTGCTTACAGGGTGTTTGAGAACTACGTCGATAGCTCCAAACATTATCAGGCTTTAGCGATCATAAGGAATAAGATTAAAGGAGCAGCAGACACGATTCTATCTTCTTTCGATACTCCACTTAACTTCAAGGCAATAATTGACCGACTGGACTTTACGTACGCAGACAAAAGACCCATCTATCTAATAGAACAGGAAATGTCAACACTTCGCCAGGGAAATCTTTCCCTGCTACAGTACTATGATGAGGTGGAGAAGAAATTAACTCTCCTCACCAACAAGACAATTATGACCTACGATACTACTGTGGCTGCGTCATTGAATGAAAAATACAGGGCAGACGCTCTTCGCGTTTTCATATCAGGTGTTAGAAAGTCGTTAAGCGACGTTCTATTCTCTGCAAGACCAACTGATCTCCCTTCCGCATTAGCGTTGGCCCAAGAGGTTGAATCCAACCACGAAAGGTACAATTTTGCTAGTAACTTTGCGCGAAGTTTGGAGGACAGAGCCCAGAAGTTCGAGCAAAAACAACAAAGTAGGGACAGAACTGTGACATCGGACAGAAACGTTCAACAAGGAAAAAATCCTTACTTTTCAAGGAGACAGGGACCCCCCAGACAAGACCAAGTTCAACCCATGGATGTGGATAACTCATCCCGTTTCAGGCAACCTACTCAATACCAACAGGGCCAGTCTCAAAGACAAACCCCAAATACAAGTAATAATTGGCAACAAGAACAAAACAATCAGGCTAACTCATACAACAATTTTGGACAAACAAACAAACGACCAAACAGTGGAACCGCCAGGTTCACAGGACCGAAACAGCAAAGAATAAACCATTTAGCACCAGAGGACGACTTTAGCAATCAAGAAGACGCGTACCAGACTGAAGCAGAGTTAGAAGCAGAGGACATAGACGACGAATTGACGGACTATGACCAGCTAAATTTTTTAGACATAGCTCCCATTTTTACGGATCACCAGCCTCTGACTTTCGCGGTCTCAGATCGCAACCCAAACGCAAAAATTAAGCGTTGGAAAGCATTCATAGATGAACACAACGCACAAATTTTTTACAAACCAGGCAAAGAAAACCACGTCGCTGATGCGTTGTCCCGGCATAACATTCATGCCCTGGAAGACGATGCGCAATCAGATATTGCCACAATACACAGTGAACTATCGCTCACCTACACTATAGAAACATCTGACAAACCAGTAAATTGCTTTCGAAATCAAATAATAATTGAAGAAAGCCAGGTTGACTCAGATCGTACGGTTATTATGTTCGGTGAAAAAACCCGACACCTCATAAGCTTCTCAAACAGAGAATCGCTTATCAAAAGAGTATGCGATGTTGTCAAAAAAGATGTGGTCAATGCAATTTTATGTGACCTCCCAACATTAGCATTTGTGCAACACAAGTTGGTAGAAACCTACCCGACGACAACATTTCGCCACTCAAAACGCATGGTAACCGACGTCATAAATAAAAGTGAGCAAAAAGAAATAATCGTTGCAGAACATAATAGGGCCCATAGAGCCGCTCAGGAGAACATTAAACAAATTCTCGAAGATTATTTTTTCCCAAAAATGACAAAACTGACATACGAGGTTGTTGCAAATTGCAAAATTTGCCAGAGAGCTAAGTATGATCGTCATCCACAGAAACAGGTATTAGGAGAAACTCCAATCCCGTCACATGTGGGCGAAATTTTACACATCGATATATTTTCGACAGACAAAAAACACTTTCTTACTTGCCTGGATAAACTTTCAAAGTTCGCAGTTGTTCAACCCATCGTTTCCAGAACAATAATTGACATACAATCATCAATATTACAGCTTTTAAATTTCTTTCGAAATACAAAGACCATATATTGCGATAACGAACCAGCAATAAAATCAGAAACAATCAAGACACTCCTAAGCAATCAATATGATGTCCAAGTCGTAAACGCACCACCACTCCATAGTACTTCGAACGGTCAAGTAGAAAGATTTCACAGCACTCTCGGCGACATCGCACGATGTCTAACAGCCCAAAGAAAGATCACTGACACAGTAGAAGCAATACTTCAAGCCACTATAGAGTACAATAGAACCGTGCACTCGGTCACAAACAGACGGCCTATCGATATAATTCATTCATCCCCTCCGGAACTTGATGCAGAAATTAGAGATAAAGTCCTTAAAGCACAACAAATACAAATGGAAAGGCTTAATGAAAAAAGACAAGACAGAAATTTCCAAGTAGGGGACACTGTGCTCATAAAAGCAAACAGACGGTTAGGAAATAAACTCACACCTTTGTACAACGAAGGAAGAGTTGACGCGGACTTGGGGACAACAGTCCTAATAAATGGGAGGGTGGTCCACAAGGACAATTTGAGATAAACTTAAATTTCTTTTTCCATTCATATTACAGGATTTGGGTTATACTACTTTTTCTAACAACGACGACAGCCAAACTGACGGACTACACTAACGCAAATTACATTCCAGTAATGGACGGAGACGTGACTATATGGAGTGAATTCAAACACCTGACGCATACGACCAACTTGACAAAATACTCGGAGATAGCGGACGAAACAGAAAAATTGAAAAAACACTTTCCGCAGAGCCACATGAGACAACTACTAGACTCGGACATACGACACGTACGGACTCTTTTAACCACAATAGAAATCCACCATCGTCACGCTAGAAGCATTAATCTGATAGGCAGCGCTTTAAAGGTAATAGCCGGTACTCCGGATTTTGATGATTTTGAAGAGCTCAAGTTCACCGAGAAACAGCTTGTTGAATCAGAAAATAGGCAAATTTCTATTAACACAAAAACACAACAGCAGATAAATCAGTTAACCGATAGCGTAAACATTTTGATAAAAAACTCACAGAAAAGACAAATTAATACAGAACATTTGTACGAAACATTACTTTCAAGAAATAGAATTATAATAGCAGAAATTGAAGCCCTCATGTTATCAATCACTCTTTCAAAAATTGGAATAATAAACTCAGCGATTTTGGATTCAGACGACTTAAAAAATATAATCAATGAACACTCTACAAATATTACTATTACAGACTTAATGGAAGTTGCACAAATTAAAGTATTATTAAGTAATCATTTTTTGCACTTTATTATAAAATATCCTAGACCTATTTTAGTATGTAAAAAAATAACAATTTATCCTGTCCAACACAACGGCACTATTCTTAACTTTGGCGAAGACAACAACATAGCTGACTGCGGTAACAAGGTCATACCGATTGGAAACTGCAGCGCTACGCTCACCACCACCTTCTGCAGAAAGTTGCCCTACTCAACATGCGCACAACAACTCCATTCAGGTGGTATCGCACATTGCACCACTCGCCCCAGCCATCTCGATTCAGTGACAATCATCGACGAAGGTGTTATTATCATCAACGAGGAAACAGCCACGGTCGACGAACAAACAGTATCCGGAACATTTCTCCTCACCTTTGACAAGGAAATTAGAATCAATGGCTCCGTCTTCAAGAACCTGAAAAAACTTCGTGAGGAAATCTTCTGGCCCGCCTTCATCAGCACTTCTCAATGTGACAGGCCACCTCGAAATACTGAGCCTGCCTTACCTTCAGAAGCTGAGTATGGAAAACCTTCGGTATATCGTCCAGATGGAAGAGGGACTTTCAAAACGGCCTATTTTATCCGGACTGGCCGCAACTACCCTTTTGGTCTTCTGCTACGTTGCACTCAAGCTGTGCAAAAAACATCAGAGGAAACAACGCCAACATGACCTCCAAGCCGTCATTGATAGTTTGAAGAAGACCGAGGACGTCCTTCACTTAAAGGAGGGAGGAGTTAACACAAGTTGCCAAACTGTTGCTTAAGTTGCAAAAGCGGAAGCGAAACAGCAGTGTCGTTGACCGATATTGTGCAAGATCACCTGCAGTTCACAATTCGTCTAACGTCAGCATCTCAAGTTCGGCATCGGTCAACAGTTCGACGCCCGCAACTTCAGTGGAATACGAGCGCCACCGTGGGAACGCTGATTCTGCACTTTTAGGGCTTAAGGCTAGTTGTAATTATAAATCATTTTGTTCTTTAGAGTTAGTTGAATTTTGGCAATAAATGAATACGGTTCGGATCTCGGATCGATAATAAAAGTTAAATCTATTTTCTGGACGGTTCGGTCAACTCCTTAACTTACATATCTACATATGAACAATTATGTATGTGTATATGTACATACATACATACATTTGTTATTTAGTTACTTGCGATATGTGTTATGCACAATGATTTAAACTGCAACGTGCCTGTCTATATACATATGTACATATATTCCTATTGTATATACATACATAGATATGTACGTCCAAATAATTGCGCATAATACAGATCACAAGTCACTTAATTCCATATGCATGTATATACATAACTGTACATACATATGCACGCTGCAGTATAAATCAACGTGCAAACCTAAAATATATATAATGTATACAGTCCGCCAAGAAATTTTTTTTTTGGGGAACCGAAACCGTACCGGTATTTCAAAACCGAAACATATGAAAACCGGTTCACCGTTACGAAACCTTTATTCAAAGATTTTGCGTAACCTATAACCGAAAACCGAAATGCGAACATAACCGAAACCGTAACTGAAACCGTTATTCGTTTCGGTTTTAATCTCTGCTTTAAAGAAATATCCGGACTTTTGGGACAATTTTATGACCAATTCATAGGCATTTCTCACATGGGCAAAAAGTCCCAGAGTGGCATTCGATTTAATACTGTCTCGATTCATTCAGTTCTCACTCGGAAAACTCCAACTTGTCCCGAGACCATAAAACATTTCATTTTATCGTTGGCAATTTCCTTTCGCTGGTCACGAGCTAAAACTCAAACTGTTCGATACACTGACCAATAATTTAAGTGCAAATACTTGAAGGATTTAACACAGAGAGAGAGAGAGAGAGAGAGAGAGAGAGGGGGAGAGAGAGAGAGAGAGAGAGAGTGACAAAGTGAGAGAAAGGGATAGCAGCAGCAGGCAAGCAATTAGAAACAGCCGTAAAACAAACGACTGCCACATGTTGTTTCCCTTTCCATTCCATTTGAGTTTCCCCTTTTGAATTGGCAAGTAAAATTTTCGTTTAGCCCATTACTAGACGGAATCGCATTGGGGAATGATCTATGAGTGGGAGGCTGCATCTGGTATGAACAATTGACTTGACAATCTATTAGCCAGCTAATTGAACAGCAAGTTGTTCTTTTTCACATTTAACGAAATCCTTGAGACTCCATCTGAAATCCATCTAAAAATATTTCTGACAGTGTGACACTTTGACGTTCTGACATTTCTCAATAGAGTCGTAAATTTCAGCTGCTTATGCTCAACTGTAAATGGCAAACTGCACTAAATAATTGAGCGAAAGCGGAAGCAGTTGATTGATAGCCAAAAGCTTTTTATACCACCATATAGTTAACGAAGCGTAACAGGTAAGAAATACCTGAAACCGCATGGTGTAGGTGTGTGTGTGTGTGAGTCTGTATTTCAGTGCGGTCTTTACGATATTTTGATTTTTAAATTCTGAAAAAATTTAAAGAAAAATTGAAATGGAAACCAATATATTCTTTCCATTATTTACCAAGAATTTAGTCAGTAATCTGCCACATGGGAATTTTATTTACAAAACTCTAAAGTCTTTTGCTGTCGCCCACCATCTATACTAAAGAAATCGTCATGTTTAATATTTTAGATGCGCACATTATATCAAAGTAATTTTAAATCTGTGTTATACATTTTTTACTCGTTTTCTTTTTGTTGAGGCCAACAATTCTCTTACAGTTCTCGTTTGACAAACTTAATGGACCCTTTGTACTTTTTATGTACAGGGTTTAACAAAACACATTCTCAACAGCAGCAAGTCGAAACGAACTCAGATAAAGAACCTCTCCAAAGGACTAGAAAGTAGCATCAATTCCCACTGGATTGAAATAACAAACAACTTATATGTGTGTGTGTAGCAAGTTGACAAACCTCCACTATCAAAGTCAGAGATGCATCGGTGTCTGTCAAACGGCACGGATAAAAAAGGAAGTTGACGCCTAATTGTACGAAATACTTTAAAGACCGAACAAAATGACTTTAAATAGAGATGAAATTTAAAAAGATTGCCCATCATTTCGTAACTAAATCGCTTCTCTAAGATGTTTGAATTAATTTTAATATTTCTAAAAGGAAAAGAGAAAGTCGCAATTACATCGCGGAAAAGAGAGAAAGACAGAGACATGATGACGAGTCAATCTAAATCAACCTGTCGCTGACAAGAAAGAAGTGTATTTAATATATTTCTTAGAGAAAATCTCAAGTCTTCAGAAGAAGGTCGAATACGGTAGGTAAACGATACAGCGAAAGAATTGTCTTTAAAATCATAACAAAACTTGAAAAGCCTTTAAAATGCTGAATCAGAGATATATGAAACAAAGTGCTCCATTTTAAGTCTGAATAATAAAGGGGTCACATCATAGTCCGGGATATGCAATACTACTGGGAAAGTGCATTCTCAATTTTCTATAAAAAAAGAAGAAGAAAATGTGATATTACCACGAATGCTCTTCTAAGATTTGAATAGTCAAACTTTCTGAAGGAATCTAGGAAGAAAAGGGAAATATAATAAAATACAATAACATTCAAAAACAATTTCATTAAAATTGACGCCACTCGTGTCATTCATTTGCATTCAAAGAATAATTCAATTATGCAATGGTTTTTGGGATTTGCATTGGATTTTGAAGCTTTTCAGAATCACTAGATTTTTGCATTTGCATGCAACACTTAACCCATTTCAGGCTAATGGGTATTTAAATACCCAAAAAAGTGTTGACACTTAAAAAATTCTAGCACGGGGAATGTGAGAGATATCGGGGAAAAATTTATTTCATAGTAAAGAGAAATAACAAATATATAAGTTAAAAAATTGAACAGTTTAGTTATCCTCGGTATACCTGTAGCTTTTTACAGGTGAATATCTAGGTTTTTTTTCCATAGAAAATGTTGTCGAAAAAAGCTGAAAAATGTATGGAACCCGGAAAAATTAAATTTGAAGATACAAATTTTTTTTTTGTTTCTTTCAACTTCTAAATATGGTCTTCTAGGCACTCGTTTCAAAATTTCGTCAAAATCGTACCAGCCGATCTATGGGCAGCCTTTAATGGGTTAAAATAATTCAGCAGCTTTTGCAATTTCCTTCTTTCACCTAACGCAATCAGTGATAAGAGTGCGTGCACAAGAGAGGAACAATAAGAAGCCACAGTCAGGTGAGTAGTATAAGTAGCAGGAGAAGAAGAAAGAGAGGAAAAAAGAGTAGGGGAAGCAGCAACAGGAGCAGGAGATTGTCGCTGTCTCTTTCATTTTTGTTCCTGTGCTGTCATCAACATCCAATGTGCCATGTCTCCATCTCTGTCTCTTTCTGTGTCTCTGCCTCTGTCTGTGTGTTCGTGTCCGTGTCCGTGTCCCTGTGCCACGTCCTTTTTCGTGCTGCCGTCTGTTGTCTGTTCTAAGGCCGGGGTTTGTA
Source organism: Drosophila quinaria (assembly GCA_035047525.1). Taxonomy (NCBI): domain Eukaryota; kingdom Metazoa; phylum Arthropoda; class Insecta; order Diptera; family Drosophilidae; genus Drosophila; species Drosophila quinaria. The sequence goes on along the minus strand of JAWNPO010000455.1, from coordinate 13,796,604 downwards.
CACGTTTCATGTCATGCGGAAATTGAATAGTTTCCGGTATTGAACAATGATTACTTTCGGTCTTTCGGTAAAATGTCGACCCACAACTGAAGACAGAACTACAATAACAGAAAAAAAAACAAGTCGGAAAGGCTATAGTCGAGCTCCCGACTATAGGATACCCATTACTTATTTTAATGAATTTTGAAATATTTTTTATTGCATGATTCTAGGCACTTATATACTTTAAAAACTTTAATTAGATATTACCACCTTTCAATTTGTTCGCTCTTGTTACGATTTCGTAGGATGATAGGTAATAATAGTAGTTAACGTTAATTAGTAAAAAATTCGTAATATCTTAAAAACTGTGCGTGTTTTTTTTTGCGATTTACGGAGGCAGAAAGGGGCGTGGCAAACATTTAAAATACACTTGACCTGCGTGGGGCTAATAGAAGTCTGTGAGCTCTTATAGTCTCAGACGGACAGACGGCTCGGCTGTTGAAGCTGATCACGAATATATATACTTTATAGGGTCGGAGATGCTTCCTTCTCCCTGTTACATACATTGCAACTAATACAATATCCCCTTTTATTTATTTTTTATAAGTAGCGGGTATAAAAAGTAGCAATACTGATGTGCAACGAATTTGGTTGCTCTACTTCCCAACTTCTTCTCATGTTCTCTGTTCTCATGTTCATCTTCTCTGTTTCGTGCATCTCGTCTAAAGTTCTTGTCATAAATTTACAAAAGTTTTCTCTTTATGCCAATGCCTGACCCTGTCAAGGACTTGCTATTGCCTTGTAAAATCCATTTGCCTATTTTTGGTTGCACTTGCCGTTTGCCACAGATAGAAGCTGGCTGCGAGGACTGCGAGGAATACCATAATTGAAAGCATTGAGGCGGTTCCATTTTGCATTAGTCACTCACAGAAAGGAAGCTTTTATTCATTTATTTTTTTTTTGTGTGTTTGTCTCTGTTGACGATGATGTATCCTTGACATTAGACCGTCAATGCCTTTGCAATATCCCCAGAGCTTCAAATTGAAGCTTATTGTTCCAACTGTCAGCAAATGTCCCCGCTCTTCACCTACCTGTCATGATATTGCACATTATCAGACCAAAGTCAAAACTTTTCCGGGTAGCCTTTACTCCTGCCACATGCCACCTTATTGTAAAGACCCAGTTGCAACTCACCTGCAAGAAGAAAAAAAGCAAAGGAGAAAATAAGAATTTAGTTTGGTTCAGTTGGTACCTTTCGTTTGGATGAGGGAAAGAGTCAGGGAGAGAGATAGGAAGAAGCGCGTGTTTTTCATTTAAAGTGGCTGCTTTGCATCACAATTTTTGATATAAATTATGCCGCGAGCTAACTGACGGATGCGGATGAGTTTGGCGACTGATGGGGGTAAACAGATACAGATGCAGAAGCAAACAAAATAAACGATAGAAAGCAACAGAGGCGGGGAAAGGTTTGTGAGGAAACAGCGAAATGACTTCCAATCACAGTCATAATCACAAAACCAGAAGCAGTTGCAAAAAACAAAAGGACTATACAAATAAAATGTTTGACGGAAACTTATATAAGCTGCAACAGAAGCAGATCTTTTTTGTACCAGAAGTAGTTCTTCAAAGGAACAAGCAATTACAATAGAAAGAAAAAGAATCTTGTTTGAGATACACAAAATATATTGCAAATACTATAAGATATCCGTTACTCAATTGCGTTTTTTAAAAACTTAAAACAGTCATAACTATAAATATATTTATCCGATCTTGATAAGTTTAAGTAGTAGCACGGTGATACAGCAAAAAAAACTTCTGGTATGCGAAATAGCGTAGGTTGTAGATATATTTGAATGCAACTTTGTGGCACATCGAAATTTTAAATTGCGGTAAAACAACAGTTTTTTCGAGGTTGATGGATTTAAAAAATCCTGTCTTAAACTATGCATCCTACAATTAATTGTAATACAATTAATAAAATAATGTTGAAAAGTAGCACCTTACTACTACTGTATTACACTGCAATCTCGGATAAATATTGAGGGAGCTACATGTAAAAATATATGGATTTTTTCAGTTTTTTGCGACTTTACCCTACTTTGAACGTAACTTAATAAGTTTAATTTGTAGAAAGCAATTAATTTTTAGTGTAGTTCCAAAAAACATTTCATTTTACTTCTACTTTTTAGTTTATTAAAATCGAGTAATATTTAACTGAGGTATTCATTATTTTAGAAAACGTCATGGGAAAATACTCCTTTGTTAACTACTTTTCTAACTAAGCAACCACAACTGTAATATGAGGGGATGGAGAAAATGGCGCAATAATGGCGCAAATATCTACATATTAAGCAATTTCGATTCAGAAAATCTATTATAGCTTTGCCAATTATTGTCCGATTGTGTAATCTTTAAATGAAAATACTGGTCTAAGGGGGTTTTAATAAAATATTGTTCAAAACATCACCAAAATCAAAAAATTAAAAAAAAAACCCAAAAAAAATTAGTTTACATAGAAAATACTCTAATAAGGGAATTGAATCCAGTTAAGTCGAGTATGGCACGCTAAATACCTAAGTTTCTTTTTTCCACAACCGTCAATTAGTGAGTGCAAGTACGAAAAAAAGGGTTTTTTACCGTAATTTAAAATTTTCAAGTACAATAAAAAATTCTAGTATGCAAACAAAATTTATCTATCTATACCTACAACCTACGCTATGTCCCATTCAAGAAGTTTTGTTTTAATTTTTTTTAGCACCATGTAATAATAAGAGTAAAAATTCACAGCCAAAATAAACGTTCTATCTTAAAACTGTGTCGTTGAGCCCTTTAGCAGTCTGTGTCCTAATTTTGATTCCTCTAGGTATTAAAGTAAAAGTTCCAGACGTTTTTACTAAATTGGGAGGCCGAAAGGGAATGACAAACATTGTTTTCTACAAGAAACGGATAAAAAAAACAAAATGAATAACACATTTTTTTCTGCTAAGAATAGTACACATTTCTCTCACACGATAAATAATGATAATCAAATTTCAAACAATTTGTTCTTATGTCAAATGGAATATTTCAATTATCCATTAATGGAGCTAGGCACTCTTAAAGAATTAAGAGACAGAACCAACTCAAAAATGATGTAAAAGCGTATGATATGTAAAAATAAACATATGAATTTAATACTAAAAATACCAGAAGCAGTTAGAGCAATTTATGCCAGGAACTCCTCGAAAGAATCAGACGATGTTTCATCGTCAAGACGTACATAACGAAGCTTTTTATTACAAAGGGAGAAAAATAAAAAGGGGAAGATGACCAGCAAAATGCTGATAATAATTTTAATTTTAATTTAAATAAGAGGATCATCGCTTTGTTAATTTCCCCCTATAGCACGTGATGAGTTGCCGTCGGCTTGTTGATAGCGTTAAGGAGTGTCCTGACCAGTGCTGAACCCAACCAATCCCCTTCTGGAAAAGGGGCAGGATGAACAATCTGTGATTTTGTTTACCTAAAAGTTAAGCAATTTATTATTAAGAAACTTTTACAAGTCCTCGCGGCGTGCGGAAAGGCAAGCCGCGCCTTATTCTAAATTGCGGGGCTGGTAGAACAAAAATACATAGAAAATACTTTAATGGGGGACCTGTGTATGATAAATGGGCATATTAAATAAAACATAACAAGAAACTCGGCCCAACAATGTCCCATAAAGGGGCTCGACAGAGAATCGAAAGGCTGCCAAGGGACAATCCAAAGTCGTTCTGAGTTGTTATGCACAAAGTACAATTAAATCTAAAAAGTCAAAGTCTTATAATATGCATACACACGGAGCTTACACTTTCAGCCAGTAAAACGTTTATGGGTTGGGACATAAGCAAGTACATCACTTTCTATTTTTAGCTAACAACTTTTCAGAATTTATGTTGTTTATTTGGAGAACAACTTGAATCTGGATTATGTAGAACACCCATTAACGACTGCTGCCTGTGGAAACGCTTATAAAAATTGTTGCCAGTGAATCGTTTACGAATGCGAATTTTAACGTCGATGTATGTATATTAAAAAGTGTGTAAGGAATCCGTTTTCAAAATCAGTCAAGTCATGATGAAATGTCATCATTGGAATTTTCAAAATGCATTACTTAGATCAGAGCTATGTCTTCAAAAGTGTTTCAATTGTCTTTGCATTATAATTGGGACAGATCTTAATAAATGTGTGGAAATTATACGATACGGTATTATTTGCAAAATGCAATAAAAAACGGAAGCGTTAAAATTAGCGATCTGAATGAATAAACAACGCATCAAAAATTCATCAGCTAAATTTGTTTGTTATCTTTCGCGCAACAACAATAACTACTACAATAACAAGAGAAACGAAGCCAATAATAATAAATAACGTGAATAACAACAACAACAACATCAAGCTGCCGCATAGCGATACATTAAAAATCAAGTAATTAATTTCACACGGAATAAGTTTGCAAAGTTAATTGGCTTAGTGTTGGCTTTTGACTGACTGACTAACTGACGGCCGTTTTTCTGGGATCCGGAGATCAGAGGGGACGTGGCGAGAGGGTCGATGTCAGCCAAAGTCAAACAGCACGGGGCGAACGAAACGTTGAGCTTTCAACATTAAACATTCAACAGTATTCACTTCTCGCTACTCGATTCTCGTATCTTCTCTTCCTTCTCCTCCCTATCATTCCGCACTTCGGCTAGTTAACCACTTTTTCTATTCACTTTGATTTTGCAATTGCACTCCGAGTAACAGCAAAAGCTTCAGTCTGAACTTTGGCATGACCCCAAACAGAGAATGAAACAAAAAAAGCGAAACGCGAGAGAAACTCGACTTGATGCGACTCCCTCTCATCGACCGCATTAGAAATTAAGGGCTGTAAAAAAAAATTGCGCGATTTGCGAGAGATTTTATGGTCGTCCCCCATTGAAATGCAATTGAGAGGGAGGCGTAATCAGCGTTACTGTCGTTTCCATATTTTATTTTTCCTTATTTACATTTTTTTCTACTATCTTCATACATTGTCATTGAAACAATTTTAATTATTGTAATTTGACACAGAGATGCAACGAGAAAAAAATATGGAGAGAGTGAGAGTTGTTCATTTAAATATAACTAATATTTTTTTTCTCTCTCTTGTTGCTGACGGTTTCAGTAAATTGGCAACGTGAAGTGCATATCTATTGGCAAATTGAGTGAGGCGATTAGAATGAACTTGTTCTATTGGCTTACGGTCATTGGTCAGCTGATCAAATTCTTACTAAACGTTCTCGATTCGATTTATTGCAGTTTTATGTGTTTAAGATACAAGAAAATATTGTAAAATTTATTACAAGCCAATTTAAATTGGTCATATAATTTGATAAAGACCTACATACATTTTATTTTTGAAATTTAAGTTAAGGAAGTACATGATTAGAATTTTACTCAAAGAGTTCGTTAAACATATCTTTGAAAACTAAATTAAAATTCTTAGGAAAACCCAAGCTGAGAACAAAGATTCTCATATCAAAATATCAATATTTCCATTTTATTTTGTAAGTGTTCCATTTACTATTCCGAGCAACATGTTTTTTGATATCCTTTTTACTAAATACTTAACAAGCTAAATGAATTTGACTATCTATTTATGATTGTGAAAGTTCGAATGATAAAAAAAAAATTATCCAACTTGTTTGCATCCCCAGCTAGAATTTGCATTCAAATGTATGTAAATGTATTATATTTCTGAAGCAACAAAAAATATGCATGCATGTAAATTGAATTTATTTCAAATTTTTATGAATGTTTTTTTTTTTTTTGTTGCTGTCGCCAATTACCGTTTGTCGCTGTTGATATGACAATGCGATGATGATTAGTGAGCAGCAGCAGTAATAACAAGAAAATCAACAAAATAAGCAACAACAATCATGAGTCAAATAAAAGCCGCATCGCAAAAATTTGAAATTGATTTTTCGAAATGCGTTGGCTAATTTGCAATTGTGCAAATTGAAATTGGAAAAACAAATAGAAATTGAAAATTGCCGACATGCGAATGCAGTGAGAATATATAGAATCTGACGGAGAGTTGTCGACTGCGGCATTATTCAAAAATGGACATTACCTTTTTGACATGTGCACGTCTCTCAAATTGAATGCCCGCCGGATTATGATCTGCAATTCCAAAGAGAAGTGGAGCAGAAAGTGTGGATGCTGTTGTTGCTGATGATTCCATTGTGTTTGTAGTTGTTGTTGTTGTTGTTGTTGTTACTGTTGTTGATGCTTCTGTTGATGTACTGCTTGTAGTTGCTGCTACTGCTGCCGCTGCTGCAACTGCAACAGCTGCTGCTGCTGCTGGCAGCGATATGGAATCAACATTGCCTTCCATCAGAGCATCTGCTGCCTGCAACATATGCGGCATGGGCAATAAACTGGCGGCGCCATTAATATTACTCTCATTGTTGCCACTATTTCTAAGCCCAATCTCAATGACTATCTTGGGCGCTGACGCTGAAGCAGCCGGTGGCGTTTGCAATAATCGTTGCAAATTCTTTGGATGCGTTGCAGCCGATATGTAATTGAAATCGCTCTTAGACATGTGATGCTGCTGCAACGTCGAATACTGTTGCTCGACGAGCGCGGCCCGGGTTTGCGCTGCCTGATGACCCCCGTTTGCAGCCGCGGAATCACTGGCGACCTTCTCGCGCAGCTTCACTATGTTCGATATGTTGATGCTGTTGGTTAGCGTGATGCCCGTGATGCAGACCAACACGATGGTCAGCACAACGCCGCAAATGACTAACGTGGGCATGCGGAAGCATTTTCTGCTGCACATTTTGCTAGCACTTGCACTTGATAGAGCTGTAACTTTGATCGATTATTGGATATCAGCTATCGGTTATCGTTTAGTGAAGTTTTAACACTGTGCTCTCTTACACTTTAATACACTGCACGTAAACTTTGGCCTGTACCATCGCCTGTCACGCCTGCAGCGATTACGATTACGATCACGATCACGAGCACGCTCGGTTCGGCACGAGCTTAACTCGGCTTGAGTTCGGTTTAAGCTTTGATTCGCTGTCGCTCTGCCGCCCGCCGTCGTCAATGTCTGATGCGTTGCACTGCTGAAACTCGAATGCAGCTTGCAGCGACGCTACTGCACTCGGCGCACTGCATTAGCACCGTTAAACGCTCTCTCCTCTCTCCGCTCTCTGTGTTTGGTGTTATTTGTGCTCCAGCGTTTACGTTCGCTCACTCTCTGATGCTGGTTCACCTTGGCGGCGGCGCCGCTGCTGTCGCTGCTGCTGCTGATGGTGGCGGCGAAGCCGTCGCAGCTGCGCGCTGCGCCAAGCGAATTTGCATGTTGTTAACTTGTTGTTGTTGCTTTTTAGTTTATATTTAAACTTTTGATACTGTCGTTGTTATTGTGCTTGCAATTAGTTTGTTTACGTTTAGCTCTGTAAGGCCTCAAGTTGTTTTTAATTATTGTTGCTCCTTTGAAGCTCATTTGCTGCTTCAAAATACAAAGGAAATAATAAATAATACACACAAAAAAAACAGGGAGGAGAAAAGGCCAAAATATTTTTTCGGGGAGTGGCCTTAACTCAAAATACATTACAATCCTGTTCAGCCATTTGAATACTCTACAACAAAGGCAAGCTTATTCACTGCTTATTTAGTTCACTTGCAGTTAGTTATTAAAATTTTTTCCCGAAATGTATAGCGCATTAAAAATTGATCTTGTATTTTTTTTTTTAAATTGTTTTGTTTGTTTGACTCTAAACAAAGAATTTTCTAATTTATATAGAATAAAACGGTCTAAGATCTAGGATCCTTAACCTTAAACATGAAAAATTTATCTATTCTGTCGAAATTTTTTTCAAATTATGTTTTTTCTGTTTTCCAAAAAAAAACAAGTGTTTACAGAATCGTTCCCATCTTAACTGACACATACTACAGCATCATAGTAGCTTGAAGCCTTCAATGCTCAAGATCATAAAAATCTTGGTCGCTGCGACAATTGCCTCTTACATGGAAACCAATTTGTCACTCATTACCACTAATTGAAATGCCTTTAACATGTTAAACTGAAAATGTAATCCGTTAATTCCCAAAACGAGCCAACTCCCCAAATATTACCTTGTCCACTTTCGACCTATTTTCCACACAGTAGACTCAAACGTTGTGACGTCGAATTTCGAGCGCATACACAAAAATTAATAGTACCATAGATCAATTAAGTCCAGCGTAATCGACTGTGAAATATCCTGTAGTAAGTGCTCTTTATGCTTGTTTCCAAAAAACACCAGAAAAATTTAAGCAAGGTCCAAAAATGCTTGAGAATTAGATCAGCACTAGATCTTAAATGTTATATGATTTTTTGAGATTCCTTCCTTTGAAGGTATCGATTTAAATAATAATTTTTCGTTTTAAGAACTGTGCGTTTATGTTTGCTTTTGAGCTCGAAAGATCAACATTACTTTAAATTGCTAAATTTTTATAGTTTCGGGAGTCAAAATCGCCATATTAGAATTTATGTACAAATACAGAGCGTTCGCCGCTAGTGAGGGGCTTACTTTTCGAATTAATTAAACGACAAAACCGCAGCTTCATTAATTGATATAAATAGAGTCAAAAAAAAATCATACTTGAACGAATAGAACCTGAGAATGATTGGTGAATTGAATTGTGACGGTGACTGTGACGGTGACTGTGACGATGCTATGGAATTTCAATGGAAGCAAAGGGGTTTGACGGGTGGAAGGGAGGTAGGGGCAGGGCAAAGTCGTTATAAGTCGTCAATGTCATTCGCCCCAAAATATTTCGCTTAAGCAAAAAGACGTTAATATTCAATTAAGCGAATTTCTTGGTTGTCTGTAGATGCTGACGGGTGTGTGTGTGTGTGTGTTTTGGTGTGTGAATGATACATTCGTGCGTGTGCATGCGTGTCAAAGCTCTCGCATGCCGCTCAATTAAATCCGCAAGTATCCCCCAGTCACAGTTGTGCCCAAAGCCAAACGAATCCGGCTTTGAATCCCGAAGACCAAAACCGAAACCGAATCTGAAACGAAAGCCCCAACGCGTGTGCAGATTCCATGAAAATGAAAAAAAGCCTGAGCAGCCACGGCTGTCAGAATAGTTAAACAAGAAAAAACTAAATAAATTAATATAAATAACAAAAAAAAGAAGAAGAAGAGAAAGAGAAAGCCGATTCGATTAGCTGGATAAAAGTTGGTTACGTGAATACTACAGCTGCCATTGGATAAGAAGAGTTGCTATTTAATTTAACATTTTTCTTTTTATATAAACACAGAATTTAATTAAAGTTGCTAACGATTAGATTCGATGAATAAAATTTGCAGCATCTTGATAAACTATAAGTTGAAAAACAATCGGCTAATAATATATAACATTTTTAAAAATGTAATTATAGCTTTATTTCAAGTCAACTATGAAATAATATTTCTTAAAGTGCTACGATAGTAACTATCGAGAAAGTACGATATGAGGAGAATCACAGCTAAGTCATACCCAGTATATTTTCTTTGAAACCATTGGATAAAAGTAAATAATAGTAAAAATTTATAACTAAAACATAGCTAATTCAAATGACCCTAATATTCATGTCTAAATTATTCACGATAGTAACGCAATAGTATCGATAAAACCAGCGATTGCGTGTGTCATTAACATAATGACAGCTTTTGTTTATAGCACTGCTTGATTTTCATAATTTCGAGAAGCTATTATTGAAAATGTAACAATTTTTCGTTCTCTGGGAAGTTTAACGTCAATTCGAAAAATGTTCACCAGAACTAAGGTTAAAAAATTTCAGTGCAAATGCAAACAATGCACGGATGATAAACAGAGTGAGAAGTCGTCCCTACGAGAATCATTTTAATTTGATTTCAAATTAATGTTTACGTGTGGTTTTGACAGCTCAAAAGAGGATTTTTTTTTGGTTTATGTACACATTTTTAAAATTCATTTCCATAATTAAAACAAATGACACAGTTAATATTTTTATTATGTAATTCGATTGGAAGCAATAATTACATTTTCAGTTGTTTTAATTTCATTCTAATTGGGTTTGAGAGCAATTTGTAAAAATCCAATAAGCGAATTGTTTCGAATATTACGCGATAAAGAATAATAGTTAATTGAATTGAAAAAAATGTATATTATTTTTCTTTTTTCTTGCCAGTTTTGATAGAGAATGTATTTAAGTTGAAAAGCTCAAGCTCGATTTATTCTGCGATTCAAATCCAACAGATTTGTAAGAGATGCCTCCATTAGTACCTAGTCTTGTATTTAATGTTTATTGCATATATGTATGTACATATGTACCTGTTGCAAATAAATGCTAACAATGTATCAAAGAACAGACTGCTTTTACTGCAGCAGGAATCATGGCATCATTCAGTCCTCATATTTCGTAGAAAAGCCATTAACAATATGCCACAATCTTGAGGACCGAGCATTGCACATCAGGCATTGAAAATTGCAATGACTTTCGAGTAATTATTTTCAACAGCTTTTTGCCAGTGCAGCCCCAAGGCGGCCGACCAAGAAGATTGCATTACAAGACTCACCACACGGTGGTGTACCACCCAGCCATACCAACCACCCAACTATCCATTTATCCACACCAGACAAAATTGATGCTCATGCAACAAGCGGTGGCAGCAACAACCGAAGACTCAACACGAAGAATACGATTCTGTTCTGAATTTTGCCATCGGGAGAGAGCCGAGATAGAAAGAAAGTGAGGAAGGGGCTGATGGAGGGTGTTGTATTTGAGGATTGTTGGAACATTATCCGTTGGCAACTTTATTAAATTTACGCAAGTAAATTGCAATTTTGCATAGCACAGTTTTGTGCACTTGCCATAAAATTGCAACACTGCGTATACGTAATAAATGAATGGACAGCAGTTTATCAGTGCATTCCCCACAGAATCACACTCGCCCCGGACCACAGTAATTGCCAAACCCCACACTGTCATTGTCTGTCCATCTATCCGTCTTTCAGTCTATCACAGAATTTGCCGCTCCCAGTCCCCTGAATTACATCCATGCTGTCGTCCGACTTTATAATTGACGCACTTGCATATGATCAATGGTGATGACTTCAACAGAGCGAACATTCACCCAATAAATACTTAAGAGGACTTGACTATCGGGCATTAAAACCTTATTTAGCAAGCAAACATAAGAATTTAGTACTCGGCGAGTAAATTACTATTAAATTGTTGTATATTTTTTTGTGAAATTTTCTGTTTGGATAGTTATTATGATTGATAATATCTCATCTATCCTTCAAACTGTTGTCTAAACTCAATAATTTCAACCAAATAAATTTTAGTCCGACATTTCAATACACCCTGAAACCTCCCAAGACCATTTAGGATTCTCCATAACCCCTAAATTGAACAACAAAAGCCATTTTAATTAATTTGAACCAAAAATATTCAATCAATTATATTTGTAATTTTTTCCCACATATATTAGCAAAGAATTAAAATGTACATGAGTGAGATAACAATAATTTTTTAATAATGTTTCACAAAAAAGTAGCATTTAATAATAAAATGTTATATTAATATACTCGTGTCTTTCACATGTCTAGTCCATTTTCCATGCAAAGGGTATTTAAAAATTATGACAAAATGTGATACGCAACAACGAACTACTACTATATATAACAATATACTATATAACATAGGAACGATCGGACACAAGCTTAGATAAAATTTAACAACTAAAATTGAGAATCTTTTTTTATTCTGAAATTTTTTAACTAAGTTAAAAAAATATTTTTTAATTTTTAAATTTTTACCAATTGGTATACATATTTGATTATTGATCTTCTGCAAGAGTATCAAATTTGAGGCACGCAAATGTTTATTTTGACTTTTAGAATGGTATCGGGAAAGATAATCTAAATAGAAAAAAGAATTTTTACACACGAAAGGCGAGTGTGTATTTATTTGTGTATTTGTGTATGTGTATTTTTTTTATTCGTCTGTCAACAGTGCTGACATATCACATGCTCGCCAGATTATTATTAATTATTAAATAATTAGCTAGCTGGATGTCTTTTTCACTGGCGGCAGTGGCACACAAAACAAACAGATGTGCTAACAAAATTAACAACATTAATATACAACAAGAGAAGACAATCAAACAAATTCTGTCAATAAATATTTATTAATCTTGTTCACTAGTAAATATCATTAATTATATGTTAAAGGCAGCAGTAAGAGAAAAACAACAAGGGAAAAAAAGAGGACAGAAAATGCTACTAAGAAACTATGATTGGAATCCATTAAAAGGTTAAATAAATGATTAACTTATTAAAAAGAAATTAAGAAAAACTTATTCAATTAGACTTTCACTTTTAACGTTTCAATTCAAATAAGATTTTTATATGTCAATATAGTTTAATAAATTAATTAAACTAAAGTTCAGGCAAAGATCTCATAGACATTCCCAAAGTGTTAAATATTTAATTACTTGACAATTTGTGGTTTCGCTTTTAATATGTATAAAACTAAGTCTATAATTGGTTGGCCATCAACTCAACCCAGCAATTCCATGGGGCATCCGTGTTAAGCCTTTGATCTAATAGTAGTAGTCTACTATTATCAACTCGTAATATGCAGAGGAGTATGAGTTTGTTATGCTGTTTATTCAGAGCACTGTCGAGTACTCGTAGAGCAACCTTCTTGGCCCGTATTGACAGCATCTTAGGACTCATTATAATTATCCGTCTGTGACATGCGCCAGGCTCTTGAAAGAAACTGTGCCAGCCTAAGATTATGGCCAACAGCAAGGTCCATGGGGAGGGGGGAGAGAGAGCAACTGGAGGGAAAAAGCAGCTCTACTAATTAGAGGTATGTGCCAAGGATAAGGCTGCATCTGCTGTTTCAGCTTTGTTGATTTAGGTGGCTTTAGTGAAATTGAATCTGAAAATTAAAATGAAGTCGAATTTGTACACGCTCTTTGATTCAGCTGAATAGAGAAGGGGCTGCCAGGCCAGTCAAGGGCACTTCGTGCCGGGGCGGCCTTGGATGTAAATCAAGCAACATGGCAAAAACAAAACGCAGGCACAAAAACGAAACATCTGCTAAACAGCTCGAGAGTGGAATACCCAAAAACGAGCCGATGCAGCAGCTACAGCATACAGACGTGGCCAAAAAGGGAATTTAAATTGCCACGACCAATGCAAATGACAAAATAATGCGTTCAGGCAGCAGCAGCAGAAACTGCAGTGAAAAGCTTAAAGAGGGAGAAAGTAGTAGAAAACGACGAAACGAGCTTGGCATAAAAACGCAAACGAAAGACGAAATATTTTAGGAAAGATGAGTTAGCTGCTCTTGTTGGCCCTCGATAGTTCAGGCCCATTTTGGTCTGGTATTTTACGGCTAACAATAAAATATAAATCTGCCACAATAAAATGGACTATGGAATTATGTCTTGTGGCACATAAAATAGTAAGATATGAAACAGGACAAATATTCAAAAAAAAAAAAATAGTATGGCATCAAAATAAAATAAATAATGAAACATAAAAATAAAAAAAAAAAATAAATAAAAATAAAATAAAAATGTTTGTGATAATATCAAAAATGAAGAAGAAACTTAAAGGGACCAAACCAATTTAAAGATTTTTACATTCTTATTATTTCCACAATTCTTGCAACAAATTTTCAATCAGTTCAACTCAGTTTATAACTAAGTTTTAGTATAGTTGTCAATAATTAGATAACTTTTGTCGACTGCACTAAGTACTGCCATAATAATAAATAAAAAAAAGTCCACGATCTGGAGATTACATTATATTCTGTCCTTTGCTATTTGGTTGTTATATACTTTTTAGAAAACCTTCAAACATAAAATACTTCGATTACGCATTTAAAAGATACACTGTAAAATTTTGTACAGTGCTTAGAGGGATTGAAGTGTACTTTCGAATTGCATAAAACATAATTTCGTTACTTTTTGAGAAATAATTATTTATAATGTGTTGTAGCGCTACTCAAAATGGAAGTAGCTCTTAAATTTTATATTCCAAGCGCAGGCAACATATTGTTCAATCATATGTTAATGTTGTTTCCGTCTCTTTTTTAAAATTATATGTCAAAAGCAGAGTGAAAAACTTGTTTTAAATAAATATTCAATAAATGTATATGTTTTAAAATGGTCTATGTTACAATCATACTATCTCAGTGTAATAGTTAGAATACAGACAGTACATTTTGGAAGTCAATTTTTAAGAAAATGGGCAAAAACATAGAACAGTGAATTTATTCCAATGTAGAACTGATAAGATCCTCCTAGTGAGTTTTTTTCTAGCGTATATTGTCGTAATTACGTTGCGTATACGTAATATATATGTGCGCACTGCGCATGCAATGCGGTTGGATCTAAATGCTAAACAAAAGGACATGGACTAAAAGAAAATGACATGCAGCTGTTAGCTAACACGCAGCAGTCTATTGCAGCACTTTGAATTATTAAAACTGCACCACAGCAGCAGAAGCAGCAGCAGCACAGTAAGTAGCAATGACACATACATACATACAACAAGAACAAGAACAATTAGAACAATTATACAACAACAAGAATAGAGAATACAGTCAAAGACAACACGCAAGCTAGTTTTGTGTATGTCCATTGTCCAATCTACTCGTAAATTTGTCCTTCATCCTGTCTCCAGCTGTGCTTCTCAACTGCACTGTATTGTGCATTTGAGTTCAGTTCTTGAGAATAAAACAAACACGTTATTTTGGTTTTAATCCAATTGCCGATTCGTTGGCCAAAGGTCAAATTTGTCAACGCGAAATCGATACGAATAAAAAAAATACAAAATTGGTTGGTAAAATAACCTTTAATTAGTTACTGTCAAGGCCAATAAATGCATCGTCTGACTGCGTCTGCAACTGTTGACAGCTCGCAAAAGACAAAAAAAAAAAAATTAAAAAATAAACCATCATCAAAAACGATAGTCTTTGATTTAAGTACTCCTTTGCCGGATGGCAAACTGCCAGACATGTCTGACACATGACTCTCCACTGGCAACTTACTCAGCCACTCAGTTATTCAGCAGCCTCCCTGCCTCCCTTCCCCCTTCCCAAACCATTTTTCAAGTGTCACATTTGCATTTCAGTTTCACTTCCTGGAAACAGGTGCGTGCAAAACTAGCAACAACAAGAGCATTTCCATCTTACAAATAGCTTGGCATACTTTTCAGAGGCGCACAGTGGCTCGTTTTCCCAAAACAGATGCCGAAAAATAAATGCGCTATAAGAAATATTGACGTTCGTACGTAACAAGTATAAATTGATGAAAGTTATTTATGCAAAAGGTTTTATATTTATTACCCAACTTTGAAACTGGCCAAGCTTCAAATTTCAAATATTAAAAAATAAATAAAAATCATAATTTTTAAATCGAGCTATTAATATTTTTTTATAAATAATTCATTTACAAAAAAATACATTAAAATGAATTATTTATCAATAACTTTAAGTACATAGTTTAAAATTATAAGTTGAATTAAAAAATTTGTTTGCATCCAAATTTGACCTTTTTAATAATTCTATAAACATTTTCCCAATTATGCCCGTTTGGTGCATTTTGTCAGGTATAAGTTAGTTTGGTTTCTGTAAATGTGTTTTGATCACTAGTGTTTTCATATCTTGAATTTCATTAATTGAATAACAAACCATATAAGTATTTTTGGCCACCAATTATATGTGACTTTTTTAAGGATAATTCGCATTTATTTTATTCATTTTTTTATTTAGTTTTTCAAAAATTCGGGCAAGTATGATATTGAGAATAAATTTCACATTTGAAAGGAAAAGGAACCAATGTGCGTCGTCTATTTTGTCACTCTGCGCTTTTGTGAGTGTGTCTGAACTTTTCTGCGTGTGCTGCAAAAAACAGCGAAGAGGAAGAGGAAGAAATTGGCATCTGTAATACAAAATTGTACAGGGAGAGCATCTTGTAAAGCATTTCTCCGAACAAAATCATGTGAAGCATTAGCATGATAACACAAATACGTGATTTGTCAGTAGCTTGTATGCTTAAATAACATCATGTCTCACATTTTGTTAGATAATAGGGCTAACTTGCAACTTGAACTAAGGAATAGGTCATAAATGTGCATTTGTAACTCGGAAAAACGAAAGACAGTTTAACCTTGTGTTCTTTGTACACTTTGAAATTGATGTTGTAAAGATATGAATAGCATTTAAGCCACTTAAATCGAAAGCCGTCATGTGATAAGCATATGGAAATCTGGCGATAACTTAATGAACGATAATGGCATTTTAATAGATAAAACCATTAAATAAGTGTAAATAAATTATGAATTATATTAAATGTCACAGCTCATCACCTATCTTCTTAATTAAAAGCTACAAGTGTCAATTAAATCCACGAAATATTTGACAGGTTAAAGATGTTCTAATTGTGACAGTGATAAAAATGTAGTTGGAGAATTGTTGGAGCAATCATAAGGAAGACAACCAAAATTACTGTTAAGGAATCTGCTGTGAGAGTGACAATAACTAGCTTGCCAATTTCTTTGAATGATTCAGCAGAATTTAAAATTGATTGCATGCGTTGTGTTAGAAAGTTAAACAGTAAAATTGTTAAGGAAAATTTTATGCAATTGATAAAACCAGGACAAAATCTCTGTTTTCTCATTAGTCAAAAACCCGCATATATTCAACCCTAAAATCTTGTTTCTGACACATTTTTTCTTATATTCAAACTTAATAATTAGATTTTTAATATTTATATTGTATTCATTTATATATTTTATGTTCATTTTTAAATTTTCGCTTAAATAGTTTAAAAGACATGTATTAAATAGGCACTAGGAACAGTTAAATGTCGTTATCTCAATTTGAAAATTCGGTGATTTCAGTAAATGGATTCTCTGAATCTGTCAAACAGTCATCAATTCCGATGGTGACGAAGGTAAGCCAAAGCCACAAATGGAATAAAATTCAGATTGACAATTAAAATGCATCAAGATATATATGTCGGTATATAATAATATATTGGCCAACAAGAGGGACGAAAACGACAAAAAGTCAGCAAATGATTTTTACAATTTGTTGTCTGTTGCAGGTGCAGATGCAGTACAAGAAAAACTAACAAAAATAAAAAAAAAACAGAATGCATGGCAAACAGCAAAAGCAACAAAATTGCCAAAGCGGAAGTACACACAAGCAACAAACACACAGAGAGAAGTTGCGGAAAAAGTTTTTCATGCTGCTACAAAATAAAAAACAAAAACTGCAGTACAGGTACAATAATAATAAACAAGGATGTATTCGCTGAGAGAGCTAAACAAGCAGATACCCTGTTAAGTTTAAGCTAAAATTTACTGTGAAATCAGTAAGAGTAAACATATTAAATTTGTACAAGCTTCTTGTCTTTTAACAAAATGATGTGAGCATTATAATACCCGTTTGACTAATTTATAAGTCTAGGGTATTTAAAAACACATATAGTCGAGGCAATTCGAGCCTGGCATCGTGTGCTGATAAATTGTCGGGTTTGGTTTCTTTTTTTCTCCGTTCACTCGTTTATTTTTGTTTTGTTTTTATGTTTCATCTTTCATTTTTGCTGGTGTTTCTTTTGCTGCTGTTCATTTTCATTGCATACTTTGAGGCGGAGCCACAAGAATTATGACCAGGCGTAAAGAAGGCGTGGAAAGCGCAATGAATTATTAATAACGTGGCCAAAGTCGCTGTTACAGAGGCAACAGAAACAGAAGCTAAGGCAAAAACAGAAACAGAAAAAGCGACATAGGCATTGCCAATGTCACTGTGTGACGCCACAAAACCCAAAGTCAATAAAATGCAAAAGGCTTGTAAAGTAAACCACACAAAAACCGAAGCAAGCCAAACCAAAACCGCAAAACAGCATCGACAATGGCAACAACAGTAACAACAGAAACAGTAACAACAACAACAACATCAACAACAACAAAAAACGATAAATGTAAATTTTTCTTGACATCAAATCAGACGTGTCAAACGGAGTCCCGTGTGATGAACAAGTAGCCAAGAGCGATTCATGCGGTTTCCGTTCTTGTTCCTGTTCCTCCATAATGGGCATGGTTTCACCTTCATTTCAGTTTTCAGGATTTTTTTTAGGCTTAGGAACAGGTCAATGGCTGGCAGACAACAACAGTTTTAATAACAAGCACATACCCCTAAATGGGTTGTCGTCAAAGTTGTTGCAAAACCAATTTGAAACATAAATTTATAATTTTAAGCAAACTGAAACTTTTCACCTATTCATAAACTTTTGTTTGAGCACGGAAAAAAAAATACAAGGAATACAATAACACAGCTAACCAACTTCTTGGCTTTGTGAAAATTGAGCCTGAACGTGATCGTAAGGAAGCCCAAAAACATGGAGTACAAATGCAACATTTAAAAATGCAAATGCGAATTATTTCAGGATTTTTTAGTCAAATTAAGATTAATAGCAATTTAAGATTAATTGCGAGCGAAAATAAACATAATATTAATAAGTGTTTGAATTCATATCAAAGCCAGTTCATATTAATATTGTTATTCATAAGAAATTGCAGAGTATGTAAATGCGTTGACAACATAAACAATATTAAGTAGAATTGCTGTCATTTAACCATGGAGATGATCAAGTGAAATGGAGTAAAAGGAGCTAATAAATAAAAGCTCGGTATAATAAGAAAATGAGTGTTCTTTTAATTTAATCATCTATAGATGATAATTAAAACTGTGATGGAACAAAAATTAAATTAAAAAAATTTAGATTTTTTTTGTCCCATATAATTTTTAAATTTTCCGACCCGAGTACTTTAAAACCAAAAAGCCAAAACTAGCCCGTATGCGTTTAAAAATAATGACTTTGAAAAAATAAGGGACACCCTAATGAACACTACTGAGAAAAAAAAATTATATGTATGTAAATTCAATGAAATTTACAACCCCCTTAATTATTAATGTTGTGTATTTTGGTAGTTTACATGCTAAATGTAATCAAGCATGTCGATATCAATGTGATCAATGTTATCGATAGTTATCAAAAAGCGACGTAGCAGCCCTCGTAATTGCTGCTGTGGCTCATGTTGGTGCTGGTTTTGGTTTTGATGTTGTTACCGATAGGGCACGTAGAGCCACTGAATAGACGAAGCTTGCATTTGTTGCATGCTACCATTAAGTGGGTTGTGTGTCCTGGTCTGGCCTGGCCTGGCCAACAGCAATAGTAACAGCAACAAAAACAAGGTGAGCAAGAAAAACAACGACAACTACATCATCGTCCCGCCATCAGCTTAGCCCGGCTTACTTCCAGCGCTTAAGTGCACTCGAGTTGCCTGTAAACACACACGCGCCTCTAAGCGCGAGGTAGTCATATAAAATTACACAAAAACACACACACACACACTGTAGCGATGTGGGCGTGGTCGTGGTCGTAGGGCGTCACAAGGGCCCCGGATTGGCAGACATTATACGCTTTTGTCTAGGCTCAACAGGATGCGGCTAAGGATGCGTATATGATGAGGCCGTAAGGCTGTTTGTTTCAGTTGCTTTTCAACTTTAGCTTTGCTTTTAGAAACTAGTTTAAGTTTCAGTTTTGGCTTTAGATTTGACTTGAGCCATAGTTTGATGCAACAATCTCTAGTCCGCTAGTCATTATGTTGCTCAAGTGAAAACGGACGCATTATGCGATACATTTTTATAGCCTTTACACGATCTCAATGTGTATACGAGTATATGTGCTGTAAATGTGTTTGTGTTTAGTCAAATGTTACCCCTTGTAACCACACACAAACACACACGCACACATCACACAGTGGCTTACACACAAACACATATCTATAAAAGTTGTCTATGCCACAGATTTTTATGTGCAATTTTCAACATTTTTTATATGCTTTCATTTTTCCTTTTTTCTTATTTTTTTTTTTCGAAACAAAATTCGCGGGTAGATTTTTTTTGCCTGCTGTGCGCGAATTTAAATTTAGTTGATAGCTCGAGCCAAGTCCCGAGGGGAAGGGGAGGGTGTCATGTAGATATACATATGTATGTGCACACATACATACATTTATACTCGTAAGTATGCGTAAGTTAAAAAAATGTTGTGTGGCTTCTTCTACTCGTTATTATTTTTATATATTTTAAATTATCTTTATGTTTTATTATTTTGCATTTTTTCTGTTTGCAATGCCTCTGGGAATTTGAATTTGAATGCTGAAGTAAGCTTAAGATATTTCGCTTGTTTTTGGTTTTAGAATTTAAAAGGAATTATTGTAAAATGCTAGCAATGAATTAGTTGAAACTGAAACTTTTCCAACTTTATTTTTACCCTTACTTGAACTATAAACTTTAAAACGTCTTAAGCAGGGTATCCACAGTAGAATTTTTTGTCGAACTTGTTGTGTTCGACAAAAGTTCTCATGTGAATATCTATGTTCGAAAACCAATTTAGTGAAACTGAACTGTGTTCAACGAACACGTTCGATAAAAAAAATTGTACTGTGGATACCCTGCTTTAGCATCCAATTTTTTTTATTATATAATTAAATTTAAGTAATATTATTACACATCTTTAGACTACAAGTTTCTGCGTTTTTACACACTATTTTAATGAAATATACACTTGTTGCCTTTCAAATTTCTGATAAATTTTAATTTTTAATTACTGAGAAAATACGCTTAAGAAAGAATCCGAACTTAGTAAAATAAGTTTAATTTTCAACCGATCGTTCCCTATATTTACGTGATATTGTATGTACTTAGTTTTAACCAAATTATATGATACCTTATGTAAAAGCTTTGAGATTGGTTGAGACATATATCTACATATATATAACTCTTTGTCCTGACTGAGAATGGGTTAAAGATAGAAAGCTGAAATTTTCACACAACATAGGTGAGACAATTTCATGGTGCAATAAGACGGCGTTTTGCACCTCTAAGCACCTCATAGGAACAATCGGATCAAAAGTGATTTTTAGAATCAAAAATTCTTTTGATGTACCCACAGATTAACTCTTCTTGCTAAATTTTGGTAAAAACTGAGTTTTTACCAAAATTTAGCTTTTTCCCGCCAAGTATAGATTTTTTGCCTCCAATGACTAAATCTGACTTTTAGCCAAAGTGCATTGCAAGAAAGAAACATCAGTTTTTTTTTTTTTTTACAAAAAAGTTATGTAATATAAATTTGTTAAATTGGACAACTAAAGACCTTCTTTTCAAACTTTCGAACAGGGGGCGGAGCCCCTTAGCATTTTATAAACTTGCGAAAACTGACAACGAAAGACGATCGATAGTTCGCTTGACAGGTATATATTAGAAAAGAATTCCGATCCAATTTACATGACTATATCGACTTAGCCCGGCATACAGATCAAGAATATTAATATATAATGTCGTATGCCATGCGCTTTTCCAGGCGTTAGATTTGTTGCCAAAACTATTGTATGTTACTCTATATAAAGGTCTAATGATAAATTACATAAATGTAAATGTAACTCTAAGTGGAACCGAATCTGGAAGTAGCGAGTTAGTTTAAAGTTGCTCACAAAATTATGTTTTACTTTATCTAAATTTAATTGTTCACCATTTCAAATTGTGCAGACTTGACTGTTTAGACAGTACTTTAAACTTCTTATTTCACTGGTTCCTTTTGTCATTTGTCGCATTAGAAACACTGAAAATAAACAGCACATGAAAAAAAAGCAAACAAACAAACAAATAGAAGACTGTCCAAAATGGCGTCATTAACACTTCCGTTTCCGCTAACAAGCTGCAGTCTACAGCCTGCAGTCTGCAGATTGAGGTGTTAGCCACAATTAATAATACCAGCAAACAATGGAGCCCGTGTTGCCAGCCGTAACAGCCATCGGGGCTGGGCTCAATGCACCTCAGTGCATTGTTTATTGTTTATTAACGCGCTTTTGGCCGGTTGTGCGACGAGGCATTGTCGATTGCGGGTTCAGGAAAGGGGTCAACGTAGAACGCGATAGCAGCGGAAAGTCCGCCAAGAATTTCCTGATTCTTGGTGTTTTTTTTTTTAATGCTGCTGGTGCAGGAAGCTAGTGCTGCTATTGATGCTGTTGCAAGTAGCCTTGAACACGGCACAGCCACCGACAATAATGACAACAACGAGAACGACAATGACAACGATGACGAAGTGACGCAAAAAATGCCCCGATTGACACCGAAATGCGCGTGCGAATGTTGCGTGGAGTTAACGCTACCAGCGCAGACGAGACATTAAACGCGCCAGAGCAAAACATCAACACTAGAAGCCAGCGAAGCAGCCAAACGGACGGACAGTCCGGCCAGGCGGACAAACGGCGCCGTTGGGCCAAACATTGGACGCCTAGCAGCGACACCCGAGCACCCGACACCCGAACGCAATGCGAAGTGGCATTCGTGCCAACGAATCGAGTCGAGAGGCGAGTCGCAACGAGTTCTTCTGCCGAATGGGAAGTAAGCAGCTAACTCACAACGAATCTATAATACTCTTTTAACTCTTTTGACCCCAACTATTTTCCCGTTGTGTAAACACTTTTTTTTTTACTTTTAATCTTCTTGCATAAATTCAATTATGTACTTAGCCATCATTTGAAGTCATCACGCTATCGAAAGTTGTTTGTGATCAACTTTTTGCCAATAAATATTAATAACTTGGTAATTACGCAAATCTTACAAACTTTTGCATTGCGATTAAAATTTTTGATTCCATTTTCAAACATTTTCCGAACTTAACATCAAAAATGTTCTCCAAGCAATTGCATTCTATTGAAAATAACGTTAATAAAAAACCTGCACTGTGCTTTTATTTTTTTAAATTTTGAGAAAACATAAATATCCTCCGATATTATAATGAATCATCTCGCAAAAACTATAGAATCGTTCACAGCTATCTGTCAAACAGCCGATGTTGCAATGTCGGGGCTTAAGGGGTTAAGTGAAAAAGTTCTGAAGTAGACTTTTTAACAAGTATTTTGATTTGAATTGTTTATAAAATTAATGTTTATAATAATAAAGAGTGCTATCTGTTATTTTAAATCCTTATTTTAAGTTGAAATTTAATCAAAGAAATTTTATACAACCGACAAAATCATTTTCCGTCTGTAATTAAAATTAAAGAAAGATAGTATAAAAACTTGGAACAATTTTATATGTTAATATTTTTTTCACATAGCTAATGAACTCTTTCAAATTGAATTGAGCTTTCCCCCAAACCATCAACTTCAGTTGGCAGCGAGCGGGTTTTTGGCGCCAAAAATTTGTGCTTGTTAAAGCTGCCGCAACGAGCTTTCGACTGTAGCTTTCATTCTGCGTATGTTTCAATGGAACAACTTGGCAATGGAACAAAGCAAACATTCTCATCAATGCGGCAGCTTCTTCAGTTGCCTTCACATGGTTCCCTTGAACGGTTGAGGTCGCTTTCTCAGCTCGTTGCTCATTGCCCAAAAGTGTGAGAGGGAGAATGAGAATGCGTTGTTCAGAAATCGTCTTTGGGGTCAGGATCTATGTAGGTAATAGGGTCTGCGGCAGCGACTTGTGCGATTGCATGTGTGCGAAAACTTGCTGAGGCGGGCCAAAGGTCAAAGTGGCAAGTGACAAATGGCGTGGGATAATATTCATGGTTCAGAGTCCACATGGGGTTATTTGCAATTAAATTAGTTAGCTTTGACCTTGCCAATAGAGAAATCCTCATTGAGCGTCAATTATTGAAGCAAGGGAAGTTACTGACCTGTTGAAATTTATAATATAGACAAAAAAGAATGACTTACTTAAGAACACCTCTAATCCATATCTGTAATCTAAAATCTTAAAGATTCAAGTTTTAATTTCTTGATTTTGGCTTGTATTTTGTAAGTATATATTAAGGATATTAATTATTTAATTTACCAATAAGCCCAAAACATTTATGCCCTTTCTTCACTAATGTAGCTATCGATAAGTATGTATCTGTATGTCCTCATAGCATAGCATTTGCATTTAGCATTTACAAAACATTTGTGATTTGTTTACAAATTCGTTTGACAACTGAAATAAAATAAATATGATTTCAAGAAACATTTGAAATTGAGTGCCAGAAGTTGAGAAATCTAGGGATAGTATTTCCTCTTCACTGAGAAGAGGACATTAATTTCACTGAAAAATTCTAATAATAATTGACAAATTATAATTGAATCAAGTATTTGGTACTTGGTTTAAAATAATTCGGGATTATCGAACTTCAATCTTACTGTAGAATGATAAAACAATTTTGGTTCTCCAAGATTATTTTTTATTTCGGAATAACATCTTCATTTTAAAGTCTTTTTAAAAGGACGTCGACAACCAAAACTTCTTAAAAATATTTGGTTCTTGAAGTCCTTACTTGCAAAACATTACTTTTGGGAGGAACATTCTTGTTTTTAAAAACTAATATTTTTGTCAGTGTAAAACTCAAAAGCTAGTACTGTGAAAATGATTGATTTAAAATATTATGGGTAGAATTCTTCAAGTAAATACTTAAATTTTTTTTTTATAATAATCTAATGCTGAGTTCAAAACATTCAAAGTGTTATGCACTCTAAAATTGGACTCTCTCGAACTGTATTTTAGATAAGTATATATATTTAGGTTGAGCTAACTAACCCAACAAAGAATACCTCAAATTCCTAAACAGACTCTCCTAATATGTATGTATGTATGTACATTGTACAATGTACATACAGTGCAATTGTTTGTAGCAAGTTGATGTCGATGATGTTGCCTCTGTTGCCGTTGGTTATTGACACACATCGCTACACTGTACGGCACTTTTGTTGCTGTTGTTGTTGTTGTTCTAGGTTCAATTTTTTATGTTTTCATTTGTAGTTATTTATCTGTATGCATAGCACGAACAATGCACGAAATTGTTGTGTGCTATTTGTGAAAGCCAAGCCCGCGCACTTGGCCAGTTAAATGTCATCAACAGCCAAAAAAGGGACAGCAAATTTCACAGATCCCAAATGTGTTGTGTTAGTGTATATACGCAATGACTAAATTAACATATGAGCTGCCTTAAAAAGAGAGTGAAAAACTGTTGTCACCCCTGCTTCCTATATATATGAAAAATCTGGACAAAATTAAATCACTGGTTAAAACTCCCTGAAAAAATTACAATTAGAGACGGAAAATGTCAGCACCCAAATTTTTAATTTATACTCATCGGAACAATCATATAAACAGCACAAATTTTATGAGCAGGCACGCAAATGTTATGCTTAACTTGGCCTGTAAATGTTTATCAAAATTTTAATGGTCAGTCATGGATGGTTGATGTTACTTCTCGCAGGTCTACCTACTAATCGAAATGGCTACATGCTATAATTCGAATACAATTTGGTTTTTAATGCATATTTAAATGGCTCGTTAGGTATTTCTGAGTCTATTAAAAAATGAGAAATATATATTAGAGATATTTTGGACTTACTTAATTTGTTAAAGTAAGCTAATGCGACAAATAAAGAAAAATAGGCTTTCTTATAAAGACCACAATTTGCCGATAAGTATCAAAATTCAAATTGTTTCCATGTAAAATTTATATAATACATTCCAAACAACTTTCTCAGCAATTTTGCAAGGGTATTTTGATTTTGAAATGGCGACAAAAGCAATTTTTGCATTGTTAATTTAGACTTTAAATTCATAATAATTGATTGTTTGCACAGCTTTTAATCAATGAATGTGCGAAAGAGGCATTGCCCCAGAGCTATTTCCTGAATATACAATTATTGTCTCAGTCTGCACAATTACTTTGATCAGGAAAACAAATCTTATGAAAAATAAAACACTTATTTGTAAGACCTCGAAAATTACTGTATTTCGTATTTTTTTAAAGTTGTATTATTTAAAAAAAAAAAAAAAAAATATATATGACATGAATGTTTTTTTTTTAAGGCACTGGTACTTATACAATTGTTATTTTAGTCTGCAATATTTCATTGTTAATGAATACGAATCTTATCTAAAAGAAATTATTTAAAAGACTGCAACATTCTTGCGATTTTATAACCAAAGCAATAATGATAAATTTGAGACTTTATTATACAAGTTCGCAATTACCATTAAGAGTGCTCGTACTTCATGGGGTCTAAAAAGATTGCAAACTTTGAACTGTTTGTGACAACAATATACTTACATATATAATACCCTTTAACTTCTTATTTAATTTTTATATAAAAAAAAATCTGACATTTAGCCAAAGAAGACTTTAAGACAGAAGACAGCGGAAATTAAAAAGAATAAATTTATAACTCTGTTATTCAGTACAATAGTGACAAACCATACAATTAAAGACCAGACAATGGAGTGATAAAATGTCGAATAATCGAGATTCTATTATATTTTGGTTTTTGTTACAGTAGTTTATTAAAGAAAATTATAAGAAGTGTTCCTCCATTTTACCTTTCAGTGTCCGAAATTCCTACCCATTATTATTAGAACTAATATTGCTGGATCTACACAGTACCTCTGCCCTTTTAAGTACTTCTGTCATGTTGGAAGAGTTAAGCTCAACAACAATTCTAACTGGAGTGCATCTCATTACAGGGTATCTACTAGTCACTACACTTGGATGAAGCATTCTAGCTTAAAATTGAATACAATTGGTATTTTTAATTATTTAAATAGTTTCTATGAATTGTTGTATGCATTCTATCAAATGTACTGAAAAGTTAGATGACGCATCCCAAATTCCTTGCAAAAAAAAAGTTTAATGAGATGGCAAATTAGCTCAATGCGTTGACCCATAAAGTAAATAAAAAGAAAATATATTTTCAAATCATTTGAGATACATTTTTTGTTTAATTTGGGTATTTAACTAGATCGAGGTCAAACAATTTGCAGATTTCAATATGTGACACAGAAAATTCGTCATACTTATACTGCAAATTAAAGCACATTTCATAAAATTCGCAATGCGAAGAAAACACAAGTATAAAAATTCAACTCTATTTTGCACTTGAAGCAGCTAAACAAACAAAAAAAATGATTAAAACAACACAAACTGCACTTCGTTATTTTTGTTCTTTTCTACTAAACGTATCTTATTCATGTCACTTGTGATATATTTATATTAGTTCAGTAGTTTTCATTATTCAATTTTCAGTTTGTTATTCCACCACGTAATTTTTAGCATGTCTTACTTTTGTCAACGTTGCATGTATAACAATGGATATCAATTCTTTTATAAATGCAGTTGCTTGTATCTTAAATATTGCAGTGGGGATATATATGTATTTGTATCTTGCTTTAATTATTGTTATCGAGAAAATGGCATGCTAGATAATGATTCAGAATATCAGACAAATAGAATTAATAGATATGCAATCTTCCTATTTCATACTTATAAAGATTATCTAGCAAATACTTGGTCGCGTATGTAACTATTTAAACGAAAGTTTTTTAAGAAAGCAACTTGATAATCAATTCGTATTTCCGATGTACTTATATTAAGCAACCTTAGCATATTAAAAACAAAATCGATTGTTGCTTTCCCATGCACTAAATATGAATATGAGATCTCATATTAACTTATTCTGCAATGCAAATCTACCATATGAGATTAATTCAAATAATTATTTCATTTGATATGTATCTATATAATTGAATTGTTATCCATACCGATAGTTGTTTAATTTTTAAGTTTCTAAATATCGAACTATTTGGATTATATTTTTAAAGCTCTCGCGATACTCGCTCCATACTCTGACTATTTGTAATGAAGGATACCATAAACATTGTGTTTGCACTCTAATTGCGTGGATATTCAGTTACCGGTGCTCTAAGAAGTCGTCCCAACCTTCGTATTAATATTTGCCGGTCACACCTATCGTAAAAGTATAAAAGTGTGTACATATTTGTTTTTGTTATACAAGCTAAGGGTTTTGTAAGACCCACAGCACACACTTTTGTAATAAGTTAATATACATATTTATATAAGAGTACGCGGCATCTGTGACTCTAATTATTCTTAGAAACGATAGTAATGAGATGATTAAAATGAAATTGTTATTCAATTGCTTACAGAAAACTTTCAGATTGTTATTATTTAAATGTGAACAGTAAAAACCGGTTTATCGTCAACTCGCTCACATGTGGCATTTAAATTAAAGAGTTAGAGGGGGGAGTTGTTCGCTATAATTTAAGCCAATTTAGAGTCTGTTATTGCCACTCGCATTTGTATCTTGAAAATTGTGACGTGTCCAGACCGCAAACAAAACAACTTCAACCTGAATGTGGAAAATGAGTTGACTAATGCAAATGAAGCTAGTTTTTCTCACAGTGGACAAATTGCGACATTCACAAGAAATGTTAGATGTCTGTATCACAGGGTAGTTAATTAAACAAGTCTCCTTAGGATGCAATTAAAAAGATAAACGACTTGGTTAAATACAGTGTTAATTGTTGTGTTAGATATTTCGATTTGTGATTTCACCCGCAATGCGACAGATACACTCCACACGCGACATGAAAAGAATTGTCTAGAGCAAGGCCATTTAAAAGCTTCGTTCGCCACGTTTATGAGAAAGCGAAACTGAAGCTCAATCGACAGTTGAAATATCTTAATGTATAGTATAATACAGCGGTGGGCACGCAATGGCTCCGGGAGCCAGCGGCTGCTAACGAATTCAGATTTCGTGCCCACCGCTGGTATAGTATATCAGCAGGTGCTTCAATGTCCAATGTTTCCCATCGAGATCTATTGGAAAAGATAAACGGTAGCAAATTTAATTATAATTTTTGGAACCTCACGACAACATTCAGCTTCTACAAAAGTGTCGAGCGGAGCGACAAAGGCAAACTATAAACCAAAACAAAGAACTTCGACGCCAGCGGCAACGTCAGCGTAGTCGTCAACGTCGACGTCATTTGTTTTGTTGCTATGTTCGCGATCTTTGCGGTTGCTGCTATTATTGTTGTAGTTGCTTTGATTGCTGTGTTGTGTTTTTTTTTATACTTAATTATTAAGACTTTTTTCCTCTTCTCTTTCTTACTTAATATCGTTTAGCGCCTAGTAGAATTCTGGGTCAGTAGAATACATAACAGAAATAAATAAAAAAAAAAATATAAGAAAGGTGTGAAGCAAAGAGGCAAAAAACAAATATTATTAACAAAGTGAAAGCACATCAAAATGATTGTACGTTGGGGACTTGGCAAATAACAAACAGGGGAAAAATACCAACTTGAAAAAAGAAAAACGAGTACAAGCGGAAAGAGGAAACTGATCATGCCGCAAGAAGTTGCCCCTTCCTAAAGCTGGTACGGGAAATAACTAAATGAATCAACACACTTGGAAGCTATTCAAACTAAACTGGCAAAGTTATGTTTTCCTTTAATATAAGACAACATAAATTGATCATTTCAATATCGTTACAAATACTTATATAGAAGGTTTGCTATAGAAATTAGAAATATCAAACTATTTCCAACGAAACATGACACAAACATAACGAAACATGGGCAAAGATAAGACAAATTCTAACCACCAATTTTTCAAATAAGTATCATTCAAGGTAAATGCTTTACCGTCCCATAAAAACATTCGGACACATGTTGCACAGTTTTTGAGAACATAAAAAACTTTCAAGCTACATAAAAACCACATGTGTCCAAAAACAATAGTACATGTACACTACTGGCCAAAATAGTAAGTATATGCCTATGAACTTTCTTTAAAGAACAATTTTTTTAATAAACATTAAGGTAAAATTCATATCACTTTTATTTTTCTTACTTACAGTACATTATAAAAATATGTAAGAAAGGTATTATTCAGTTCAAATATAGATTCTGCGATCAATTTTTATCAAAAAACATGACCAAGGATTGATCAAATTCTTCTATGTCAAAAACTCAAAAAGTATTAGCATTTCTCAAATTTTTCTCATCATTAGTTATGTTACGGTAATAACTAGTATATCCATCCTTTTTTGTTTTGAATGACCTTGGCGATCGTTTTTGGCATACTTCTAATAAGTTTCCGGCAAGTCTCTAGTGGAATCTCATGCCACGTTTTTTGAACAAATTCTCACAATTCTTCGGTATTTCTGAACGTTTTGGATTATATTCGGCGTTTCAAGTCCGCCACAAAGATTTTCAATTGGGTTGAGGTCAGGAGACTGACTTAGCCAACTTATAACGTTAATTTGGTTTTCCGTAAACCAAGCCTTGACCAGCTTTAAAGTCTGTTTTAGGTCGTTATCCTGTCGAAATAACCATCTTAATGTTTTTGTACCCGAATTGGGTCATAGTATCTGTTATACGATGAATCGGTCCAACGCCCAGCCCAAAAAAAGCCCCAGACTATTATACATTTGCCTCCGTGCTGAACAGTTTTCTTGGTGTACCGGACGTCAAAATCTTTGCCTTTGGGACGTCGCGAAGTACATTTCTCCTAGAGTTATTGCCTAAAAGTTTTTTTTTTGGCCTTGGAAGACATAAAGGGGTAACTTTTTTAAAATTTTAAGATTTCTTCTTGCGGCCCATCTAAAGAATTTTTTTTAACTCTTATCTAGAAGTTGTCAAATACTGCTTCAAAAATAGCCTTGAATAGTACATGTAGTAACCTGATGAGTAAAAAACACGTAAAGGCTAGCACGAAATGTAAAATGTAAAGAAGATATTTCGTCTGCCTATGAATACTCCAGACTACGCAATTGAACTTTATGAACTTTATGAATAGATGTCTCAAATTATCGGAACATAGAGCGCCCTATTCTGTGGCTTCAGAAATACTTGGGACAAGATCGCAATGTTTCGAGCACTGGGAGCGACTTGCAAAGCATTACGAGGTTGAATTTAATTTGAACTACCAAGGCTCCTGGAAAAACGCTCAGACTAGGCTACTACTGGCTATAAACAGAAAATCACGTAATGGATACATTGAACAGACACACAAAAACAGAACACGGGACTTATATAAAACACTTAACCGATCAAGTCAATATGAACTACATCTCCTACATTTTTAAAGCTAGAACAGAGACACTTCAACTTGGTTACTGACATCACATTTCAGATGAGTCTTGTAGTCTGTGCAATCTAAGGATGCATTAGGATCCGATACTGGCGGAGTTGAGAGTACGAGCATGGGGAAAGGAGCAACTAACAGAATCTGAGCTTCGAGATATTCTCAATGGTGCCAATTGGATCTCACTTGCGCAATTTTTGTCACAGGCGATGAAAGAATGTATTATTATGTTAATTTTAAGTTAAATGAGTAATAAATTGTAATTTATGTGAATACTTGTATATTGTGTTTTAAGTGTTATGAAAGATATTGTAAACATGAATGTACAGTCAGGAGAAGTCGTTTATTCAAGTCTAGTAATGGTCAAAAATGAAATGTTAATATATGTATAATATGTATAAAATGTATAATATGTTCTGAGTAGGCTTACGGCTAATACAAAGCCTTGCCAAAATAAAGAAAACTACTACCACTACTACTATTAAAATATGCAAAAAGTCAATAAAAATCAACAAACCTTTAAGCAAATCCTGATCTTATCCTTTAAAGTTTATAATTTTGGCCAGACCAAGAATGATCATTCTGCACTAATTTAAGCTTAAAATGATGGGGTTACCCACTTTAACATTTGATTTAAATGTTTAACAACACTGTACCCATATGAAAAAGATTGGAAATATTTCATATCAAAGCAGGACGATACATATGTACTTATTATTTTGACCAATAGTGTATGTAGAGTAAACACAACAAATCAATTACTTTTATCAGCCACGCATAAATTATTGTGACATGACTGTTTACTTATTCTTGATATTTTAGAGCAGATACGAAAAAAGCGAAAAAGGGTAATGTTACGACTAATTAGGTTATGAATGTATCCGCGATCATTAGTACAAATTTGTCGTTCCTTTTAATTGCATTTGCTAATTTGCATTTCTAATTTCGGTTTGAGTCTCTTTGGGTTTCTTATTGTCGTGTGCCTCAATCAGTCTTCGGCTATCTACGAAGTCAGCCGACAGTTTAGCAGCTAATGTCGTCAACGAAGCCAAAAATGACAGCACTGCTGCCCACGCAGTAGGAGAGCAAGAGAGAAGAGCAAGCAAAATTCGCAACGAGCCGACGAAATGTCAGCGTCAGAGCATCTGTCAACGTCAACGTCAACGTCACTGTCGTCGTCGACGTCGACGTCGCTGTCGCCAAATACTTGACTGCTGGCGCGGAAGTCCACGCAGATGAAGAAGAGGAAGAAGCGTAAGTTGCTGATAGAACGACACGAGCACACAAATACATACATATGTATTTGTGGGGGCGACGACGATCGTATTAGAGCAAAAGAGAAGACTGCGTGATTTGGGAGATTAAAGTTTAAAGCTTATCAGCGTTGCTTAGTGTCTAAGCAACGGGTTTGATTGAGAGAGAGAGAGATTTAAACTTAACAGTATATCAAGAAATTGTCTTGAGAAGGAAAAAAAAGGATTGATATTGGTATTTATACCCTGGGGGCATATTAAGTTTGTTCAAAAGTAACCAGTTATGTAACCCAATAAAGTAAATATATTCTTGATCAGCATTAACAGCCGAGTCGATATACCCCTGTCTGTCTGTCCGTCAGAAAGACTAAAAATCGGCGGCAGCGTGGCGCGGCGGCGTAAACATCTATGTAGGTAAGAGTTAGGACCACCAAATTTGGAATGAAGACTCCCTATTATGCCAAGCAGAACAAGTGCAAGAACATGCTTAGAATCTAATCACCAACTTTCATCACGATTGGGCCATAAATAGTGAAGATATTAACCATTTTGTCCAAGATATTTTAATGGCAATTCTATAATTCTATAATTAATTCGTTTTACATTTACTCTGCCAGAGAATGTTTGTCGAATTTGTCATTTTCACTCCAAGTAGCGGAGTGGTGGAAGTGATAAGTGCGCGGCAAGCGAAACGGGAGATCGAGGTTCGAATCTCGGCCTGTCGATGCAAATGTTTTTTTTCCTTTTCATTTGCAATATTTTTATGTTTTTATTTTTACTTTTTATTTTTTTAAATTGTTTCAAATCACTTATCACATT
Source organism: Drosophila quinaria (assembly GCA_035047525.1). Taxonomy (NCBI): domain Eukaryota; kingdom Metazoa; phylum Arthropoda; class Insecta; order Diptera; family Drosophilidae; genus Drosophila; species Drosophila quinaria. The sequence goes on along the minus strand of JAWNPO010000455.1, from coordinate 13,763,522 downwards.
ATATATGTATATAGCTGGCACAAAAACGATAGGTCAAGATTTAAAAGTATGAGAATGCATGTGCATCAAATCTAGGCCCGCTTGTCTGATTTGTAGAAGATAGTAAACTTGTCTCAAGTACCATAAACAACTGTCTACAAACAAATAATAAAAAACCAAGAAAAGCTAGTTTTTCCTGCAAAATGAAATACAGTTGAACTTCCATAACTCGAACTTCTATAACTCGAACTTCTCTCTAACTCGAACTAAATGAGTGGCAGTAAATTTAATAAACCTTAGAAAAAGCACTTTTTAAGTCGAATATCTCTATAACTAGAACCTCTTCTTAGGATAATGGTGATTCGAGTTAGGGAAGTTCGACTATACTTATGTGAACCTAAGGTTAAGTGGATAATTATGGGAATAAACTCACCTCTTTGACTTTCTGGCGCTTCTCCTCCATGCTGGAGTCCGCCTGATCCGCCGACTCCTTGGCCATGCCCATGGGCAGTTTTAGTTGTTGTCCAAAATTGGACGGATTGTTGTTTTGATTGTGAGTTGTATCATCAGGCAGACCCGCTACCGAGACCCGGTGAGCCCCCGCTGCCGCCTCCCCCGCTGTCTCCTGTTGCACGGGCTGCTCCTGTTGCGCTGCCGGCACCGGAGCCGGCGCCTGGGCATCCTGGGCATCGCCCACATTAGCTACATTCGCACCGGCCGCCGGCTCATCCAGTATATCGCCCAGCTCGGCGATGATCTTTTGCTGCAGACGCTGTCGATCGCCCATAAAATGGGGATCCTCGCCACGGGGCGCATGAACGGCCAATGGGGGAGCGGGAATGAAGATTTCGGGTCCGGCCTTTTGGAAGTGCTTGTAGACGCGTAGAACACGCTCACTGCCGAAATTGTCGGGCAACAGGAAAATGCCGCCAAAGCAGAGGAAGCACAGTGTCACTAGCACGAGTCCAATCAGACATTTCTCGCGCGAATGGAAGTTTGATTTGCGTCCAATTGGACCGATTCGATACATATTCGCTTTTGTTTGTTGTTGTTGTGTATTTTATGTAGTTTAGGTATTTATGTTGTTGTTGTTATTATTGTTGTTGTTGCTGTTGCTGCGTCTCCCTCAGCTGACGTTCTGCCGGCTTTAAAACACACGATGCACGCACACATTCACAGACACATTTACATTCACAGACACAGACACAGTCGCATGCAATTGAAGAGCTTTTTTAGTGCAGTAGCTGCGAACGTTTCATTGTTTGTTGTTGTTCGATATTCTTATTCTTATTCCTGGGCTATTTTCGGCAATTTACTATAACACGTAAGCGAAGACGAAAAACTACTAAAAACAGCAAAAAAAAAAAACATGAAACGAAAAGCGAAAAACAAATCAAAGTTAATAACGAGCAAATCGAGCAGCGTTTCAAATTTAAACGCACTGCCGTCGTTTATAAAGTGCGACGGCAACGACAACGATAGCAGCAGCAGCGTGGCGTATGAGTGTGCGGAGAAGCATCATCAGAGAGAAAAAGAGAGTGAGAGCGAGTAGTGGAGAGACAAGAAGAGAGACAGGTTGGCAGACATACAAAAGAAAGACGGACCGACAAACATATGAATATGAAGAGCGACACACGCAATTTGCAATCAGCAACCAAAAACAATAGCGGCTCCAGTTTATACAGAAAACTAGCGCCAAAGTGACACTACTCACCAAGTTTATAAGGCAGCTAAACTTGAATTCAATAAATGCGGTTTAATTTAAAGTGTCCCGTTTATCCCGTGTATCCTGATTTCTAATCGATAATTAACAGCCCATTTTTATGCAATATATGACAGAAGATTTAAATCAGTTAAAAAGCTCTAAGATTTACAACCAAGTTATCAAACCGAAACGAATATCAGTATTAGTTACAGTTTCGGTTAGGTTCGAATTTTGGTTATCGGTTATCGGTTAAGCGAAATCTTAGGATACATCGGTGTAGATCAATTTGATTTTAATCAAACCAACATAAGCTGTCGTATAAACTAAGCCTGGGCATAGCGATGGCGCGTTTCCCTAAGCAACGGGGCGTGTGTGTAGGAGACGCAACGATACAGCTGTGCGTCTGTGATTGCGAATGAGGGTGGCTGCTGCTGCTCTGCCGCTGCTCTGCTGCCGCTGTTGAAACTGTCGTGACTGGACGCAGACTGAGGCTGAGGCGTCCCCGCCTCTGTCGCAGTCAGCGCTGACGTCTGCTTTGATTTTTTTTGCCAATGACTTTCGTCGCTGCGCTGGTCTTATTGTTGTTGTAGCTATTGTTGTCTGTCTGTCTGCAGGTAGCACTTTCTATTTGAACAGCAGTACAAAAATACAAAAAAAATCGAAAAAAAAATGCTACAAATTTGGTTAGGATGGAGCCTGCCGCTCATAATGTTATGTTATTTACAACAAATTGAACACACACCAATTAAATAAACACAGCGCGTCTCGGTCTTCAATTACAATTGGAACGCACACTCGCACGGTTTTTAATTTATTATACGTAAGATCACAGTCGGAGCAGCAACATCACGAACGGGAGCGGTAGAGCGTTTAAAATGTTTCCATTGCTTTCATTGTGCACGAATATTTATTGTATTTTGTTTTATACTTGCATTTCGCATATTTTTGTTGTCATAGCGTTGCCAGAGTCTGTGCTGTGCGATGAAATGCATTCGCTTTCCAGCACTGATTTTTTTATGGCATCCAACTTGGAGTCTTCATTTTGTGACGTCACAGCCAGTTAATCGAATATATTTTTTTAAATGCCATATTTTACTTTTATGGACAATGGGAACCTTCTGATTTGAATACAATTAGTAAGTTTTAAGCAAGGCAGTTAAAAATTAATTCGATTGAGAATTAGTTCCTTATGTTTTTAAATCTTGGCAAGTTTGGTGTAGCCAAATTCATAAAAATTACAAAGTATGGCAGCACTTTTTTGTACAAACAACTCATTGGCGATAGATCATGAATATCGGTATATCGATAAATAACCTTTGCCAGCTGTTTTACTTAAAAATTTTGTAGCTGACGTTATTTCATAAAATTGTTAAATACAAGCTGAGAAAATGGAAAAGTGGCTGGGCGATACATTATCCAAGTGCTTGGACTGCGTGGTCACCGATCAAATGATGTCGTGGGTGTGCCTCAGCGTTACTTGTAATTGTTTTGCATTTCTAACTTGCATTCATCAATTTATTTGGATAGCACCATTTTGGCGATAGGCGATGACAACGAGTTCGACAATTATTTCGGGAATCTGTTGAATAAGGATGTGGAGGAGCATCGCATGTTTCTGTTGAACTGCCGCCGCATGCTGCTCAGCGGCAAACAGAAGCGGAGCAACAACGCCAAGTCCAAGACGCCCCCGCAGCCCGCCCAGAAATCCAGCGGAGGAGCGGCCAAAAAGCCCACGAAATACGTGAGCATGTATGCCAAGGATGGCAAACTATTGGGCGACTCCGTGCTGCTGAAGGGGCGACGCAGCTGCGACTGTCAGGCGGCCGAGCACCAGTTGATCAACAATTGTCTCGGCTGCGGCCGCATTGTGTGCGAGCAGGAGGGCAGCGGTCCGTGTCTCTACTGCCAGGAGCCCGTGTATACGCCCGAGGAGGAGCTGCAGATGGCCAAGGCCGCATCCAACACAAGCAAGGCCCAAGCGAAGGGCAAGAAGCAATCGCAATCGCAACCACAACAGCCGGCAACGGGCAAAGTTAACCAGAAACAAAAGGAATCCGCCGCATTGAAGGATGCGCTGGCTCAGCGGGATCGTCTGCTCGAGTACGACAAGAACAGCGAGAAGCGCACGACGGTCATTGACGATGAGCTGGATTACTTCCAGGAGAACTCCGTTTGGCTGACAGACGCCGAGCGCGAAAAGTACGAGCAGCTGAAGAGCGAGATGCACGATCTGAAGCACGGCAGTCGCCTCAAGCGCAAGATCAAGGTGGACTTTGCCGGCCGCGAGCTGCCCGATGAGTCGGTGATTAGCAAGGAGTACGAGCAGCAAGTGATCCGCCAACTGGCTGCCGTCAGCAAGGCAGCGTCTGCGGGAGGCGCCGCGTTGCCCACCGCCCTCATTGGACACTCGGCAATGGGGCTGGCGCCCAATCTGGATGTCGCCAAGCCGCCCGTCTTCAAGCCGGACAAGGAGCAGAAGCAATGGCCCGCACAGCCCGCCCACGATGGCCTCGAGCGCATCTACAACCGGGTACAGGACAAGGAGCTGCTCGAGATGCAGGACATGCGCCAGTGCCTCTCCATGCATCAGCCCTGGGCATCCCTGCTTGTGGCCGGCATCAAGAAGTGAGTGGTCATTTTCACAAATCATCAAGTATTCAATATTTTAATGTTAATGATAATGATAATGATAATATTATTATTAATACCCTATAGGCATGAAGGTCGTGTGTGGTACAGTGATCATCGTGGACGTCTGTGGATTGCCGCGACTTCAAAGGAGCCGCATGCCGATGACATTGCCCACATGGAGCAGTTCTATCGAACGCTCTACAGCGGTGGGTACTATTTGCACCATTTGCACCATTTCTTTCGCCTTACTGATTACTGATCGCATCTTGCAGATGACGATATTGAATTCCCGGCGCATTATCCGACTAGCAGTCTGTTGGGCTGCGTGCACGTGGACAACTGCCTGCCCCAGGAGGAATACCGCGATCTTTATCCGCAGGGTGAATCCGACAGCCCGTACGTGTTCGTGTGCACCAAACCAGAGCAGTTACCACTGCTGCTGCCAGTTCAGGGCGAGCACAAGATCTGTAAGTATTTCCCTTCATTATTAATTATTCAATTCCATTTGACGCTGTTTCCCTTGCAGATGAGCTGCCGCTGAAGACCCACAATGCCGCCTGCAAGACGCTTCTGCGTTCACGTGCCAACAAAGGCTGACATTTAATTATTGTTCACAATTCACATTCTAAATGATTTTTGTTTAAACATTTTCCAATTTGAAATCTGTTCACTTTTCGCGGTCCCTAGTGAGGTAATTATCGATAAATGTAATCGAAACTATTGTATTAAATGCCAGCAAGTGTGCGTGCGTTTGTTTTTTGTGACAATGACAATGTGAGAGAGGAGGTGAGAGAGAGAGAGTGACAAATGCTTGGCTCTCTTTCGTCAATTTGGCTCATTATTTGTTTGATTTTGGCTCAATCAGACATTTTTCAGTCGCAGTCGCTGCGACTGAAAATTAAATTATCGTAAAATTTGTATTTCTTTAAAAATATTGTTACGATTGTTCATTTTTGTAGTATAATTATAAATCAAAAGTTGGCAGTATCGCAAGATTCAAACAATTACCGTTCTTGAATTTTTGTTTAATTTTGTTGTAGATTTAGATAAGGGAATACCCTTATTAATCGATTTTGTCATTGTTTATGCAATGGTCAATGTGGACGTAGAATACTGGTAAGTTTAAGTTATTTATTCACCACAACTGACAAGCTAATCTGGGATCTTAACTTGCCCACAGCGGTGTCTGCAATTTCGCCCTGCAGTGCCACCTGCTGCGCCAGTTTCTGCTGGACGCGGCGCCGGATGTGCAGGTATCTTGTCACCAGGGACGCCGAGGTTCGTTCGAGGTGAAGATTGACGAACAGTTGGTGCATTCAAAGCTCTCCTGCCTGGCGTTCCCGCAGCACGAAAGCGTGCTCACCCAAGTGCGGCGGGCGGAGCGGGGTGAGCCCTTGGAGCCCGTCAAAGAAGCTCCCATCAAGGATTGCAGCGTGATGTGAGCAAAAGAGAAAGCAAACCAATTGCATACACAGTATGTCGAGTAACTCTTTTGACAGAAACAAAACAAAGAAAAAAAGTACGTGTTTTACAATTCAAAAATTAGTTAAACCTTATAAAAATGGTTTGTTTACTTTTTAACTTGTTCTAAGAACTATAAGCAGCTATTATAAAGTAGGAAAGAAATCACTGCGGACGGCAGTCAGCGCTAGTGACGAAAGCAGCACGAAGGGTGCGAAAGCGACTAGAACAGCGGTGGGCACGCATGGACTCCGGGAGCAAGCGGCAGCTCCCAACTTTATAGAACTTTTCGTTGATCGCCAAAGTAGGCAGACAGACTATAGTAGGGTTGTTGTTGTAGTTTTTGTTGTAGTGCTCCCAAATTCAGATATCGGGCCCATCGCTGGACTAGAATATTTAAAAAAAACACAGGTGATTCGTCACTCTGTTTTATTTATGTTCCACACCAGCGGTGGGCCCTCAGTGACTCCGGGAGCAGCGATTGCTCCCAAAAGACTCGCTGTTGTTGATGTTGCTGTTATTGTTGTGCTCCCGAATTCAGATTTTGTGCCCACCGCTGTTCCACACACATGAAATAACTAGTAAATTAATGACATAAATGTTCCTCAGTGCTGGAGTCAGGCCTTAATATGTACAACTAAATTAGGGTATTCAGAAACTATGATATTTGTGTTTTTTTAAAAAGTGATATATTTTGTAATGACAACAAACACACAGAAAAAAGATTATCACAAGAAATATGCCATGGGGTATGTATACAAAATTCGTCATAATAATCACTTTTCTGTGTGTTTGTTGTCATTACAAAATATATCACTTTTTAAAATAACACAAATATCATAGTTTCTGAATACCCTAAATATTATTCGTCACAAAATTGGATATCGGAAATTGTTTTCGTCACTAGACTTTTAACAAAACAATCAAAACAATCAAATCCAAGGGATATCATTATTTAATTAGTTTAGGAATAATTAGCAAAGTTAATAAAAAACAAAAATATCTTTTTTTTATTGTAAAGAAAATTAATTTTGTATTTTGTCCAAATAGTTACTAAACTATAGTTGTATTTATTTATGCTAAACAACAAATGTGACAGAAGTACAGTGAGTATGAGATATTAACGCCTGTAGCGATAGCGCTTAAAGTGGAACCAGAGCTGGAAAATGTTGTTGTGGAATTGGCAGCGGAATCCTCGCTTGTAACTAAACTCCCACTCGCGGTTGACGATCTTGAAGGCGATGTCCTCGTAGGGCGGTCCCGTGTGGAATCGGAGCACGGCAAAGTCGCCGTTGTCCGCGCAGGGCGTGAGAAAGTATTGCGGCGTCTGGGATTTGTCCATGAGATCCGGATAGAATATGTTGAACTTGTAGCCCTGGACAATCTTTGGCGGCGGATTGTCCATGTCGTAATGCGTCTGATTGTACTTGTTCCACTCGAATCCCGTGTGCACACGATTGAAGTAGCGCGGCTTGCGTGGACGATACTTGTCCGTGGCCAGCTGAGGCACTGCATCCAGGGTGGTCTCCACGCTGAACTCGGCCTCGTCGCCCTGCATGCCCTTGCGCGCCTCGCCCCGCATCCGCTGCTCCTGCGGCGTCAGCTGTGCCAGCTGTGTCTCCACGCGCTCCGGATGCATCAGCTGCAGTCGTTGGCGCCTCACGCGACGCTCGTCGTCGCTGTCGCTGTAGAGGCCACCGTCCACGTTGTCCTCATCGGCGACGGTCAGGCGGCGTCCGTTGAAATCCTCCTCCCTGATATAAGTGGGACTGTAGTTGCCCTGTTGATACATGCGCACAGCATTCTGCAGTTCCCTCAGCGGATTGTCCTCGTCCGGGTCCTCAGTCGTTGGCGCCTCGGCCTGTTGCTCCTCATCCAACTGTTCCTCATCCTCCTGCTTTACGGCAACGGGGGACGCGGAGCTGGCAGCTTCATTGTCGTTCTCATTATCGTTGTCGTTCTCACGCTTCAGCAGCAAGAGCTTCTCGCGAAGCAGCGCCTGGTGGCGATCGCGGAGGCGAGCTCTTGCCATGTGTGCCTTGAGCTGGGAGAGCAGACTCTCCCAGTAGCTAATGTCGACGCCATCGGCACGACCGCTGATCTTGGCCTCGATGCGGGCGCGCATCTCCTCCAGCTGCTTGGCATTCTTGCCGCGAAAGATGTCGGCCACATCCTTGACGACACTCTGGTGAATGCCGTCTCGACGTTGGTTCAACGCGCTCGCCTCGTTCTGCTGCAGCTTCAGCTGCTTCTGCAGCTCGTCCTGCACGATGGTGATCATGTCATTCCAGAAATCCATGTGCTTGCCCTGCTCCAGCTCCTCGTACACTTTGATGTCCACCAGCAGATCCTCCAGCTCGTCCATATGCAGACCATGAAGCAGCATGTATGGCTCATGCATTTGCATCTCCAACGCATCCTCCAGCACCGTCTCCGAGCTGCCAGCGGACACGTACTGGGCAAGAAGATCAATCGGCTTGGCGCGTCCATCCCGAATGCGAATCTCGCTGCGCAGACGCGCTTGCTCCAAGTGAAACTGATCCTCCTGGCGCTGCCACTCGCGAAACTGGACAGCTTCCTTAGCGCGCTGCTGCTGCATCGCGTCATCCTCCCGTGCCTGACGCTCCAGTTCGCGCTCCTGCCGCCGTTTCTTCACCTTCTCCAGCTCGCGCCGATTCTCCAGCTGCTTTTGCAGGGACAGCACCTCGACCGTCTTGCTGGACAGATTGGCGAGTCCCTCCACTTGCAGCTTCTTGCCCCAATGGAAGGTGGAGGTTAGATTGGAGTCACCGAAGGGATTGTCCTCGTTGGAATACGTTTGGTACTCGTTGTCCCAGCCCATGCGCTGGCGTCTCCTCTGCTCCTTGGCCTGCTTCTCACGCAGCCGTCGGGCACGCTTCTCCTCGGGCGTCTCCTTGGCCTTAAGCTGATCCTTAATACGCTGACGCTCCTGCTGTTCCCGCAAACGTCGCTCCTCCAGTGTCTGCAGCAGTTTAATCGAGGTCATTTCGGGACTGCGCTTGTTTCCCTGCGTCCCCTTTGTGCTGCACCCCTGCGCTGGTGACGACGACGAAGACGACGACGATGATGACGAAGATGAGCTAGAGGATGATGAAGAGCGACCACGATGCTCCTTGCGTCGTGGCTTATCCCTCTCCCGCTGCCGATCGCGGCTTTTGCTTCGTTCCTCCCTCCGCTTATGATGAGGTCTATCGCGACCTCGTTCCCTCTCTCTCTCCCTTTCACGATCTCTTTCCCGTTCTCGATGTCGCTCCTGATCAGTTGTGTCTCGTCGCTTGTCGTGCTTGTGCCTGCGATCGGAGCTATCGGTCCTTGAGGTCTTTTTGTCCCGACTGCGACTACGACTGCGACTACGACGTCGTGATTTTTCCTTAGGCATTATAATAATACCTTTTAAACGTTTGCAGAAAATAAAACAATGCCAGATAAATGTGAAACGAAATGTCTGATACTAATCAATCGCAAACAGCTGCTTGTTATCGATAGTTGCAAGACCCAAACATTGTTGTAGCGAAATATCGAAATAAAAAATTATCATAATTATAATAATAGGATTCCTGAAAGCGTTTTAGATTTGGTTTAGATTATTTTAACCAAATCTAAATCAGTTAACGGAACGACCCTTTTTACACACTGATTAGTTTTAGATTTCGTGAACAGTTGACAGCCTGGCGAACAACTGATTGACAACTAAAATGTACACAAAAAAGGCGTAATTGCGCAAAATGCCAGAAAAGGAAATTTATAAAGGTATTAAACGAAAGACAGCTGTTTGAAACCAAATCAAAATGAAAACGAAATCAATTAGTAAGACCACATTTGCCTGATATGCTCTGGGCACACTGAAAATTTTGTATGGAGCAGCTGTGAATAGCTGACTGCGAAATCTAAACCAAATCTAAAACGCTTTCAGGAATCCCATTAATGTATGATTTTTGATGTTTTAATATTTATTCTAAATCTTTCAATAAAGTTGTTACGCGCAAGATAAGAATATTTCCGTTCTTATTGTTAATTTAACTGTTTTTAAAGTTTTTACAAAAACATAATTTTATATATCAGTGTGTATTTGTATTATTATAACTACTAAAACTTTAAGAAATGCTAAATTTATAAAATATCACAGCAATCCATAAAAAATATGCGATGATCAAAGAAATCATACATTTGTATCGATGCGACCAACATCGGCTATATCGAGCTTCTATCGACCTATCGATTAATCGAGACAAGGTAACTCGAATTGAAAAAATTTTAATTGCCGGTAGCTTTTCAAGTTGCGAGTATAAATAAGGCTGAAGTTGTTTGCAAATGCGCAATAATGAGCGAGTATACGGCGGAGTTCAGTGCTGCAGAGCAAGCGCTCATTGATAAAGAATTTTCCAGACTTGCGGGTAAGAGAAGACGCCGTGTTTTTGTAGTGGCGAAATAGTGAGTGGTCATTTGTAACTACTGATAAGAATCTAAATACTTTTGATACACACACTGATCCAGATAGCACCTACCTCGATCATGCGGGCACAACACTCTACGCCGAAAGTCAAGTAGCAGCCGCTGCACGACAGCTGCAGCGCGACGTCATATGCAATCCACACACATGTCGCGCCACCGGCGACTACGTGGACCAGGTGCGCTACAAGTGAGTTAATTGTGGGAACAAAATGTTAAATGGTTCTAGTTAACGGGTGCATACACTCAGCACAACATTCATTCGTACACCTACAATTAGGAAGTATTTACACTCATATACAGTGGCACACAGCTTATTTTTGACCCATTCTAAATTTTTAAGTGTGTTTAGTTTTTATTGTTTGCTTCAGAAATATGAAATGAAAATAATTAATTTAAGCTTAATTTTTAACTAATAATTGTTTGTTTAGTATCTTCCATTTAAAGCAGAGGTGTCCAAAACCTGATAATAGCCGTTAGTGTCAAAATGAGTGTAAGAAAAAATGTTGCGCTGAGTGTATATGTACATATGCACAGTGGGGCCATTGCTCATTTTGCTTTGCAAAAATCGTAACTTTTAAACCAAATGAAATAATCGAATAATTTAAATGGCATATGATGATCACTTTTCAACCTATGAGAAAAATAAGTGTTCAAGTGCCACGCCCCCCTAGTTGCTTACTTATGGGCTATCAAAGTATATATTTGTGAAAAAATCAATTTTATGACTCCTAAAAAAAATATTTTTTTACAATTTTTGTTTATTTATTTTGTTTTATTTTTAAGGATTTTATTTAAAACAATTACGATTTTTTTTTAAAAATTATTTTTTTTTCCGGTGTGAATTATCAGAATTGCATAATTCGACCTAATTCCTATGGCAGCTATATTATACAGTAATCCGATTTCAACCAATGAACCGAATGAACGAAGCAACTTATTCAGTAAATTTCATTTTCATTTATAGTATTTTCATGTTTATTTATTCATGAATGTGTTCTTACATTTGTGTATTTTGAAATGTAATGTTTAAGTTTACTTAAACCAAAAAACACTCGAAAAAAACCTGATATGAAGTTCTTGAAGTAAGCCAGCCACTGAAGAAAACTATTTATTTATTTCACGACAGTGATGTCAGAATTTAAAAGGTAGCTAGAAATAGCTTAACCTATTAGCTATTTACTTATAATTATCGGAATATAAAAATTGTGTAGTTATAGCAACACTTTTTACGACATAAAAATCCATCCCTATAAATTTACTGGAATTTTCAACTTGTAATTTTTATACATACATACATATATCATTTAAAAGGCTTTAGCTGTGGAAGTGTATATTTACTTTATTAAAGTACTTCAATTCTTCACTTGTAATATTTTTTCACCTTAATTATAAGCATAAATTAAATATGCAATTAGGAATATAATTTAAAATTATTAATTCGAATTAATTATGCTAAAATGCTTCAACAAATTGAACTAAAATTGTAAAATCTATGTTTACAGAATCTTAGAGTTCTTCAATACGAATGCCGATGACTATCATGTTGTGTTTACGGCCAATGCATCGGCTGCACTGCGTCTCGTTGCCGAGCACTTTGAGTTCTCGGATGAGGGCAACTTTCACTACAGCCAGGAGAATCACACCTCGGTGCTGGGCATGCGTGAGCTGGTGAAGGCCAATGGCATTTACATGCTCACCCAGGAGGAGATCCAGCTTAACGATGCCGACATGAACTCCCATTCCTCGAGAACTGCAAATGGAACTGCAGTTTCAACTTCATCTCAGGGCAATTCCCTGATAACATTCTCCGCCCAGTGTAACTTCAGTGGCTACAAGTTGCCCCTGACGGTCATTGAGAAGATGCATGAACATGGCTTGCAGCAACCCGGCAAATGCGTATGGAGTAAGGAAACGAAGCAGGGAGAGAATCTCGCCTACAACAAGACCAACAATAACAACAATTATTATGTGTGCTTGGATGCGGCTTCATTTGCAGCCAGCAGTCCATTGGATTTGAAACGCTATCGCCCTGACTATGTGTGCATCAGTTTCTACAAGATCTTTGGTTATCCCACCGGAGTGGGTGCACTGCTGGTGAGCCGGCGGGGAGCGGAAGTGTTAAGAAAGCGTTTCTATGGCGGCGGCACCGTCAACTACGTTTACCCGCACACCATGGATCATCAGTTGCGCGATATATTCCATCAACGCTACGAGGATGGCACACTCCCATTTCTATCCATTGTCGAGCTGCTGGAAGGATTTCGGACGATGGCACGACTCGTGCCTGGCCGCAGCATGGAGCGCATCTCACGTCATGTCCATGGCCTGGCACGCTACTGTGAGCAGCAGTTGTTGCAACTCAAGCACTCCAATGGAGCTCCGCTCGTCACGCTGTACAACAATGCCGGCTACGAAGATCGCTCTAAACAGGGCGGCGTTGTGGCCTTTAATCTGCTGACCGACTCCGGTGGCTATGTGGGATTTGGTGAGGTCGCCTGTGTCGCTGCACTTCATCGGATTCTGTTGCGCACTGGTTGCTTCTGCAATATTGGCGCTTGTCAGCGCTACTTGAAACTGTGTGATGACACCATGGATGCAATTTACAAGCGCGCTGGACGCATTTGTGGCGATTACTATGATTTGTTGGATGGCCAACCCACGGGTGCAGTGCGTGTTTCCTTTGGATACATGACACGCATTGAAGATATTGATCGATTGCTCCAAATGCTTCGTGCCAGCTATCTAAATGTCAAACCACAGCAGCGTCTCAGCTTCATTGAGGGTCAGGCAGAGCAGCTGCCCCAGGCGCTGCAGCAACGAGCTCAGCGTTTGCGTCCACGGTTGCTTCAGCTGGCCATCTATCCGGTCAAGTCTTGTGCCGCCTTCAAGATTACAAAGCATCCCGGATCAAGTTGGCCGTTGACGGATCAGGGACTGCAATACGATCGCGAGTGGATGATTGTTGATATGAATGGCATGGCTCTTACACAGAAACGCTGTACGGATCTCTGCCTACTGCAGCCAATTATCGTGGATGATCAACTGCAGCTGCATTTCAATGGCACGGACACTTCATCCTTTGCCTGTGTGCCACTTTCGCTTAGTGCTCAGGCTGAAAACTCGGCCCGTTGTCGCAGTAAAGTGTGTCGCCAGCCGATTGAAGGCTATGACTGTGGCGATGATGTCGCCACTTGGCTGAGCCAGCAACTCGGAATGGAGGGATTACGTCTGCTGCGTCAATCCGCACAACGCAGTGCACCAGGTGCTCAGCAGCAGCAGCTCAGTCTGGTCAATCAGGCGCAGTTTCTACTTGTCAATCGCACCTCGGTGCGTTCGCTGAATTTCGAGGAGCCGCTAGACGAGACCGTCGATCGTTTTCGGGCCAACATCATTATGGAAACAGACGTGCCCTTCGAGGAGCTGTCCTACACTCGGCTGCGCATTGGAGATGTCCAGTTTCAGGTGGACGGTCCTTGCCAGCGATGTGACATGATCTGCATCAATCAGCGCACCGGACAACGTTCTCCAGAGACTCTTACAACCATTGCCCGCATGCAGAGCGGAAAGATGCGATTCGGGATTTATGTCTCCCGTCTTCAAGAAGAAATGACGGACAAACAGCAGCAGCAACCACATTTGTCATGTGGCGATGCCATCATAATTAGTTAGTCATAGAAATACTATTTTTCTAAAATATAAATTATCTATTTACATACATATATCACATGACATTCCCAGTTTAGTTTAGTAGAATTCAAAACTGTGTGCCTTTTGAGTACTTGCCATGTGTTCCACAAAATAAAAACACAATGACATCGACTCTTATCGCAAATGCTTTATGTTTACAAGTGACTTGCATTATTGGCAAAATAATTGTTTTAAGAAATACTACTCTGTATTAATGTCATTCTACAAAAGGTCCACAAACCTGTCATTATATCAATTAGTTATACTAGGTATACATTAGATAATTACTGAGCTGTGTTAAAAGAGTTGCATTTTTATGCCCCAAATTTTCTGATATTCAATTTTGTGATGAATAACATTAAATTTTATACATGAATTATTAAAAAAAAATTTTGTCACTAATAAATCGTACTTTTTTGCGCAGTGCTAGTGACGAAATTATTTTTTTAATAATTCATGTAATAAATTTTTTATGCAGTTAGCAAAAAATGCTGAAATTTACATACTGCAACATAATTAATAAAAAAACGTAAAAGTCGTTTTCTCTAAAATCGCCAAAATGTGAAATAAACCTTATTTCACCAGTAGAGTTTAGCTTACATACCTTCTGTATAAAAGTAAAGGGAAATTGTTATTTAAATTTTCCGCAAAAGAGGTTTCGGTAATTTATTTTTGTAGGTTTTCACAACCTTCCTTAATTACCAACCGGAGTTTAAGCTCGATCTGTCAATTAGCTTGTTTATGGCAGCTGTCCAATCAAATCTACCACAGTGTTGCTCTGCCAATTTTACCTGAATTTGTTTCAAAAAGAATATCGCAAACAGGTGGCCGAAGACATGATTTCGCGTGGCCCAGACTTTTTGAATCGCATCATAACTGGTGATGAGACATGGGCCTATGAGTTCGACACCTTTACAAGCCAGCAATCGAGCGAATGGCGCAAGGAAAACTAGCCAAATCCCAAAAGTTCGTTTCGTCGTTTTCACATGTGCATTGCAAACAATGGGGATTACAAAATATATTTTGATGAATAAATAAAAAATTCTGTGTTTTTTTAACAATTCCCGGTACTTTTTATACAGAAGGTTCATATGTACATAGTTTAGATAAAAAGCCATTATGACAAAGAGTCATTCAAAATAGCTGCAACTTTTGTCGTATGATAACTGTGGGGGTATTAGTTTTAGCGGGTTTTACCGATTTTCCACTAAGATGGTTGCTTTTTAAAGTTACTAAAGTTGCTTTCACACGAGCGTATTTTCACCGACAATTTTTGAACAGTCAGAATTTAAGCTGGATTCACAGAATTAAAATTAGAGTTGGAGAACTATCGATAGTATCGATAACTTTCGATAGTGTGTTAAATTATACATTTTTATGTAAAATTTTAACTAAAATATGAAATTGGTATTAATTTAGGTACAGTTGAACTTCCCTGACTCGAACTTCTGTAACTCGAATTTCTCTGTAACTCGAACTAAATGAGTGGCAGTAAAATTAATAATCTTAGGAAAAAGAACTCTATAACTCGAATATCTCCCTAACTCGAACCTTTTCTTTGGATAATGGTGATTAGAGTTAGGGAAGTTCGACTGTATTACAAAACTAAAAATAAATAAAATTCGTTATCAATAATAATGCTTCGCTGTTAGCTGTTGTAATAGCCAAAGTATTTTTCACTCTTCCTGTATATATTGCTAGTCGTCTTTTGCACCCTTCGTGTTGCTTTCGTCACTAGCGCAGACTGCCGCCAGAGCGCATAATCGGTATATTGCAGATTTGTAATGAAAAAAAATTGTAATTATTGTTTGATTTTGGGATAGTCACAATAGTAGACGATTGCCCGCCAATTTAAATGAGCCCATCGATAATTATCGATAGGCGAGCCTGTCTGTAAGGTGGGCACATTGTGATGTCTCCGGCAGCGAAAGTTGTGGCGCCTTAAAGCAGTGCCTGTGAGTAAAGAGCCGTTAGTTAACAAACGACGCTGCTGGCGAACGGACGAACAACGACGACGACAAGAACCGCTAAGCAAGCGGACACGGACACGAACACACACACACACACGCACACACAGTGTGTAAGCAAAATGGTGGGAGAGAGCCCATGAAAGTATGCAAAACAAAGAACAGAGCATACAGGGAGAGACGTCCAAATATCATTCGTCCCTTTATTTGGCAACAATCAATTGAGCAACAACAACAACAATAACAACAACAAGCAGCGAAAATGTGAAACATCAGATTGAAACCATGTTACATATTGTGTATTGTTGTTATTTAGCGCATACACATACATTTGCAAAAAATACGTAATTATTTTTTTAAAACAAAGCTTTTAAATCAACAACAATTACAACAATAACAACAACAACAGCGGCAGCAACAGTGACACACGTGTGTGTGTGTGCGTGTGCCAGTGTGTGTATGTGTGTAGTACACATATATACATACATACAATAAACGGCAGAAAAACTAATTGTCGTCAACGAATACAACGAATATAAATTTTTATACAATTGAATTTTCTGCATACGAAATAAATAAAAAAAAAACAATTTAAAAAAGTTACCACATCTAACAAAGTACAACAATAATAAAGAAAAAGCCAACACCAGCTGTGGACAACGGAAACAGCAATCGAAAGGGAATGAGAGTGAGAGTGAGAGAGAGAAGGCAAAAAAGCAAGCATAGTATGTGAAAGAGCGATACCAGCAAAGAGCGAGAGAGAGAGAGAGAACACTAACAACGACGACGCATAAACAAAACCGAAACTGAAAATATTTGCCCAAAGAATTACATTTTACCCGAAAAAGCAAAGCGCAAAACGAAGAAGAAGAGAGCGAGAAAAAGAAAGACGAAGAAGCACAAGACGTAAGGAGCAATTGGGAGCCTGGCACGTACCCCTGACCACGACCAACAAAAATGAATATGCTGCACAGTTTCAGCAGCGGTGGCTCTTCCAACGCCGCAGGCGATGCCACCAGCGGTGAGTGAGAAAAACTTTTTCACGTTTTTACGCCCTGTACTTACACTGTACAACGGGTCCATTAAATTTGTAAAAAAGAAAATTAATTTGCATAATATTTCAAAGATTTATTTAGGATCTGCAAAATCGAGGAAATAGAATCGCACGTGAATCTTAAAAATTATAGCCTTGAATTTTAGCAAATATGGTGTAAATTGTAGTCCGCATATGTTTAGAAAATTTCAGCATGATAGGTTCATAATATCGAAGCTATACTAAAGAGAGTAAACTTGAAAAATTTTAGTCCATGGAAGAAGAAGAGCTTATTGAACCTGCGTGTTTGTTCGTACAGGGTCTCTTACAGTCGAGTTCTTAAAAATGTAATTTTTTTAACGATTTTTTTTTTGTTTTTGCATTTTGCTTTTGTCGAAGAGCAACAATGACAACAAGATAGATACATATACATACTTACGTATGTACAATGTACATATATGCAATGTACAAATCTGTGTGTGTGTGCGTTTATGTGTGTTGTTGATGATTAGAAAGCGTCACAGCTCAAGGTGAGAAAATGAATTGATTTTGCGTTCTGAAAGACAAATGCGAGTAAATCGAAACTTTCGGAACGCAACTTTTGCAATTTATGTATGTATGTATGAGTGTGTGAGTGTGTTGGGGTATGGTATATGCGAAATGTGTATACCCGTGTGTATCAACAGTCGACTATAGGTCAAATGGACTGCAGTCCAATGTTAATGCCAAATTATTACCGGTAACTTTTTTGTAGCCTACTTTCCAGATCAATCATAAATAAAAATGTCGACTTTATTATTATTAGATAAATATTAAATAAATTTTATTAGAAATGTTGATTGATGCATAGTTTTTTAGTTAAGTCAGTCCAAAGAAATAGTTCAAACTCAGATAAAGTTCTGATAGTATTGTACCGACTATAAGTGGATCAGTAAAAATTCATATGCAGTATCATTGTCAAATTAAAAATGATCGATTCGAGTTTCATAAATAATAAAAATTATTTTAATTGTTAATTAATAATCAAATTGACTATTGAGAGTTCTGAACTAGATTAAATCCGGTATATGTATGTCTTTGTTATACAATATATTTTTGATAGCACACACATATGTATATATGTACAATGTACATACAGCTGTGTTCACGAAAATAGCAGTGCAGATGACCTGCACCTTTAACATCGATTAATCCTAGTATAGAGAACAATATAGGACAAAAACTTTTTATAATGGTTAAATATATTTATTTTCTCAAAACTTAACACTTTTTTTTTTTCATTCAGTCAGTATTTTTTTCATAAGGATCAAAAATAAAGAAAATCGATAATTTGCGCTGTTCATTAAAATAGCAGTGTTAAAGAAAAAACTTAAAAAATTAAACAAAACTCAATGATAAACTTAACAATATTAAAGAATATTTTGATTATGGCCTAGTATTTAGTTGCATGTCCTTTATTGGCTATTACAGCCTCGCACCTAAGCCCACGGAGCCACCCAAGTCCTGCCAACGCTTGAGCGGAACTTTCGCCCTTTTCTCTTCAACAACTTGGCAACCCTGCGACTTAGAAGTCGTGAATCAATTTGAGACATTTCATCTGATGTCCCCCCATAAGTTTCAAATAGGATTTGGGTCCGGAGACTGAGCTGGCCATGGCATTGGGTCGATCCTTTCCTGGCAACCCCGGTTTTTGGCCGGTTTGCTGGTGGATTTGGATCGCTATCCTGCTGGAATGTCCAGTTTAAGGACATATTCCAACTGGCATATGGCGGCATAACATTCCTCAATATATTGACGTACAGATTTTGGTCCATACTCCCATCGATCATATGTGCTAAGCCCATACCGCTATGGGAAAACAATTCACATACCAACTTTAAACTGACTAATATCAAAATGGAGTAATATCCTTTGGGCAGATGAGTCCAAATGATCTTCTTTTGATAGAATAGACTCTTGGCAGTGCGTCAGTTGACTCCCAATACGGGGAATCTTCCAAATCATACTGTCAAGACTTTTAAGTACGGTGGGCAGTTCAAATATAATGTGGACCTGGTTTTCGCATAGCGGTATGGGCTTAGCACATATGATCGATGGGAGTATGGACCAAAATCTGTACGTCAATATATTGAGGAATGTTATGCCGCCATATGCCAGTTGGAATATGTCCTTAAACTGGACATTCCAGCAGGATAGCGATCCAAATCCACCAGCAAACCGGCCAAAAACCGGGGTTGCCAGGAAAGGATCGACCCAATGCCATGGCCAGCTCAGTCTCCGGACCCAAATCCTATTTGAAACTTATGGGGGGACATCAGATGAAATGTCTCAAATTGATTCACGACTTCTAAGTCGCAGGGTTGCCAAGTTGTTGAAGAGAAAAGGGCGAAAGTTCCGCTCAAGCGTTGGCAGGACTTGGGTGGCTCCGTGGGCTTAGGTGCGAGGCTGTAATAGCCAATAAAGGACATGCAACTAAATACTAGGCCATAATCAAAATATTCTTTAATATTGTTAAGTTTATCATTGAGTTTTGTTTAATTTTTTAAGTTTTTTCTTTAACACTGCTATTTTAATGAACAGCGCAAATTATCGATTTTCTTTATTTTTGATCCTTATGAAAAAAATACTGACTGAATGAAAAAAAAAAAAGTGTTAAGTTTTGAGAAAATAAATATATTTAACCATTATAAAAAGTTTTTGTCCTATATTGTTCTCTATACTAGGATTAATCGATGTTAAAGGTGCAGGTCATCTGCACTGCTATTTTCGTGAACACAGCTGTACATACATATGAATAAGTTTAGTTATTGAAAGTATTTTTATACTTATACAAAGTATAATTTCTTCAAAATAAAGAGACGAAATTTGGTAGGCAGACCAGATAATATACTTCTAGTTTAAATTGCAAAGTTCTTAAAAATATTTTGCAATTAGTTTAAGACATCGTTTAAAATGCAATAAGGATAATATCAATATAATTGATATCCTTAACTTGTTTGTTATGGTTGTTTGATAACTTGTGGTGCCCTTGAAATTTGCCAATCTGCCATGCGTCCGCATATACATTTATGCCACTAATTGACATCGATTACTTGTGTATGTCCTTTGAGCAAAAGTAGCTTACTTTTACCGGGCCACTAAAAGTTGCAGCCAATTAAATTACACATACGACCTGACGTACAGCTTGTTGCGCACCAGGAAAATGCAAAAGTTCAGGGCCAGTCAGGGAAATTTGCATTCATCATTTGCACGTTCCCACGCTCATGGCCTCTTACCTGTTGAGTTTTCGATGCACTGGCTGCCCGTCTGTCCGTCGGTCCGTTGTCCTGTGTTGTTCCGACCGCGTGCCTTTGTTAGGCTAATTGAGCTTATATCGGTTTCTAATGACAAGGCCCCGGACCGGTAATTGCATTTTATGTACGAGGCGCTGGCAGGCTTTTCATTTTCATTTTTCTTTTATTTGTGCCATTTTTTTTTCAATCAATGTCGCTCAGCTGCACTCTTGTTTTTTTTTATTTTTTACTCATAGATTTCAAATTAAATAGCAATTTAAGTAATCGGAGTCGCATTCTCGCTGGCCATGGCCAAGGTGCAAGCCAAGCACAAGCTGCTGTGTGTATTGGGTGGGTGGCAAACATATGTTTGGGTCCAGCTTCCATCCACAATATGGTGCTATCAAGCGGAATGAGAAGCCGTTGGTGAGGGGGTGGGTACGGACACTGTAGCGGGGACGTGAGAATGGAACTGACAGCAAATTAAAGGAACACGAGCAAAGCAAGCAACATTGTTCATAGTTGCCATACTCTTCAATCTCACTTCTCTCACTCGCTCTCTCTTCCTTTGCATGACTCGCTTTGTCTTGCTCTTACGCCTCGGACTGTCGCTAGTGCGAAGAGTCGCCGTCTCGTTCGCACAGGCAACGCTCACTGCGTCTGCCTGTCATCAGCTGTTTTATGTTGTTCAGGGTCAAGAGTGTGCGTCGCAGGTGTAACTAACACCACGCAACCTCACATTCCGTCTTACCGCAACATCGCACCATCGCACCACCGAACCACCCGCAACCCAAGCTACACTCTTTCAGCTCGCACACCTTACGCTAGGTACACACATTGTCTAGTTTACGATTCAGGAAAGCTTTTTCTTTTTCTTTAGCTTTTCTTTTTTCTTTTATTCTCCCATTTTTTATTTTTTGCAACGCCATCGCCATCGGTGAGTCAAGGTTACAAGAAACACACCCCACAACCCCCCTCCCACCCTTTAGGGGTTGGTTACCCCATCGAGCGGTTGCGTCTTGCATTCTTGTTAATTGAACTGTTTTAGCATTCCCCAAATGGGTTTAAACGGGCAACATTTAAGTGATTAATCCCTTTTGATAAAGCGAAGAACATTAAAATCTTGGCATTCCTTGAATGCTTTCCTTAACTTGTCTTATTACGCTTAGCATTTAGTTAATTGACTATTGAATGGATTTAAGATTTAAAAAAAAGAAAAAACATTAAATAAAACATAAAAAAGTTTTTTGTTCAAACTCACTCATCACTTACTAAATAATAAAACTTTAGAATTTAAAACCAAAATGTTCGTTGAATCGTAATCTTTATTTATTTATTTTTTTTTGTTAATTTGGCACTATTTCAGAACTGCATAAACATAACCTTATAGAATATTTCAAAGTACAATTTTATTTGTTTACCTTTAAATTATTTAAATTCCTTAAAAAGTAAAAATTTACCCAATGATTGCTTCTGTGAAATGGATAGAAAGAGTGTTGCAAATTTAATAATATTTATTATTATTGATTCTTACACCAATTAACAGCAAAAGGAAAGACCTTAATTGCTAAATTTATAGTTCTCCAAATAAAAGACAATTTGTGGTTACTTTTTTACTGTAGGGGTTGACTTCCTTGAAGACTGTATCAACTCAAAAAACACGATGACTTTCAAAGTTTTTGCAAAACGCGCTTAACGATTAAAGCTCTGCACCTTCTTGTATTTCAATTATTGAATTATTATTATTATTAGCTAAATAATCGCATTTTTAAAGGCCTTTGATCACCCATGCATTGTTTATTTTAGATTAATTTTAAATATATTACAAGATTTTTCTATTGTTGAAATATATTGATGTTATGGCTAATAAAATTCGCATCTTTTGGTAAGGCAAAAAGATCTGTTGACATTTAATAAAATCACAAAAAATTATCATAAAACAATAGGTTAATAATAAAGTTATTAAAGCGATATTATTGAAAATATTCCATTTTCGCAACGAGCAAACTTGTAATACATATTTTCATTTTATAAATCAATTCAAAGCCAGAGTTGGAGAGTATAAAATGAGTGCGATGGCTTCGTTGTTGTTATGTTTAAGTGACATTCCTTATGTTTGTTGCGGCTTAGGGGTAAAAGAATTGTTGAGATTTGCGAATAAATCGAATACTCGATTGCGTTGCGTTGTCACGTAGCCGCTATCTAAAATCCTTTCCATCCCATTTCCATTCTAATTAGAAGCGAGCGCGCCTGTCGCTGAGCCTTTTTGTATGATATTAGCATATTTGTGAATATATGTACGTGTATGTACAATAAATATGTGTGTATGTTTATTTACATACCCTCATGAATGTGTTGCCTATGAATATATGTATAGCATTCTTAAGTGCTCGTTGATAAGGACGATTTGTGGAGAAAGTACGAGAGAGAGAGAGAGAGAGAGAGAGAAAGAGATAGAGAAATAGCGCAATTGACAGTGGGTACAAAATGATTGAGGTTGGTGTGGACTCTAGAGCAAATTCAATCCCAGTTGAAAGGAAGGCGCTGTGTCATCAATCAAGCCTGACCAGGGGCGGGTCTGAGGCGTATCAGAAGCTGGATATGGATAAGGACTTTGCTGCCTGTCATGTCAGTCATTATCATATAAGATAGAGGATGGGATATTGTGTACACCGAGAGTAAAAGCAAGTACGTTCGGACTTGAATCAAGAATTGCCAATGTGAATCCTGAATATTCTTGATCCACATTTCTAAATTTAAATTTAAGAGCGGATTAGAAATTCTTAACATTAAAATAAAATCTAAACTTAGTTACAATAATTTCGTATGGTATTTGTATGATCATTATGCAAGACCTTACACTACCTACTGTTTATATTTAAGAACGAAACCGTCTCAATTTTATATATAGTATTCTTGCTTTAGGAGTTCTGCTCTTATTTTAAATGATAAACAGTCGTTTATGCCTTCTAGGACGATTCTTAAATGATGTTTGAACAAATAGGAATTAAATTAAGAGTTTTTTTTTTTGTAAATCACAGTGTCCTGCATTTTGCTGAGTGTAGCATTGCATTAGGAATTTAATGGCATCGTCTTTGGTATACATAGTTGCACATTCACTTCATATGGTTTCTTTGCGCACATGCAGATACCGAGCTAAAGGAACGGCTCATTGCAAGCGTCAAGAAGGAGGTGAAACAGCTAATGGAGGAGGCGGTCACCAAGAAGTACGTGCACGAGGAGAGCAGCTCGGTGACCTCGCTCTGTGGCGCCGTCGAGGCCTGTCTCAGTCAGGGACTGCGTCGACGGGCTCTCGGCCTCTTCAAGACATCGTCGACGACTGCGCTGATACAGAAGATAGCCAAGATTTGTCCCGAGGCGGACTATGTGAGTCGACGTCTCTTGGAGCTGGAGTTGGCGCAGGAAAGTCATGCGGTTAGCGGTAAGCGTTCCTCCTCCAGCAGCGACAGCATCATCAAGCCAAAGCTATTGAGCAAGGGCAGTGGCAGCAGCAACTCCGTGACCGCCATTAATTCGGTTGTGTCCTCCTCGTCGGGAACAAATGGGGTCGCTGCACCGCTGGGCAAGTATCTGTGGATACGTCTGGCTCTTTATGAGAAACGACTGGCCAAGATTATTGAGCATCTGGTGTGCAATGCCCAGAACTATTACGATCGCGAGGCGCTGGTCGCCGATCCCGATTATGGCTCCATACTCAGCTCCCTGCTGGTGGGTCCATGTGCTCTGGAGTTCACGCGCGCCAAGACTGCCGACCACTATTGGTCAGATCCCTGTGCCGATGAGCTGGTAAGTCCTGCGCTCCCAATCCCTTCGACTCTGAGCTGGGAATACTAATTGCAAATTGTTTTCATAATACTCTTTTTTACAGTTAAATCTTTCAGCAATAAATTATTATTTGATGAAGTTAGTTTAATTGTTTTAATTGTATCTTTAATAATTTTTTAATCAATTGTAATATTGATTTTGATTTTTTAACCAGATAACAATAAATTTTGAACTTAAAATTTAGTAGAGGTGAAGAATCAAAATTTTATATTTACTGGAGATGAAAAATCTCAAGTTAATATTTTCTGGCGATGCGGAAAAATGTATATATATGCACTTGATATGAAATGTGACAATTTACTGAAAGCTTGTTTTCGGACATTTCTAAGCTCTAGTTTCACAAACAAGCAAAATTATTAGCAAAAAAAAAGACTCATGAAATAATGATTATTCCTCGAGATTTATTTTTTTGCTCAAAAGTTATGATTATTAATCGGTATTCCCAGCTGAACTCCTACTCTAGTTTCCTACTCTGCTCAATTTCGATCTTATCCCTTGTGGTTTGCAGGTGCAGCGTCATCGCATCAGCTCTGGCAATCGGACACCGCCCACCTGTCATCGGCCCATTATTAACTTCAAGCGCAGCCTGCACACGAGCTCGGAGGACACGAGCAGCGGCAGCTTCAAGGCCTGCTCGCCGGCGAGCGTGGCCAAGGATTATGTGGAGTCACTGCACCAGAATTCGCGCACCACTCTCCTCTATGGCAAGAACAATGTGCTCGTCCTGCCCAAGGATGTGGCTGAACCAATGCCTGGTTACCTCAGTCTGCATCAGAGTGTTCAATCCCTGACCATCAAATGGACGCCAAATCAACTGATGAACGGCTACAACGACACGGATGCCACCGACAAAAACTTCTATTGGGGCTATGCCCTCAACATCAATGTCGATGAGATTGTCTATGTGCATTGCCACCAGAATCGGGGCGGTGACACAGGTGGCATTATTATCCTCGTCGGCCAGGATGGCGTCCAGCGCCCGCCCATTCACTTCCCGGAGGGTGGACATTTGCAAGCATTTCTCAGTTGCCTGGAAACGGGTCTCTTGCCACATGGCCAGCTGGATCCGCCGCTCTGGTCACAGCGTGGCATTGGCAAGCTATTCCCCTGGCCCAAGAGTGTGCGCCGGCACATCCTGCCCTCGGTCATGGAGTCATCCAGCGATGAGACGCCCATCGACTATGTCTTTCGTGTGGTCAGCAAGAGCCAGCACGAGGAGTTCTGTAAGTACATCCCCGTCTATAAGAATCTACAGTTTACAAAAAAAAAATAAGTAAATAAAAAATTTAATCGAATCCTTTAAATCAGCGGTGGGCACGAAATCTGAATTCGTTAGCAGCCGATGGCTCTCGGAGCCATTGCGTGCCCACCGCTGCTTTAAGTATATTTTTTTAAAACTTTCGAAAAAAATTCTGTTTTTGATTACAAGTAATTTTTCCCCAAGAATCCAAGTTGAGATCAAACCGTGTTTCAAATGACGTTAAGCATTAAACTGACAATGCCATAATTTATTTATTATTTGGCGAACTTTTGCTATACATTTTATCTTGATCGGGTAACAAAAAAGAGTATATTATCACTCCAATTATAATAATATTTTAATAATTTTAATATATGTATCTATTGTAATAATAATTTTTTGTTGTACTTATTATTGTTTAGACATTTTTATGCTCATTAATTAAAAAATAAGTAAAAGGTGATATTGGATTCGTTGCAATGTATGTTACAATCAGAAGGAAGCATCTCCGACCCTATAAAGTATATATATTCTTGATCAGCTTCAACAGCCAAGTTCGTTTGTCCGTTCATCTGTGGGAGTGCCTAGATTTGAAAGACTATAAGAGCTAGAGCAACCAAATTTGGCACACAGAATTCTATTAACCCTACGCAGATCAAGTTTGTTTCAAATTTTTGCCACGCCCCTTTCCGCTTCCGTAAATAGCGAAAAGCCACTTGTTGTGCCTATCTTTCCTTCTCAATATGTTTGTCCTGTCTGACTGACTCACTGACTGATCCTTGTGGAGCCAAAACGGTAAGACCTAAAGGGCTGCAATTTTTACATAACATAGCTGAGACCATTTTATTGGCAGTAAAACTATTTTTACGTTTACTTGCCTTTTCTTAATTTAATTTATTTATAAAATGCGGTTCGATGTTGTTGAGATTTTAAAAAATAGTGGCAGGAATTGGTAAATTTAATAAATATGTTCTTGATCAGCATCCACTTTTGAGGGTAACTCGTTGTCGAGCCTTCTCGACTAAAACTAACTTGATTATTATGTTTCAGTGGCCACACATCCTATCTTGGAGCTGGGACGTTCGAGTCCGCGCCGCAAGCATCTGGGCAGTTGCTCGACCACCGGCAGCAGTGATTGCTCCAGCAAGAGTCTGTCCATCGATCAGAGCAGCAATCCGGATCCGCCTTTGATTCAGGCCAGTCAAACGGCCAGCATTGAGCTGGTCTGCTCCACTATGCGTCGCCAGATCATCTCGAGGGCTTTCTACGGCTGGTTGGCCTACTGTCGCCATCTATCCACGGTGCGGACTCATCTCTCCGGTCTAGTCAATGGCCGAATAACACCAGATTGTAAGTATCAGGCTTAAATAATAGAAATAGCTACACGGAAAAAGAAATCCGGGATATTTAGCTCGAATTCAATCCGAAACGTTGTCAGCAGTGGGGTAATCTCTGATTTTCTTAACCCATTTTAGGCTAATTTGTATTGAAATACGCAAGTGTTGACACTTTAAAAATTTTAGCACGGGGCATGTGAGTGATATAGAGGCAAAATTTATTTCATAGTAAAGAGAAATAACAAAAATATAAGTAAAAAAATTAAACAGTTTAGTTGTCCTTGGTATACATGTAGTTTTTTTTACAGGTATTTAGGTTTTTTTCTGCATGGAAAATGTCGAAAAAAGCTGAAAAATGTATGGAAATCGGAAAAATAAAATTTAAAGAAACATTTTTTTTTTCGTTTCTTTCAACTAGAAGACTAGGCATACATTTCAAAATTTCGTCAAAATCGTACCGGCCGATATATGGGCAATCTTTAATGGGTTGAGCCAAGTATGAAATACTTGATTTTTTCAATCCCGAATTCAATCCTAATTCAGGCTAAACAATTTGTAATAATAAAAATATTTTGTTTTTTTAATTTTTTTTTTTTTTTAAATATGTTTTATTTATTTCTTTTTACATTTTTAAACATTAAAAGAATGTAATGACGGGAATTATATATTTTTGCGTTTCATTGTGAAGAACTTAAAAACACATATTTGTCTAAAATTTTTTTCAAACTGAAAGTTCTAATTACATATGTGACCAGTTGAAATGAGAGAGGCCGAGAGAGAATTTTCCTCTCGCGCTCAGCAAATGTGGTGATCAACGGGACATTTTAAGAATTTCTTAGCTTAATTCTGATGCAGGCAATATATATACAGATTAATCTGAATACATACTTAAAAAATGCATGCTTAAATGAAGTATTTTAAACTTGATTTTGGAATGGCTTTTTTTTCTGTTTGGTTAATGAAATATCTTTCTCTCTCTCTATCTCTTTCTCGCAGTGGCTGCCGATGAGGAGGGTTTATCCAGGCAGAAATGGGAAGCCATGCATGTGGATGGTGTTGTTTCCGGCGAACTGGAACTCTATCGACTGGTCTACTTTGGTGGCGTGGAGCACGAGCTGCGCAAGGAGGTCTGGCCATATCTGCTGGGACACTATGCGTTCGGCTCGACGCCGGAGAAGCGTCAAAAGCAGGACGAGACCTGCAAGCATTACTACGAGACCACGATGAGCGAGTGGCTCGCAGTGGAGGCGATTGTTCGGCAGCGGGAGAAGGAGAAGACGGCACTGGCTGTGGCCAAACTGGGCGCGGAGCAGGCAAGACTCACTGCCAAGACGAATGCGAGCAGCTCTCAGGAGCTGTTTTCCCATGCCACCAGGCAGTTGGGTCATATCGAGCCGAATGATGACTTGGTCGAGGGAGAGAACGATGTGTTCGACGACAATGATTTCTCGGACATATCCGACCCGGGTGATGAATTCGATCAGCAGCCCTTGGCCGCAACAGTCGCTGAGGAGCAGGCAGAGGAGGCAAACGAAGGGGAAGAGCAGGCAGACGAGACACCGTTGGTCGAAGTGACGCCTCAGCTTAGCGAGCAGGTTGTCCTGGAGTTCCAGAACATCGACGACATGGAACCGCTGCGCTTGCAGGAGAACTGCTTTGCCGACTCGGAAACCGAAGGCGATCTGGGATTAGCTCTCGACGGTAGCGGCAATATATTAATGCTAAGCATCAAGAGCTCTCCTTCCACCAGCAGTTACGAGACTGTGGGCAATGAGTTTGCCGATCTTGCAGAGGCCAAGGCTTCCTATGACGCAGAACCAGAGGACGAACACGTAGCCGGCGAGGAGGATGGAGAGGAAGAGGAAGAGGGAGAAGCGGAGCTTTTTGGTCAGCTGAGCAAATTTCACAGCGCTGACGATGTGCGTCATGATGAGGATCATCCTGCCACGGCGGTTATCATCACGGAGGCAGCCTCACTGGACGATCTCGATATACAATGCAACGACGACGAGCCCACCGAGGAGTTTACCTCACGCAAGACCAGTCTCATGTCGCCCCTCAACGAGGACATCACTGTGGTGGCCTCCTTGGATGCCCTGCAGGAGCCAAAGTCCGCCTGCGTCTCACCAGCCAGCTCCAATGGCGGCGTCTACAGCGTCGAGCTGCTGGAACAGTTCGGCCTGAATCTGCATCGGATCGAGAAGGATGTGCAGCGCTGCGATCGCAACTATTGGTACTTTGCCAACGAGAATCTGGACAAGCTGCGCAATGTGATATCCACGTATGTGTGGGAGCACCTCGACGTTGGCTACATGCAGGGCATGTGCGATCTCGTGGCTCCGCTCCTGGTCATCTTCGACGACGAGTCGCTCAGCTACAGCTGCTTCTGCAAGCTCATGGAGCGCATGATCGAGAACTTTCCCAGCGGCGGTGCCATGGACATGCACTTTGCCAACATGCGGTGAGTATGTTGCACCGAGAGAAAAAGCATCAGACATTAATATCCACCTAATTACATAATCTTCAGTTTTTTAGTATATTTCATACTTACAATACAATGTTATTTTCACGTTACTTAAGCATTTAGTCTGTAGAAATCATACCTGAAATAAGATTAAAGATCCTTGATTTGAGTAACTGCAATCGTTGTGACCAGTCAAATAAATATAGTGCATTCCCAGTCGTATATAACCTAGTGCCAATTCCAATGCCTTTTTGTGATCGACAGTTCGCTGATTCAAATACTCGACTCGGAGATGTACGATCTGATGGACTCGAATGGGGACTACACGCACTTCTACTTCTGCTATCGCTGGTTCCTCTTGGACTTCAAGCGCGAGCTCGTCTACGACGATGTCTTTGCCACCTGGGAGGTCATCTGGGCGGCCAAGCACATTGCCTCCGGCCACTTCGTGCTCTTCCTGGCGCTGGCGCTGCTCGAAACCTACCGCGACATCATCTTGTCCAACAGCATGGACTTTACCGATGTCATCAAGTTCTTCAATGGTATAATTAATTGCGATTATCCCTTTAAGTTGATTGTATACTCAAGCGAATCCCTTTCAGAAATGGCCGAGCGACACAATGCCCAGTCGATCCTGCAGCTGTCTCGCAGTCTCGTCCTGCAATTGCAGACAATAATTGAGAACAAATAAGTTTCAGTAAAAATCTGATCTAGAAGTGGAAGCGGAAACGGAACTAAAGCTCATTTTGGTTGCATCTACATCTGTGTGTTTAATTTGTGTGCGTATGTGTGTTTAGTTATTGAATCTGTGTGTGCGAGAGAGTAGTGTGTAGAGCTGTTATTAATTAGCACTTAGTAGGCTGAACTAACTAAACGGAGTCTGTTCACAATCAATAAGTAGCATCCGAACTTCCAAATCAGTATTGGAGATACATATGTTAGACGCAACGTACACATACATAAAGGAGCAGTCAATAAACCATATAGAAAGCACCGTTAGACAGAGCCGTTGTTAGTTAGTTATCGCTTATCGGTTATCGATTTATCGACTTATTGTCTTAAAGTATTGCCCACTCAAAGGGCTAATTTGCAATTTTGAAATAAGCGACTGGAAAACGTTTTAAAAGCGCATTAACTTGGCACGTTAACTTGTTAACAATAAGAAAATAAAAATCAGAGAAAAAATCCGAGAACAATTTTACGAAATTCAGAAAAAAATTATCCGATTAAGTTTAAAATGAAACTAAGCCGTAAAGAAATGTAGTGACCTGAAAAGCAAAAAAAAACCATTAAACCCACTATAAAACACTGAAATACATAGACACGAAAAACTAATTATAATATTTATACATACATAAAAAAGACATATATATATATATATATATACATATATACTATATACCTATTTAGAGGAAGTTACCGATGCAGATGCATGATATTTATACTTTTTGTATATTCAGAGATGAGAATATTGTATTATATACATACATATATACATTTACATATACATATATATACACACATATACATACATATATATATATATACATATATGCACTAACTGCAATGCTGTGCTGTGTGGGTTTTAATGGGGGAAATTTTAGATGAAACAGCAACTGTTTCCATAATTGTTAATTTTATATTATGCCATAGACATTCACATACATACACACACAGACAGAGTAATACAGGCACAGCTTCACCTACATATACACAACGACAACGAGTACTAAGTATTGCAATAATTTTTTTTTGTGGCAAAGCAATTAATTTGTTTGGTGCTGAACTTTTGTACTTGACAACGGATTTTGTGGGCCGCAAATTAACTTTGATCAACAGATCCTGAGATAATGACCAGATCAGATAATTCCAGCACTGTGTAGATCGAACCAGATTATTAGAATATATATTTATATATACATACCTACATACATCAGCATAAGTTCTATATGAAATGTTATGAAAATGATATAATGTTGTTTGCTAGTTACAAAAACGAATGATGATAGATCGTTCGGTCGATTGATCGATCGATGAAATGCCTGTCATAATATACAATATATTATATATATATATAGATATATACTATATACCATACCATACATATATGTATTTGCATGTGTATTGTATTTGTATTGTTATAACCAAAGAAAAAAGAAACCAAAAAAAAAAAAAATCAAAAAACTCAAAATTCTTTCCGCCGATTTCGATGGAAATACTCTCAGGCATTTTGATACCCTTTACCCAACAAATGATGAAACGAATAATGCATGGAAAAGACAGGGAATAATTGATTCTGTTGTTTGTCTGACTATCGCAGTTAATAACAAATAGTATATGTATGTAGCTCTGATATTTGGTACCGGGTATCTGCTGGTCGAGCAGACTCGACTAGAGCACACTGATTTGTTGATTTTGTTGATATTATTGGTTTTTTTGGTAAGTGCAGGCGCACCAAAAAATCCCTCCACTGGGCTAAAGGTTTGTTGTTTACACACATACATATGTAAAGCATAACTATACATATACATACATATAAATATATACATAAACAAAAATAAATAAATGCGAGTAGCACGCTTTTTGTGTATAGAAACACCCCAAGTAAAACCAAAAA
Organism: Drosophila quinaria; assembly: GCA_035047525.1. Lineage (NCBI taxonomy): Eukaryota > Metazoa > Arthropoda > Insecta > Diptera > Drosophilidae > Drosophila > Drosophila quinaria. The sequence continues at coordinate 13,731,810 of JAWNPO010000455.1, read as the reverse complement.
ACAAAACCTTAAAATTAATGTGATTTCTTGTTGCTTCTTTGAATATTGATATTTTTGTAAGAGCTACAGAAATTGTGTATAAGGCGATGAAACGATATACATAGATTATATAACATCGTACACAAATATATATTTAAATATGTATTTGGTTGATAAACACGTTGCAATGAGATTGATCTTGGAATATTGTTCCGAATTTTATACATTCGCTTGAATTTCACAGACTTACGTAGAGTATACATATTTGTAAAATCAAATGACAATTAAGTTAAAGTACAAAAACAAAAGTTTCTTAATTCTAAATAACTTTAAAAGGTATGCTTTTCGTTATTCTGTGGAATTAATCGTAGTGTAAAAGTCGAAACAGGAACAATAATGCCAATTATATGCATACGTATGTACATGTTATATATAGTAGATTGTTAATGGACACATACAAGAACTACATATACATATATACTTAAAGCAAATGTTTCTAAAGGCAAAACTATAACGGCGTGCTCCGTCATTCTCTTTCGCCTCAAAAATGTTAAACTACGCCAAAAGGTATGCTATGTGTTTTTTCGAGGTTTCGAGGCGAAAATGGAATACGGAACTTAAAGCTGAGCATTTACTCGTACATACATAACCATACAAATTTGTTTGTCTGTGTGTGTGTATGCGTGTGTGCATGTGTACTCAATACACATATACAAGGTAGTTGCATTAGATATTATAACTGACGTGAAATGCATGTGAATACATAAAATGTATACATAAATGCATCCATATATACACACACATATATATACATAAATACACATACATACATAAGTATATATACTGAAAAGAAAAAAATATTTAAATAAATGTGAAATATGCAAAATTGTTTACAAACACCGCAAAACCAAAATCAATGAGTTCATTTGAAATCGGAGTGAGTTGCATACTATATAATAACAATAATAAACTATTTACTTGAGCCAAGTCATATTCAGCTTAAATAGATCAGCTTGCGAGCTATTAGTAAGTAAGTAAGTGGGTAAGTAAAGTCCCTAAGTGATAACAAATTCGTTGACATTCAATATTTTTTTTTTACTTTTATTATTTGCTAAAGGAAAACAGAAACTTAATAAAGAGAATTTCCTAGAAATTCTCTGTATACTCCGTCTCTCTCTGGCTTTCTCTGTCAGGTTAGAATTCTGAAAAACAGATGAATGAAATATACTATTCAGTTTTCATTTATTTATTTAGATCAGGAATTAAAACCGTTACTGAAACCGTAACCGTTTACCGGTATTAGCCGAATGAAATTAGTAACCGTAACTGAAGCTGTAACCAAAACAAAACTTTTTTACTATACCTGAACGGAAAATTCGAAATTATTAATGCCGAAATAACAGTTTAGAAAACAATTCATGCATAACGGTTAATTTCGGTTCAATCTATCATTACGTTAAATTTTATCGTTAATGCCTCAGCGTCGTTTTTAAAAATAATTTTAAATTCCTATATAATTTGAATAAAAATCCCATTGAATATGAAAATTTTTAAAAATTTTAGTTTATATATTTACATACTTTTTTAAAAGTTAAATTTTTTTAAACTTATATCATACAAATAAATAACCGGTAACCGTTACAAAACCGATATACTAATACTACCGTATCTGATAACTAAAAATTCAAAATTCTAATTTATCCGAAACTGTGACGGATTCCTACACTCGTTTCGATTTGATACCATGATTTAAAGTGAATATCCTATTTTTTTATTTTAAATTTAAACAAAATTTTTGTATAATTTTATACAATTGAAACGATTATTTCAAATTTATGAATTATCATTTCATTTCGTAACGAATTTTGAATATTTCTACAAGTTTTAATTTTTTTAAATCTGACAATGATGAAAGTTGGGATTTAAGTTTAAGTTTATGTTAGTTTATTTTAGAACATGTCTTGATATAATAAAATAATTTATTAATTTCAATTCAGTTTGAGTGAATTATAAATTAAAATATCTATGTATATTTGACTTACTTTTGTATAGCCAATTTATAAAAGCCAATTACGAAAATGAATAATATTGATTGAATCTAGGTATTTTTGATATTTTATTTTTAAGTTTCTTCACAAAAACAAAAAAGTTCCGAGTGCAAACATTTTTTTTAAGTAGTTAATTCTTAGATCTTGACAATTTCAGTCGACAACTATACATTTTTAATTTTTGTTGAAATTTTTCAAAAGTTGAATGCAGAGCAGAGAGAATGAATAACAAAAAATAAAGTTCTGGCATCGAACTAAGTAAAAGGGTACAAATAAGTTGAGCACACTCGTCTAATGAACTTCTAGGAACTTGCTGTTGGTCTTAAAAACATAGATTTTTCCAAGAATCAAATCGCTTGTCTGCTTGGAGATGTCGATGATGTCGATGAAGCTTACAACTTTGGATATTCTTGTCATACGTTGAAGCCTCAAATACAATATTTTTGGTACACACAAATTCGAAGTGAGCAGGTTAGGCAACCGGAGCGAGTCAGATGTACCATACATATTAATCTAGTGAGGGTGGTGGAATAACGGGCTGTGGAGCGCAAACTCACTAATTCAAAGCAACAGCAGTGGCAGCTGCCGAATTTGGGGCAGGCAGAGCGTCCGGGGGCCGGAGCCGGAGCCGGGTAGCTTTGTCCTGTTGCTTGTGGCGTTCGACGTCAGCAACACACACACACACACATACACAAACACGCACACACACATGCTCACAAAAATAGCCGTATATATACACATACACACATCCACAGATACAAAACAAAAAATGTGTTAAAGCCAAACGTGAGAGCGAGACAGCAATGGCCAAAGGGCAACGCAGCGATAGCGAAAAGCTTCGGAAAAGCGTTGAATGTTGAAAGTGACACAAGGCAGATGGGCAGAAGGGCCATGTTGTGGCGATATGGAGGTGCAAGCAGCAGGCAAATGCCACACCAGCCAGCAGCAACAGCTTTGTCGTTTCTGAACTTCGTTACTTGCTTTCAGTTTTACTCTTGAGCTGGTCGCGTGCGGACGCGTTTCGCTTAGCAACCCAATAAAAAAAAAAAAACAACAAAACACAAGAAAAATTTAATAATAATAAGAAAAAGATATTTAAAAAGAATACAACTGCTACACATACACACTGAGAGACGTACATAGCACACACAGACTCACACACTAACATACATACACTTTAGGCATTTTTATCATACATTCTTTCGCCTGCTCTGCGTCCTCGTCTGTGCCCAAAATCTTGCTGCTCTTTGCACTGGGCCACTGTCACTGGCAATGGCAACAACGACAACAGCAACAGCAACACAGAGAGCAACAGCAATTACAACAACGACAGCGAACGTTGCTCCCCAGCGGCATCATGACAAATTATTTATAAAACGCAGTCAACCAGCAACTAGTAAATAAGCTAGTACGCCTGTAAGACCAGGCGAACTTGGCTAAGTGAAAGTGATAGCAAGGATTCGCATTATTTGTATTTTATTTTTATATTTTTTTTTTTTGTGTTGTTGGTTTTGTTTTTTGTAAACACGACAAAGAACGCTACAAAATTACTCATACGCAGTGTAGTATGCGGAAATAAACGCAAGCGAAGCGCAACAACAACAACGACAACAACCAAATCAGACAGACTATAAAGTACACACTTTGTATACTCACACGTACACACACACAGAGGAACATATACAGTTAGCTATATATAAATTTTACGCGCGCTTGTGTAAACGTTAAAAGCTCCACAGCTTTGAGGCCGACAAAATGGTGCAAACAACAGCAGGTATTTTATCGAGTAACTCGTATTCATAGTATGAATTTCATGCATACTATTCATATTCATACTTACATCTAACCATGTTTCCAAGTATGCATTGAAGCTTAAAATCTGGTAAGAATGCAGATAGGGGTGAATATGCCTTTTAATAACTTGAATGTGTTTTAACTTTTGTTTTGGAGACTCTTATCATCCGTGAAAGCAGTTTCTGGCTCGTCAATTTTCTGTTTGCATTTCAAGTATGTTATCTTATATTGTGTGTATGTATATTTAAGTAGAGTTAAATTTAAGGACTTGCCTATCATTCAGGTATTTCCTCAAAACTCTACGGGTCTTGCAATCAGTCAAAATTCGAGTTTTCTAAGAGTGTAAGATTTAATTTTCGGATTTTCGACAGTCGACTGACAAAATCAGCACCATCAATTTATTTCACTTAAATTTGAATTAATGGCATATTTAGTATAACAAAAAATGTATTTTATATATACTCAAGGCTTTTTTATTTAAATAATATATTCATTAAATTAAACACAATTCTAAATTAATTTGAATAAGATCCATAAAATACTTTTAAAATGAATTTATTCATTGTATAAATCAAGCCAATAAATAAAGATTTGACAACGAAAATAGTTCGAAAAATTACATCTCTGAAATTTCAGGAGCATCAACAATAACTTTTGTGTTGTGTTGGCTTGTTAGAGATTCGTAGAAAATGGCTTGATATAATTTTCCAGCGAAAAAAATGATTGGCATAAGCTCATTGCCGCCAGAGTAGAATAAGCTGGTTGCAGCCCTCTCATGTACTATAGTATATTTAGTAATTATGGTGCAGACGTTCATCATAAAAGCTAATCGCATTAAATAGAGTAGTTGCATGAAACCTGACTTTTTCTCGTCATCGGCATTTAAAACAGGAAAACTCATTACAAGCTGTGCGATTCTGCCTTAATTCCTAAGTAATTGGCAATTGTTTTAATCCATGCAAATTGCAGGCAGAAACAGAAATTCTCTTCGAAAATTTAATGCCAATGCCTGAAAGTGTGCAACGTTATTTTTGATTTGCTTTCAGCTTAACCAACAGCAGCAGTAAAATTAAGCGGAACAGCTGCAGCGAAAGCAGCTTAAAACTTGATTGTTGTGTTTGTGTGCAGTTGAGCTAAGCTCAGCACAGTCGCGTCTTGAATATAAGTCATGGTTGCAATAGCCAGCAGCCACAGCTTGCATTGCAAGGCTAGTAGTAACAATTAATTGGCCACCACTGTGCCACTGGGCTGTGTGTGCAAAAATATAATTTAGGTTTTTGTGACGCACAATAAAAGGCTTATTCTGGACTTAAATATGAACTCAGCTGATGTTACAGTTGTATTCCCGGTCCTTAGAATTGATTGAAGTATTTGTGGCTAGACCAGATTTCAGCTAACTTCATTACGTAGAATTCAAATCTTCAAAAAAAAGGTGGCTGGTGTAAATCCTAAGCACGTAAAACTTTTATGAATGAGAAGCCAATTGTGAGCGAAAATACGATGAAAATATTGCATGTGTAGGCGTTTGTTTATGTTGCCACAAAGTTGGCCACTCGCATCTCCCAGTTCGCAACTCACAGCTCGCCACTGGCAACTCGTGGGCGTTGCCACAAGAGCGTCAAGAAGCCGGCTGCGGCTGCTGCACAAACCAATGCCGCTAGAATGTTGCAGTGGATCCTGGCAGGGGGTACTCCATTTTAATTACGCGAACGTCTTGAGGTATTTGCACACATAAATGTTTTTCCCTCCCCGTAAAATTGATATCTCTTTGTCCCTGTCAATAGCACAATGACAAAATAATACACGCAAGCACTTAATGGTTGCCCCACGGCATTGCACAGTGGTGTGCCCTATGAATACACACACAGATCGAAAATGTCAAGCATTTCGACTCTTAAAGCCTCACGTGTCAAACCCTAATTCTCATTCATAGTGAAATTGCTTATGTCGGGATTCTAAATTTTATTTCGAATACGATTTAAGTACATCAGTATATAATAACGAAAAGTAAAAACAAAGCATACTTGAACTAAGCCAAATGTAAGTAAAATTTAATCTTAATCTAATCACTAACATCTTAAAATAAAATCTAAAGTAAAAAGTGTTCTTGAAATAAGTATTAAGCCTTAAACAAAACCTATCGGCATTATAAACATTTTTTAAATCAGCGCGAAAGCGACACAAATATATTTAGACTCATATTTCTTGTAGAGCCAGTCTAGAGCTTGACTTGAATTGATATTCTTTTTATCTAATTTTAAGATTATGTCTACTTGATTAATGCATTTTTTTTTACATATATGAACTAATCTGAAAATTTTTTAAATCAAAATTTTTAAACCAATAATTCTTGTAAAAAAATAAAAGTATTTTTAATTGCAAAAAAAGTGAGCAAAACGGTCACATGAGTGTTTAACCCTTAGCAGTTTTCAAAAAATTATAAAAGATACTAGCAAACATATTTTTAAAAATTTTCTTTTGCAGTTACTCTTAGAATTGTTCCAAGAATTTTTTTGCATCAAAATATTTTTTGTGAAATTGTAAATTTATAAATATGCAACACTAAGAGTTTAATAAGGTGCTCTTTGTTAAGTACCGTTAGATTGGTGTGAACTAACTGTACATGCATTCTTTTCGTTTCTTCTTCCTCTTCATTTTCTCTATACATTGTACTTCGCTGCAGACAGTAGTTTTCGATTTATTGCAATTTATAAGGTGATTTTATAAATATGACAGGGACTATATATTAATAATTTGAAAAAAAGTGTGTGTGTGAAAAGTGAAACGTCAGTAATGCTTTTTTTTTTAAATAGAGTTAAAAGTACTCCCAGTGAAATACATTTTCCATTCAATTTCATTAAAATTCAACAATCTGAACACGTAACGTCCGCAACTCATGATTAGCCCAAGTTGTGATTTAACTATCACAAATTCTGAATTCGTTAAGACGAATACACTTGAGTTTAGCTCCTTGCTGTGTATTCACGCAGCATTGTACAAGGACAGACAGAGAGGAAGATATAGCGAGAGCGAGATCGAGGCTAATGCATGTGTCGTAAACACACGAATTGCATACTTTGAGGCGAGTGCAAAGGATTTTCAGACTTTGGCACGTTTTCGACTGCGTGTGTGCGTCTAACCATCCATAAAGAGCTTCGAAATATGCGTGTCAAACTGACATGTCCTCGCACGTCATTTCCAGCCCTGATGACATTTCAAATAAAGACATACTTAAGCTTCAAGCCATTTCAAATTATCAACAACAACTAAGCAGGAAAAACTTACCGTCTGGGCATCATTAATTTAACGTTTGTCCGACAGCAATGCAATAAACTGCACGACTTAGGGATACCCTGCAAGTACTCCAATTTATCGAAGTTTATGATGAGACTCTTTATATCAGAGAATTTGTCTAACGAATATTTATGGACGCGACTGTTAAGGCTAATAAGAAATTATATATATGTCTCTACGAGAGCTCTCGAATTGACACACAACTTTCCATTAGCCTCGGCAAGCATTTTATGGTTGCAAGGTACAAAAAAAGCAAACAGTCTCTTAGGGAAAGACAGTCAAAACCTTTTTTCTTTATGGCATTTCAGGCATTTAAAGCATTTTCTGTCGAGTTCCAACCGAGCGGAGAGTTGGAAGCATTGGGCAATATCAAAATCAAAGCGAAATAAAATTTTTGCTGTTCAATGAGTTTGCTTTAAGGCGCAAATGATATGATACAGTGAAAAGAAAGGTATTTTACTCAAATTTTCTTTAAATTTTGTTTGTCAAAAATGGCAAAATTCTAAGATAGGGGAAACATTTGAACTGTGGGATTTTAAATTTTTGAAATCTTTGTTTTATATTTTTTACCATAAGTTGTCTTATCGTAAAAATTAAATGTAAATGGGGAATACTTTTTAATATTAGAAACCTGTCTTTTTATCGGTGTATTATTTCCGTAGCCGGAAATGTCTTTGAATCCAGCTGGAATCATGACTTATTTTTAGCTCAAATTGGAATGCAATTATGTACCTCCTCAATTAAGATTGGAATTCGGGAAAGCAAACTCGCAATGCAATCGAAATTGTTATCACAATTTTTGATGTTGCACATCAAATTTCCGTTGAACTGAAGCTAAACTGTGTGACCTATGAACTTCAATTAGCAACGAGCAAACAATAAATTCCGCTGTCGTGTCCATTAAATTTAAAGGTAGGATCAAGTCTTGCACTCGCTTTCATTTCTGGGACTTACCAGTTTAGAGTTTATTCTAGCTTAATCCCAAGCAGCTGCACAGAATGTTACACAACAAATCTCATGACAGATTTAACAAAGTTCTCGCTGCAATTGAATTCGTAAATGCAGCACGCCCACACAAACACAGAGAGAGAGAGAAAGAAAGAGAAAGAAAAATGTGAAACTGAAAGCGAAGCAGATTGAATTTCTTTTTAAGCCTAGCAAGTAATCAAAATTCGCAATGCGAAATGCGATGTAAACGAACATGGGAATTAATATGAAAATGCAGAGGAAAATATGCGTGGGTTGTTTGCGATTTAATCAATTCGCAACTAGCTTACGCTCCATTTTACCGGATTGTTGAGAATACGAAGAATGTGCGCTGACCTTTAGCTCAAAGCATAACATACAGCTGTGGCGGCAGAAACTATAAAAAGAAAATACCAAAAATGCCAATCCGAAAATGTAGGCAACACTTTATTGTACGTCAGCTTTATCTTCAGCTTCAGCTTCAGCTTCTTCTTTTTCAGGTCTTTTATCTAGGGGCTGGCGTTTTGCTCAATGCTAATGCAGTTTGCGTGTTAAACATTATCGATTATATGAGTCCATGTTAACACATACATGCGAGTACTTTAATAAAATATGTACAATACATTTGACTCTAATTAATGTGCAAAATGCGCAACTCTCACACTCCCACACACGCACACACACACTTAGTTAGCAATTTCTATGCTGGTTTCGTTGTTGCTGATAACATTTGGGGAGCTGAAACTCATTTGGCAGCGTATCGCTGTAACACAAACAATAACATTACCAACAACAATAACAAACAAAGGGACAGAAGGACAGTGACAGCGACAGAGATAGAGCTGGAGAAGCAAAGCAACAGATGTTTGATACCCCAGGTCCGTACTTGAATCCCATACCCGTGGCCCATGTTCGGGGTCTGCCTAATTAAGTGTTTTATCTTAATTCTATAAAAAAGTTGTCAGTTCGATAAAACTTATGGGCACATGCATGCACACATACATACTCGTGCATATAAATATAATAAACTCAAATACACATAAACCGAGTTAGTTAGTTAGTATATGCTATTCGAATCAAAATATGTATATACATAGACTTTCATATGATGATACACTGAGAAAAATTGGAGTAAGAGCATCGAATAAATCTATTGTAAGTTCCTTCAAACCCATTGACAAATACGAAGATCTTATTTTTTTCTAAAGTTATATTACAAAACGAATTATTTTATTCAGTTGAAATCTTTATACATAAAACTCTTTGACCTCAATCACTGACTGAGAAACCACGTGTAGCCCAAACGGTAAATAATAGAAAGCTGAAACATAGATGAGATAATTTCATCGTGCAATATGACGGCGTTTTGCGAAATTCGACTTGCAAGTGGGTCAAATTCGGGGTCAAAGGTCATAAATTATATGTGTTTTACATCTTGACCAAATTTGGTCAAAGCCGGATTACTAATCTTATAGCTGCCATAAGAACAAGCGGATGCAAATTAACCTTTGGTATGAACAACTTTTTTGTTTCTTAAGATATCCCAACTAAATTCACATATTGTATGTTTGAGACTGTCTTTTACATCCTGATCAAATTTGGTCAAAGTCGTATTATTATATCATATAGCTGTCATAGGAACAATCTAATGCAAATTAACCTTTAGATTCCAAAATTCTTTTGTTGTATGAGATGTCCTAAAAGATAGTCACAGATTAACTCTTTTTGCTACACTTTTGACTTTTCCCCCAAATTAACCTTTTTTCCGCCAAACTCAGCTTCTTTGCCTCGAAATCTGGATTTTTCGCGATAAATCAATAAATCCGACTTTTAGCCAAACTGTTGAATTGCAAGGTAGAAACGTTACAACTGCGGGCAGCGGAAGTTAAATACTTTCTTTTTATATTTTATAACATAATTCACCGTTTTATTTGTTCATTTTCAAATAGTGCACATATTATAAAAAATAAAAATGATGAAAACGGAAAAATAATAAATATTGCAATATTTGTTAAGTGTGTTTGAGTTCACAAATCTCTATAGGTTTTTATGGCACGACAAAAATTTTCTCTACTCGTCTTTAAAACTGCTGGACGATCCTTTAATGAAAATATATAAATATAAATAATATATAAAAGCACATCTACTCTGATTTTAGCGAAAGTTTGTGTCATCAAATCTGCACACAGAGTACGTTACCGTGCTTCTGTTCGTCTCAGCTTGGTCGGTCAAGCAGGGTCATGACATTCAAGGGTCAAATCATTTTGTGACGACAGCCTGAAATAAATAAAAAACAAAATTCAAAAATAAAAAACAGCAACAACGACAAGACTGAGGAAAAACGAGACGGAATAACGCGTATTAAAATAGAAATATGCGGGTTTATTATAAAATTGACACGGATGCTGGTAACCGTAATTAAATTCCTCGCCACGGGTAGCTGAAATCAAGTTGAGCCATTTGAGCCATCAATTCGCCATTTGTGTTGTGGCCTAATGAATTTATGGTGACTGCAAATTAAATGGCCATTGAGGACAATTTAAAGTACGCAATTTTATAAGCGATAAATTGGAAAACACAGATTGCGGCGTGAAACCCAGACTTGACTTTATTCGTATGCTAGTCAGACTGAGGTCCGTGGCATTGCACATACGCCCGTGGCTGATTGACTCTAGACTCTAGAGATTCAATTTCCCACATCGAAATTGTAGTTGATCAATATTGAGGCTTGAATGCCAATGGGTTGCACCCTGGTCCAAATTCGAAAAATATACACAAAAATATATTACAAAAAGAAGCAGAACGAAGCAAAAAAAATATTATCATCGTAACATCAAAAAATTATTATCATCGTAACTAACAACAATTTGCGTCAATACTATATACTATAATCACTTCAAAAAACCAGATAAATATATAGACAAATTTTCTAAAACAAAAATAAAATAGCACATATGTAATACATATTATGTATATACAGATACCTGTATATACAATTTCCTTATTTTTTAAAAGGGCTTGTAATTTATTTATTTATTTATTATACCCGTTACTTATAAGTAAAAATAAGTAAAAGGGAATATTGTATTCGTTGCAATGTATGTAACAGGGAGAAGGAAGCATCTCCGACCCTATAAAGTTTATATATTCTTGATCAGCATCAACAGCCGAGTCGATATAGCCATGTCCGTCTGTCTGTCCGTCTGTCTGTCCGTCTGTCCGTCCGTGTGAGCGCCTAGATCTCAGAGACTATAAGAGCTAGAGCAACCAAATTTGGCACACAGACTTCTATAGACCCCACGCAGGTCAAGTTTGTTTCAAATTTTTTCCACGCCGTTTTCCGCCTCTGTAAATCACAAAAAACCACCACACGCACAGTTTTCAAGATATTATAATTTTTTTTACAAATTATCGTTAACTACTATTATTACCTATAATCCTACTAAATCGTGACAAGAGCGGACAAACAGAAAGGTGGTAATGGCTAATTAAAGTTTTTAAAAAATATAAGTGCCTAAAAGCATGCAATAAAAAATATTAAAAAATTCATTAAAATAAGTAACGGGTATCCTAGAGTCGGGCGCTCGACTATAGTCTTTCCCACTTGTTTCCAATTTGGAAAAGATTTTATTTTAAAATAAAAATATTGAAAGATATTAAATTTTTTTTTTTTTTTAATTTTTTGGGCCGTGCTGGGCGGGTTCGGGCTTCGCAACAAAAATATAGGGCGGGCTGCTATCGGGAGTTTCGGGCTCGGCCTTAAAAATGAGGCCCGCGCTCATCTCTAGTCTGAATTGCTTTGTTTGAGCTTTTGGCAAATGTCATCATAAAAAGTTTTGCACATGACACGACGACATTCATGGTTTTAACCGAGAATTATCTGTGGGTTATTTACATTTCTTTGATGAGTAACGGAGGAAAATAAACAAATGAAAGCACCACACGGCAAATAACCAAACTGTTAACAGTCACCAGAAAACAGCAATAAAAACAAAAAATGTATATTAAAATAAATACGAGAAATGGAAAATATACTTGCAACAAAAGTCTGATCTCTGCACTCTTGTTTTCACTTCGCACTCTTAGTTTCTTCTCTCCCCCTCTCCCTCTCTTTCTCTCTCTCCCTCCCTCTCAGTCACTCAGTTGAAATGAAGTAATTAAAACTTGGTCCTCTGGTATCCTCCAGCTTTAGTTGCCGCTCCTGTTGCTTCTCAACACATTTAAATACTAATTACGCGCCTTACAAAGCTGTGGCAAGTGCGAATGCTGCTACAAAGGCGCTGCAATTAAACAGTACCATTAACATCCTGTGCTCCATCTACTGGGACTCCCAGTTCTTCTCCCTATTTTATTTTATGTACATATTTATTTTTTGTTTGTTTCTTTTTTATGGCAAGTGACGCCACCCGGGCAGCAGCATGTTGCATCCGTGGCATTTGTTTACGCATTTCATTTTAGTTTGTGGCTCTCTCTATGCCCCCTTACAACATGCCACGCCCCTCGACCCGCCCCTGGGCGCTGCACTGTGTGCCAGACAGCGTATTGTCGCCAGACCGACGCATAATGGCCCCAGTACCCAACAGGGCGACAAACAGCTGCACAGTCTACAGTCTCCAGTCGCCAAATGGCCGTCACAGAGTACTATGGGGTATTTTACCGAAAAAGTAAAAAAATTTTAAGGGCATGTATATTACTATAAAAAAAACCGCATTAAAATATCTTGCGTAGTTTACGAGTTATTAATTAATGACACTTTTTCGGTCAAATGTCCCATAGTGCAGAGGGACAACTTTAATACTGTGTCTGTGTGTGTCTGTCTGTTTGTGTTGTGTGTGTGTGTGTGTGTGTGTGTGTGTGTGTGTGTGTTTGCATAAATGTGTGGAAATTGTATGCAAAATGTTGACCGTTTACCATTAGTTGTGGTAAGTTGTAAGTTAAAGACTTTCAAAGTGACTGTCACTTTTGCTGCCTCTCGCCCCATTTAAGAATGCTTCAATTTGCTACATAAAAGAACTGCGTGACATTTCATTTAGGTTTCATGAGGTCGGGAATCATTTCACATAAAGTGCCAAAGGGAACTAGGTAAGATTAAGAAAAGACTACCGATGGTGGGACCCAGTTTAGACCTTACTCTTGCCCAGACTTTGCTGGCTGACAACCTGTCCAGCCAAGCTATCCATCGTGTATTTCTTTTGCACAGTTGAACATCCCTATAACGAAAACATCTCTTCTACAGAATTTGTGATATTTTCGGACTTTCTAAATAAAATTACTCTTACCTTTTAATAAGTTCAGCATAATTTTTTTAATGTATAGTTAAGGCCTCATTTAAATACCAACCAAAATATATACATAATGAATGGCCTATTTTAAAATAATTCATAGTTTATATATTTTTCTGAACTATAAATAATACGATTAATAAAATCCATTTTACTAAAAATAATTAGTTAGAATTTTTTTCTTTTAAGTAGTAAATATTAATTGTTTAAAAGGTTTTATATTAAAATAAAGAAGCTGACAAAGCTAATATTTTTTTACATCTGCATTGTAGATTAATTGTAGGTAAATTAAATTTCCTTCAAAGTAAAACGTGTAATTAATTTATAGTACGTCGAATTTTATTATGTTGAAGTTCACCGTAGTGAAGTTCGACTGTGCATACAGATGTGTGCATATGTACGTCTATCGCTCGGGTCACACTAACTCGCATTTCCATTTACTGTTATGGCAATGGAAAACAATTAATGAAAATGAAATTATACGTAGCCGGAAGCCATCACGAATTTTGAGTGCAAGTGCCATTAGCTGTCGTTGGGCGCCAACGGACGGTAGGTGGCATGTGTCCTGTGTCCTGTGCCCTGGTCAACGACTGGGCGCACGGGGCGTATGTTTTAATTTCACGTCCAAACGAATGATGGGACAACGGGGAGGGGACGGACTGTCAACACATGTTGAACATATTGAGTTTCAAAGCGAAACAGTGACAATGGGCGACAAGCGGAACACGCCAAGGGGATGGAGAATTGAGTACTGTGGTCGAGGGAGCGAACGAACAGCATTGCTGTGATTTCGTTTTCGTTTTCGTTTTAAGGCCCCGCGGGGTTTGCTTTTATGAGATTCGCGTGCACAGTGCACAGTGGGGAGCCGAAACATGAATGTCGACTGTATTGGCTGATGTGATGTGCTTGCTGGCATTTACAGATGGCGTCGACTACAAGGAGCGGCTCATTGCGAGCGTCAAGAAGGAGGTGAAGCAGCTAATGGAGGAGGCGGTCACCAAGAAGTACGTGCACGAGGAGAGCAGCTCGGTGACCTCGCTCTGTGCCGCCGTCGAGGCCTGTCTCAGTCAGGGACTGCGTCGACGGGCGCTCGGCCTCTTCAAGACATCGTCGACCACAGCGCTGCTCCACAAGATCGCCAAGACCTGTGCCGAGGCGGAGCACATTAGCAAAATGGTGCAGGAGATTGAGTCAAATGATCCCAACAAGCGTTCCTCCTCCAGTAGCGACAGCTTCAATCGACCACCGATGCTCAAGAAGGCCAGCAGCAACTCCATGTCCACCACAACGGCCACAACATCGACGGTCACTGGATCCGCATCCGTTTCCGTCTCCGCATCCGTTTCGATTAGCGCCAGCAACTCCAGCATGTCGCTGGCCAGCATGAAGTGAGTATCTTTTTTATTTATGCTAATTTATTATTACAGTGCTCTAAAAATATTAAGCCTAATCTATACATGGATAATTCTCTGATGTCGAATGCGACATTCGTACGCGTTCAAAGTGTAATAAAACATATGCCAAAACATTGTTTTGTCGCCACAAAAAGGGAAACTTATAGGTCTTGATTAGCATTATAATTGGTGCTAAGGAAAAACTCAATCAAATCAATAAGTATAAGAAATAAATATTAGCATTATTACCAGCAAAGTAAAGTCAGAGGTTTTACGTGAGTTTTATTAAACTTTGATATGATATTTAGTTCTTTATTCAGAATTTAGTTTTATGGGATTTTTTTAGATCACTAGCGGAAACACAGGCTTAAAATAATATTTATCTTAAAAAAAATAGCATTTTCTAATTAAAGGATCATACATAAATCTTGAGATGTATATCTGAACAAAATGTTTGTTTGGCATGGTCTTAAAAAACCTCCTTAAAAATTTTGATAGTATCAGAAATTACTCGACAAATGAATGGTGTGGTCATAAAAAACCAGCAGAAATTTGAATAGCATCAGAAATTACTCAGTGTACCGAAATTTTGTATTTTTGTTAAATATTCCTCTTTGTGTTCGATTTCAGATATCTCTGGATACGTTTGGCTCTGTACGAGAAGCGTCTGACCAAGATCATTGAGTATCTGGTGAGTAATGCCCAGAGCTACTACGATCGCGACTCTCTGGTGGCCGATTCGGACTATGGCTCCATACTCAGCTCCCTGCTGGTGGGTCCATGTGCTCTGGAGTTCACGCGTGCCAAGACTGCCGATCATTACTGGACCGATCCGCATGCCGACGAGCTGGTAAGCTAATGCAGTCCACTCTCTCTCTCTTTCTTTCTCTCTTTCTCTCACTAGCAGAGAAGTCTCAACTAAATGTCTGCCAACTGTTTCTCTCAGGTGCAACGTCATCGGATCAGCTGTCGTCGATCGTCATCGACTTGTTCGCGTCCGGCGATCATAAATTTCAAGCGGAGCTTAAACACCAGCTCGGATGATGCCAGCAGCAGTTCATTCAAATCGATGGGAGCGGCCAGTGTGGCCAAGGATTATGTGGAGTCACTGCATCAGAATGCCAAGGCCACGCTCCTCTATGGCAAGAACAATGTCCAGGTGCTGCCCAAGGATGTCGTGGAGCTGATGCCTGGTTATCTGAGTCTGCATCAGCATATACAAACGCTGACCATCAAGTGGACGCCCAACCAGCTGATGAATGGCAACAACGAGGACGAGGATGAGGAGATTGACAAGGAGGCCTACTGGGCATATGCCCTCAACATCAATGTTGATGAGATTGTCTATGTGCATTGCCATCAGAGCCGTGGCGAGGATAGCGGCGGCACAGTTATCCTCGTCGGCCAGGATGGCGTCCAGCGTCCGCCCATTCACTTCCCGGAGGGCGGGCACATGCAGCAGTTTCTCAGCTGCCTGGAGACAGGTCTTTTGCCTCATGGACAGCTGGATCCGCCGCTCTGGTCACAGCGCGGCATTGGCAAAATGTTTCTCTGGCCCAAGAGCATGCGTCGTCGCATCCTGCCCTCGGTCATGGAATCTGTGGATGAGACACCCATCGACTATGTCTTTCGCATTGTCAGCAAAAGCCGACACGAGGAGTTTGGTAAGATGTGGTGTAACACCTAGCCAGCCGGAGTTGCTTGACTTGCTTTCCCCCATCCCTCATCCCGACAGCTGCGACGCACTCCATTCTGGACTTTGTCCGCAGCACGCCGAGACGGGCGCAACTGAGCAGCTGCTCCACGACCGGCAGCAGCGATTGCTCCAACAAAAGTCTGTCCATCGATCAGTACCCGATGGAGTCGCCGTTGCTGCAGCAGCACAACCAGAGCACCAGCATCGAGATGGTCTGCTCCACAATGCGTCGCCAGATCATATCCAGAGCCTTCTACGGCTGGCTGGCCTACTGTCGCCATCTATCCACGGTGCGGACACACTTATCCGGACTCGTTCATGGACGCATAACACCTGAGAGTAAGTTTCCAACTAATTTATTTCATTTATTTAACGTCCACCAAGAGCAGTCGACGTAAAATCAATTACATTGTTAATCAAAATTACATAAATGAAATTAAAATTGTGCCAATTTAAAATGATTAATTTGAATAAAATTTAAATAATGTTAATTAAAACAAGCGCAACAGTCGAGTGCACTCGACAGTAATATACCCTGGGCCTAGTCACTCCGAAAATTTGATGCCATTGCATTTCATATACTTATCCTTAAAAATCGACCTATCGTTTTTGTGATGCAGATACATACATATGATAAGTGATTTGAACCAATTTGCATGGTATATTTAAATTTTAAAAATTTATTAAAAGTAAAAATAACAAAAAAAAAAACAAAAAAAAATGGTTTACACTGGCGCGTATCTCTAAAATAAAATTAAAACCAAAATTTTATAAATAATTATTAATGATAATGATTATGCCATAAGTTTTATTTTATTGCTCAAAAATAATGATTATTCTTTGAGAAGTAAAGTATAACTTAAATTTAATCCTTATTTTGTGAGCAAACCTATAAAAATTGAAAATAATTATTATTTCAAAAATTTTTTGATATTACTTATAATGATTACAGTCCCTGGTTGCTATTCGTGTCGGAAATATTATGTTTTTAATTCTATCAGTTTACATTTTATTTTACTATTTTATTTAATTTTATGACTGTGGACATAAGGATACCAACTATCTTACTGAGCACATTATTAATTCTGGCTTATCTTCATAGTGAAAGCAGACGAGGAGGGTCTGACCAAGGAGCGCTGGGAGCTTCTAAACGCGGAAGGCATGCTGCAGAACTCCACGGAGTTCTATCGCCTGATCTACTTTGGGGGCGTGCAGCCGGAGCTGCGCAAGGAGGTCTGGCCGTATCTGCTGGGACACTATGCATTTGGCACCACGCAGGAGGAGCGGCGGAAGCAGGACGAGACCTGCAAGCATTACTACGAGACCACGATGAGCGAGTGGCTCGCAGTAGACGCGATTGTCCAGCAGCGGGAGAAGGAGAAGACGGCACGGGCTGTGGCCAAACTGAGCTCGGGTAGCAACAGCGGCAACGAGCGCACGGTGAGAGCTGCGGATATCGAAGCAGGCGGAGAGCTGGAGAATGAGGTGTTCGAGGATATTTCGGATATATCCGATCCCGGAGATCTCGAGTTTGACGATGAGCAGCGACAGCAGCAGCAGCAGCATCAGGAGACATCAGTGGTTAGTGCCACGCATCTGAGTGTCAAACCAATTCCTCGGGCAATGAAAACGAGCACAGACTCCGGTCACGTCGACGAAGGACTGGATGACCTCGACGAGCAGGAGGAGGAGTCGGAAGACGACAACGAGGAGCAGCAGCGGCAAAAGCGAAAACATTTTCAGGATGCGTCTGCTGAGGAAACCGTCTCCACCAAGGACAAGGAACCACAGCCAAGCTGCTCCACCTCATCGGCATCCTCCTACGAAACCGTCGGCGGTGCTCCACAGCCAGGCGATTCTCGTGGCGTGCTCAGTCCAGAGTTTCTGAGCGCCGATGATCTGCAGGCTCAGCTGCCCCACGACGAGGATGCGGCCAAGCCGCAACAGGCGGCAGTCATCATCACGAATGCCTCCGTGGACATTGCCAACTGGGAACGCAGTCCCAAGACAGAGTCCAGCAGCCAGATGCCGCCGCTAACAGAGCAGCTGGAGAGCGCCGCCACAGCACCCAATCTGGATGCACTGCAGCAGCCCAAGTCCGCCTGCGCCTCTCCAGCCAGCTCCAATGGAGGTGTCTACAGTGTAAGTCACAACAGTCCTCCAGCTATCGTACATATTATGTATATTTACATTTGTACATATCGACCAACTAACATCTAACATCTGTCTTCTGTCCTCCATCATCACTCTTCAGAGCGAGCTGCTGGAACAGTTCGGCCTGAATCTGCATCGGATCGAGAAGGATGTGCAGCGCTGCGATCGCAACTATTGGTACTTTGCCAACGAGAATCTGGACAAGCTGCGCAATGTGATATCCACGTATGTGTGGGAGCACCTCGACGTTGGCTACATGCAGGGCATGTGCGATCTCGTGGCTCCGCTCCTGGTCATCTTCGACGACGAGTCGCTCAGCTACAGCTGCTTCTGCAAGCTCATGGAGCGCATGATCGAGAACTTTCCCAGCGGCGGTGCCATGGACATGCACTTTGCCAACATGCGGTGAGTATGTTGCACCGAGAGAAAAAGCATCAGACATTAATATCCACCTAATTACATAATCTTCAGTTTTTTAGTATATTTCATACTTACAATACAATGTTATTTTCACGTTACTTAAGCATTTAGTCTGTAGAAATCATACCTGAAATAAGATTAAAGATCCTTGATTTGAGTAACTGCAATCGTTGTGACCAGTCAAATAAATATAGTGCATTCCCAGTCGTTTATAACCTAGTGCCAATTCCAATGCCTTTTTGTGATCGACAGTTCGCTGATTCAAATACTCGACTCGGAGATGTACGATCTGATGGACTCGAATGGGGACTACACGCACTTCTACTTCTGCTATCGCTGGTTCCTCTTGGACTTCAAGCGCGAGCTCGTCTACGACGATGTCTTTGCCACCTGGGAGGTCATCTGGGCGGCCAAGCACATTGCCTCCGGCCACTTCGTGCTCTTCCTGGCGCTGGCGCTGCTCGAAACCTACCGCGACATCATCTTGTCCAACAGCATGGACTTTACCGATGTCATCAAGTTCTTCAATGGTATAATTAATTGCGATTATCCCTTTAAGTTGATTGTATACTCAAGCTAATCCCTTTCAGAAATGGCCGAGCGACACAATGCCCAGGCGGTGCTTCAACTTGCTCGGAGTCTTGTTCTGCAGCTGCAGATGATCATTGAGAACAAGTAGATCTAGTTTTAAGAAGATTCACATACATATTGTGGAATGTTTAGGTACATACTATATACATATACATACATCATATATTGTAGTTTTAGACGTTTGATCTTAGTACACATGTTTGCCAAATCCAAATACCAGAAAGACACAGATTCTCCCAAGAGGCACAAATACCATATTTATTTATGTAAAACTCTTACTGCAACTATAACTGTAACTGTATCTGTGACTGTTTTATTATACATATTTATACTTTATGTAAATGTTCGTAAATGTTATTCCCTTATCCGCAAAAGAATTAAGGACAAAGGCCGAACACGTAAAAGACTACAAAGTGAACCCAATAAACTGTAAAAAAATTGAAAGAAATCAGCATTTCTAGATCTCAGATCGTAACTACCTATTATTAGAAAAAGAAGTGTAATTTTTTTTTTTTATTTACAACTGGAAAAACAATTCCAGAAATTGAAGTAGGAAATTAGAGTGCAATTTAATTGAAATATGTATGTATATCTCGAGGCAATTATGATATAATATACGAATATAATGTTCAACCCAATACAAACAAAATCTACATATAAATATACATAGACATATAAAACGTAATCAAAGTTAAACTTATGTAGAATTCATCTAAAAGATCTGTACCAATTTTAACTCTTATCAGCAAATGATCAAATTTGACTAATCAAACAGGAAAATTGACTGCAAAAACCAGTTAATTAAAAGTACCTTATGTATACTGTTATGCATTGAAATCAGGGAAGGAGATCGTAACCGTAAACGTCACTCGAAACTAACCGATTGAAAATCGAAACGTTTACCGATTTGCCACAAAACAAATAATAATAATAATAATAATAATAATAATGAAATGTTAACCAAAGTCTATAAACTGTTAATCAATAAAGTTTTAACGGTATCGTTTCGGTTTCCTCATATTTGTATCTTATTGTTTTCATTTTTTTAATCTTCTTCTTGTCAACATGCACATACACATACCTAAGTTTGTAAAATAATTATGTATATCTTAACTGTTTTTGCTTATATTAAAATTATCAAAATGTAAATCCTTCGGAGTTTTTTTAGTTATTAGCCAAGTGGGTGTGTTTCTTTAATAATAAGTATGTGATGATAACAAAAAAGCTATTTGCCCCTCTCTCTCTCCCCTTCCCGCTCTCTTATTTCCATCTCTTTCTCTAAAAAAAGGTTAGTATTCATATAAGTAGCTTTGAACGATAATGAAATTTAGAAATCTTTATTGCTCTAATCTTGTTGTTAGGGAGTTCACAAGTTAATTTAAAATTTTTGAAATTTCTAATTTAAAATTTCTAGTAGATAAGCTTAAAGAATTAATCAATGATTTATTTGACCCTTGAACAAATTTACGCGTGCCAAACACAGGAATTTACAAAACTTAAACTTCCAAAAAAAATTGTAAGTAAATTAATCTTTGAGATATCAACTAGACAATAAATAATCCAAGTAAAGCTAAATATTGACAAAACAAAAAAAGCATACGTCAAAGAAGATTTTCAAAAAAAAATATTATGAATAAATTTCACAGTTTGGTCAGAATTCAAACCAATAAAGGAAAATTGCTACCTTCCGCACCACAAAAAAAAAAAAACAAATAGCTTGTCCAATTTCAATAATAAAAATCGTTTCCTTCAAAACAAACTAATCTTTTTAACCAGCTAATAAATGAAGGTTTGTCCAAGTATGAGTTCTGTTCAGATATGTGGGTACGAATATGTTTTTGAGCTCCATCGGCTGATCCAACTACCACAAGAGTCAGCCCATAAACAAACAACCATATCGAAGAGTCGCACGATAACAACAAAGTCTATATAAGTATGAGTATATAGTTAATATAGGTACATACACACATTCATATGTTCTGCGACGGTTGCCAACGCCTAAGTTAATTCCATTGCTATCTTAGCTGGTGGTCCCCATTCATATAGTATACACACATATGGTCGAAACATTTGTTTTTTTATTTTTGTCACACAATATCTTCACATTTTGCTTTAGTGGATTGCCGGATCAATGATTTGTGGCGTCAGTAGAACAATTGAATTGCTATAAAACGGTTGAGCTGCAATGGATTTAATTGAATCCTCCATTCTCAGCTCGAGCCCGTCATGTCGTCGCATTTGGCCGATATACTTGGACTTAGCAACGATGAGAGTCCTGAACTTTCACTTCGGCCTGTCAGAGGATTACTTGGTGAGTACATATTAACATCCGAAATTTGAATTGCAGGAAATCAATTCTTAAGCTCTTTTATATCCGATACTTAATAAATAAATAAAAGGGGATATTGTATTCGTTGCAATGTTTAAACAGGGAGAAGGAACCATCTCCGACCCTATAAAGCAGCGAAGGGCACCCATGGGCTCCGGGAGCTAGCGGCTGCTCCGAACTTTATATTTGCACATTCGGCGCTGTGAAATCGCACAAAAGACTTCAGAGCAAGGAAGGGTTGTTGTAGTTTCTGTTGTAGTGCTCCAGAATTCAGACTTCGTGCCCACCACTGCTATAAAGTATATATATTCTTGATCAGCATCTACAGCCGAGACGATATATCAATGTTCGTTTGTCCTTCCATCTGAAGTGTTTTCCTTTAGACCGTCGACTTTCTCACAGTATAATTCTGTTGATTCAACTTACTTATTTGTAATCCTCATTTATGTATGTGCAAATCAGTTGAAGACTATACAATCAACAACTTTAACCCACTCAAGCAGATATTTGTATTATTAAACTGATATAGTTCTGATTAGTTTTACAAAAGCTTGAGCTAAACCTTGGAAAAGTTCAATATGCTCTGGGAATAATCTTATTTAAAGAAAACTTTATTAATGGTGTCGCCTTCAATAAGTAAACGCATTTGTTTACTGTCTACAAAGTCTTAAACGGAGTGCGCCAACGAAAGCTCCCCCGATAAGAGCTCATTCCCGCCGACTTGTTCTCTCGATGCCTCGCTCTCTGTGTTGAAGCTTTTATGCTATTGCTTTTTGGTTCTCGTGTACGGGAAATAACAGTCGCTCGCGAGCTGTGCTTGGATGAAGTAGGTCGCGTTGAGTTGGTCGGATTATCGAGCGATCGATCGTTGTTGTTTGAATAGAGGTGAGTTGTGTGCGAATCAGTCTTGCCATTTTAGACTTTTTATAGCCAGACTATGTTGATATTTAAAAGCTGTGAAATAGAAGGCCAATAGATTGGAAATACAGTTGAACGTCCCTAACTCGAACTTCTATAACTCGAATTTCTCTGTAACTCGAACTAAATGAGTGGCAGTAAAATTAATCAACTTAGGAAAAAGAACTCTATAACTCGAATATCTCCCTAACTCGAACTTTTTCTTTGGATAATGGTGATTCGAGTTAGGGAAGTTCGACTGTATATATAAACAAATTTGAAATTTCTGGCGATTATGATATCGTTGTTAGCTAGCATAGAATGAGATAAAAAAAATGTTATGCCTTTAAAAAACAACGGCATTTTCGAATTATGAGCTTAAAATTTAGAAACTAATACTAAAATGATTTGTAAAGAATTTTTTAGCTAGCTATTTTTTTTTATCAAATTAGCTTGAAATTCTGTCAGCACTGGTTCAAAGCGATCTTTGTACCGTTGACAATCAACAGTTTGTTTACATGTAAAGATGTTTTCTTTTTGAGACAAAACTAAATCTACTATTACTCGCAGTTACCCATAGAAAAGTGACAAATCTGGATAATAGAAAGATGTCCACGCTGCGATTTTATTACGATCTGATGTCGCAGCCCTCACGGGCGATGCTCATCATATTTCGGTTGAGCGGCATGCAGTTTGAGGATTGCGTTGTGGAGCTTCGCAATGGTAAGAGGATAGGTTAATCTAATCGATTTATTTTGCCATTATCTAAAATACGACTTTGAACTTTGCACACCGTGCGCGTTTCGCAGGTGAACATTTGACCGATGAGTTTAAGCAGAACATCAATCGGTTTCAGCGTGTCCCCTGCATCAATGATAATGGCTATAAGCTGGCCGAGAGCGTGGCCATAATCCGTTACCTGAGTGCAAAGGGCAAGATACCCGAGCATCTCTATCCCAAGTACTTTGTGGATCAGGGCCGCGTCGATGAGTTCCTGGAATGGCAGCATACCACCCTGCGCGTTACTTGTGCTCTCTACTTTCGTACCATATGGCTGGATCCATTGCTAACTGGACGTACGCCCCAAGAGTCAAAGATTGAAACGTTGCGCATGCATATGGAGCGCAATCTCGACATTATCGAGGAGGTTTGGCTGGCCAAGAGTGAGTTTCTTACCGGATCCTCGATCACAGTAGCTGATATATTTGCAGCCTGTGAAATCGAACAGACACGTAAGTAAATCATATACATATGATATCTATATCTAAAGCTAATGTGACCTTTGCTCTGCATAGGCATGGCGGACTATGATGTGCGTATCAAGTATCCAAAGATACGGGCCTGGCTAAAACGCGTGCGAAAGTCCTGCAATCCGCACTACGATGTGGCCCATCATGTTGTCTATAAAATATCGGGCACGGGACCACAAGCTAAACTTTAAGAACATTTATTTAACAGATTTTTTAATATTGTTGTTGTAAATATCGTATCGTATCATTGTTATCATTATTATTAAGCTCTTTTGGATTGCATATTTATAGAAGGCAAACAAATTATTAAAATGAAAACTATAGAAACTTTAGAAAATTTAACCGACTTGGGACATCTTTAATTGTTTAGAGGTAATGTAAAGAAATAACGATTAAAACTTATATTTAATGAAAGACAAATATTATCTCAGATACATATGAAAAAACGGACTATCTTCTTTTGCTAAGATGAAATAAAAACACAACTCATATATTCGCTTTACAAGTATTCTTATTATTTTTTTTTTATTGTGTCGTCATTGTAGCTTTTATAAATTCACATTTATTAAAAAAAATACAATTTTAAAAAATAACTACCTAAAACTAACAAAAAATAGTAATAATATATAATATATATAGCAACGTTACGCGCTTGGTTTTCTAACATTGTGCAACAAGTTTTTATCTGTTTCTGCGATAACAAAACATAATATATATAAGTAAAATTACGGGTTTTGAAGAAAGAAAATAATAATAATAATATGTATACTATATAGAGAATATGGGAGAAAATAATAAAACAAATAAATGGTATATACAAAGAAAAGTTCTATACAATATGCATATTTTTATGAGTGTGTGCTTGTGTGTATATTAGCATGCATATACTTATATACGAATATATAAATATATATATATATATATATATATATATATATATATATATATATATATATATAATTTATATGCATGCATGTGTGCGTGTATATATAAAACTACATACAATTATCGGCTATATTCACTTAATAACTATATTTGCATTACGTTCTTATTTGTTTTCCCTCAATCTTTTTGTGTTGAATTCAACTTAAAATAATACCAAAAATATACAATTACACAAGATTATATGTATTTATATACATATATGTATATATACGTATGGGTTTATAGTTAAATATACATAATTTATTATGGATACTTGTATGCGGTTTGTCCTAACTTAATCGCTTTCAACATCTATCTTTCCACTTGACATGTCATATTAAAAAAATATGTAATGTTATATTTTTCTTCATGTTCCGTTTAATATTACTTTAAATAACGCATTTTGTTGTCGAAGAGGGATTGATTATTTAAAAGAAATGTTAGAAGATTGTTGCGTATTCTTTGCACCAGATTTTTTCGCCTGCCGCACACGTCAAAACATACATAAATACATATGTTTACTCCAGGCAGCTAGATTAAATTGCAGTTGGGCCTCAAAAAGGTCCAACGTTAACGTATGACAATCAAATTCATAAGGAATATTCATGGTCGAGTCTATTAAGCTAATGACACGCGAGCACCAATTCACATTACAGAAGGTTAAGGTCGTGTATGTGCGTGCTGTCAATTTTGAGCTAAGAACCAATTTGACAGCTCTCCTCCTCCTTCTGGCAGTGTTCCCTAATTCATGTCGCCAAACAAATTTTAAAGCAAAGCAATTAAGGCACCGAAACTGTGGCATTTATGTACTAAAAGCTACCCTATAACACCAACAGGTACAGGTACAAACTACACATACAGTCGAAATATCTAGTCGAACAGCTGCCTCTCTCTATTTCTCCTTCTCCCAATCTCTCTCTCTTTCTCCGTATCTCTCTCTCTCTCTATCTATCTCATTCTTACATCTCTATCTAAGATCTGGTTGCGGCAGGCGACATCAATTGGTTATGTATAAATATAATTTTATGTATATGCATATACTATGTATTTTTTTATGGGTTTATCAACTTTTACACAAAGTTATGCTTATACATATATGTATATGCTACACATGTGTATATATGTATGTACCTTTATATATGTATAAATGTGATTATATTACAAATATATATGGGGTAAGCATATATATATATATATATATTCTGTGTATACGATTTACAAAATAGGCTTTATATATTTAAATATATATGTATAGATATCTTTCCTTCCTTTTCGACATCATTTTAACTTTCCCCGCTCTATTGTTTGCTTTTTCATTGTTCCCAAGTTGTGTGTGGGTGTGTGTGAGTGTTATGTATGTTGTGCTTGATTCGCAATTTGTTAATGTTTCAAATAAATACTTTCTCTTGAACATATCCTACTTATATGTACGTTGGATTCTAGTTTTTTTTTTTTTTTGTTTGCTATTACTAAGGTATTTTTCATTAAATTTCTTTTTTAAATGTAACTTCCTCTGTCGTCATCTTTCTCTTTCTCTTAGTTTAGTGGTGCTGACTCTTTTCGTTTTGTGGTGATTCCTTCTGCAAATGTAAAAAAAATTGTATTATTTTTTGAGCTTAAATTTTAAGTAACTTTAAAGCCTGCCAACCAAAACCAGATTCAACCAAAGTTAAATTCAAATATAAATGAAAGAAATTAAAATTTTGAAAAGCTTGTTGGTTGTTGCTGCAGGCATGTTTATTTGAAAGAATCACCTTTAGTAGCGACCTCGATTGATATTCTTGATGCGGATGCCCACTTCGAGCACCTGGTCACCCGCTGCCAGACCGCCAACGGGAACGCCAGAGCTGCTGCTGCTGCTATTCGAGCTGCTGCTGCTGCTGTTGCTATTGTTACCGGCGGCACCACCGCCGACGCCACCGCCACCAGCAGCAGCACCGCCGCCAGAGCATGCACTGTTGCCATTGCTGCCATCACTGAGCGGTGAATTGTTGTTGTTGTTGCTGTTGATGTTGGTGGTGGCACTGCTGATGTTGCTCGAACTGGGTCCAGAAACGGGCAATGTAACATTGGCAGCATCGTTGACACCACTGCCACTGCCACTGACACTGGCACTGGCCGAGGCAGTGGTGGCACTGGCACTGGCTGGTGGTGCTCCAAGTCTGCGCAAGACAGTGGTTGTCGTTGTCGTTGTGGTTGTTGTCTCGGCAGCAGCACCGCCCAACTTAAGCAGCTGCTGCTGATGATGCCGATTGTGATGATTGTAGTTAATCGCAGCGAGATCGTGACCTGCTCCACTAGCAGCAGCAGCACCACCACCACCACCACCAGCTGGCCCATTGGCAGCATAGTCGTGTGGTCCACCCACTGTATGTCGCCGTTTAATCGATCGATTCTGTTTGTTTTGTATCTGACGCTTCTTGGTCAGATTCATGTCAGTCTTCTCGTCCTTGGTCAGAGCGGCAGCGGCATGTGCCCATGACGATGACGACGACGACTGTGTTGGAGAACAACAGGCGGCCGCCGCGGCCTGTGCAGCAGCAGCAGCTGCCGCCGACGAGCTGCTGCTCATGTGGCGCGTCGAGTAGTTGCGACAGTTGAAGCTGGCGCTGCGAAAGAGTCGATGATCACGTCGCTTCTTATTGTAGCGCTCGAGAAAAAGCGACGGCGATGGCGCGGCCATCAGCAGCTTCTCCTTGGGATCGCTGGTCGTGGAACCCTCGGAATCATCCTCTGATCCGGCACCGCCACCACCAACGCCAATGCCGCGCTCATAGGCCAACGAGCTGCTAAACCGCAAATTCTTGCTGCTGTACGAGTTTCGCTGCAGCACGGCCTGGGAACTGGGCGTGCCGGCCAGTGGTGTCGATGCGTTGCTACTGGAGCCAGTGCCAGTTCCAGCGGTGGGCGTGGCAGCGCCACTTGCCGGGGCTGTTGAGCTGCCCTGGTGTATGGGCGCCGTGGCCGAGTGCTGCAATTTGTGGGTCGCCTTGAGCAAACTGGCGGGCAACGGAGCCAACGTTGGCTTCATCATCATCAGATGCTGCTGCTGCTGCTGTTTGTCCTCTTTGGTCTCGCCCAGACTGTTGGTGGCAGTGCAGGAGCGGCTCAGCAGCAGCGAGTACGGCGCGTCCAATGGACAAAAGTTGTGGAACAGTCGCTCCGGCGACTCATCCGCATACGGAATGTTTTCAGAATGCAAGTGCAGAGGCTGGCCAAGAGTATGCCGACGATTCTTGGGAAACTCGGGCGAACCATTCTCATCATTGGACTCGGAGCCGCTACGCAGATTGCGCAGCTTGCTGTCCAACGTATCCGTGATGGTTGTTAGCGACATGGAACCTGCAAAGGAAATGCAATCGATAATCGTGAAATGATTGTTTTATTTTACTGGTCAGCAAAGCAAAACTTTATTATTTTAGAATTCATGCCGAATTTTTCCTGGCAGTAACCCCCAGAATTTTTAAGCTTCTAATATAGTTTCAGTTACTTTAACATATAAATTTAAATTTCTGAATATTTTTAATTTTTAAACCGCTCTTGGTCATCTGCTCTTAGTTTACGTTTAACAATTGATAAATATATAAAAAAAATTTAAGCTTTGGAAAGCGAATTTTCCATAACAGACAAATAACATCCAAATCCAAATAATGATGTGGAATATATGACCATATCAATCCAGCAACAAATATACTTGGCGGTAACTTTTGTTGGTTGACTGCTTTCGATTGATGTGAAATGAATAAAACTCTGTAACTTTACTTAAGATTCATTGTGGACTTACCCGTATCGCTTAAGCGACTGCTGGAGTCATCGTCAGTAAGGAGTATGGAGATGTCAACGCTGCCCCTTTGCTGCTGTTCATGTTTGCCCAGGCTGCCAGTGGAGTCCACGCTGCCCGAATCCTTCTCATCGAGGCTGGCCTTGCGGGTCTGAGCGTTGCGGGAACTGGATAAAAAACCGCCAGTGCTGCGCTTCTTGGTGCTCGCGGAGGCCGCCTTTGTTGTGGACGCGGCTGTAGTCGATGTCGATGTCGACGAGGAGGAGCCAATTGCCGAGTTGAGCAGCTTGGTTGTGGTGCTGGTTTTGCTGCTGTGCAGCGTCGAGCTGCTGCTGGTGCTGGTGGTGCTGCTCGCCGAGACCTTGGCGTAGTCCAGCGACTGAAAGTGAACAGCGGGCAGGATTAAGCCAAAATCACAAATGCTTTGTACAGCCTTTCGCTGCATTCTTCGTTGGTTGTTGGTGCGAATGGTGGTGGTGGTATTGGTTGTGGTTGTGGTGGTGGTATTGGTGGTGGTGGTGGTGCAGTGGGAATTGGCTTGGCTACTGCCGCTTACCAGAACACTCTCGCCGGAGTACGTGTCCGAGTTGACGGCACTGCGCTTGCCATGTGTGCGTCGTCGCAGCTGCGGAATGAAGCGGGACGTGCGCGTCTCGCGCTCCGTGATGCGTTCAATCTTCGACAGATTGTGCAGCAACATGCTCGTCTGGTCCTCCTGCGTCTGCTGTGGTTGCGCTGGACTCGGTGCCGCCGCACCACCGCTTAGCTCCGCCACATCCGGCAGAATACCGCCCTCAAAGAAGTATTCGTACTGCAAATAGATACATAATTGGTCAAGTAAAATCGATATATTTATATTCCCGACTATAAGATACTCGTACTCAATTCAATTCTATGTAAATCAATAGTATCAATGAATTTTATAAACTAATTCGGTATAAATATTAGTGCATACTTTACAGCGCTTGCGTTTCTTAAAATAGTCATAACTATCGTTATTTTACACCAATCTTGATTCAATTAATTGATTACAAAAATGTTGACCATTAGAAAGAGCATTTCTTCTTAAAAACTGCGGCTGTGTTGGAGTTTCTCACAGTTTACGGGGAAAAAGTCTGCTAGAAAATTTTGAAGTTTCTAGCGCGGGAATCATAGAATTCCGTCTGCCAAAATCGATTACTCCAGCTGTAGTTGATACGGTCGAGCAGATGGATATGACTAGGTCGATTTGGTGTTAATTTTAATTCATAATCTATATACTATTTGTCTTCCGCGCCCCCCCGTCTGCGTCTAACAGGTACATATAAAAAAGGACCTCTGACAATGAGCAAATACAAATGTTTGTTCGCTCACCTGCGTCACAAGTAGCTCGACAATGCGACATTGATGCTTCATATCCTTGACAGCCGTTTCCAGGGTATCGTTCGGTGTACGAATAATGGAAGGCCCAAAGATAATGGCCAGATTCTTTGGCTCCATGCGATTCACATCACAGTTGTCACTGACCCGGCACAGATGCCTAATCAGATGCTTCATTGTTTCGTATGGATGCCGTGGCAGGGATTCGACAATGTCCTTTAGCAGCACAATGCGCTCCAGGCCAGTCTTTTTGTCCGCCTCAATGAAGTTGATATAGAAACTAGCTGGCATCAGTGCATCCGGCAGGCTGCGTATGAATAGCTTCAACAGACTGCTAACCACATTGACATCCTCCCATCGATCGTCGGTGGCACAGCTATCGAACTGAAAGTCCTTCGTGTTGACCAGCTCGGACAGCTCGGAGATGGCCGCCTTGTTGCCGGGGATGCGATAAATGCCGACCACACTTAGGCCCTTTGTCTCGACAATGTTGGTGCACACCTCCACCAAATGCGGCAC
Organism: Drosophila quinaria; assembly: GCA_035047525.1. NCBI lineage: Eukaryota > Metazoa > Arthropoda > Insecta > Diptera > Drosophilidae > Drosophila > Drosophila quinaria. The sequence goes on along the minus strand of JAWNPO010000455.1, from coordinate 13,701,133 downwards.
GTAGGCATTGCTCTTGGACATGGGACAGGCACGCAATGGCAGCCCAATGGAGCCGCCCGTTTTATTGACACACCCCGCCGAGGGGGAGGCCAAATCTGCATGCGCGACGCCACCGCCACTGCTGCCGCCGCGTCTAAACAGCAGATCCTTCCAGTTCTTGGACTTGGGCGAACCCAAATCCTTTTCTGGCACATTCTTATGAGACGAGGGCTTGCGCAGTTTCATCACCGGCGATATCGAGTCACTCGTCGCAGCGGCAGCAATTGACGCCGCAGCTGGTCCCTCCACCAACCCCCCGCCCGAGTGCGAGCTCAGTGGCGAGCTGTCTGCGGCGCCAGCAGCGTCATCCAGATAACTGGAAGTGGCAGCGGTTTTCTGGGGCTCCGCCAGCTGCTTACCCGCCAGTTGCTCCTGCAGAATATGTCAAATTACAAAATAATTAATTGTTAATTGGAAAAATTGTTTGTAGTACATTAATTGCTCCAATAAAAAAAAAACAAAAATAAATATAATATAAATTTAAGATAATTTTATTTTCTTTCGTTAAAAAAACTGTCATATTTAAATATTTCTTCTATGTTCAAAACACCAAAAATAAATATATACTTGTTACTTAGTATTAATTAAAATTATCGTAAAAAAATATATATTAAATTCTATTTTTATTTAGAAACAAATAAATAAGTGCCATTTTGAAAATTGTTATTTTCACATAAAAATTAAAAAACAAAATTATTTTTGGTATTTAATATTAAATATTAATAATAATAAAAGTTAACTCACGTTGTCATCGTAGTTGAGGCTATCCTTCCACTGCAAAAGTCCAAAGAGACGCTTCATCTCATTGCTGCTCTTGGTCTTGAAGAGAATCTCAGTGTAGGGGCCGCAAGATGGAGCCGATGCCGCTGGCGTTTGCGGCTCGGCGGCGCTGCTGCTGCCCGAGGAGGTCAGCTTGTCGTGGGCATCGTCCAGATTGAGTTCGTTGCCCAATGTGGCCAAGTGGGCGGCGCTGGAGCTTGGCTTCGATTGCATGCGGATCAAAAACTTCTTCTTGTCCAGCGACTCGTCATAGAATTTAAAGTTTCTAATATCAAGTTCTATCACCTGTCCGAGCAGAAAAATAAATGATTAGTAAATAAACATTGTATCATTAAAGAAACTTACGTTCTGCTCCGACTTGGCATGGCGTCCAGAGTAAATGCGCAGCGAATCTCCTTTTATCTCCAGTTTCACCTGACGCCATGAACGATACTCGGACATGCGCTGAAAGATTTTAATTTGCGATATGCGATAAAGCGATGCTTCTCATGATCATGGTGTTCATTTGGTTACTTACCTTGCCATTAATGCACGACGATTTGATCTCAATCTCCGTCTCAAAGGCCTCCAATTCATTGGGCACATATTTGCCATTCAGCTCGGCGTCAATGTGAATGCTGAAAGTGATGATTGCAGTTGACTTGCAACTCGATATTGTGGTGACATCTTGGGATGACTCACCTGCTGCGCATGTCGCTGTTCATGGAGGCGCGCCGACTGCCGTGGTGGGTGGACAAACGGACGTCCTCCAGGCCATTGGGGGTCTCAATAAACTCATGGCCGCCACCAGCGCCGCCAATGACATCATAGGTGGGATCTGGATGCTCCTCAACCAGAGCCTTCGTCTTGTGCGGCTCAACAACAGCAGCTGCTGCGGCGGCGGCTGCTGCTGCAACAGAAACAACAGCGGCGGAAGCGGCAGCACTCGCTGGAGCACCGTCCGCCGCTGGATCGGGATGATACTCTGCCTCATTGTTTGTGGCACGCAGGTACGAGATGCGACGCATCGGTTTACCCTCGTCGAAGGAGCTCGATGCCAGCGGCTTATACCGTCGCACAACGTTGACCGCCCCCGTTCCCGTCCCGCCTGTTGTGTCCACAATGGCAGCGGCTGTAAAAATCAAGAATGAGATTATTCAACTCGGAGATCATATCATGAAATTCTATTAATACCACAAGCAACAAAAATATAAAATTAAATACATGGCTAATAAATGTTTGTTTCCTTTCCTAATACAAATTACTAGAAACTGACAAATGACGGAGACTGTGTGACTCCCTTAAGTATAGTATGCGAATGTGCTCGGAAATATTTATAAACAATTGAGCACAATTTTTGATATTTTAAACCAGGACTGCAAATAATGATTGCATTTTCACCATTATTAAAAAATTTTCAATTTTATTAGATTAGTTCACAAAATAATGATTAATTTTCATTTAAACTTTACTTCTCAACCAATAATCATTATTTTTGAGCAAAAAAAAAAAGAAAACTAAACTAAACTAAATAAAACTCAAGTTGTATTTTTGTGAGAAGTAAAGTATAACTTTAAATTAATCATTATTTTGTTAGCATATCTTTAAAACTTGAAATTAATGTTATTTCAAAAAAATTTTAATAGCACTTTTAATCATTACGGTTCCTGTTTTAAACTGAAATTGATGAGCGGCGAGCATAACGAATAAAATCCTGATTATTTTGATGCCCTCCTTACACTGATAGTTATGATTTTTAGCCCATCGAAATACTACCGCTATTATTATTATATCTGTTTATATTTGCATATCAATTGTATTTCATCTATTGTTGTTGACTAATGGAACTATTTCCATTTGAATGGAACTGATACTATCGCAAACTATCGCTGCTATCGGTATAGATAAAACTTACCGCTGCTCTCGGCAATGTCCGCCAATGTGGCCACCGCATGCGAGGAACTATTGACGGATTGCGAATGCTCCGGCACATTGCTATACTCTGCAAAAACAATCAAGAAAAATAATCGTATTAGGATTCAAAGTGATGGAATGAGCAGGTAAAGATGTTAACTTACTGCTCGGCGTGGACTCGATGGTGGCATTCGCCAGTGTCGCCTTGTGCAGCTCCATGCGGCTGCTGGTCTGTCCATCGACGGCGCTGCTGCTGTTGGAGGCGTTGCTTTGCTGATACTTGGCCTGCATCTGATGAAGCGGATGTTGCTGCAGCGATTCATATAAAACACTTTGCTTCTTGGCAACTCCGATGGAGGAGCTTGTCGATTCGGCGGCGGCGTTTGTGTTGATTGACAGCGGTTTGAAGGGATCAAAGCCCTTGGACATGTGCGATACCAGCTTGCTCTCAAATCTAAATGGAACATTCCGAATTAGTGTATTTAATCCAAATAGTAAATCGAGTTTAATGCACGTAACAGTGTAGAAATGGAAAATCAGACCAACTTGAAACTTTCATAATCTTTGCCAAAACTGATTTTTTCTTTGCATTTAAATTTAATTAGTTAGCGAAATTCAAAATTTTATTTGGTTGGTTTTAACTTGAAAGCAACGTCTTATGTCATAATAAATATAAAAAAAAAAACTTTACACTTATTTACTTTATATTAATTTTTTTTAATAAAAAGTACCAATTACCAAAAATTTTGACTTGGTCAACGGTGTGAGATCAACTTCAAATTTTCATAACCTTGTCAAAACTTTTCCGATTTCGAAGCGAAATAACATTGGTGTTACCCCTATCTACATTTCTTATATATTCAAATTTAATTAATTTTGTTCAAAAAATGTTTGTCTCAAAATATTGGCTTTAAGCACAGCATTTAAATAAATATAATTAAAATCAACAATTTTGATCAAGAGATTAACTTACACTTTGTTGGTCACGCCCGTCTCTTGCAGAGTCTCAAAGTAGTCCAACTCCTTGGCGTACTTGGCGTTATTGTTGGCCGCACTGACCGCTACCTGTCGCTGCTGGGACGGCACAGCCCCTAGAGGACGTGACACCAGCTTGCTGCCCGTATAGCTATTATACATGTCGTAGCCAAGGACAACCTGCTGCTGCTGTTGTTGTAGTTGTTGTTGTTGTTGCTGCTGTTGTTGTTGTTGCGGGTGATGGTGCAGTTGCTGCTGATGCTTAAGCAGCACTTGATTCCGTACACGATGTGCAGTGACTGCCCCAGTGACTCCTGGTGGTGTGTGCGAGGGAAAAAAATGCTGCACTGGCTGCAGTTGCTGTTGCTGTTGATGCGGTGACGATTGCGAGGCGTTGCCGTTGGAGGAGACTGACGCGGAGGCGGACATCACACCGGAGGGCAGCGGCGACTTTAGGAACTCCTCCTTCTGTTTTATGGACTCGCGCAGTCGTATCATTGGGTGGCTGTTATCGGCTCCGCTGGCATTCACTGCGTACAGTTCCTGACTCAGGGCCGCTGCCGATTTCGGGTGGCGCGCGGTGGGCGTGGTCGCTGTTGCGCTCCCTAATACTGTTAGATTTGGCGGCTGATTAGCGCTGCAAATCAAAATTTAATGAAATTAAATAAAATTCCGTTTATGAATAATAAAATAATGAAGATATTTTTCAATTCATATTATTACTTCCCAGACTTTTTACTACTATTTATTATTTATTCTTTTTAATAACTTTTTAATTATGCTCCTAATTTTGATTTTTATTTTATTTGTGTGCCCTTAGTCGATCTTAAATAAATAATTAAATGAAAATTCAGTTTCTTTCATATAAAATCAAATTCCCAAAAAAAAAATAAAAAATCCTGAAGATATAATTAGTTTTTGTGCATACAAGTCATAGTGTTTAAATTATGGAAGTTGTAATTTGATATTCTTTGAATAAAATTTTGATTCAAGATCTTCCTACATCTTAGTTCCTTGCTGAAGTTTTTCCAACTCATCCATTTGGTATAAATAAAATTTGATTAGTCCAGCATTGCCCGCGAATTTCAGTCCTTAAAATTACAATAATTTGGATTTATTATGATGACACACGATATTTTGCACAATGAAAGTTAATTTGTGCAGTACACATCACACATGTCAAAAATTCCTTACTCCAATCTATCGGAATTTCCAAAAATTCAATTGTTTTTAGTAAAAACTTTTTACAAATGTTTTCAAAGAGTTGTGGAGAACACCTGCAGCATAGCTTTTATGGGAAGTGCTAAAGTATTTCGAAGATATTGGGATTTACATTAATATCTTGCTATGATTAAATTCAAGATAACTAAATATCAGATGATGTTTTTATTTGCTTAAAAATATTTTCGGGAGGTTTTCTAGGTGGTGTTTTGGAAAATAATTAAATATTCATTTCAAGCAGTTTATAGAAAAGTGCTGGCACCTGATTGCCATACGGAATAAGGTCGCTGGTCGCTGGAACGCTGGCGCGTGCCGTTGACGTCGTTGGAGATCGGGAATGAATCGGATTTGACGTCGTCAACTGATTTGGTACGCTGGTCACGATGACTGGCAGGCAACGACAATGACATCGACGATAACACTGTTGCCAAATACGAGTAAGCTGCGCAATTTGGGCAGACAACAAATAGCCAGCCACGCCTCTTTTGCGCCCCCGAATGATGGGATTGCATATGTGCTAAGACTATTTGAATTATAAATGTGTTATTATTCATTACTGTTTGTTTATAAACGAATGTATTTGCTTATTCATTTTGTTTGAAGCATCTCGAATGCAACGGATCAGTACGAGATCTTTATGTCGTCGCCTCGGGATACAGGTGCTCTTGGCCTCGTCTATAAATAATGGCCAAAACCAACTGGTCAAGAGAGACAGGGGAAGAAGATGAAGGAAAAAGGCGATAGCAGCAGAATTCGTTACTGACATTTGTGATTGCTGACCTGTCAGGCGGCATAATGACCATGACATGCACCCACACAGACACAGACACACACACATACACACACAGACACAAACATGCACAGAGTAGTTGGAATTGCCGTGTTTGCCACAAAGACCAAAGTGCACTCAGCAGTTGATCGAAGTAGCAAATTAGATTGTTGCACAGCATCGAAGTAAAGGCAATTTGCAGTGAAAGGATATGCCATGCATAGGATATCCAAGCACTTTCTGTCACACAGATAGACAACAAACAGCAAAGCTTTTATTTGTTGCAACAGTTGCCACGGAGTTTCTGGAAATTCGCATCAATTAGTTTAGCTTGCTTTGTGCCAAGATTTTGCCTCTAAGTGCTAAGCTTAAAATAGCCAACCTACTTGAAAGCGGCCAAGGAAAGGAAAGCGAGTAATTCACATAATTGGCAAGGATTTTAAAGGTCAGCAAATACTGAGAACCGAGCCTAGCCGTTCGTTTATTGTGTGCGGCAGGTGAAAGCTATGATTAAGTTGCAAGTTTCATGCCTCAACAAAGAGCAGAAATGTCTTGGCATAAATACACATTGCGTATTCGACATGTTGACCAGTGCAGTAATGCAATTATCGAAAGTAATCAACTTTCGTTTCGTTTGCTTGTGAAATATTTAATAAATTATTGGACAAGAATTGGTTACATAGAAACTGAACTATATTAAAAAGTTAATATATGGAATAGTTTATCACTTTATAATTGTTGTCTACTTAATTTGAATACACAGAAAACTTAAATAAATAAATCAAGTGACCATGGATTATATTAAGATTTAAATTGACTGTAAATTAGTTTATTTGTTGCTAATGCTAATAAAAATTGACTGGGAGAACAAGCTTACTTCAACTGTGTAATTGTCGTATATTTAAAGAGACCATGGAGGAAAATAAAGCGATCAAGTGACCATGACATTGTGAATTAAAGTGACTGCAAATCAGTTGATTAAAGTAATGAATGGTTAATACGAGTACAATGTCTGTACGCCTTTAACTATAATGCTGTAAATAATGTGACCATGGAGGAAATGATACTGTTACTCAGAGCTGAAATTGAACTGATCATGGATAACAAACCAGTGGTTGGAAGTACAATCACTGCAAAAATAACCAGGAACAACCCTGAAATACATGTGCAGGAGGGGAAAACAAAACTCAAGTGCAGCTAAAGCGTTGGCAAAGAGGGTGAGGGGAGGGAAAAGTGGCAATGGGAAAGAGAGAGAATGTTGATTGCAAGCAAATATGCAAACGGGGCAAAATACGAGTATTTCTAATAAACACAAATACAGATACATATATACACTATATATATATGTACATCTATACTTATATCTAAGTACTGTTATCTATCTATGCATAAGCTGAGCACAAAAAAAAAGAATACATATAAATAAAAATAAAATAGATCCATTGACACAAGGGATTCCACACACGACTCTATTGTGCTGATTTGTTATTGTTGTTATTGTTGCTGCTGCTGGTTATCAATAAAAAGTCAGCCAAATAAATGAACTGTATCTATGGGACATAGATATATGTGCCTACGATACTTATAGTATACAAGTGTATTTGTGTGTTTGTGTGGAATTTCGCGCTTCATTGTCTGCTTTTTGTGCGTGTGTGTGTGTGTGTGTGTGTACTGTCTGTTCATTGCTGTACTTGGTGTTGTTGTTGTTGCTTTTTATTGTCTGATTTGCGTTTTGCCAATTCTTTTGCCTGTTTGCAATTAACAAGTCATAAATAAAAATGTTGACAAATTTGATAAGCCACAAACCTGTCAACAGTCCACAACACTGTCTTGCCATGCCCCTAAAATTAAACAGTTACTCCCGCCTCCATTTGCACACCTCATCTCCCGCTCTCTCTCTCTCTCTCTCTCTTTCTCTCTCACTCTCTTTCGTCTTCTCCATTTGGGGAATTCGCACATTGCATTTATTTGTTGGGCTTTTGGTATCGATTTCAAAGGCGACATCCATTGGCAGCGACGCTGACGTTGACGTCGGCGTCGACAGCGCTGCCATTCGTGCCATTGTTTGGGCAACATACGCAACGGAAACGAACACAAAACGTAAATCGCATTATAAAAAAAAAAATTTAAAGCAGCAAAAGAAAATAAAAAAGAAAAAAAAAACAAATAAATAAGAAATCGAAACAATCGCGCATTGTTGTTTTTATTGTTATTGTTGTAGCGCATTGGAAAATCTTAAAACAAACTCTTGCTTTTGATTGTACTCGTGCTTGCTGTGCTTGTTGCTTTTACTCAGGGCTCATCTGTCATTAAAAAAAAAAACACTTGAACTTTGTGATCTAATATATTTCAAGGTCTCTGCAACATCTTTTTTTTTCGTTGGGTCGATACAACACGCCCTCTCCCTCTCCCTCCCCATCCCATCCAGTCCCCTCTCATTTTCCATCCGTGCGACACTTTAAAGGAATGTGTTTATGATTTTATGATGAATTGATAAGTGATATCAATGACAATCACAATTTCTTCACGATATCAAGAACAACTGAATTTCAAAATCACTATAAAAAAACTTAAAACACACACAAACATGCATATGTACATACATATATGAATATGCAACGTTTGGCTGGAAAACTCACAGTGATCAAGATTTTAGCATGCGAATCTTGCTGCCTGCGAAACGAAATCTACGCGCTCCACTCGCCATCAGCAACTAAACTAAAGTACAACCCAAAGTCCATGCGACTAAACTGAAATACAAATACAAATAAAAAAATACAACAATGACAACAACAAATCCACTTTGTATGCATGTATGAAATTCATATAAAGCTCACAACAGAAACGAGGCAGGGCCCCGCCGCCAATTGAAAAGAGCCCCCTAGCTATTGAGTGGGCAACCGTTGAACAAGCGCAACCCACCAAGTCACCAAGCCACCAAGCCACCGACGACCGACCCATCGACCCACCCAGCCACCGACTGACTACGCTCTTCTCTTTTTATTTTTATTTTTTATTTTATAACCAATTGTGCCACGCGAATAGCGCAAAAATATTTCATTGTACAACACACAACAGACAAGACACAGGGCAGCAGGCACACACGTTTTGAAAATGGATGCGGTGCAATGGGAGATGACAACGATGGGATGGAATTAGGATACCAATACATACTTGCATACACATTCAAAAAGCATAGTTTATGGAAACAGGAGCAAATGATAAGACATAAAAAAAGGGAGAAAAGATAATGGAGAGAGAGATGGCAAGCACTTGTCGATATCGTTATCAGTTATCTAGCTGACCAAACATTTACTTCCCCCTCCATCCGCAACCCCCGCTAGCGAACCTGCTGTGTTTTGGGAGTAATCGTCAAAGTCCATCAAAAAATTTAAATATGCACAGTGGTTGCAGACAGAAACTTGAATGAATTTAATGCCATAATGTCCAGGTGAATACCTAATAAATAAAAACAATATTTATGACTTTTCATGAAGTTTCTTAGCTTAGAATACGTCAGGAAATATTTATATCTGCACTGATCCACGAAACGGAGAAGACCCATAAATCCACAACTTAGAGTTTTATTTAAGCTTAATTTTCCAAAAAATTTATAATTTGTAATTTGAGTAAAATAATATTTTTTTTTTGTATACAATTAAATCAAGGCTTGAACCGTACCTTGATTTTTTTTTATTCTTAATATTGCAAATAATTTGTGTTCCACTGTTCAACTGCCAACAAAGTTTATCGTTGTCATCACCCATCAATCATGTGAGTCAAAATCGAATGCACACAAGGGATAAAAGGTCAACCGAGCGTCAAAGGACTCAAATATTACGCCATTTATGTATCTATTATGACTACAACTGTATCTACTTATATCTATCTATCTATATTTATATTTATTATATTATATTATATATTTATCTGTATCCATAATCTCTCAGTATTTGTATATATAGTTAATCACACACTTGTCATCCGCATGAAAGCTAACGCATTATACAATTACAAACTCTGCATTGGCTCAAGTAGCCAATAATAATATATATACTTGTCTCTTCAACCTCTACATCTCCATCTCTATCATCATCTTCGTCTTCATCTCCATCTCCATTATGATCATTATCTCATGCTCCTACTGAGAGTTCGAGTCGAGTCCCAATCTCAATCTTAATCTCATCTTCAGTTTGCATTTAGAGGAGATCTCAATTTGAAACTGAGAAACTGAGCGATTGTCGCTATAAGGTGGCGTGTCTCCCAACTTTTTTTATGCAACGGGTGGGCGTGGCTAGGGGCGGCACAGCACGGTCTATATCGAGTTGAGTGCGCTCAGTTCTGTGACACAGGGCGAATGAATTGAAATGCCATTCACTGCGGTTGACTTATTATTATGTTTTTTTTTTTTTTCTTTTCTCAATTTACTTCTGAATTATACGAGTGTGTGTGTGTTGTACAAAATTCAATTAAATTTGTCGTAATCATTTAACAATGGCGCATTATCAAATATTCGTGTGCAGTTGCTTTTGTTATTATCCATTTACACTCAGCTTAAGCAGATATACATATGAACATATGTGTATGCACACTTTTACATACATATGTTAACATGTATACACACATACGATTGGGATTTGCATATGCGGTTTAGTAGTTGTTCTTGTTGTTGCTCGATTAGTCAATGGGTTGACGTTGTTACCATATAAACACACACACTTTCACATATTATAATTGATTGCACACACATATTTACACAAATAAGAAATATGATTTACTTTGCATATAGCAAAGGCAACAACAACAACAACAACAGCAACGTCAACAACTGCGACAAACGTTGCGTATACGCAATTGTTTGTTTGTTCGCCCGGTGATGATGTCGAAATGTGAGCGTCATAATGTCCACAATATATATTTATGTACACTGAGTTATTCGAAATGTGATTTGAATTTCAACAATTCTCGATACAATATTGTTTGTGTTTCTTCTTCTTTCTCTTCTACTTCTGCTGCCATCTTTAATTGGTCAGAAAACAAAATAAAAATAAAAAACAATACAAAAAGCAAATAAAATAAAATAAATATATATGTATATTGTATTTAATGTGCATAAAGAAAGTAGATTCCAATAGCCAAAATGAAAGACATTTTCAAATTGTTATTGTGTGTTACTGAGTGAGTGTGTGTTTGTAAGTGTGTGTGTGTGTGTACAAGTGGGTGGTGTCTCAACTGGCTTCTTAGCCACTTATCATCTACGCGAAAGTTTTTCGCAACAACCAACCAACTACTTAGCTAGCACGTAATTAGAAACGATAACTGCTCAACAGTAATTAAAAAAGAAAAATAAAAATTGAAAAAAAAAAATAAAAATAATATATAATAAATTCGACGCGGCAGCCGTAACACGTGCCAAACCGTTAACGTGGAATCAACCATTCAACTGAAACGTCAGATGATGTTCAAGAGCTCTCGACTCGATCATTTCTTCATTTAACCATTTATTTTGTGTGTGGGTAGTTAAAAAAAAAACCGGACAAAAACTGCCTTTAAAGATGTTTGTAATAATAAATGACTTTATTTGACAACTGTAAATAAATATTGTAATGTAAAGCTTAGAGCAATCTAATAAAAATCAAGACTCTGACAAGTGTTATACTTAAGGATAATATGAACATGTAAACACCTTTAATTGTACGTATTAAAGCTTTAAGCTCTAAAATGTCAATTGGTTTATTGCAACTAAATTTGCTTGATATTTTGTTCAATATATCAAAAAAGTGAATCGAATTACTGTGTTAGTTTATTTTTCAATTGATTTATATGACATTAAATATTAACAACCTAGATAAATAAATACAAGTATCTGTAGCAGTAATGCGATATTGCACTTTAGAGAATGGAGCTACTGTGTCAGGTTATATCGATAACAGAATTGTGTAACATATCAAAGTCAAATATGCTTGAAGTCTAGAGATAAAATTGAACAACTAACATATGGTAAACAAATTGCGCTTGCATTTTTTGCAACTCACTTTCGATATGTTAAAAAAGCCTCGATGATTGGATACCCTTGAAGACTTTGTTGATCATATTAATAGTCTGCATTAATGCAGGCTCTTTAAATTGCTCTCGTCGCGCGAATTAAGAGCTTAAAAATTTGGTCAATTTATGAATGAATCAAGATTTGCAAGCTCTCTACAAAAATATAAAAAACAGGGTATCGATATACTCGAATGTTCAATTACAGTTGTACAAATACGTAAAAGTATCGCCTTCCAGCATCTGCGTTGTCTCTCTCTCTAGGGAATTGTCTATTGCTTTATATATTTTGTATAAAGTGAAATTGAGGGAAAGAGTGAGAGAAAAGAGGAAGTTCGCCCAAATGGCCAACGGCATTTTTATGCATGTGTTTATTTTTGTTTTTAAAAACACGAGAAATATGAATAAATGCATTCGTCGTCATTGCCAAATCGAGACGCAGTCGTTAAGTCAACACACAAATGATCATCCGAGAAAATAGGAACTATACGATGGAAAATTGTTGTTCAACTGATTTTTTCAACAAGAAATTAACAATATTATGTTCAATCGATATCGAATAGTTTCATGACAAGAAAATGTATTCCTAAAGTTATTGTATGGAATGAAAAAAAAGTAAGGTGTTTAAGACATTGAAGAAACAAGTTTCGACAGATAATCTATCTAATACGTGTTTATTAATTATACTATAATTATGAATAGTACGAACATGTAAACACTCCTCATTCAACACGACAATGACAATAAGACATGGATATAAATGGCATTAATAAAATATTATGATGACGGTGACGGTGATGATGATGATAATGATGAAATCATCAGTGGTAGTCAGAACGACAGCCACATTTATCTGCTGTTGCTGCTGCTGCTGTGGTGTTCTATAATTTTATAGGCCGTTGTCGGTCAAAGTATGGACTCATCACCATTAACATGCGCCTACATGCATGGATCGTACACATAAATACATAAAAAATTAAGAATATACGTACTCATATTCACATAGAATATTTATGTATGTACATATGTCTGCATGTACAAATTAATGACAGTGAAAAGTCTGGCGAGGAATGTGCGAAATGAGAACGCCAAATGCGAAAAACTCGTGCTGGACATTAGCTATGGAGAGCCTAGAATAACGAGAGGCATTCCCTCCATGGTGGGATTGGGTTCATTTACAATTGTTTTTAATTATTGTAGACGTTGTCGTTGGCATTGCGTTTAGTTAATGTTACATTTAGAGCATCAGCTTAATTTTGTCTACAAGCATAATTATATCATATTACATTACAGCACAATAGTCGATTATTCGGTAACTTACAGATTCAGACAATTTGAGAGACTGGCATTGAAATTTGTTTATTTGCTTGTTTCTTGAATGAAAGTGAAATAATGCACAATAAAAACATACTATATATACACCAACACACTCACACATACAACCACAATCAGACATTTGTGAAGGTAGGCAGGCAGTCTTTCGATGCCACCATAAATCAAATGCTGCACAGTGTGATCAAGTTCATTGAAACCGCCAACGGCAACGGCGCCAAAGGCTGTTGGCCAGTAAACTGTCAATTTGATTGTCTGAATGACTAAACGTATGCTTGTGTGTATTCATGTGTGTGTGTGTGTGAATATCTGAGATAAATAATATTTTACGATTTACGAAGCATCTGGGCACAACAACTTTACATGTTAATTAACATATGTATATTTAAATAAGAGTTTTCTATCAAAAATTCGACAGCTCTACATAAAATGAAACTGATAAATAATTAGAAAGGTTAAGGAATTTTGAATTTATATTTCTGTTTTTACTATCTTTACTTATCACACATTACTCCAAATTCAGTTTGTGAGAAATAATCTTAGTTTTTATTTTCGAGAAATAGAGCTTTTATTATACTAAATTACAAAGTGAAAATGTCAAAAAATTCATCAAATTTGGTAAATAATTCAAATAAATGCCGACAAAGTTTTCTTACCGGTATTCTTTATCGTCGAGTCATCTCAATAAATATATTATTTTTAAATTGATCAATAATGTATTTGCTAATTTTCTTTCGAAGTACCATTAATTATAAAAATAAAACATTTCCTTCCATTTGGGTACTATTTTTGTATAAAAATATATTCGAATCCAAATTTTACTTAATACTTAGGTTAGCTTCTACAGAATATAGGCAAAAATTGGCTAATGCTGTGCAGAATTTTGATGGCCATTTATAATGATCGTTTCTGCTGGAGCATCATTAAGAGTTATGGACTATTCTTTCTCGCGGTGCGCATGGCAACAACATATCGGACATAGAAGAAGTTTGGAAATTGTGTGTTGGGTTGATCATGCGTAGTTTGTTCCACTGTGCCACTGGTGGCAATGATCGGTCGCTGGCCTGTCTAATTGCAGTAAACACTGTCATTTCGTCTGATTGGCAAAAGAGAAACGCCAGTGGGCAGAGCGCCATCACCACAACCGGTCGACCGTCGACTGATAAGATTAACCGACTTCCTTGCCGCGCAATCATTTTTCCCCCCAGAAAGCCCCGCTGCCAACGCGCTGTCCTTTTGGCCATGGCAAGTTGAATAGCTGAGAGACTTACCGCGTAAAACTGCTAGACAGCAGTTGCTGATTAAGATGGTAGAACTCTTGATTCAGGTGATGCTCCTGATGCTGCTGGTGCTGTTGATGCTGTTGGTGCTGGTGACGCAGTCTATTGGCCATGTCGCCAAAGTCAATGCTGCTGCTGCCGCCGCCGCCGGTAAGTGACGAATTACGCGACGAATGCGGATGCTGTTGATGGTGGTGCAGGTTGTGGCTATTGTTGCTGCCGGGAAGGATGCCGCTGCCGCTGGCATTGCTGGTGATGCTGCCAGAGCGACGGCCGCCATGAAGGGGCGGGGCATGCGTTGCTGGCGATACTGAGGATGCTGGTGACGACGAGTTGGCGGCAGCAACAGCGGGATATGAGATCAACTGTTGCTGTGCAAATGTCGACTTAATGGCAGCTGCCGACGCGCCACCATTTGCCAACTGCGACTGAGGCGTCGGCGCTTGTGCGGACGACATCGTTAAACGATTCGATTCCGGCGTATGGGCGATGCTCGTATAATGCTAACACAAATGAAATGCAAAAGAAACATGAACATGTATGAATTTAGGTGAAAAAAAGTATGTATGTAAATATATGTATAGATAGATTGAAGTGGAGAGACTCACCATCTGCAGCACATCGCACTCCTTGGGCACAACGTGCAGCGTGAGCACATCTCGCGTTTGCTTGATCATCGACACAATGGTGCTGTAGGCGATGCCAGCGATCGGCGTGTTGTTCACCATTAGCACCCGGTCGCCCGTCTGCAGGTTTGCGTAGTGAGCCGGTCCGTTCGCTTGCACCTCTTTGATGAAAATGGTCTCCATCGCTTTCACTTGGTATGGCGGCAGCGACGTTGGTGACGTTGGCTCCAAGCCGACGACACTGCCGCTGCCACCGCCGCCGCTTGCTCCTCCTCCTCCGCCGACAATGTTTGTGGCTTCCTACACAGAGCGCAAAAAAACAACCAAACACAAAAATATAAAATCGTGAAACGACAACGGCAATAACATTAATGGCCACAAAGAGAGCGGCTCAGAGAGCGCGAGCCTCAAGAGAATGGGAGATCCGGACACAGAGAGAAAGAGAGAGAGCAAAGCAGAACGTCGAGTGTAAAAAAAAATAAAGTGAGCAAAACGCAAATTAGTCCAAAAAAAGTGCTTTTAATTTTTGGCAAATCGAACTTGAAATACCCTATAACAATCATTGCCAAGTGAATAAATAAATATCTCAATCTCACATCAGATTCACTCAAGCAAAAGTAAAAGTATCTGTTGTATAGAAATTAATTTGATCTACAAGTATAAATAAATTAACAACGGAAAATTAGATTTATTGAGTTTACTTAAAAAATGTATTAAGAATAGAAAAATTTTGTCACGAAACGTCTTACGCATTAATCAAGGCTTTGTTTTTGAAAATACCTTAACCAAATCCATACAGTATTTAATATTATTTATTTTATTTAATATAAATTTGCCTAAAATCGGACTACGTTCTGCCTGCCTCTGTAACGGCATCCAATTTTCAGAGATAACTTTCTTTAAGGAATAGTTGACTGACTGAAGTAATGTGCAAGAAAAATAATTTTTTAATAATAGTAATAGTAATAGTAATAGTTGAAGGAACGTTTTTTCTTGTTCCAGAAGAAACGACCAACTGTTTTCTTGAACCAAATAGTTTAAATATCACATTTAAAAACAGAACGGCATGTTTGATTTAAATAATAGAAAATAATCTTGCTCAAACTAGTTTTTAGCCTACATCAAAGCATTACTTAAATGAAAAATCTATAAACATTTGCTGAATTAATCTAAAAAATCTTGTTAAAAAGAGTCCTTAGAATCTAAAGCAAATAATAAAACTTGTATTAAAAATAACAATTTAAAGCAGCCAGTTTTTACATGTAAAATATTAGAATTTTCTTGACATCTTACTTCGAATCCGTCCGGATATGGAAGGAATAGATAATACATTTCTTTATTTTAAACAGAACACCTTTTGTTCGTTTAATTTAATAAATTGAAGATATTTTGGGAGGAAGAAAACTCAAAGATACTTTATTTTTTGTAAATTTGTATTGTAAATTGCATGACGCATTCGGTACACTACAGTTCCTCTGGACAAGGGCAAAAAGAAAGCAGCATTAGCCATTTGAATAAGCGGCGCATGCGTTGCGCTCACGTAACGTCATCACGTCGTCGTCGACGTCGACTGCGTTGGAAACTGTGACTGCGACTGTGACTGAGGCCATGGCAGAGAGTCGCCGAAGCGCGAAAAGCAAAAGTGGCAAGGCAATCGATGACTAATTGAAGAAGCCAGGCCAAACTTCAGGCATCAGGCTGTGTAAGTAGCTACTGACCTGCACGCTTGCGCAGTAGCTCGCTTTCGCTCTCTCTCTCTCTCTCTCTCGCATTTTTATCGCCTGGTCCTCCCCTCTCTGTTTTTAAGCCAGTTTGCTAGACTTACCTGAGGCCAGCTGGAGGCATCATCTTCCGGTGGATAGGCAATAAAGTGACGCAGCGTAAAGCCGAAGCCCTGATTCCCCTTTCGTATGACAACCAGCTTTGGTTGTATGGATGACGCAGCTATCGCCGCATTGTTCGCTGCCGCGGCCGCAGCAGCAGCTGCTGTGCTTGGCGTCGCTGCTGCTGCTGCTGCATTCGAGTTTTGTAACATTTTCTGTTTAGCCTGAAGAGTAGTTGGCTTTAAAGCAATCCAAATGATCGCCTGTTTGCTGCTCTGCTAGAGAAGATGCTTGGAGACGTTTGGTGGCTGGTGGCTGGTGGCTAGTAGTTGGTGGTTGGAGTTGCTGCTGGTGGTTTGGTTTAGTTGGTCAACCTGCTGCTTTGCTGGTTACGTGTTGCACCCTCATTTGTTAAGCGCCTACGTTTCGCTTTCAGCAACAACAACAACAGGTGACAGTTTATCTCCCAAGTTAGTTTATTTTTCAGTCTGTTTAAAGATCAAATTGTGCGACCCAGACTTTGGGCGTCAGGACGCCCATTGCAGCGCTCCACGGGAGCATAGCACCGAGCGGTGAGGCGACCTTCTTCCTATCGCATTGGTCTTGGTCCCTTTTATTGAAATCCTAAAAAAAAAAAAAACATACAATTAATATGTTTATTTATAACATAAAAAGTTAGATTGTTAAACAATTCAATAATATCCAGAAAACCCCAATCAGATCAATAGAAAGTATTTTTATTGTTTGTAATGGTCTGAAAGATATGGAATACGAAATCCTCACAATAAAAAAACAGAACTCTGAGTTGTTATTAGCGCAGAAACTTCAAAAGTACATATGATGCACTTTGAATACATACTACACATGTATATTGTTTAATATATTAAATGTTATTCTTTTTTAAATTTAAATTTTGCAGTTAATTGAAATTCCCTATTTGTGTCAGTAACCTATTTTACATTTTTTTGTACAGGGGTATTAACCCGCACTGTTTTAGCATGTTGGCCAAAGTTACTTAGCCAACTTTTTATTACCACACAACTTCTTATATTTTCCAATTGATGGCCATTTCCCGCATACTATGTATTTAACTCGCAACTGGCCCTGTCAGTGTACAGTTATACAGTTACTAAAGTGCTTGTTACTATAAAAGCCCAAAAAGCTTAAAGACCAACAACATTTTACAGCTTTAATTACAATGCAAGTCGTCAAAAAAGAAAATAACAAAACAGAAAAACTAAAAGCCGAAAGAAAAACAACAAAAATGATGAAGAACCATAATAAATAGCTTCAACTAACTAACTATGTATTTGTCTGTGTGTGTGTGTGTGTGCACATTGACCGTCAAAATGTTGGCAGTTGAAAAGTGTAACACGCCTAGTCGCATTTATTATCCCCTCCCCAGCCCGTTGCCTACTAACTTCAGTTGGTAATTAACATAGCGTCATTTATTTTCTTTTTCTTTTTAATACCTTTGCCAAAGGTATAATAAGTTTGTGGCAGTGTATGTAACAGACAGGTGAAGGCATCTTTGAGCTCATAGAGTGTACAGTTAGTTAAGTAATTCTTTTGACAAAATAAAAAAACCACATTATTTTCCACAAAAAAAAAAAAGAAGAAGAAAAATACATCAAACACTTTTTTGTACTTAGTCTCTTGTTCTTATTTGATTAGCAGCAACAATCTAAAACTTTGATTCTTAAAACAAAATGAAAAATAAATAATTTGAAATATACAATTTTTATAATAATGATAATAAACTCGGAATGTAATATTAAATATGTGCAAAAGAATCCAAGAGTATCGGGTCTTTTTCAGTCGAGCACACTCCACAGAATAGGTTTTTTCAATAGTTATGGAAGCATTAAACCGACAAAGACATACACTAGCCGTAGATCTAAAGAGAGGGACTTGGTCAAGTGCATGTAACCAGTCCTAAAGTTAGGGTAGTTCAAATTATGGGGAATGCTGAACCTTGTGCCAATGTTGCCATTTTAACGTCCACTGACCCACCGACTCTACACTATTTGTACATATATTTAGTAAGTAGCCACTGGTCAGCAGCCACCCGTCGTGTTGAATTCCATTAGCCAGCAGGGATTTGTGGACGGGTCAAAGGCAGAGTTGTTAAGGTGTGAAATACATACACACACACACACATATATATATATATATATATATATATATATATATATATATATTATATATATATATGTATATGTAGAGATTTGCATTAGAGCCGTTGGTCGATCAACTCCCCCCTTTTGGGAGCAGACCTTGAATACTATTTTATGGACGGGGACTTTTAATAATACAAGGCAGCGTGCAGGGCTTAATGCTAGCTCAATGGATTAGTTGTGCGTGTGTGCGAGTGTGTTTGTGTTTTTTTTATTGTTTTTAACGTAACTCGACGTAATTAAACAACAATAGCGACAACAATGACAACTCGTGAATTAATACACGTGTAATTACCAACAGACTACAAAATCGTTCAGATACTAGGCTATAATTGTCCCATTGTCATTGCAAAAGCTGTCATGAACGTTTATAGGAGGCAACTACTGTCCCACTGGGAGGGGCAAATAAAAACACTTCAATTTTAATTGTAGACGCTTAAACAGCAGCAAAAACAATAACAACAACAAGAAAAAAACTAATGAAAAGAGCTCAAGTGTGTCAGCTGCATTCAAGGGAAAAAGCGAATGAGTTACATACTTATATTTAGATCTAAGCGTATCTATCTATTCTTATCTATACAACGACCAAGAGAGCTTCTGGTACTTGCAAACATACTACTTATCAGCTAGTTATTGCTCACAGACAATAGCTGACTGCTATGAGAAACGCTTTAGTACAGATCACAGTCGATAGTAAGGCAAACAAAATTCGATCATTTCTTTAGTACGACAAGATAAGAAACGCTAGGGATAAATCCAGAACGGACACCCTATAAAACAAGTTTAAGGTGGTAGATAACTAATTGCATAACATTATATATTTTACTATCAGTAATTTAATTAAAATACAAAAATAGTATTTTAATATGAAATCAAATCGAAGTTCGAGCCACAAATTTTGAAACCTAATTACGAAACCAATATACGTTTAAATTATTTTATTTTTACAGTTGCTATTAATCTATATCAGCGGTGGGCACGAAATCTGAATTCGTTAGCAGCCGCTGGTTCAAGGAGCCATTGCGCGCCCACCGCTGATCTATATTTTACAATCGATAGTTACTATCGCTGGCAAATATTTATTTCATGGAAGTGAATAATCGATATTATTTATCGATTGCAGCTTTAGTTATCTGGCAGAGTTGTCAAACTGGCTTATCAGTTAAAAAATGCTCCAAGATCGTATCGTATACTTCGATCGCTTCGATATCTTGAAAGTCTGTCGACCTCTTCTTAAAATTGGTAAACACAAAATCGATGATATCACAATAAAAAGAACGACAACAAACAACGACGAATCTCTTACCAGCTTTATTGACTATACTTAACATTTTGTTTTGTTCTGTTCTTTTGTTTTTCCCATATACTCCTGATAACAATTAAATTGATTGTTTTGCACTAGGAAAAAAAAAAAACAAGTCAGAAAATATATATGTACATATAAAAAAAATACAAAGTTCGTAGCCCAGAACATGCGTGTAATGAGCGAACAAACGGTAAAAGTATCAAACTATTCAACAATACCAAACTGGAGCCCCACACATTACATCAATCAAAGTGTGGGGGGCGGCGACCCATCAAGAAAATAAAAACGAAAACCAGAATCAAAACAACAACATTACCTTAAATCAAATAAAGTAAAAAAAAAGAAATATAAAAAAAACAGAGAAACGAACCATGATGAGGAGGAACCCGTGTGAAGCTGGCATAATGATTTTTGAACGGATCAACAACAGATTGTGTCTTCTTAATGTACAAGTCTCATTTGTTTTCGGGTTCTTCGCAATTGTTGTGCGATAGTTCTAAAGGTTAATCCAATGATTCGTTGTAACTCCTGCCCCCTCCCCATCCGACTGATGAACCGTTATAGACATCAATCAGTGATCAACTTTACGGTTAATTACGCCCCTCAACCGAGAGTAGAAATAACAGATTTTAGAATATACAGAGTAGCCAAACGAATTTCATTTTCAGTTTCACTTCACTAAAAGAACTTTAAAGGGCTTACTTAATTTGTGCGAAAGGTAGCAAGTATCATGACAATGATTCAAGTAATCTGCTAAATGTCCCCAATATAACAAGCACCTAAGAGATGATAAGAGCTTTAGACACCAAACTCGGCATGAATTCTAAAACTGACTTAATTTATCTCGAGTATAGAGGTCCATCTATATATTAAGCAGATCAAGTCAGTTTTTAATTTTTGACAAAAACTTCTTTCGCCTGCCAAAATCAATAAAGAAACTAACGAAAAAACAGGGAAAATTTTGGAGTCATTGCCTGGAGTTGTGTTTGAAAAGTTTAAGGAAAGTACAGCAGATAATAAACTCTTCTGTTTTATGTCTGACATTTTGTTTACGTCTCGTCCGGGTCTATTTTGAATGTTGTATCAAAAAAAAGTTCTCAAAAAAATAATTTTACGTAGTTAAAAATTTGTTGATTGATTTGATTTTTACAAAAGCACAGCTTTTTTACAGGAAAAATAGAGGGTCTCTCGTAGTCGGGTTTACTTTTTTGAACTAAATATTGGCTGATACGTGGTAGACTCATATGGTACGTGATAAACTCATCCTTCACTTGGTCTAGATTAGTGCATAATCTGGTCTGTCGAGAACCTTATGATTTTTGCCTCGTCAATATCACATGTTTTGCCTGCGATTATATTATATTTTGTGTTCTGACCATAAATTGATGGCATATCGCGTTTCTATTTCGAATACGAGTATTTACAATGTCACTTATCGTAACGCGATTACAAGTACGATTACAGTTGGGCTTTTACATCTACAATGTTTCAAATTTCTCACATTCATATAATTAATCATTTAAAAATGAATAAAAAAGCGCCCTTTGTCGCCAATTCGAACAAGAAATTGAATCAATGCAAGACACAAAAAAGAATAAAAAAAAAGGAAAGAAAGCATTCAATTACGTACAGTAACATGCTTTTAATTTGTTTAAAACAAAAGAAATACAGCAATCAAATAATCGTTTGTTTGTCTGTTCCGTATAATTTTTCAGTCGAATTCGTAGAATAAAGGCAGTAGATAAAGAAGTAACACAAGTGCACAGATACTCTACAGCATAAAGCCTCTATAAATCTTAGGGTAGAGCATTATCTACTTATATACCTTAATTACATACATATTACATCTATAAATAAGTAGAATTGACGTCTGAAGGAAACAAAGTGAAATGAGTCTGTAACAGGATTGAAAGCCACCTGACAATGCCAGGTTATCAGAGAGGTTATCCATTGGTTCATCATTATATATAGATAGATAGATATGTCGATTGCCGCCTTGGCACATGGTAAATTAAACACACATTATTCAAAATATCTAGTACTCGCACTTGCACTCGTACTCATACTCGTATTCGTTTTCGTATTCGTTTTCGTACGCACATCAAAGCAATTGCCGACCCAACACAAGTGTTGAGTATTTATCGACAACTCAAACAGTCGATCGGTCGATCGGTCAGTTCGCTGTCCGTTTGTCAGTATATATGTACACACTCTTTTATATATATAAATATATCTGTATCTGTCTCATTGTTGACGTTGCCAGGAGCGGCATGGGCACTGTGACTAGAAATGGGATTGTGATGGGGTTAGGGATGGGTATGGGCCTCGTTTTTTCAGTGCCATTCAACTTGTTGCCAAGTGAGATACGCAAAGATACAGATACACTTAGATACAGATACTCAGATACAGATACACCGTAGTGGCAATGTACGATGCGATGCGACTCAACTCGACTCACAATTTCAATTTGTTTCGTTGTTACGTTTATTTTCGAATTGTTTATTTAATGTTCTCGTGTTCGCGTCGTGTTGTTTTCTTTTTCACCTCTCCATCCTTCCTCATTCTCTCACTCTCCCACATCCCAACAGTGCAGCAAAAGGAGAAGAAGCAGAAAGAGTACCGGTAGTTTACAACGAGCAAAAAAGCTTGGTCCAGCCGTGCAATAATAATCAAATTTCTGACAATCGACGAGCAAATCAATAAGTCAAGTGTTCAAATTTTCCAACAAAAGAGCCTCCGAGTACGAAGATAGAGATAGAGCTAGCGAAAACGAGAAAGACAGAGAGGATACCTACATCAATAGAGACACAGATACCTTGACCTCATTTGGCGACCTTTTTCTAGTTCTACGGCAACGGGAGTGCCTGGGCTGGAAGCAAGTGTTGCGTGTCCCTATTCGTGTGCGTGTCAGTGCTGCCAACTTTTTACCAATAAAAAAAGCTGTTTTTGACTGGAGAGAAGGAAAAAAAAGCTGAAAATATTCTGAAAAAAGCGCAAAAAGAAGCACATTGTTATGGTAGTAATTTATGTGTTTTATTTATAAGGTTTTGAGCAGATCTTCAAATTCTTCGCGATTTGTTTTATTTTTTTTTGTTGGAAGTGGTTGCATGAGCACGCAAATTGCTTAGCTTTTCATTAAATATAGTCTTGCAGTAGACTCTTCTCTCGTACGTGTCATCCCTGCGAAGCCAAGCATCTCGGCACTTTTGTGTTTATATTCTTTTGGCAAAACAAAAATAGGTATGCATTAAAAAAAAGCGGAAAAAAGCCAATCGCATTTCTATAAAAGCCAGAATTCCCGCTTCCCGCAATTCACAAATTTTTCCCGCAATTGGTCTTCAAAAACAGCCAGATTTGACGGAAAAAAGCTAAGTTGGCAGCACTGGTGCGTGTGTGTAAATGAGCAAGAGCTGGAACTAAACTGGAATAATGAATTGATAATGTATTGCTTGAATTATAAAAATGTATATTTACAGTTACATAGTTGCTTTGGCCATGGTTGCAAACCTCCAAAGTATTGTACCAACCATAAAGCCAGATTATGGTTCGGTTGAGAATCGTTTTGTAACCTTGGATTGGCCATAATAAAAAATTCACAAATTTCTTTTTTATTTTTTAAAGTTGTTGTTGCCCAATGGGCTCCTTTTTTTACTAACTTTATAAAAAAAAAACTATGCACCCAATTTTTGAAATTTTTTATATTATACAAACAATTACTTGGCTAACTGTACACATGTATGTAAGTGCATTAGATCATCAGCATCATCAAAAGATTTTTGCCGCCAAAAAAAAAAGGGAAGGCAAAACACAAATATATCGGCAAAAAAAAAACATTAATCGACAATATGTGACTTAACGATGCCCTACATACCCGTTAATTGTTATAAACATAATTAAAAGCAGATATATGTATCTTAATCTGTAACATGCGTGCTTATAGTATAGACATGCCCTATCCTTTTTGTGTGCAGGGTATGAAAAGCGAACTGAAAGAATGCTCAATAGTCATGCGCCAAGGAAGCAATTAGAATTTCGCTATTGTTTTGTGTTTATTTTAATTTTTTGTTGTTGCTTTTTATGTGTATCTTGTGTGTGTGTGTGTGTCAATTGCCGATGGTATTTATGAAAACGTATTCAATAAACAAACAAGCACAACCCACGAAATAATCAAAAATGATAACTAGAGAACAAAGCGATATGATGGAAGGGACTTGCTCTGGAAATGGGCAAAGTCATCATTTTCGAATGCTTATAGAATCCCAATGAATTGCAAACATAAGCAAACAAACTCTTTTTGTAGATACATTTAATGAAAGTTTTAGTAAGAATTTCTCTGAATTGCGAATTATTTAATTTATAAAATCAACTTTAATAACAATTTTAAAGAAAACAAATTCTGAATGCTGTCCTATTTATAACGAATGCAAGGGAATATTTTTAAATTATCCTTAAATTTAGCAGTCTTTTTCATTATTTCTTTGTCCTTAATCAATTAGTTTTATGTCGATTAACAAAAGAAATTACTTGAGCTATTTAAGACAATAAAAAATAGCTCTTATAAGTGTGTGATAATCTGAGTCGGTCCGTAATATGGGTAAAAAAAAAGAGAAACTGAAGCTAATCCTAACCAGAACGCAATACAATCAATAAAAAACCACAACAAGTGAGTAGGCTTGACTAGCAGATACCCTCCAGTCTATCGCGAGTTGAAATGATAGATTGCAAGATTTTATTAATTATGTTAAGGTCTTGAACTACATCCATGAAAAAAGTATTAGGTCGCTTATCATTTTAATTTTTATTATAACTTAAATTAACTTAATGGAAACAATTTATATTAATTTCCAATAACAAAAATAACCTCTTTGTTTATGCTTTAGGTAACAGGGTAAAAGAAAAAAATGAACGACACCCAACGCAGAATAAACATCGTGTTTTATAAGTAAACAAAAACTGACTGAACTGATATAAAAAATAGAGGCATAATATTGGAATCAAAGGGCAGGGGGGTTTAGGCGGGCACAGGCGGTCGGTCCGTTGTGGCACCACCACCACCGCACCACCGTTGAAAGTGCCGCGTGCTTCGAGTACGAAGGCAATACCAAGGCCCTGGCACGACCCCGGCGCAAGTTCGAAGCGTGCTAGGGAATTGAGAGACTGACGCTGAAAGCAACAACAAAACAACAAAATAAACATGGAAAAAATATATAAAAATATAAATTATAATAAAAACAATAATAATGCTGCCAGAAAGACCTGCCCCAAAAGTGTGCAAAAAGATTGATAACCCTGGAGAGAAATCTCTTTTGCTCTTGTTAAAGCATTTAATTTGCAATTATTTAGGCCTTTGACCAATTTAATAGAGAGAAAACTGAAACACTGAGAAAACAAAAATAACTGAAGTCGTGTCCAGACTTTACAGACAACAACTTTGTTGTTTGCCATTATGGCTGTGGTTGTTGCTGCTGTTGTGCTCATTGACATGATTTCGAGTTCAATTGAAGTGAACTGCGAAAATGGCGAGAAACAAATGCCATACAAATAGTCATCACACACTTACAAGCACATACTCACACAAATGTACATACATTCAACTACTTTGATCATAGGAAAATATTTAAAAATGTTGTTAAATTTTAGGTCAACTTTAAGAAAAGTACTGGACTAGACCGAAATTGTTTAATATTATCTTTATCTAGATGTGATGTCAAAACTAATCGCATTTCAATGCAATTTTAATGTTATTTCCTTAGTAACAATATTTATGCAATTACCGTTTTACCAATAAAGTTCTTTCCGTTAAATTGCAGACCCAATTCAAAGACACACACAATAAAAATCTTGAACTTGAACTCTTATATCGCACAGTGCAAATATATACTGTTCACTTTATTACAGGAATCCATCTGATTGGGTAAGGTGGTTTTATTGGATTTTATGGAAAATCAACAACTTGAGGCTAAGACCAATATTTCACATGCTCAACAGCTGAACAAAGGAAATTTAAAAAGGGCTCTAAAAACAGATGCACTTCCCTCCCGAGGATATTTATAACTAAATTGTCGATATTTTTACGTATTGAAAGTATTTTTTAATTTTAAACAAGTACTTCAGTAAAGATGGATATCAGTATTTATTTTGATTAGCTATACTTGCTCATCGTTTACTTAGAGCAGTCGACACGTGAACATATAAA
This sequence comes from Drosophila quinaria, assembly GCA_035047525.1. Taxonomy (NCBI): domain Eukaryota; kingdom Metazoa; phylum Arthropoda; class Insecta; order Diptera; family Drosophilidae; genus Drosophila; species Drosophila quinaria. Next base: position 13,674,674 of record JAWNPO010000455.1, on the reverse strand, counting down.
AAAAGACATTAATAATTGGCTATTGTTTTTACTTTAAAAGAATATACTAGATTTTTAATGAATATCGATATAATAGCAATATTAGCATATCCATTCAGGTTTTAGACTGATTAATTTTATAATTTATGATTTTGTGTGGCAAATTCAAAATTCCATTCTACAACCATAATTAATTTTTATTGAACGCCCCAGTCGAAATCAAATAAATAAAATAAATATCTATAATTAAAATGAACTTTAATCTCCCAATTTGATATAACAGATTTACTAATTAGTTACCTCAAATAAAACCATTTACTTTGGAAATACATAAAGAATTTTGTAAAACGAAAAGTATATATTTTATTTTAATTAACTTCATGTAATAAAGATTATTTAATTTTAAATTAATTTAAGAATATTTAAGCTTATTAAAGCTAAGAGTTTGAATAAACTGCAAACAATTCTTTCGTCTAGCATTTCATGAAACATTTAAATGAATTTTCTAAAAACATTTAAATGAATTAAAAACTCGAATTTGACTCGAGAGTAAAGTTCATTGAGATAAGTAAATAAGCACATAAATCTTAATCTTTATTAATGGGTTTTAATCAGGATTAAAATCATACACGTATTATTAATGTTTATCAGTGATAAAATTGATACCTTTTTGGCATTGAAGTTGACATTAATCTGTCTAGCTTGTCAAACTATTAGATTGGAGTAGTTACAATGGTTCTACGGTTAAAACGTTTCAATTTCAGCGATTCAATAATTTATCAACATTCACACAGTTGGCAGTTGTTATTTATTCAAGTGCTGTGCCGTGGAAGGGTCTGTGTCTCAAGTGTTGCACAATGAGAAATCTGCACAGGCAACATACACACTCAAACACACACACTTAGAATATGTAAATGTGTGTGCATATGTATATTTAATTTCATAATGAAGACCCTGAGTACAGGCGAGTACTCATGCCAATTGAATAGCTAACAACCCCCAAGGGCAGGGTCAAAAGGGGCGCGACGGCATCCGGGGAGCGGGGCAAGAAGCTTAGCTTAGCTATCCATATCAAACTTCAAGCTGGCCAGGATTGCATCCACTTTAAAGTCCATTTATGAATGAAAAGCTCAACTCTAACACAGTAGGGTGGCTCACTGTCGAGTGGCGTGTGGGTTTGGGGTGGTGGGGTGTGGTTATGGGGTGGTGGGGTCGCGGTGTCCTGCTTAATTTAAGGGTGGTTCAACAACACTGTGCAGACATGTTACATTTTCTGGTGGTGTCCAAATCCCAAGCCCATTAATAATGTGTGTTAAAATGCAATTGAGACTTTGCCTTTCATGGGGGGTTGCAGGGGGAGATATTGCCACAGGGGTTGCAGTTGACAGAGGGGAGTGTGGTTGGATTATCGAAGCGAACACATGCACATGCATAATGAAGCGGCGCCAAAAAAAAAAAAAAAAGAAAATCAGTTAATAGATGAGCTTCCCGACTAGAAAACTGGCTAAAAGCTACTGGGCAACTGCCACACACTCCACTCTGGGTACAGTCAACGCTGTCTGTCTGGTCTGAACTGCCCCGGAGGCATTGATAAATTGGATGCAGCTAAGCGCGAGCAACTCTCAACTCTCCGTATCATTCAGACTCTCCCAATTTCGCTCTCATTCAACACAGACACCCATACACACAAACACTACCGCTCTTTTTTCTCTCTCTCTCTCTCTCTCTCTCTCTTCCGCTACCTCGCTTGTTGTCGTCTGCTGCTGTTGCATTCAGTTCAATGCAATTTGCAATTGCAGCGCAGAGCGTTTAAGCTCATCATGATGTTAAAGCAACCAATAAGAAAAACAAGAAGAAGAAGTTGATGAAGAAGAAGTTACTACCGCTTATGCTGCTTTTGGCTTTTGGCATTGGGGCTGAAACTGAGTCTCAGCTGAGAGCCTCGATGCATTGGCTAAATACGAGATGAGCGAACGGTTCAAGGACCAGACTGAGAGACAACAACACAGGCCGAGGCCGATGGAGACGTTGACAGAGAGCAGTGTTGCCACATCAGCATTTTTCCATCCAAGCTGGCTTTTTAAAAAGTTCAATTGCGGAAAAGACTCGAAAAACTTGAAACTTCTGGCTGCTCTTTATCGTGTTTAAGATTTTCTACGATTTTTTACCCTGAATCAAATATTTAACGTAAGCTGCATTAAAACAATAAACGCATCTGAATTACAAATATTAAAATAACTTTATTTAATCAAGTTTGAAAAAATTTCCCAAAAAATAAATTGATTTAAAAATTTAAAGAAAACTCCTACTTGCTAAAGCACATATAGTCATAATATAAATTTTATAATTTAGCCCGAGTTAATAAAGTACAAATTTAAATAATATTTTACAATTTTTAAAACTTGGATTGAAAAAAAGGGGTTATTTTTTAATTTTATGAATACAAATTTAAGAAAAATATCTCCTTTTTGGAGAGTTTTAAATATTATCCTCGTTGTGATCCCCATTGCTGTTTTCTAAAATTTTTCCGCTCACAACAGCTATTTTTTAGCTTCTAACAAATTGGCAGCACTGATAGAGACAAACCGGCTCCAAGAGCTGAGACTTTTGTGAGGACGCAGGCGCATCAACAAACACAATGCATATTTCATAAAGACGTAAAAACGAAGCAGATGCTGCAACTGCAACTGCAACAGCAGCTTGGCAACTTCAGCCTTAGCTTTGGCTCTCCAGCTCCAGTTGTTGCCCCTCGCCCCTCCTCACCATCACCCGTCCAAGTTCTTCTTCTTGTTATTGTTGTTAACTGGCAGAAGTAGTTACATTGTCAGACAACGGAAATTGCGCACATAAAACGCCAAGTCAGAGTCAGAGTTTCCAAGCATCGAATTCGAATTCGAATCGCAGCGCATCAAATCGAATCCAATGGTATCGAAAAGTCGTACAATTGTCGGGAGAGAACACTTTGCGCCAAGTCATTTTGAAGCTGCCAGATACAAAAACAACCTTTACTGCAAATGCAATTGGCGAATGCTTTTATCTTTCGAGATTCGTTTCAAGTAATTTCCTGTCCCAGTCTAAATGAAAGTGGGATGTGGATGCAGTAGATGATGAGAGGATATGGCATCGATGGTGCAAGAGATTAAGCAGATTGCTTATAGCCAAAAGGGACACTCTCGACACAAGTACAAATGGTGGCTCGTATTGATAAATAGATATATGTGAATAGTTTCTCCAATCAACCGGACTTCCTCTTTATACCCGTTCGAGGTAGAGTACATTGTATTCGTTGCAATGTATGTAAGAGGTAGATAAGTATAAGCATACATTTATTTGTACACATACATATTTTTGATCTGATGATGGTCAGCCAAATCGACCAAGTCATTATCCTAGTCACTTTGGGGATTTTTTCTTAAATTGTTTCCTTATCTTATTTTTTCGTCTAGAGCCAGAGACTCCAAATTTTATTTTGGGAAAAAATCTACATCACCCAAAATATTTAAGTATATTATTGATAAAAATTTAAATGCTTTATTCATTTTGAGTTATCTGTTGGTTATCTGTCAAATATCTAAATGCTTCCTGGACTTTCTACTTTAATGAGCAGTTGGACAGTTGAAGGACTTTTACTTTTTTACCGCCTCTAATCATACATTTATGCTATATATAGATATATTTCTTCTTTTTCCAGCTTTTGCGTTATTTTGTCCCATTACTTTCGATATTATCGATCGATATTTGAAAGCCTTGCAGGGCCACCAACAACAATAACAACAGCAACAGTTTCAGGCCTACTGGTTAATGTGCTTCCTCTTCTTTCTCTTGCATGTTAATGCTGTTGTTGTTGTTGTTTCTGCTGCTGTTGTCAGCGTCACCGGCAGTAACAACAGTTAACGGTAGCAACTGCCTTTTGTTGTGGTTGCTTTTATTGTTGTTGTCGTCGTCGTTGTCGAGTGTTGTCCTCCAACGCATTTGCGTTTTTTGCTATCTCCCCCTCCCTGCCCTCTCCCACGCCCTCTATCCGACTCTTAGCATATCTCTATTTGTTTAGTTGACATGTATGTCTGCAGTTTTTACTGTTTCTGTTCACTTTTGTTTTACTTCACAGATATACTACATGCATGTACTATGATGGACAAAATAATAGAAACGAACGACATTTCATTTATTCATTCATTTTCATAGGTATATTCTTCTTGATTATATTACAAATTTGTCATGGTGAATCTAGACGAGTATGTTACATAGTATACAGTGCGCCAATAAAGAATTCATACACTCCAGCTTTGTCAAATTTTTGTATAACAAAAATGTTTGAATGCAGGTTTCTTGTATTAATCTTGTGTTCATTTAAATTCCGTTTGAATGATACAACATTTTTTTGAACCCAATAAGTATCCATTGAAAATTTAGAATTTTTGTAAAAGAAGAAGAATTTTTTTTGCATGAAAACATTTTTTGTTTGAGACCTAGAAAAGAGGTTGAAAAAGTAGACTTTTGCAAAAATTCTTAATATTTAATGTCTACTTAGTGGGTTAAAAAAATGTTTGTATAATTCAAACGGAATTTATATGAATAAAAGATTAATTTAAAAAAATGCCGAAGGCCTGGACGCTAGCGCTCTTATTATCTACTTAGCTTTAATATTCTTGTGTATTATAGCTAACTTTGTAAAAATAAAAAAAAAAAATAAAAAAATGCATCAAAACTTTTTTATTATACAAAAATTTTACAATGTTAGGGGGTATGAAGACTTAATACTTTTTAACAAGGTTTTAAATGCAAGAAAACAAAGGCAGTATTATACTGCTCAAGATATTTAACGTTTGTCTTAATTTCACCAAATAATATTTATTATCCTGTCTATATTTTCGTGCAAGTCACTTTACAAATCAGCGAATACAGCAACTACATATTTCGTTGGAAATAAAATAAAAGTGCCGATATCCTGAAACAACATGTTCGTGTATTGTGAAAGATTTGGTTTAAGTACGTCAAAATGTCAGTCGTTTCTATTATTTTGGGCAGCACTGTATGTATGTTGGCCATCCACTTGTGGCCGGTGTTTCGCCCAACCACCCACCGACCATTGATAGCTAGACGTCGGCTGGCGTTTCCACTGACAATCATCAGATAATCACAGCGCTCGAGTTGATAATGGCGACGTTGATGAGTTTGAACCGAAGCGACAACGGGCCGCACTCTCTATGGGGATCCCAGATAGACACGGCGACCAAGAGACAGACTAGTAAGAGAGAGAGAGAGAGAGAGAAAGGGTAAGAGAAGGTCGCTTCGCCTGTTGTCCCGCTGCATTTCCTTTTCCATTGTTCCGGCCCGGCGTGAAATGTAATCACGTTGACAAAGCCTCGACTTGACTGCGACTCGAGTCATCGTCCGGATACCTGTGCGTGTCCGCCCAGCGATGTTCAGGTGTCGGATTGCAGCCGACAACAACCGAGTGTGCTTCCCCTTAACCCTACTGTCCCTCCGTTCCTCCTCTCATATTTGTATGTTTCATTTTGTTCATATATGCTTTTTTTGCAATGCCCTTTGTTTGGGCAGACGATAAGCGAGCTGATTGCGTTGACTTGTTCCATTTGTGTTTGGCCAGTGCCATGTTTATCACTCGACGCTTCGTCTCGTTTCCCTCTCATTACTATCACTATCCTTATTCCCATGACCATGAAGTGCAGGTAAACTTGTAGTGCAGGAAGCTGTAGTACTCTCTCTATCTCTCTCTTTCTCTCTCTCTCTCTCGTATAAAATGATTGTTTCAGCTTACAGGCTTAGTTTCACACGAAATCGAATTTCAATGAAATTGTAATGAGCTTCGATTTTGTGTAACCTGGAATTACCCTTAGGTACAGATCCTGCAAAAATTTATTGATCGATTGATCTCGTTTTTATTTGATTCCTATATGAAGTTATGATCGATAAAGTTAAGTCATCAGAGAGGAAGCCCGAATTCGATTGATCCACATCACCCAAAAACGTAAAATTGATCAAAAAATATAGATTCTACATTGGAACAAACTCACTTTTCCTACATGTTTGCTATAACAGTAAGTAAGATAGTAAGATTGTAACATTAACCATTTTAATACATAGAAATTTATTGAATGTTTAATTTAAAACAAGATTTACAAGCTGTTTTCGATATAGAACTTGATGAACAAATTCTTGGAGTAAAATAGGTGGAAATCTTATCACGATCGCGATGTCGCGCTAAAAACTACTTATTAAACTTGTAAAATAAATAAAATGATAGTGACATATCAAAATTACTTCTAAAATGGAAAACTACATAAATTTATTATGGATTAAGAGTATTTTCTTATCTTATCTTTCTTATCCGCACACATTTCGCCGACTTTCGCATTTGTCAAGATGAAGTCAAACATGACTTACATTTTTCGTCGCGCTCGCGATGTATTGTTTTCTATAAATAATTCGAAAACAAGTCTTCAAAGCTTGTCTTTTATAATTAAAATAGTGTTGATAAAATGCATTAATCATGTGAAAAAACATTTTTGAAAATGTCAACTTTAGAAATTTTTTTTTTTTCAATTAAAAAATGTTAGAATGTCGCGTTTTCAAACTTTTTTAAATGTAAAAATAAAATTAAATCAATAAATATGAGATTATATCAAAACCCACAACAAATACATTTTTATATTGGTTTTAAATTGATTCTACTTGCATTATTTACCATATAACGATAATAAATGATTTAAAAGTTATTAATTACATTTATTGTAATCAAGTCGACTGTGATTTATCTTTGAAAGTGTATAGAAATTATGACTAACTATGCTGATGAAATTTCATCTCATTGCTGATGTTTTGTTAGTGTAGTTGTTGTTCTTGTTATTATGCTTTCAACGATAAGGTGAAATTCTAATGAAATGACAAACTTTGGTTAACTAGACGCTCTAACGGAACTGCGTCAAGTGCAAGACACGACAAGTGCTTGAAAAACAATCGGAGCTATTGGGAGAGTACCGCACACACACACACACACACACACACACACGCCGGAAATGTCACAACAATAAAAACAACAACAACTACAACAGTAATAGTAACAGCACTTTGCCAGCGAACAAAAAATTTAGAGAAAAAAAGTATTATAAAATATTTCACATATTTTTCGCGTTATATCGTAATACTTTTTATCGGAGCCTAAGCCCAATTGTACATAGAGAGGGAGCGAGACAGAGAGACTAAAAGAGAGAAAAGTATATGTATTATTATTATTATTTTTTTTGATTGTTTTTTTTTTATTTATTTTGATATATTTGTAGGTTTGCTTGGGGAATAATGCGCATGTGAGTTTATGTCATCATACCTTCATCGTATTATTCAGTCATGCAATAACAATAACAATAGCAACAACAACAACAGAAATAGAAACAACAATAAAAGCAGTAAGTAACAAATTGTCAACTTTAGTATTTAAATTGTATAACGTTGTAAATTTCACGCAATTTGCGGACAGTTGACAAATGGCCAGCAAATAAAACAACAACAACACCAATAACAATAACAATAACAATAGAAGTGAGTAATTTTTTTAGTGAATTGAAGACGAGTTCTGAATGCACTTAAACCGGTAAAAAGATGACATCTCTCTGTAAATATTATTTATATTATTATTGCTTGTTTTTTATTTAGCATATTTAATTACAGCCTCCGAGAGATAAGGTTTTAGCAACATTATTAACTAACAATAACAAACACATAATAAATGTGTCTTAATCATCGTAAATGGCATATGCCCTCATCTCCATGGCTGGCATACATATCGAGGCCTGCCCGTACCGAAGTAAAAGTCAATAGATAATTACGCATAATGAGCAAAGAATTACAATTATTGCAACAATGGTCCGAATGTAGCGGGCTAATACTTAATAATAACGGCATCAACAGTCAGAAACAACAGCAGCAACAACAACAACAACAACAATGAATGTGGTTAAATCACGATTTGTAAGAAATCACCTTTTTGTTGTTACTGTTTTTCTTCGGGTTTCGACCAACACAACACGCAAGAAGCACAAATGATGAAAAACAAAAAAAAAACAAACAAGAATACGAAATGCGGAAATGATCGAATATCGAAATACCCTTTAAGAAAGTCTGCAGTTTTACAGATCTATTAAAATAAAGTTTATTTCCATTCTTTAGTTTTCTGTTCAACAGACATAAACTGATGTCAATAAACCTATTTTAGAATTTAATGATACCCTCTATGGGCATTTATTGGGTACGGGGTATAATAAACGAAAATGAAAACCAACAGCAACAATATACAAAAAAACTTAACAATTACATAAAACCTTGGAGGCAGCTGTATAGTATACTTCGTACATACTCTTTAGGTTAACGGGCCTGGGAAATGTCTTCGCCTTTTGACGGAATCAACGATGAACCGATGAACGGAGCGAACGGACCGAACGAAGCCAATGGAACGACCAGGCCGAAACGAGCGTTCAACAGCAACAACAACAACAGCAAAGCACGAGCCTAAAAGCCCAAAAAAAAAAAAAAAAAAAAAAAAAAAAAAAAAAAAAAAAACAGGGCCAACGGACGAAAGATCGAATGGAAGTCAGCCAACAAAGTAACCAATGAACGAACTTGGCTAGTTGCTTGAGTAACCTTCTTTTTGATTAAAATATTTGTATGTTTTTATTTTGCTTGTGTGTGTGTGTGTGTGTGTGTATTTTTAAACCCTGTGATCAAAATGCACCAAGGGTGTATTAAGCTCGTGGAAAGCAACTCCGACCCTATCAAATATATACAGTGAGCACTTAATTTAGAAGGCAACTTGAAATATTAAACAACCAAAATTTGACAATATTTAGCTATTACAAAAAAATGCAATCACTATATTTATAAAATAATTGGCATTGATATTTAGTAATATCGTAAACAAGGAAATGAAATACACAAAAAACATAGCTACTTATAACAATGAGAAACAACAATGAATAAGCTGTATGAAAATTTTGATTGATGCAAGAAAATACTTGTGCTGTGTGGAACTGGGTATCTTACTGACGAGCACACTGTAGCTTTCTTATATGTATGTTTTTATTTTTGTAGCGATGGTTCAAGGCGCTCAGCTAAAGTAATGAATACGAGTATGATGGCAGTTACTGCACCCAACAGCAACAGGAGAACATAAATATATAAATACATGCACACATACACTCATACATATGAAAGGAACACTGCAGAACTTAAGAGTGTGAAATAAATAATCTATGGCAAAGAAACTTATTTTTTCATCTTTGCAGTATTTGGTTGCATCTCAGGGTCTTTATTGTATCCACTTACGTTTCGAACTCCTAATTATGTACTGAATGTATGCAGAAGCATGAAAAAAGAAGGGACATTTTCATGGCATTGTTATTTATGACTAAATGACTTGGTAAAGGCGTTCCGTGAACTCTGGCAGAGATCGAGATCCGTCAGAATACAATTGTACACATTTTGTTTATTTATTTGGTGTGTTAAAAAAGTATATTTTATTTGCTTATGACCCAGTCTTATTTATTATTTATTTGCTGTCATTGTTCATCTGTTTTTCAGTTAATGTTTTTTAATTTGTTTAAAATATGGGTTTTCTCCATATAAAGACTTATTGTTTAGTCGGAGTTTTTTAGATGTAGTGAAATTCATGAAAAAACTTAAAGAGATAATCTAGAATGAATTATCGATGAGGTATCAGATCTTGTGAATCGAAGAGAGGAAGAGAGACTTCTGCTAGCTTGCAAAGTGTGGATGGCATGTGGAGATGATCCCCACAAGAGCGCGACCACAAGAGACTAAGAGACTGCGTGTGCTGGAGAAAAAAGAGAGAGAGAGAGTGAGCGCAGAAGGTCGCAAAACCCAATTTGCATATGCCCTTGCTAACAGGAATTGTGAGCTTAATCCGCGAGACAAACGTTAAGAGCGCGAGTGAGGCAAGGCTTGAAAAGAGCAGGAACGATTGGAAGCGAAAGACGGTAAAAAGCAGGAAGACAACTTTCGCTGCTCATGTAAGTACAACGGGTATTGTGTACGTAAGGCACTAACACCAACAACAACGGCAGCGGCAGCGGTTGCAGCAGCAACAACAATGACAACAAGAAGAATGTAGAAATAGCTCAAGATGCTCAGAGTGGGTGAAGAGGGGAGAAGGGTGGTGAGACTAGTACATAATTGTGTTGTGCAGTGTTTGTTTATAATTACACAAGCACAAAAATACATTTAAATAGTCCACAAATAAACAAAAAATTCTAAATAATTTCAAAAACAGACTTACCAACCAAAAACAGAGCAACTGCGGCTTTAATTGTGCGTTCGAATCGAGTTAAACCGACACAAATTCACACACACACAGACACACATATATATGTATATAGAGGGAAGCATATATATGTATATGTACAAAGAGTGCAATTGTGGGGTGTTGTTTTTGTTGTTCTTGTCGTCGACTGTTTGTGGATGTTGTTGAGGATTCCCTATAAAAAGCGTTAAGAAGCCGATAACTAGATTAAGATTAGCGCTAAAAACGCGACACAAACAAAATTAAATGCCAGTAGCTATAGCAGCTATGAAAATTCACACACACACACGCACACAGAGTGAGAGAGCAAGAGAGTGAGAGCCGCACAGTAATTTTGGTAGCGCTTCCTCTTCCTCGTGTGGCGCGCCGCGCACGCATAAAAACACACGCACACATCCTAAACAAAGAAGAGAATGTGGAGGAAATGGAGACCACGATGATGATGATGATGATGAGCATGATAATGAGATGAGGAGACTCTCTGTGCTCCTACGCCGCGGCGTCGCAACAGCACCAACAACAACTCTAGCAGCCGCAGTACTTTCTTCTTCTTCTTTATCGTATGCTTTGGTAACAATGTACTTGTATTTTGCTTCAACTTGTTCATTTTCAATGAAAATCACAAGACAAAAAAGAACGACCAAAAAAATACCAAAAACAATAACAAAAAAAATAAAAAACATTTTAATATGCGTCTTTTCAATATGCAAAGTTTGCAAAAGTTTGACATTTCGTTTATTTCGCGATGCAGCGTTTGTTGTTGTTTTTGCTGATGTTGTTGTTGTTGTTATTGCTGCGGCGACACTGGCGTCGGCATCAATGGCTGCGGCTGCGGCCGCGACTGCGGCGAAGAACATTAATTGGCGGCGTCGCCTCCAACACTTTGGCCAAGTTGTAGGCAAATACTGTTGCTACTGGCTACTGCTGCTGCTGTTTCCCCCAATCCACCACCTCCCACAACCATCACAATTTTACTTTTCATATATTTAGACGCACTTTTTTCTTGCCTTTTTTTGCCACCATCAAAATTTCACACACGCACAAAACAATTCACGATTCCGATTCACGCGGGCGACAAGAGGCAGCACACTTGTTGTTGTAATTGCGATGCATTCGATTTGCGTTATCACAAATGTGTGTGTATGTATGTAAAAGCACACTTAAATTATTTGTTTGCATTTGTAGTGTATAATGCGAGCGTAAAAAAAATAACAAATTATTTCTTGCTTTTCTTTTTTCCGAATTGCATCCGCTTGTCGAGCGAGCGCTTGAACGTATGAGCACGGTTGCCACTTATAAAAATCAGATTGAGCCATAAAAACTATGTGGCAACCTTGGCTAAGCTTGCCAAAAAAAAGCAGGTGGCAACCATCCGATTGCACGATAACTCAATCTCCAGATTTAACTCCATTTTTGGAACTTGCTTAATTTTGAAGTTAGAATTTTGAAATTGCACTCGAGTTTTTGTTGAATTTTTCTCGAATTTTAAGATGTTGTTGTTTTAGAATTTCTAACTAAACTTCACCCCGCGAAGGGAGTCACACACAAAACAAATTTGAGAATTAACTTCATTATTTTAGAAAATTTATAATATTTTTGGGATTTTTAAATTTGCAAGTACAAATTTTTAATTAGTTTTTTAAAAATACATAATTTTATAAGAGAAATGAAATGGGACCAATTTTCTATCGGTATTTCATTTTCTCTTCCGTCATTTATAGAGTTGCTTTTTTATTGTGGTATCGATAATTTTCACGATTTGTCAGCACTTGAACGTCTTGACAACATTGATATAAAACTGCGATGAAAAAATTACCTAGTTAAGGTTCAATACATATATGTAATTTTATATTATTATTTTAGTTGGTTTGGTTTGCAATATGCAACTGCGAGCTGTAGACATTTTTATTTTGAACTGAAAATATTTTTGACAATTGTAGCGATATATTTTGATACTTCGAGAGAAATTTATCGCTAATATCGATAAGTGCGATGATTATCATGCAGGTTGCAACCACTAGCCAGACAGCGACAAAAAACGAAAAAAGAAATGAGGAAATAATTGTGGGGAAAATTGAGGAATCCAATCGTAGAACAAAATAAAACACTAAAGTGGATGATATTTGTTTGGTCTGGCTGCCAATGGTAGAGTTGAGGTCAACGCCAAGAGCCGCAGTTAGCCGTTCGGAAGATGTGCGCAGCGTTCGCATTTGCAGCGATTCATTGCTGGTCGATATAATAAGCAAGGCAGGCTGCAAAACAGACCCAGGCCAGAAACAATAACACGCGGATCAATCCAAATGCCTGTGGAGTGAGGCGAGGATATCTACACACACACACACACACGCGTAGACACGCAATAGAAGACGCTACGTGCATCAGAAGGCAGCACCGAACCGCAACATCAACAACGACAGCAACTGAACTGAGCTGAACGGGAGCAACTGCAGCAGGCGATGGCCGCCGCCGCGTCGCAAGATGCTTTGCAAGCTGCCTATGTGGACTTCAGCGAGGTTACGCTGGGCGAGGTAAGTGTTTAGTCCGAAATCAATCCAAGCAATCAGTATTAGCTGCATTGGCAATGATCCTCTCTCTCTCTCTCTCTCTCTCTCCACTCATGGCTCATATAGAAAGTCGGCCATGGATCGTATGGTGTTGTCTGCAAGGCTATGTGGCGGAATAAGCTGGTGGCCGTCAAGGAGTTCTTTGCCAGCGCCGAGCAGAAGGACATTGAGAAGGAGGTCAAACAACTGTCGCGTGTGAAACACCCCAATATCATTGCATTGCACGGCATCTCATCGTTCCAACAGGCCACATACCTAATTATGGAGTACGCCGAGGGTGGATCCTTGCACAACTTTCTCCACGGCAAAGTGAAGCCCGCCTACAGCTTGGCCCATGCGATGAGTTGGGCCCGCCAATGTGCCGAGGTGACTACACAAATTTTGCCGCTCAAATTTCTTATCTGAAATTAACAATTTAAGATTACAATTAATTATTATTGTGTTTCAAGGGTGTCGCCCACCTGCATGGAATGTCTCCCAAGCCGCTCATACATCGCGATCTTAAACCCCTCAACTTGCTCTTGACCAACAAAGGACGCAATCTGAAGATTTGTGATTTTGGCACTGTGGCCGACAAGTCTACCATGATGACAAATAATCGAGGCAGCGCTGCATGGATGGCGCCCGAGGTGAGATCCACAAAGTGGCAAGAATCTCGCACAAGAGCCTAGAAACTCCCATCTGGTCTGAAGAGATAAAGTGTGATAGAAACTGAATTTTAGTTTAAAAGAGCTTGCTCGGATTCTAAAAACGGGCATCTGGGCCAAAAACTTGAAAAAATAAATAAAAATTAGTTTCAGAGTTAGGGTATCTTGTATTATTAGAAATGTAGCTAATCTATTAGTAGTAGGAAGCATCAACAGCCGAGTCGATATAGCCAGATCCAAGTGTATAAACAAACAGATTCAAAGAGTATTTACATCACATTATAATTAGTATTGATTTTTATCATCACATAACCCAAAAATGTATTATCAATATTATCGAAAATAGTAAATAATTAAAAAAAAAACGAGGTAAAAGTCTAGTTACGATATCTAATTCTGTGACTAACGATTTTTAATTGTTCAAATTTAGGTGAAATTCAAGCGAAAGCGATTACTGTAGCACCTCTGATAAATTATTCTTAAAAAAAAAGTTTGTCATATCTGTAGACTTTTCATCTTTAAAAATTGTAAATTGAACTATCTTTTGAACCAGATGTCAGATCTTGATGATCGAGTAGGTAATTGATGCGTATTATTGATAAGAATAATCAAACATTTAATACATAATTTTACCAAAAGGCTTCAACGTCCGCTTATGCTACAATCCTTTAAATTTTGCCCCTTCCACTCACAACCCTTTATCTCACAAACCGGGTGAGTTGCCAAAGGTCTTAGTATATAACTCGACGAGATCGGACAGTCATAGCAAATTTTCCATTCTTCCTGTACATATTGCTGGCCGCCTTTCACACTCTTCGTAATGCTTTCGTCACTAGCATGGACTGCCGTCACAGTAGCAATTAATTAATTTGCTATATTCAGACACGATTTTGGGTTGCAAGTCACATTTAATTTAATTCAGACAAAGATGGAGACGAAATCTTTTAACTTTAGGAATCAATAACGTTACTTTAACATAAAACTAACAACTAAAATCTCTTATAAATTCTCCAACAGGTATTTGAGGGTTCGAAATACACTGAGAAGTGCGACATTTTTAGCTGGGCTATTGTACTTTGGGAGGTGTTGTCGCGGAAGCAGCCTTTTAAGGACATTGACAATGCCTACACCATACAGTGGAAGATATACAAAGGTGAGTGATCTGATTAATTAATTGTACAAACCTCAACTGCGATTTCCGGAAAAATTTTGAAACGTCCCCTATCCGGAAAAAGTGCCTTTTTTAAATTTGATTTACTTTATCTTTTATTCATCCTTTTTTAATTGTTCTAAGTCGCTCATGAAATATATCAAGTAAAATCATCTAGTAAATTTTCGGATCGCCGAAAAACTTTGAAAATTAAAAAAAAAATTGATGTTTTTTCTGTGCAAAATATTTTTATGGCCAGTAAAGAGATAATACTTTCAAAATAGGAGTTATTTTTAAGGCTATGATATTATTATATGAATTATTGTAATATGTATTTATTTTTTGTCCTTTTAAAATATGTCTGTCCGTTTTCTGTCTTTTTGTTTGGGCTTAAGCGGCCTTTTTTGTGTTAAAGCGTTGGCAACACTGACTAATAAAGAATAATTTTGTGCAAATTTGAAATCAATTAATGAATTCGGAAATATGTTCGAATAATTAAATATTTAACATTTTAGGAACATTTGTTTTGGGTTTGTTTAAAAATAATTAAAAACTTTTATTTCGCATTTTTTCTTTAGGCTTCAGTATTAGAATCTGTACACAACATCACAATTATTAAACTGTGAAAAATTGTAAAACAGGGAATCAAATCGAAACAAATGTAGGTTCCGTTTTTAGTTCCGGTACCTCCCGAAAAAACTTTAAAAAAAAAGGTTATATTTCAGTTTCGTTATTAGTACTGGTACAAAGTTCGTACCGGTAGAAAAATACAGTCTAAAATTTTTTTAAATAGAAATACAAAAATTGTATTTTTACGGAAATGTGAGAAACCAAAACCGTACCGGTACAAACGTTTCGGTTCTTTACCAAAAAATTTACTTCAGTTCCGGTTTCGGTACTACATTTCAAAGGGTTAATTTTTGTTAACAGTTCCGGTTTCTGTTTTAATGCCTGTTTTAAAATCTTTAAAAACAAAAATGTATTTATATAAACCTATCTTAAATTTGCAGTATTTTTTTAACAGAAAGCTCAAAAATATATATACAGAAACAAGTAAGTTTTGGAAAATAAGATCCAAAACCGTTTCGGTTCTGAAAAAGGAATTTTAAAATATTATATGGTTGATTTCGGTTAATGGTTCCGGAACCGCTTCCAATAATATACCCTGGTAAAAATAAAGTTTCTGCACAAAATAGAACAAGAGATAACAAATATTTTGCATCATTTGTAAGTCATGACAATCTTTTAGTAAATGAGTGACATGTCATAAATGGTTTTTTGGGATTGGTGGAACACACCTGAATAAATGATGAACCCAAACCGTTATTATTGTTGCAGGTGAGCGACCCCCACTGCTGGACAATTGCCCCAAGCACATTGAGCAACTGATGACAGCCTGCTGGAAAACGGCGCCAGAGGATCGACCCTCCATGCAGTATATTGTGGGCAAGATGAATGAGATTATCAAAGACTATGTGGGCGCCGACAAAGCGCTGGAATATTCGTTTGTTAACCAACAAGTGAGTTATTTATTTGCAGATGATTACTTACCAACCAACCACAACAACTAATTGAATGTTTTACGTTTGCTGCAGATTGTGACCAAAGAGAGCGACGGCACGGTGGCCGCCCAATATGACAGCTTTAGTCACAGTTCCAGTGACATGAGCATTGCATCCACACAGTTGACACCAACAAATGTGCGTGGAACTGCGACTGAGATTGGCACTGGGACTGGAATCGGAACCGGGACTGGGACTGGGACTGGCTCCAGTAACACCGAAAATACCTCATCTGAAAGAACGCCCACCAATTCGGGCCAACTAGACAATAATGGACTGTTCCACATGAGCAGCGGCAATCGCTGGGATGCCATACCCGAGGAGGATAGCAGCGAGAGTCAAAACAGTAGTTTCAATTTAACATCATCGGCCGAGGCATCCAAACGTTTGGAGACCATTCGCAACGGTATGATACAAATGGCCAGCAGACCGATGGAGCAGCTTACCCTGGATGTTGAAGCGGTGCGTCATAGACACAACATAATCTAGCATAATTATAATTATAGATGGATTTATTATTAATCTTGCTCTCCCAATTTCACACACTTGCAGAATGGATTCGATTTGAGTCGCAGCGAGAGCAGCAGTTCCCATGGTAAGTTACGGATCACAACTGTTGTCGTTGTCATTGTCGTTGTCGTCTGGTTGTCTATGCGCGTGAATCACACGCACATTATCACACTCTTTTGGATGAGCACGATTGTGGCATGCAAATACATTGAGTTGTCGTTGTTGTTGTTGTTGCAAATAGCTGGGCGCATTGTCAGCTTTTTGTTACATTTTTTTTTGTTGTGTACTTTTGCATTCCGTTGAGTTACGTCTACAATGTGGCAGCTGTTGGGGTCGACAGCATGACGCACCACCAACACCAGCAACAACAACAACAACAAACACTTTAACGTATGTAAACAATGTGCTTGCCATCTCACTCTATCTCGAGCGTACTGTCGTTATTTAATTGCTCGATTTTTGGTTAATTAGTCGGAGCGTTTGTTGTTGTAGTTTTTTTTGTTTTTATAATGCAAAAGCACTTGAATTGCTAATGTCTCAGGCAGCAAATCGGCAGCGTTATAAATATTTCGATGCGCTCATGCAATTGTAAAATCGCTTGCACCCAAAGTGTAAATTCAACTCAACAATGGCACTTCTGTCAATTGACTATACCCCATTATGACCAGAGACCATAGATGACACTCTGACATGCTTGATGATCTATCCTAATGTTGATCTCTTGGCTACATTCTTGCCGATGATGGCAACAAATTAAAAATTGTCATTAGTCAAAATGTAGGACACTTTTACGAGCTGCTAAACTTATTTTTGCTTTGAAAACTGCCGGCAATAGTTTCAAGATTAAACAATAGATAATGTTGTTTCCCTTGATTTTATTTATTGAATGAAGAATATGTAGAATGTAGAATTCTGTGTTTTGAGATTGTTTACTTATTCCTAAATATGTATATGTTTTCGATAAAATAATTATGCTTAAAATATTTTCGATTGTATAGAAAAATTAATGTTTATACAAATTGCTTTCCATTCGGTTAAATTATAACAAGTTTCAAGTTAATACACAAGATTAAGTGTATTTGAAATTATAACTGAACATATACAAAAGATCTGATTTGTTAAATGAAAATCTTTTTGCCGTTTAAGCGAGTTTTGAATTGATCCCTACTTGTATCCAAAATAAATTTAAATCTTAGAGATAGCACATGTCAACGACTTAAACCGAAAGAGATTGGTTCAATTAAAAGTTATTTGACCCTGTACTTAATAAGCATAAAGAGTATGTTAGGTTTTGTAGAAGTGGGAACAGTGTGTGATAGACAGAAACAAAGTACAGAGACTATAAGAACTGAACTGAAAGGAGCTACATATTGGAATTTTTAAATCGAGCTAAAATTATTTTAAATTAGTTTTATTTAATTTTTTTTCTCCAGAATACTTTTTCAATGCAATAGTTTTTTGTGTTTCAAAAATTCAAAATTTTAAATCTTCTTATGTCATATTAAGTGTAAAACAAAACTTTAAACTTTTTTAGACGGTGCAGTTTCTTTAAAAAAATCATGCCATGTACAACTTAAATTTTTTATAACTTTGCTTCGGTTTTGGCCTTATTATACAGTCAAATAACTTTTTTTTTTTACATCACTACTTTAAGATCTAGAGAAATAAATTTTGTATTATGGATTCTCCTATATCCCAGGCTGATCACGACGATTTTAAAACATCTTACTTTCCTTCAACTCCGAAAATAAAAAATAAATAAAATAATAAAGGTCGCATACATAATGCTCAAATTTCATAATGATCGGATATTGAATTCAAAACCTTTTTTAAAACAGTCTATCGACTGTAGGTAAATTAGTTCTTATACAAGTCTGTTAAATTCTCAACATTTCGAAACCAAAGCAGAGCTCTTCAAAAATTTGTTATATCCATTAATATAAAGTGTATATTCACTTATAGTTGCACATTACGCTGTGCACAATTATCGTATTATGTAGATCGCCTGGCTAGCTCAATAGATGGCTGACGGGTTGGCTAGCTGACTAGATGACTAGCTGGCTGGCTGGCTGGCAATTTTCTTCAGATTTATAGGCATGACATGCACCGTCACCAGCAACATAAACATTAAACCAGAGCAACAACAACAACAGCAACAGCGACAACAACATAGAAATCAAATGAAAATTAACTAATGGCAGAGGCACACACTAAAAAGAAAAAACGCACACATGACGAGGCCGACAGTCTGTCTGCCCCCTGCCCTCTGCCCCTCCCGCTGTTCCCCTCAAAATCGAACTGACCAAATGAGTCATTCGGCAATAATCTCACTTTTATTTTGATTTCGTACATATAGTACACATGTATATGAGCACAGATATGTATATATACATATATACGGCATATTTATATATATATAAATTGGTATGTATGCATATATAGAGAGAGACTCTTAAAGAGCGAACAATTCATTTAATGGGCACGGGGACGAAATGCCGAGTAAATATGATCGAGAAATTATTTAGCTGATCTCTCTTTTGGGGCAGACAGAATGACAATGTCGCATGCAGCATGTTGGCAGATTATGATCTTGTAGTTGTCATTGTCGTTGTCGTTGTCGGTGTCTTTGCATCAACGACAGTCACAACGACCACGACCCGGTCACTTTGCAGTCTTGGCCAAAAAGTAACAACACTGCCACCCATGAGGGCAGACATGCCGTTGGCAAATTGTTCGCAGGGGAGATTTCCCAACCGCATGCCAGGCGCATTAATCATCGAATGATCGGCAAATGCTCGATGAATGTGTTTAGTCTCAAATGAAGGAACTGCTCTTCTATTTAAATATATGTATATGCATATACATATATACATGCATACACATATGTATATAGTTAGTCAAGTAATTGTTTTGACAAAATACGAAATGCACTTGCTGCATTTTTTTTTATTTGAAACAATGGCAAAAAATTGAAAAGCAAGATTTCAATTTATCGATAGTTTTACACAAAAAATAAGTTTATATTCTAAACTGCTCTTCCATTTTTGAGATTTTAAGCTTGTAAACTTATTTATTTGAAATAATTCAAGCTTTTTTAAATTATTTCATTACATTTTTCGCCAAATTGAATATGAGAATTTGTTTCTTTGACAAAACATTTACTTGAGTAACTGTATGTTAATGTACACGATACAGATGTTGTGGTCCATTGTGGTGAGTCTCCTGTCTCTAGTGCTCGTGCGGTTCGAACTGTGTCTGCTTCCTCTTTCTCTTTCTGCTTTTGCCGAGCAGTCGACGCGGATACGGTTCTTCGACAGCACGGCAGCACGGTCCGGTCATCCCCAGTCATCGCTCAGTCTACATTTGAGCGCCGTGCCGTATTGAGTGCCGCGATGTTACTGCGATTCCCAAAAAACGCATCGCGTGAAAATTTGTCGTCATCGTCATCGTTGTTATCCCCCGACTCGGCCTCTGCCCCGCCCAATTTCATATTTTAATAGTTGCAGATTATTAAAAGCTAAACAATCGATGAAAATCTCATATATGTTTATATGTAATATAAGCAAGAAAAGCGCCCAAGCAAAATCCCAAATAAACATTGAACCACAAAAAAAGTAGCCAGATAGAAAAAGAGAATTAATGGGAAAATAAGCGAGTAGATTTTTGTGTGTGTGTTTATAGTTTGTTTTTCCAATTTTCCCCAAACGAAGAAACGCAACAAACGAATCTGAATCTGTGTGGAAAACACGTCATCACAACGAACACACTCATCGCTTGGCAAAGTGAAGGATTTTCGCTCTCTCTTTAAATATATATAGTTTACAAGTATTGAATACTCATTGTGGTGCATTATACTGTGTACACACTGTACAATTACACTATCCCCCAACGACAATGATCTCGCCGAGCACATAAAACTCTGGCACCGATAACATCGCAAGTGAAAAGCAAAGTTCATCCAAAAAAACATGTGCGATACGCAGGCTTTGATTACCACAAAGCAGACGAGTGATCTGCACAGTTGCTGGATCATCTATAGTACGTCTATATATGTTTCTTTCTATCCATAATATACATATGTACATCTATCTTCTATGTGTACACAATTATTTGTGCTGAATGACCCACTGACTCACTGTCTGTCTCGAGTGGTTTAAAAGGCAGGAAGCTGAATTTTTTACAGTAAACAACGAAATTTTAAAAAGTTGCACTCCTTGAGGGAAAACTAATTTGATTCAACTTTTTTTTTCTTAATTTCAAAACTTAAATAATTTTAAAAACTTTACTCCAAAAGGGAAGTTTCTTTAGATAAATTAAAAATATATTGAATTCTAAAATATTAAAATCTTTAGTTTTTCCAAATTTTCTTACATCTCAATTAGCAATATAAAAATGTTAATAAGTATCTTTCGAATCTGCTAAAAACGTAGACTGCGAATATATTAAAAAGTGGAGATTCAACCTCTGGCTTTTGAGTTCTTTATCATTCAACAAATGTACATCATTATATTATAAAATGACAAACAAAACACAGAAAGGTAGAAAAAGATACATCGCATTAAAGATTGAAAAATAATACTTAATAATAATAATAAATATTAAAATTTAAATAGTTTCGACTTCATTTGATTACCTCGAAGCTCGAAGCTTCAATGTTTTCGTCAAAAATGAATAAAATTTTAAGACATTTTCATACAAAAGAAGAAAAATTTGATTGGAGAACACTTTAAAAACGCTTTATATATTTTTCGGATAAACTTTAAATTAAGTTGTTTTGAAATAAATTGCGATAATAATTAAAATTTTAATTGTTTTACCAACTTTAAATAATTCACATAAATCTGAAGAATAGTTGTGAATTGATTTTCGATACATTTCTCAAAAGCGGGCAACGTTACTATCTCTGGGTAGAAAATGCTTTAAAATAAAACAGTCAATATACACGAATTGACATTCATTGGATTTTTCTTAAATATATAAGTAAGTAAATAAGTAATCGCTTGCTTAATTCTTTTAATTTAGCCAAAAACGATGGCCGGGAAAGGCTGACAGTGACGGATACGAAGCCGGTGATCATGACCAGCAATACCAACACAGACCTCACAAACAACAACAGTAACAATAATAATAGCCACAATAATAGCAGTAATAACAACGATAACAATACAAATGGACTGCTTAGCCGCGCCCCCAATGCCAATGCAAACGATAAGAGTGATTGCGTCGATGCGAAAGTGGATCTGGATCTGGATATAGATGTGGATGCGGACGTAGATGCCGGCTGTGGCTGCACGGAGCAATCGTTAGCGGATATTTTAGATCCCGAATTGCAACCGGAGCCACCCATACCGAACAATGCCGAATCGCAGGCGATCTACCGTGACCATCGCCATATGGCCAAAGAGTATCTCAGTGTGGACACGAACCTGTACTATGCGCAGGACTTCAAGGAGAAACTCATCCTGCAAATGGATAAAATCGAGCGCGAACAGAAACAGGAGCTTCTGCGCAAAATCAAAGACAAGGCAAGAAATTATTGATATTATTGTACAAACGCTTTGAAAACTAAATTTCCATTCGATTTTTATTTCTTTTGTGCAGGAGGGCCTTCAAAGTCTGTACAACAATCTGCAGCAGCAATGGGAGAAGCTGCCGGCATCTCGTCAGGCAAACAATCACACACGTCTGCAGCAACCTGTCGCCAACAGCAGCAGCATCAACAACAGCAACAGCCAAGAGCTGACCAATAATGACACCGTGGAGAACGATGGATGGGTTGTCATTGCGCCACATCACAATACGTAGCTCCCATTTGATCTGATCTGATCCGATCCAATCCGATCTGAATAGTGGCTCTGAATTTTTGTAACCTATTGCTGTGTACTTCCATCTATGTATTTGAGTAACTTTATGTTAATTTGTAATTCTGAAATCGTATTCGCTTAAGTTGAGTTTTATTTATAGTTATATAGCCTTTAGATATTAGATTGGAACTGTTGTTTTAGAGTCGTCTAGTTTTAGCCATGTTGCTTGTTTCTGTTTACCTTGTAAGCATTCTGACACTTGACACTTAACATTTAATTATATACTATTCACACACAAACATACATAATATTCATACATATATATTAGTTGAGTAATGTATGTGGCCATTATATACATATATACAAACATACGTACATATACACACATCAATTTGTATCTATGTGACAAAAAGACGTTTACCAAAAATATATAAAGTATCCGCCGTATCGGTTTGAGCATTAAAACCGCCCGACCATGATGGCAAATCCCATCAAAAATCAAATTTAAATGCGCAATTTTTTTACTCATAAAATGTGTTCGACCCCATAAACTATATATACATATACATATCAAGGGTGGGCTGCTAAATCGATATATCTGTTCTGAAGAATCAGACAAGTTCTGTGAATTAAAATAAGTATAGAGATCTATCCTGACAGGATAACTACAATACACATATAGCTGCCATAGTATCAACAAATACGTTGTACAGTGTAACATGTCAATTGTGAATCCGTACTGTACCAAAAGATTCATAAACAATCTACAAGTTAATCTTAGTATAGCCTACCATAGTATAGCCTACATAAAAACAAAATCTTTTGAAATCATTTACTAACAAAATATTTATTTTAATCGTTGTTTCCTTTCTACAAATAGTTACATATTCGAACAAAGTTCTGGTTGGCCTTGCTTGGCACATTTGTTCACTGTACAGTAGTAAAATGGGACAGCACATTTAGGTTAATCACAAGCATTGGATGGGAAGGACGTTTGTTTTTCTCTCATTCCATGATTAATATTTGATGATATCAAAAGTTGTTTAAATTCGATTAAGATGAGGAGGAAGCCCATTTCGTGTGTTGTGTTGTTGTCTAGGAGTCAAAACTGGGCACATAGATGGTGGCACATGTGGACTCCCAGACATCGTTGGGCGTATCCCAGGAGTCCTTTCGATGCCACCAATCGCCAGTGTCCAGATCATAGGCCATTGTCTCCGAGCTGGCGCGATCAATTGACTCGGTCGAGTCCAGTCCGCCCACAAAAAAGATGGTGCGACGCATTGAGGTGACTCCCGAATAGAATTTTGGCGCTGGAATTTTCGTTTCG
The DNA here is from genome assembly GCA_035047525.1 of Drosophila quinaria. NCBI lineage: Eukaryota > Metazoa > Arthropoda > Insecta > Diptera > Drosophilidae > Drosophila > Drosophila quinaria. The sequence continues at coordinate 13,650,795 of JAWNPO010000455.1, read as the reverse complement.
ACGCTCCACGTATTGCTCTTGATGTCATACGCATAGATGTGCTCCACCAGAACACGGGATTCCCTAAGCGTTTCATGCCAGCCGCCACAGGCATAAATTCGGTTATCGATGGCCACCAAAACATGGTCACAGCATGGCGTTGGCATCGGTGCCAGTTCCAGCCAACGTTCGCTCTTTGTATCGAAGCACCACATGCTGGACAATATGTTGGCTAAATGGATACCACCTGAAAAGAATACAAATCAGATATTTCATATCTATATATTATATAACGATTGTAGAATCTTCTCTGCAATAGTTTACTTAACCGCAAGGATCATAATGTTTCAAATTTTTTAAATATAAATTAAAAAAAAAAAAATTAATTTATACTTGTATTTAAAAGCATAGAATAGCCTTCATCTTAACTTTTCATTTTTATGATAAAAATTAAAATATCATACCAAATATGTATGGTAAAAATAACAAATACACCAACAAATTAAAAAAAAATTAAATTGCAAAAAGGTACTAGTATGTTATGATGGTTATTTTATGTCATTTTTGCTAATTTTTGAAAATTTTGTCATATTTTTGAATTTGTCATAAAATCAATTATTAATTAAGAAAATAAATAAGAGTTGAAATAAATTTTAATGAAAATAAAAGTTTATCTTGTTTGCAGAATAACCTTTCAAAAATTTCCCTATTCGTACAGAATCCTTTCATTAGATGTGTGTTGTTTTTTAAACCCATGACTCCTTTTTAAGATCTGTGCTTTACCTGAAATGTAGAGCTTGTCGCCAACAACGACGCCCGCATGTTGACTGCGATTTTCCTGCAGGCTGGGCATATAGGTCCATGTGTTGCTCACAATGTCGTAACGCTCGACGTTGGACATGCGACGCAGTGCCTCCTCGGAGTTATCGTCGTGCTCAACAATGCCGCCGACGGCATACAGATGCTGTTTGCCCACAGCATTGAGAGAGAAGCGGCAGCGATCCAACTGGATGGGCGCAATGGTCACCCAGGAATCTCGCAGCGGGCAGTATCGAAAGCCAAATGGATGGATATACTCCTTAAGGCAGACATCGTAAGCGCCTCCCACAATGAAGAGTTCGTTGTTAAGAACGGCGGTCCCAAAATTGCCTATCCAAAGTTGTTAATGAAATGATGTAGTTAAACGATTCTCTGGAGATAATTTGGAAAAAGATAGGTACTTACACTGATCGATGTGTGGTATAGAAGTCAACTCATACCATTTCATTTTAGTCGGCGAGAAGCACATAATCTCATTGGTTAGACCCTTCCACTCGAAGCCGCCAATCTTGAGCAGACTCAGTTCCATGCCGCGCATATTTGTCGGTCCTTGTCCCTGTCCCTGGCCTTTTCCCTGCAGGCACAGCTCGAGCGTGTCGGAGTTGGACTCCTGGCCACTCTCCTGCAACTTGGCCAGATACTCCTCGATCAGCGAGTAGTTGAGATGCCGCAGTGACTTGAGCTCATCGTAGCCAATGTACTGCCATTTAATCAGACGCAACAGTTCCCGCAATGAGCTGTCGTCCAGCTGTTGGTCGAGTCCATAGCTACATAGCAGACGCACCAGCTCCAGTTCACTGACATCGATCGGATAATTGCTGGACAGTATGAAGTGCAGCTGCTCCAGCTTCACATCCTGGAAATCTCCACTAGCCGCAAACTCCTTGAAGTGGGCACAGATATAGCGATAGGCCCGCTCGGCCAACGCTAGTTGGCCATAAATCTCAGCCATGCTCGCTATGGCCAGACAGTTGTCCATGCTAATCTTTTGCTCCAGAAAGACGGTACAACGCTCGATGACCTCCTTGACCTGGACATGAGTGGCCGCTGCCAGCGTCTCCTCCACATTGTCCACATTCAAGTCGAGCAGCGATGTGTATATATAGAGTATAATGCGTCCCATCGCGCGCGCTGTGACGCCATACAACGTGATCTCCTCCTTGCGCGACTCAATCATGGCACAGTCCGCGAACATGGCGCAAAAATAGTCGCTACTTGCAGCCAGGACAACACGATGGGCCTGCAATTTAAGAGGATATATTAAAAGGATATATTAAAAGGTGATATAGTGGGGGCATGAGAAGGAAACAGTGCTGCCAATTTAGCCATTGTGTAGCTAAACCTTGCTACTTTTTAATTTTGAAAGCTAAAATAATTGACAAAGTTATAATTATTTATATTTTTCCACTTTTCTTGTTAGACTATATTACAATCTAAAGTATAATTTTCTTAAAATACACATTGGTTTCTTAACGGTTACCGGTTTTTCGTATCTTTCGAAAACATTTTGTTTTTGGTTGTGAGTAACAAATTTTTAAATTATAAAATTAAGATCTTTGCAGTATATTTTTTGCAATATCCACATTTAAGCTAGAAAAAAAGCAAATTTATTTTGAAAAACAAGGTTTAATGATTTCAATGCCCGATTAAATCAATATTAACTGTAATACAGGAATGGGCTATGTATATGAATATTAACTGTTTTTTTTTTATTCCAATTTCAATCGGTCAATACCGGCGATCGGTTATGCTGACGGTCACGCTATTAAACGCTGTCTTTAAATTATTTTTGCGGTTGGAAAGAACTGGTGGAAAGAACGCACCTTGAAGCGATGATCCTCCACGATAAGCGTCACATCTGTCAGCTTGCCCTGGGAGCGCAGCTTATTGAGACCGAGCAATAGGTTCTTCTCGCCTCCAATAACTGTAGCTGCCGCTCCCGTTGCCGCTCCCGCTGCCGGCGTAGCTGCTGTTGTTGATGTTGTGGACATAGCGTTGGCTTTTTATCGCCAAACGTGAGAGTGGCACAGACCTTACCCTTACTCAATGTGACGACGCTGACGCTGACTACGACCGCATGCTCCAATTTTGGGACGGGTGGTGGGGGGTGGGTTGGGTTTTCAGTCAAAGTAACCGATAATCAAATGGACGCAAATACCACTGCATATGAACACACGCACACGCACACTCTCACAGTAATATACACATATATTTAATATCTATGAATTTTACTTGTTGATATTAGGCAAACGAAAGGCGAGAGGCTTGGCGAGGGTGGGAAGGGGGGCAATGTATAGTTTTGATGTTTACACTATTACGACCAGCTGTTGCCTTATGTACATATGGGCCAAGCAAGACTTCATACAAACATACATATTCAATTTAATACTTTTTTTTTTGCTTTTGCTTTTGCATGGCTTTTTTCTTTAATTAATGGGTTTTATCATGTACCCTCGGGTACAGATATTTTATTTTGTTCTATCCACGTTTATATCACGTTGTTTTTTAAACCGTTTCTGCCAGCAAAGTTTGTGTTTTGTTGAATTTCGTATAAAAAGTTTGTTATAATTATAGTGTATGTGGGTATGTGTGTGTGTGGTTGTGTTACAATATCTTCATGTCGAAAGAAAGTGTGTGATTGTATGTAGATATCGTTGTATATCCAATTGTTTCACAGCGTTGCCACACTGTTATGCGTTGCGGTGAATTGTGGTCAGCTGACTGCGATACTTTTCGACACAATCTATCGATATCCAAATCTTTCTAATGAAAATGGTGGGCAATTTAAATAACATTTTCGGGTGTTTGTCACTCTATAGGGGGACTTCAATTTAATTAACTAAAAAGGCCTAATTAATTGAAAAACAAAATATATAAATTTAATTAAAAAGAAAATTTATAAATTCAACTTGGTATAAAGGTATACAGGGGTGACACAGAAATCGCAAGCGACATAGAATTTCACAGAAAGCAATTCCGCACGGAAAATTCCGAGGTGCCACAGAACTTCGAGAGATTTAATTTTTTTGGTAATTGTTTACTCTTCGCGGATAATTTGAAAAAAAAAAAAAAAATACTAACAAAAAGAGGGCAATTTATGACGAATTTAGGTGAAAAAATTTTTAGGGGGTCTCTTGAAGAGATGGGCACGGGCCGGGCCGGGCTTCGTGTCCCGCGGGCCTCTTCAAAAAATCACCGGGCTTCGTGCATGAAAATCGAAAACGGGCTTTTTTCGTGCGGGCCCGGGCCTAAGCAAAAAGCCCGAAGCCCGGTAGGCCCGAAAAGTAAATTTTTCATATCGATTAATAAAAATATTTATTTATTATTAAAATATTTATTTATTTTTTAAAATAAGTAACTGCTAATATCTCTATTATTGATGTAATTCTTATCGACATTAAAAAATTATGAAAAAAAAAAATTAATTTAAAAAAAAAATTTATACAGTTGTTTCGGGCCGCGCTCGGGCCAGGCCGGGCCTCTTGAAATTTGACCGGGCTCGGGTCGGGCCGGGCCTCTTGAAAATTTGAGCGGTCCGGGCCTGGACCGGGCCAGAAAGATTTATTTCGGGCCCGGGCCGGGCCGGGCCTTAAGAAGGAGGCCCGTGCCCATCTCTAGTCTCTTCTACTTTTTTTTTAAATGAATTTTGAAATTTTAATAAAACATGAATTTTTTTCATGTTTGTTTTGTGTTTTACACGGTTGCTTTGGGCTTTTCAGGGTTGCTTTCAATAAATTGGAACGCTTTCCAACACTGTATTTTCTCTCACTTGTTAGTTTTTGGCCGTTTTCCAACACTGTTTTTAACGGGGTCCGTACAAAAATTTGTATTTGCGCTAAATTGTGTAAAAATGTCGTGAATAGGTTGTGCGGTGACCACTATTTAGTTTGACAAATTAACTGAAAGTGAATTGTTAGACTTCTTACGCGATCACAACATTTTTAAACGTGAACTGTCTGTTGTGAAATGTGTAACAATCGCGCGCGCGATTTTTTTTTTTTAAAAAAATTTTCGCCTCCGGCGCTTTCATTGCACATCCCGCAAGAACAGTTAATACTCCGATTCCCACAAATCTATGTTGGAAGACTCCATAAATACTGATATGCCGGTTCTTTTAAGGACCACCAAATTTTGTTAAAAGAGATTGCTCATTTTAGATAAGCTTTTTTTATATACACATTTTTCAAAGGTAACTGATTATAATGCTTTAATCATTAATGTTTTATTCAAATTTTAAAATTCAATTTAAAAAAAAGTAGAAGAGACCCCCTAAAAATTTTTTCACCTAAATTCATCATAAATTGCCCTCTTTTTGTTAGTATTTTTTTTTTTTTTTTTTAAATTATCCGCGAAGAGTAAACAATTACCATTTTTTTAGCATTTTCAACAGCCTTTTCGAACTACGTTGCTAAGGGTTGACACCTTTTCAGATTAAATTACCCAAAGGTTTGATTAGCAACTTTTTCAAGTTTATCATTGCAGAACACTAAACTTTTAATTTTTTCCTTGTTTAATTAATAAAATTTAATTTATTTATGTAATAATTGATTTTGTTTAGCTAAAAAAAAATTTAAAAAGTAATTTTTAAGGTGTTTTTTTTTTTTTTTTAACAGGGAATCAAACCGTAAAAACATCATTTCCGGTTCCGGTACGTCCCGAAACAACTGTTTAGGTTATATTTCGGTATTTTCATTTCGGTTCCGGTATCAGTACCGGTACGTATCGATACAAAAATACCATCTACAATTTTTTTAAATGTTAAAACAAATATATTTCAGCAGAAATTTATTTTATCATAAAATATACTGGCGAAGAGATTTTTCAAATTTTTTTTCAGACACTCTTAAATTGTTTGAAGAACTTTTTTGCATCAAAACATTTTTTTTTTAATCGAGGATAAAAATTTAAAAAGTGTACAATTATAATTATATAAGGGTTTATTATAATTATGTTTTTTTAACACTTTTTTTTACCAAATTAGTTTTTCACATTTGCTGTTCTTATTTTTTCGCACACGTTTGTACATATATTTTACTTTTTATTGACAGTTTATAGTACATATAAAATATGACATGGAAATATTTTGCCAAAGTGAAGAACTTAGTAACAAAGCTGCGCTTAAATAAAATATATACCTGCTTATCATTTAATGATAAATGCAATTACAAAATTTAAATATATAAGAGTAGTGGATCAAATGGGCTAAAAGCATAAACTCTGAAAGATTTTAAGCTATAAAATGTCTTCGGAGGACAACAGTGATTGTCAGACATACATACTTATTTAGTAGGCCTTATGACTTTTGTCAATTGTCATTTGTTGTTTTCATTATGTCTTTTAATCATTTTTTGTTGTTTGTTTGTCAAAAAGTTGTGCAAATCTATTAATATAAACATAAACATAGAAATACATAATTCAGTCGACAGCTTTTGATGCTTGGTTGACATGAATTAATGTGTGAGTTGATCAAAAGCTTCCACTGTCATGTCGGATCGACGTTCTCCTTCCTGGGCAGCTGTGGTGGCTCACGGAATTATTGATGAACCGATGCAGTTGCTAAAGGCAATGGAGGCATTGCCATCAAAGGCGGCCACGTCTCGATCTTCGCTACCGCCACCGATACTGCCGACGACAGCTCCGACTCCAACTCCGACCCCAACTCCAACTCCAACGCCGTCAGTTTCACCCACATTCAACCTTGTAACGACTTACCCGATTTCGCCTACCCTTTCGCCCCGTCTGAAAAATTCGATGGACAATGAGATCGAGATTGAGTTTGATGTTGATGCGACGTCGTGTGTTAAGGGTTCAAGAGAAGCACCTTGGCTTAGGACCAAGAATGACCTACAAACGAAGTCCAATTTCCGACGACCATTCCGTAACAATTGGCCACGCCATCCATCGCCATTTCCGGATCATCGACACCATTATCATAGGTCGAGCAATCCGGGAGTTTTCTATCGACCACGACGTCATCATTACAGCTCGACGTACTTGCATACGCGGTGTCCAGCACCGCAGAGCTGGCAACCACCTGTCCCTCGGCCAATGATTAAGCACCAGTTAGCTGGATTCAATGCATCTGTGGGGCCGGAGAAGCGTCGTGCTCCGAAATATTATCCACCAGTGCCACAAATGCCACCAATGCCAACGCCATTGAATATGGAAGCGGACAAACCGGTTGCAACGGCAGCTCAGTCCATTAATCCGGCCTACGAATGGGAGCAGCCATCAATTGGATCCCCCCAAAATGATGGTGAAGAAGATGAAAAATCCGAATTGCTGGAGCAATCCAACAAGGAGGACTCCATCGGGAGGCATCGTGTCTGTGTCTCGCCTCAAGCTCGTGCCCGTTGCCAGATCACGTTCTCAGTTACCGCCACTGATTCCATTCAATGGCAAACGATTTCAAAGTCCCGACGGGTCTGGGAGCCCCTGGACCCAAGTCAACGTGAGTCCCAGGATCCCAGTTATCCAATACGTGAGTATCAATGAGTGCCTGTTTATAGCAATCTCAAATAAAAGAGTTATGAGTTAAAAACAAAAACTAATCAGAAATATTAAGTATTTTTTTAAACAAAGTTATTAAAACGATTTAATTTAACAAGTGTACATACTCGACTGTCGAAGACCTCGTATGTACTTACTATGGAAAAGCAAACACTGCTCAAAAAAAAATTATTTAGATCGCTGTTGGTTCAAATAAGCTTTTCATACTAAGACCTGATGTTCGACTGATCGTTTCTATGGCAGCTATATGATATAGTAATCCGATTTAAACCAAATTTGGTCAGGATGTATTAGACCATTCCATATGCATATTCTTATATTAGTTGGGTTCAGATATCTCAAACGACAAAAAAGTTTTTCATACTAAGACTTGATTTCGACTGATCAAAATATAAAACAAACCCGATCTGTTTGCAATATAGACAAACCTACATACCAAGTTTGGAACCTCTAGCTTTTTTGTCTCTGAGTTCTAGGAGCTCTTCCAGACGGACAGACGCACCGTCGACACGGCTGTTGATGCTGATCAAGAATTTTGTGTCAAAGCTAATAGACCCCTGAACTTTTTTTAAGTACGGGGTCTAAAAATTTAACATATAAAATAATATAATATTAATTACAAATTGTGTAAAAAGAGAAGTCTCAGCCTAAAAAAAACATTTTTGCATCCAATTTTTAAAAAACAACAATAATAATACTAGAAATTAACAAGGCTGCAAACCGGTTTTGAACCGAAACTGTTTCGGTTCGACTTTTTTAAATTTGAAATTATTAAACCCGCGAGATCGAGCCATAACAAAACTTATTTCAAAAACAAGAGATCCGATACGACAAAAAATATTACAGAGGTCTTAAGCATTTCTAATATCGCAAAAATACCTATTTAACACTTCAAATAAATATCATAATATAATATGATTATTAGTTTGATTTTTAATTTTTTATTTTTTTGCTTTCAATTAAAAAATTTAATTGATTCAAAATACAGTCAAACTTCTCTAACTCGAATCAGCATTATATAAACAAAAGGTTCGAGTTATGGAGATATTCGACTTATAGAGTTCGTTATCTTAAGTTTATTAATTTTACTGCCACTCATTTCGCTCGAGTTAGAGAGAAATTTGATTTATAGAAGTTCGAGTTATAGAAGTTCAACTGTATTAAGAAAACATTAAAATTACACCAACTCACTGCCATCGGGACCCTATCGATAAATCCATAAACCGAACCTTTACCAAAATTTTGCTGGTTTTCAAACTTTAAAATGAATATGTTTGATAAGTTTCTATTTCAAATTTGTATTTCATTTGAATAATAAACCGTATTTCAATTCAAAAATTGTTATATAGTAAATCAAAAATAAGATTTTAAATTAATGTGTTGTTAAAAATTTCAATCGAATTTTTTAAAATTTTAAAATTTTTTTAAATGTAATCTATTTGTTAATGCAATAAATATATTTTAGCTGCACCGCCTCCGGGATTCGAGCACGTAGTGCCGGGTAAAAGGGCGCTTTCCGCCCGGGCACGTCAGCTGATGGGTGAGCACGTGGAGTTTGAGGCACCAAAGGATTATTTAACACCAGAGCCCATTCCGATGCCAGAGCGTGAGCTGCGCGAACAGCAGCACTTTATAGGTAAGTGATTCGGTTTCATTCTAGATAACAAAATGGTACTTTTGAAAACTTTAATACTTTCTTCTTAGCTAATTATGATACACACTTGAGCTGCCGTCAGGCACAGCTGAGGGTGACAAATGGTTGTACCGGAGATGGCTATTACGTCCGTCCACTGGCCAAGTTGATGCCCAAGTTAACAAAGTTGTCGCCGCCATCAAAATATCAGTCCTCATATCAACCCAATATCTTCTATTGGGAATCGGAAACACTTAAAGCCACAGATGCGGATTGCATAAAGACACGCACATGTCAACCAAATGGCATTTCTCATAATACAAATTCACACAAGACGGAAAATAAATATATGTCGGATGTTGGATCTTCATTTCCAAACAATTCAATGACCATAGACCAGTCATATCAAAGCTCAAACTTATCGCCAAATCCAACAGATTTGACAGACACTAAAACCATTAAGAAGTTACCGAATCGGGGGAGCGAATACAATAATGATCTAGATAGTTCTACTGAGTCACCCACCAAATAGCTTAAATTTGTTATTAGGTCTATCAGTGAATTTGGCATACCCAATTTGCATAAATTTAACGCTTTTTTATACTCTTTTAATGAAAAACTCCAAAGCCAATGTTAATTTAATGTACTTGTTTAATTTAATATATTTTAGTTTAATATATTGAATAAATTTTTGCTAAAAAATCTGTTCTTTGAGACTTTACTATCAGTCCTTATAAGTACATGTAATTAAAATAATATATGACTACGCATCAACGTTTTAGCTGACTAAATATTTATGTATGGCTTACATTCAAAAAATCGTTAATAAAAGTTAAAAAATCGTGATTTTGAGTTTCTTACACATACGAGTACTTGGACAAATTAAATAAGTCAGACTTTTCAAGTCCGTGTTCAAAACTTTAAAAGCTCAACAATAGAAAAGCCTTTTTTTTATTACACAACTTTAATGCATTTCTATTTAAGAATTGTTATGAATTTTATAGCTGCTTTGTAGAGCTTAATAAATATTTTTATACTGTTTCGATGTTTCTAAAACTAAATGAACAATACAAATGAATGATCAAATTTATTGAATCTAAGTATATTTTTAGATTATTTAAATTTTAATTAGTTGTTTACTTTAAAAAAAAAAAACCGTAATTAATAGTTTTGTCGAAGCTCACTCTGAAAATACTTCCGAAAAGCTCCATTGTTGAATATTAAGGCTCACCGACTTTTTGGTAGGTTGATTGTCATAAAAATGTATATAGTATATATTTTTTTATCGCAAAGCGAGTTGAGATATTTCAAATGTCAAAGTGAAAAGGCGGATAGGAATAAATTGATAAGCTAGTGACTCAGATTTTTGTACAGATTGGAGATGCCTTAATCTATCTGTTATATAACCTTACGAAAACTTGAAATACTTTTTTAACCGTGTTTTCTATGTAAAATTTTATAAATTTGAGTCTGAATTGCCCTATCTCCAAGCAAAGAATTCACAAAGCATGCTGAATATATTTTTGCCAAGATTATTAGCCAGGAAGTCAAGCCCAAAAGTTTGGGCTTCAATACAAGGACTTTGGAGGTACAAAATGTTGTGTGTATACTGTTAAAATAAGTTTAAACATATTCCTTTTCTTTTGACAACAGTAGTTGTGCATTAATTTCAATGTGCAATTAAAATAAAAGCTTGCCGGGAGCGTGGACAGAGATACATCTACAGATACATACATACATACAGAAGCATAGGTATATACAGAGTCCTTCAGACATGCAAGCATGTGTATGTATATGTAATATTTTTAAAGTTGATTCAAGTTCGTTTTTATTTAATTACACACAGACGCACACAAACAGACATACACACACACACACAAATGAGCCTGGGGGAGTGGGAAAGAGAGACAAAGACACAAAGGACATTTGAAGCATACATAAATGAAAATGAAATAAATTAAAATAAGTGTCGAAGCAAAGGCTGCAAAAAGGACCAAAGGACAGCGCCAAGTCGGGTCAGGAGCTAGAACTGGATCTCGAATAGGAACAGATACAGGAAAAGCAACAGAAGACATATGCAGAGTTCACATGATACGCATAAGATTACTTCACACACACACACACACACACACACTATCTCGCACACACACACACACACACACATATGCTTTTAAGTCGCTTGGGTTGCCGCTCTAATGTGCATGCATTTGTAAACTTCGAGTATCCTTTATTTTTTTATACATATTATTTTTCTGCTTGTTTTTTTTTTTGTCAAGGCAACTCGAAGAAAGAGCAACAGCAAAACAAAATTGTCGAGTGCGGGTTAAGTGGGCGGGGCTGTGGGTTGGATCCAACTCGGACTTGAACACACCATTCCACCATCCACCATCCCCCATCCCCCATCCACCGCTACCACCCAGCACCCCTTCCCCTGCGGCTCGAGGGTCGAGCAAAGACAAATTCATGTTGCATTTGTAGCTTAAGGATATTATTGTAGCATCCTTTGTGTCGGATGCTTTTTGTTTTACTTTTTGCATACTTTATTTTTTGTATCCATTTTAAAGTCGTTGGCAGCAGCAGAAAAATAAGGAAGCAACGAACACAAGTGAACACATGCTTATGTGAAAACTAAAAAATACAACAAGAAATAAAATAAAAAAAATTAATGCAACACATAGAAAACTGAATACTCTAACTTAGCAGTAAATGTCATATTTTAATCGTTTCGTATTTACGTTAGTTAACTGCCGACCTATCACATTTAGAACTCTCCGTTTGAATGACTGAGGTTCGTTTCTCACAAATGCCAAGCAAAAAATCGTCAAAAATGAAATAATTAACAATTATCCGTTAAAATTAAAAGAAATACGATTCAGTTATTGTCCACAAGAGGACAGATTCTACGTAAATATAAAAAAGAACAAAAAAAAAGCTGTATTAATTTCAATGCTTAAAACGATATTCGTTAAAGTTTTATTATACGATCAACTTTTTTCAAAAGAATTTTCCAGAAACTGCGCTACCTAATTTAAGATTCCTATATTTTTCTATATATAATTTAAAACAGCGGTGGGCACGAAATCTGAATTCGTTAGCAGACGCTGGCTCCCGGAGCCATTGCGTGCCCACTACTGATTTAAAGTATTCAAAAGACATTTGTAATGCTTAAAAATATTTTAGGTTTCGCCAACAATGTGATTTAAATTTTAACTAGTTTGTTAACTAATTAAAATATGGCTTTAAAAAAATATGGCTCTAAAAAGTTAAAAAAGGCCAAGTGTATAAATAAATTAACAAGTTTTAAATTTATCGAAGAAATAATTTTGAAGTAAATATTTATCGATACTTATATTATATTTATTATATGTTGTAGTTATGACAATTTTTTTTTGGGAATTAACTCAACTTTCCAAAAAAATTTTAGTAATTTAAAACCATCTTCATAAATTACTAGAACTAATTATTGATCGAAACATATAATTGATTATTGAAAATTGATTATTGCCAACTACTTTTGTCAAGTGTGCCGTTTTTCTTTGTAAGAGCATTCAAATAGCCAGAGGATGCTGTAGACACACACACACACACACACACACACACACACACACACACACACACACACACACACACACAGACGTACAGACATAGTAAGAAACATATGCATAATGCATGTGGGCTTGTAAATGCAAAATAAAACTGCGTTGCCCAACTGTGGCCAACCCGTATACTGCCATATCCTGCGCGCTTGTATGCGATTCTTTTCCTCTCTCTCTCTCTTTCACTCTCTCTCTCTCTCTCTCTCTCTCTGTCTCTCTCTCTCTGTGTTGGCCATATCCATCAGTCGCAGCGAACTAAGTCGAGTGGCTGCCTGCTTTGAGCAATGTGCGAGTTTTAGATTTATTTGTAGTTAAGCACAAAAAGGCAAAATCCTCCATCTCCTTCTCCTCCTGCTTCTCCTTGCAGGATCGCCAGCAGAAAGAACTTTATTTTAATTTTAATGTGGGCGCTTGTAATGCAAAGTAGTCCTTGCATTACCCAAAAGGGATACACGCCAAAAAGTTTTAGAACCGGTCGCATCCTTTCTTCCGATTCCCAACTCCAACTCCAACTCCAAGTTGAACTTTCAAATTTCAATTTGAGCTTCGCATTTGCTTTGGCCCCGCTGGGCATTGCATGTCGTCCTCCATGTCGTCGCCTTATGATGACGCAGGTGCCGATGTTCGATTGGCAGCGCCGGCTATTGTCCTGTAAGGAGGAGTTACTCGTTGCCTCTGCTCGTTAATGGGCTTGCCGCACTTTACAAATTGGCTCAATTGCAAGTTTATGCGATGTCCTCGACGCAGGATGCTCAACCAAAAAAAAAAAAAAAACCAAAACCCGCCCCACACAAGCGGCTATTGTTGCTAAAACTAATACCGCCATATGTGACCAGGGTGTCGCCGGCTCGTTATCCTTTCTGATTGTGTCGGCATGGCGTTTTCATTTTATTTTTATTTTTTCTCCTTTTTTCCCTCCAATTTTTTTTTTTATTTTGTCTCATTCACATTGTTATGGGTATCATGGAAAAATTGTATTACACCTCAATAACAACACCAGGACATGACAATAAGTGAGTCCTTTTGGGCGCGTTATCGGTATCTTTCTCATTTGCTCTCTCGTTCACTCTGACGCTCTGCTAAGTATGTGTGACAAGTGATGCGTGTTTTGTTGCGGGCAGCGTCCGTTGGCTCCTTAAGTGCTGCTACTCATCCTCAGCGCATGTGATGTCCTTTTTTTATGAACAACCAGGACTATCATGGCACGTAGGCTGGCTGAGCACCCTCTCTTCTCCTCTCTTCTCCACTCTTCTCTTCTTCGGTTCGGGTCATTTTTTTCATGCTTAATTGAATGGGTCAGTCATGGACATGCCAATGGGCTCTGTTCTGTTCTGTTATGTCCTGTCATCCTCCCCCTACAGTCTTACAGCCTCACATCTTCCCAGCCTCACATGGTTGCCATCAGCGTTGGCCCGGAAATGTTCAATTCAATTTTTCCGCCTGTGCCGCCTGAAAGTATGCAACGCCATAGTCCCCGGTTGTCCTGGGAATGCTGTGCGTCCTAAGAGTTCAGTGCGGTTTATTGAATATCGAGCACGTTTTCCATCCCCTACCCATGCCCCCTCCCCCTTGTTGTTTTTTATTTCTTTTGGTCGCTCGGCATTTGGTCATTATTTACGTTATCGTTATCTGACGCCGTGTTCACTCACTTACTCACTCACTTAGTCACTTATTATTATCCTTATCCTTACGGTTATTGTCACCATTGGACCCCCTCTCAATATATATATATATGCGTATGTGTGTTTGTGTGTTTTCTGTGTCCATGTTTGACCATTAAAACAAATATGGCTTTTAACTATGCACTGCACGCAGCGATCCCGCCAACGAAGTTTGCACTTTTTCGCACTTAAGTTTATTCTCTTCCTTTTTATGGATTTCCCTCTTTATCCGCTTTGTTTTATATTTGGAGATTAACGAAAGTTTATGCTCTTACTTGGCTTTAAACACAGATAGTGTTTAGATATTCCGTCGTGTATTTAAATCTTTAAAGCTTTTGGTTCTCAGGGTCCTGAATCGAACCTTTCTAAAAAGTGTACAACTTTAGATTCCTCTAATATTTACATACATCGTTTTTGTGCGTTTTTGACTTTTTAAATGGAACAACTGATTTATTAGCCTTATTCGGCTCCTTAATTAGGCATAAAAATAATTTTCCACTTTTCTTAAATATATGTCCAATTTTGTGAAAACAGTTTCTTAAGTTTATTTCTTTAGTGCTTGTTATGCCATTTTGAAATTATTTATATACTTAGGTAAATTAAAAATTACCCTTTATTTTGAACAAATACAATAATAATAATATAAATAAATATACTTTACTTTGCAAATTTATTTTGTGTAAAATCCGAAATGTGATTAGGGTTGTGAAATAAATTCCAACCGTAGGGTTTTTAATAAAAATAAAAAAATCGACATTAAAAGAATTTTATGAGAGTACATAATTATATTTGACTCGTACGATTAAATTCAAGCTTTCATAACATTAAAAGTTGATTGGAAGCTAAAACTTGAGATTTAAATTTTTTTGCATAAAAATCGCATTCTGGCGAAAATTAAATTAAAATTTTGGAGTGAATTTAATAGGTAAAATTTTGACCAAAATTACATTTCGTAAAAAAAATCTGTGCAAAATCTGTGTTAAACAAACAAAGACAAAGTTATCAAATTTTCAAACCCTTACCAAAACTGAAAAGATTTTCAAGTGGAATAATAGTAATTATTAATAATAATTTGATCGAATTAAAGTACTAGAAAATCGCTTCGTTAAAATCGAATTGTTGATTTTTCGATAAAAGTTAAAGCGAGTTTCTTTATTTGGAAGCAAAAGTAGGGATACGATTTAAATTGCCACTCATATTGTCTGATATCTGTATTCATTGATTCCTTGGTAAACTCTGAACTCAACTTGCCTGCTCAAAATACCTGTAAAGCCCAAAATACTTCACGATCCATTCCATAATCTAATCAGTTCCTCATTTGGGTTGTCGAGAGTTGCCGAAATCAAAACAAATGCTCAATTTTACTTTGTTAAAATTTTGTAACATTTTCAAATACAAATTCCCACAGCGCATGTTTTATCCGAATATGTGGAAGAGGATGTTTCCTTTTTTTCGTCATTGACTGTTGTTTTTTTGTATCTTATATACAACCCTCACGTGATAGTCATAAGCCTTAAAGAAGCCCAAAACGTTAAATGCCAGCGATTACACACATGGGAGCTGTAAACCGCGTTTTACGATTTGTTTTCATTGATCAAAGGCAATTTTTTTTTTGTTTTCTTGTCTGTACGCAAAAATTTGCGAAATACTTGGATCAACCCTCGAAAGTAGTTTCGATTCGTGACAGTATAAGTCTGAGTTAATGGTTCGCATAAGGCTTGCCATACCCTTATTTAATCCATGAAACAGTTTGTTCTTTATGAATTCAATTCAAACAAATTGAACATCTTTCTTTTATTGTATTGAAGATACACAAATTGTGAACTGAATAAAGAATATATAATTACAACAGGGTTGCGAAAATACTTGAACAAAGTTATGGATAAAAGTTTATAGTCTTAAAAATAGTTTACTTTCAATGGGGGAATTTTTATTTATTTAATATTCTTTTGTTGTTTTTTTTTAATTTTAGGCTTGTTAATATTTTTATAGAAGTGATAGCAAATCACAATTTCATGTAGTATAAAAATAAAGATTTTAAAATTTATTTGACTTAATTTATATTTTTGTACATGCCAGAAAAAAGCATTGAAACTCATGTTGACTCCGTTTTGGATTAAGGAACAGTTAATTTTCTCAAAATTTAAGAGGTGTAGAGTTCGACAATATTATATAAGTACAAAGGAAATTATTAAATTATCAATTTACTATAATTCACAATTTTAAAATTTCATTTAATTTTTCCCGATTTTTATTTAAGTTGGACATATTTGAAGAATGTGATATAAGTATTGCTGATTTTTTTGCTAGTATTTATTGTATGTTTTTTAAAATACATTAATTGTTTTTCCATTTTACATTCGATTTCTTTGCTGGATTTTAACAGAGTCGATTAGGTTGAAATACCTTAAAAGTAAAGCTTATATCTTTTTTAAATTCTTGTGTGTGTTTCACTTATCAAGTGTACTAATAATCTATTTCAATCTGTTAACTGAAAGTGTCGCAACAATTTCGGTATCATATATTAAGTGGGAACAACACTTCAAGTCAACTGAGATTCAGTTACTAAACTGAACTCGCAACTCTTTTGGGACTGACAGACAGGCAGACAGACATGCGAGTTTCGAGTATTTATCTTTCCGTTAGCGTTATGCCCCTCCATCCTCTATTTTCCTGTTCCTGTTCCCCTCATTCGCCTGTCCCATTTTCCGGTGTTGGCAACAACACGTGCTTTCTCGAGTGTTGTATTGCACTTGAAACGCGCTGACAAGGGTATTTGACACAAATTCGCGTAGTTTTTCAGTTTTGACACATGTCACTCAAAACACACTTACACACACACACACACACTCACACACATACACACTTGTAGGTGTTGTTGTTGTTGTTTTTGAGTCTCTCTGACAAATGACTTGGGCCCCGGCGTTTATTATTATCCCAACGGGCTTAAGACCTCACCTTCTGTCACACACTCACTCTCACTCTCACATTCACACACACTCCGACAGACACATGCCATCTAATAAATAATAAACGCATCTCATACAACCTGCGCAAACGAGCCATCTCCACATTCCTCTACCCTCTTCGTCTTGCCCCTTTGCCACTCGTCTTACAGCCACTGGCAAAACGCCTCGTAGGCAACCCTTTTGTGTTGACGTCGCCGATGCCGATGCCGTCGCTGAGTCTCAGTCTCAGTCTGGGGCTGAGGCTGGAGTTGAGGTTGACAAATGTGTCAGAATGCAAATCCGCAACAATTAAAAGAAAAATCAACACACAAAAGCTGCCATAGAGCCGTCAACTGCCGACAGCTTTTGTCGCTTGTCATCGCTTTGCTGGCCATTAAAGTGTATGCCACCAGCACCATCAGCACCACCAACACCACCCACTGCCTACTCCCCTCCCACTAGCAGCCACTTCATCTCGCCCCTTATCCATATCCGTTGTCGTCATCGTCATCGTTTACTTTTTACTGCCTCTTAAATTATTTGCACAAAATCTTTCAGGCAAGGAATTCGCTTTTGTTTCTCTCCTCTTCCCACTTCCTGCTTTCCGATTCCTCAGCTTGAGCCTTAAGTGCAAAAAAAGTTGTTATTGTTGCAATTTTTAGTTGGTGCTTTTGCTGCACATAATTGTCGCCACGTCGCCATTGTCGGGGTGTCGCTTCGCGGTCGTCAATCTGCCCTTCTCCCTCTCCTTATCCTTCTCCTTTTACCTCTCCTCTTTCCTCTTCACTTGAGCATTCTTCTATTTGCTTGTCTTGGACTTGCATTTGGCTTACATTTTAATTGGCCCGCTTCAAGGCGTTAATAACAAATTGGTCCAGAAGGAGCTACCATGCACTTACCGATCATTTTGCGGGCTTCTAATGATAAACACACAACAATATTTAAATATACATGTTTGTACATACAGTTATACATACAATGAAAAGTGTATGTACATTTCTCAAGGATCTTAGGATTTTTTTGAATTATTATTATGTATTATTATTATTGCACTTACGTGCAATATCCCAGAATTCATTTCTTACGCACTACAAGTTGTGAATTTCATCAATTTAATGAAATTTAATAGAACTTGATCATTTTATTTTTAATGAAATAAATAAAATACTTATTTTTCTAGCACTGTGAATGACAGTTTTATTTTAGTGGCATTTCGAAAATGAGAAAATCATTAATTTGCTTGTTTGCCTGACCAAAGTGTTGATATAGCTTTCTAAACAACGTTTGGAGTTATTTCCTATCATTCATATCGAAATTTTCCTTTACTACTTTTAGAACAACATTTAAACCAGTTTTTTCAATAACAAAATCAGTTGCTTAGTAACTACTGAAAAGAGAATTTGACGTAAAATTTAATTAATGTTAAATTTGAAATTATTTGTTAAATAAAAATTAAATGTACATTGAAATAACGGCCCTTCGTATGTAAATGCACACTATTTGAACTAGTGTACTTAGGTAAATTGCTTTACAATTAAGCGATTTAAAAGAAAGTGACACTAACAATTTTAATAAAGCTCATGGTTTTGGTAACTTTTGATATTTCAAATGCATTGTATTACATTACATATTTGGAACAGGAGCTCCTACTGCAATTCTGTTTTTATTGTTTATTTTTTAAACCCTGAGTCCACTAGAAATGGTCAAAAATGTTTTAAATACTTATGTAACTGCCGTAAGAAGGTGGGTCAGAACTCATAGCTATGCCAGCCTCAAAGTAAACGATCCAAATATATTTGTTTGCTCAAAGTTTAGTTTGCAAGTTAGATTATTTAATTATATTTAAATAATATATTGGATTTAGATTTTTTTAGAAATGGGTCCCTATTAACTTTTTGAAATTTCAATAATATATATCCTAAACTTTAAAATTTACTTAACTTCTTATGTCATAATTTGTATAAAACAGCATTTTTAATTTTAGAGTTGGGTTCTCGCTGGCTTGAGGTCTGGATATTTAATTTTTTTAATTTGCCGATTTATTTCGACTGCCGTCGGCTGTCATCTTCAGGGCGACTGAATACAAAAAACATAAAAAAAATTTTTCTATTAATATAATAAAACAAAAAGTAAAATAAATCTATTAATATAATAAAACAAAAAGTATAATAGACAAATTAGACAAAAGCAATGTAATATTCCAAATTCCATGTAGTGGCAACCACGCAGAACAACAAAGTTTATGTTGGCACCACTAAATCTAAACTTACTTAAACGAGAATGGCCCAACACAGATGGGACAGCAAACAGATATACAAAAAATATCACTAGCCGCACATTGCCTTCAAGACGGCCACACAGCGTATTTTGACGAGATAAAAAAGGACTGAGCGAAAGTTAATACTTTAAAATCGGTTTCGCGAATATCGAGTTGGCGATTTTTCGATGTATTTTTATACAGTCATAGGCATAAGTATTTTGGCACCATTTAAAGTTAATTCTACTTATAATTTGAACTTACTTCATGCAAAGTTTGGCATGAATGGAAAGGCCATTCGAATTCCTTTTGAATGAAATGAAACTTTCCTTAATTCATTAGGTACCCATTGAAATTTTCGAATTTTTGTAAACGTCTCCTTTTTCAACTTTTTTCCTTGATTTAAAAACAAAAATATTTTGATGCAAAACGTTTTTTTAAACAATTCCAATAGTGACTGCAAATATGTCCTCGCTAGTATTTTTTTTATAATTTTTTGAAAATGGCAATAAATGCATTTTTTGTATGATTGAGGAAAAAGTGAATTTTTTAAAAACATTATAAAAAATACTAGCGAAGAGATATTTGAAAAATTTTGATGCCAAACTTTGCATGACGTAAGTTCAAATTATTAATTGGATTAACATTAAATGGTGCCAAAATACTTATGCCTATGACTGTGTTACTAGTCAGACCCATCCATTTTAGAGACAATAAGAGCTAGCCAACAAACAATTAGGGTATTCACTTGACCCTAGCAGCGTTGCAGGTTGAAAACGTTGCAAGCTTGCTGCGAGAGCAGCGCTTTACGTGCAAAGCGCTGCACATATTCACAATAAGCTAATTTTTGGTAACATTTTTTTGGATATGTGCAAAGTGTCGTACGTAAAGCGCTGCTCTGGTAGCAAGCTTGCAACGTTTTCAACCTGCAACGCTGCTAGGGTCAAGTGAATACCCTAAATGTGTAGTCAAGTATTAAAATTAAAATTTTTAATTTAAAACACTTTCATTAAAATATTTTTATACGCTTTTTATGTGATTTAAGAAATTACGATACATATTTATAACTTTCTCACTATATTGTTTTGTCAAGTTATAGAAAAAAAAAACAAAAATTATTTATGATTTTTTAGATTTAATTTTAAACAATAATCAAACAAACGTTTGAAGATCCGTAGAAAAATCGTTTTAGCAATGGACCACCATTTTCGAATGGTATTTGAGAAACTCGTACGTCAGTCTGTCAGTTTGGAATGGAATGCAGCTCATGCTCATTGGCTCAACTGAGGGAAGCAGTTTGGTTGGTTGGCTGGTTGTTTGTTCGTTCGGCTGTCAGGCGGCGGGATTAGAATTTTGATATAGTAATCGACCGCAGCGTATAATAATTCTTGCGGTTTCATTATGCCAACCACACACCCTTCGACATGTTTGCTGCGCAACCGCCGACTGACAACACATTCCACCACCATCGCCACCACTACAACCACTGCCACCACGATTGTCAGCTAGCTCTTTCCTTCGCTTGTTGTCGCTACATACTAAAACCGCAAAATGTAGGAGGGTTGAACATAACGTTAATATGCCGAAACCTCGTCGAAGCTGTCGAAACTGAAAGAAACGAAAAGAAAACTCCGCCCTGGTGACAAAAAAAAAAATAAACCAACGAATCCATCACTGTATGCGTGTGCGTGTGTGTGTGTGTGTGTGTGTGTGTGTGTGTATGGGGGACGTCTTACGCTCATGTGGTTAACGTTGCAATTTTTCACTCACGACACCCAATTCGAGGCTCCCGAGTTGAGTTTGAAGCGCCTAGCTTGAAAATATTGCCTCTTCTTTGGCCGCAAATGGCAGCCGCAAGATTTTTTTTGCCGTTCTACCCACGAACGCTTTCGTTCTTTCTCTCTCTCGCACTCGCACTCGCGTTTGGTCTATGTCTCGCTCTCAGTGTCGCTTTGAAGTCGTTGTGTATAGCTGTCTCAGTTACACATTCTCTGGTTAGCAGAAGGTCGCCGCAAAGCCACGCCGGTTTCATTTTTTGGCCAACGTCTTGGACCTGCAATCTTGAGGTTGAGCGCCTGTGGGGAGTCCATACAGCCACGGAGTCAGTCCATGAAGCGCCTTATTTACCACGATAAACGTACGAACGCCTTGAGATTTTTTTGCTTGAGTCAAAGTCAAAGTCGCTGTGTTATCGTCGTCGTGTCCTCGGTGAATTCCAAGACGTCTTAGGGGTTGCTAGCGCCAAAGGAGAGACTAAAAATGAAAAGAAATTGAAGGCAGAGAAAAAATAAAAATGTGCTCCGCATAGAAAAATGAGTCGAACACAAGAAGAGGTCGCTGCTTCCAGCTTCCTGCTGAATTCAACTCAACGCTGTTCCTTCCCTTGGTTCCCTTCCATCCCAACACTTACTTCCAGCGCTGGATTCTCTAAGCAGCTCGCAAAGGTGTTGCGAGTGCCAAAATTGAGCGCTTTTTTTTCTCACCACCGTCCTGGATGGATGGATGGATGGACGGACGGACGGTCGGATGGTTGGGAATCGTTTGGTCCGAGAGGTGGGCGGTAGTACAAAATAATTTGGTTGGTTTGGGGAACCAACTTGAAGACATCGTTGCGGCCTTTCTGCTTGTGGTGTAGTTGACGTTTTTGGTTTCGGTTTCGGTTTTTGGCTTGGCTTTCGCTTCGGCAGCGATGGCAGCGCAGCTCCAAAGCGTCGACGCTAACGTTGCAGCTGACGCTGCAGCGGGCGTCGCTGTTGGCGTCGCTGCTGCTGGGACACCACAAGTAAAAACCACTGCTACTGGTTCTCGTGGTAAATGTTAAGCCAAGAAAAAGAATTATATACCCAACGCGGTTGCTGGAAAAACGCAAAAAGATTCGCCACTCGCACTCGCACTCGCACTCCAAATGGCGATTGGGCTGCGTCGTCGCCATTGACTTCAACTGGCGTCTTCTCTAAGACTCCGACTCCGACTCCGACTCCAATACCGATTCCGACACCAACAGCAACAGCAACAGCAATATTCACAACGACAACGAGTTCGCTGCTTCGTCTCGTCCTTGTCTTCGTCCTCGTCCTCGTCCTCGTTCTCTGCCTTGTCCTCGTCGTGATTATGATGACGCGCCGTTGACTTCGCTGTCGGCGTCGCCAACCGCTCGTAGTGGTCGCGTTCATGGTTACCGCAAAAAAATAGTTTAATATCTCCGTGTCGTTTGATTCGATCGCCAGCCCTAGAGCCCAAAGTGAGAGCCAAGTGAAAAAGCTCCATAGTCAATCTCAATCTCAATCTCAATCTCAATATCAATCACAATCTTCACCTTTATCTCAACTACAATATCATAAACACAATCGCAATTTGAAGCTCGACTTCTTTCTCGGTTTTATCAATTAGTACTAATACGTGTTTGCTCTCGACCGTGTGTTTTTGTGCGCGTGTGTATGTGTGTGTGTGTGTTAGTGTGTGTGTGTGTGTGCCTACACAAATTAATTGTTATATAGATAATATCATATTAATCAAATTATCACAATACATAATTGATATTTTTTTTGCTGTGCATATTTGTGATGTAATTCAAATTGTCTTTTTTTATACGTGAGCAAAATCAAAAATATTTTACTGCATAAAAACAAAAGATAAACAATTCCCTCAACTCGCAGCAACAAAATTTGCATTAATAAATGTAAGTTATAAAACGTCTCAGGTTTGGATTTCTACAAAAACATATTCTGCCTCTCAGAAAATTCCAAGAGGTAGAAATCTCCGATCAAATTATAGTTAAAAAAATAATTCTTGGGATGATGATATTATTGTTAAAATTAAATATGTATAATGGTGCTTCTCCTATTACAGAAACCGTCCCTTAAAGGATACGTTCTCTTATATTGAACAGCTTAATTCCTACAATAATATACATACATATGTACATTAAGTCAGTCTAATACGATGCGATCACAAAAATCTCTGTATGAATTGAAGTTAATATGAAGTTATTTAGCTCTATATCGATTTGAAACAAAACAGAACGAAATTTAAACTCAATAAAACAAAAACATTGTAAAAATGCATTTCTTTTGTTTATGATGTTTTCAGTTTGAATTTGTTTCGCTTTAAGAGCATATTAAGCTTTAACTTCCCAAAAAGATATAGTCTTCATGGAAGTCATGATTTGAATGGGAAAATATTTGTATGTATTACTAAAATACCGCTCATAGTTATAACAAATAATAAAAGCTCCGAGAATCAGACTTCCTCTATTTTCGTACTGACACCCAATTTTCGGCTTCAAGTTAGTTTCTAGATAGTAGTGATCTTAAAATACAAGCTACTTGCAAATAAATTAACAGTATTAGTTTTTTCACGATCAATCGAATTAATTTGATTGGTGTTCATGAAAAATCGACAACTTGTGCAGTTTGTTTTTCGTACTTCATTTATAGAATTAAGTTTAGTTAATTAATTGTTGATGATAAGGCAACCCCGGAATGTAAAACGTGTTAAAGTCTTAGTTTATTTAATATATTTGTTTACAAGGATCTACAAGAAATTTTGATTGGGTTCGGATTGAATTTGAATAATCAATTTTTTTTGTTATTATTATTATTTCATACTAAAACAAATTAAATAAATTGCGAGTGTAATAAAAGACTCATATGGGCATTTCCAGAAAAAGGTCCACCACGACGAAAAACGTAAAATTGATCAAACACTCACAGCTCGTGAAATTGTCTTCCGAAAATGTATTTAAGTTATTAATTTAAGCAATATACTCCAGAAGAAACTCAATAGGATGAACATATAGATTCTATATTGGAATAAATTCACTTTTTCTATATTTTTGCACAGTTTCTTAAAAATTGAATTCCAAAATGGACCGATTGTATTCTAACGATTACACTAAGTAACATGAACCATTTTAATACATAGAAATATATTGAAAGTTTAATTTAAAACAATTTTTACAAGCTATTTACAACTATTTGGAAATCTTGTCACGTTCGCGATGTCGCGTTACAAATTACTAATAACAATTGAAAAATAAATAAACTGATAGTAACATATCGAAATATTTTCTAAAATGGAAAACTACATTATTTTATTATGGATTAAGAGTATTTTCTTCTAACATGACTTGCACTCTTCGTCGCGTTCGAGATGCATTGTTTTCTATAACTAATTCGAAAACGAGAAGTCTTTAAAGCTTGTCTTTTATATTAAAAATAGTGTTGATAAAATGCATTAAGCATGTGAGAAAACAGTTTAGGAAATGTCAACTTTTGCTATATTTTTTTCATTTAAAGACGCACAAATGTCGCATTTGCGATCCTCGAAATACCCATATGGTTTTTGACGAAAAGCACTCTTGTAATTTGTTTTTGAGATTACGTTTTTAAATTACAATAAAGAAAATTTGAAAAAATTTTGATTTTTCGGATTTATTTGCCTTCTTTTTTTTGTAACTTTAAGCTCGACTTATAGTTTGGATTTACTGACTTACTTTATTGCTAACAAATGCTTTTTTTGTTTGATCCAGAAATTCATTTGCATACTGCTTGGGAGTTTAATTGAAAGTTTCTTTAATATTTGTGGTCATTGTGGAACTTAATTTGTCGGAGGGCCTACCTCAATGTGCACTTATCACAGTGATTCCCTTGGCAAACGCACTCACTCTTTGCATTGCCTCATTGTCCTGTTTCTCATGTCTCCGTACTTTGTCCAGTGTCCTGTGTCGCGTGTCCCGTGTCTGTGGCCACATATGTCGCCGCATAGTCGCTGGACGAGCTCATTTGGTGGCCAGCTGCGACCGTCGTGTATGCAAAAATTCAAACGGAAGTTGTAAAAAACGAGTACATATACTATCTACATATTGTGCCAGTATGCGTACGTGCATACACACATACATCTGAATACAATTGCACACAGATACAATACAAATGCGAAAGCGAAAAAAATAGTGGCCAAAAGGACAAAAAAAGTAGAGCGATGCGAAAACAAATCGCATCGCAGCAGGCGGTTCATTTTTTTATTTACACACGCAGTCACATGCAAAGGTGTGCGAGTGTGTGTGTGTGTGTGTGTGTAAGTGTTTGTGTGTGTGCAGGAGTGTGTTCCTGTGTGATTGCACATTGTTGATTTTTTGGTGGCCAAACACAAACGGGCAACAGCTGGAGCTTCATTATTATTATTATTTTATTTTTTTTCAACATTTATTTATTTATTTATTTTTTTTATTTTCTCGCTTTTCACTTTTACTCTTTCTGATTTTTTTTATTTTTTTGATGTGCATCGGTTTCCTCATTTCAACATGTTGCAACTGCAGCTCTTCCATCCATCTTAGCTGACAACTCGTTCCCCTTTTTTTCCACACACTCAATCAGAATGGTTATGATTTTTTAATATTTAATTGAGCTGCGCTCATCGACGGCGGCTTAAATGCAAATTGTGCGCTAAGGTGTGCGGTTGTCCTACGGGCCAAAAGAGCCACAGTCAAAGACCGGTCCTGGACTCCATTTGGGACTCGGATTCTATCACATTAGATTCAAAGTGCTGTTGCAATTGAGAAAAGAAAAGAAAAGTGTTGCATATTTAAGGATTCATTCGATAAGAAACGATCGCAAACTCGAAATCGATCAGTGTCAGTTATTTCACATAAAAAAATTGTGAAATTTTCATAAAAGTTCTTTATAATTATTTTCAATCATTATTCTACGATTTACCTACCCCTATTTAAAGTGGTTCTACAGTAGTTCTACAGACCTATCAAAAAAAATAACAAGAAGTCTATTTTTTTAATTAATTGCTTAATGAAACTATATTCACTTTTTGAAGTGTTTTTTTTTATTTTATTTCATTTGTGTGTGTGTAATTTTATTGGCCACCATTTGAAAGAATAAACTGATGCCCCAGTTTGGAGTCTTTATTTACAAATTTATGTGCAAAACGAAATATTATTTTTTTTTGTAATTTACCATTGTTTTGTGTTTCTCTTTGCAGATGATTAAGTGGTGATATTGTGCGCGGCGTTTGTCAGTTAAAAAGCATAAATTAACGATTAAATCAAAGACGAAAAATTAAATCAAAAACGAAAACAGCAATAATGCACATTTCAGCTGAGGTAAGTTCGACCACCTCAAGCCAAACACAGCAGCAACAACAACAGCAGCAGCAACAACATCAAGCGACACTACAACAACATACAACGGCAACAACAACAATAACAACAACGGGTAGCACAACGAAGCGACGCAATGCAGAAAGCAATAACAACAACAGCAATATCAATAACAACAACAACAACAGCAACAATAACAACAACAGCAGCAGCAATAACAACAACAATAACAATAGCAATAGCAATAGCAAAACTAAACCAGTGGATACAAGTCCATATTTGACGCCAGAAAATCTGATCGAACGCACCGTCGATGTCCTGTTGGCGGAGCATCCTGGCGAGCTTGTAAAAACAGGCTCTCCACATGTGGTAAGCTTACATTATTAGACAACTAATTAAAGAAACCAAAACAATCGTCAAGATATAGAAATTTCCAAAAAGAATACCATTCACAGTAAGCCAATAAGGAATTATCTAATTTATTAATATAATAATAATAATATGACTTTTCAAGTTCCAATGGAATTTCCTTTTCCCATATTGTAGTATCACACAACACAATTTTGTTTCATTGGATTCCAAATAAATGGTTCTTTAAAAAAATATATTTATTTTATTTATTTCATTAATATTCCTTTTCTCATATTAATAAACAAATTCCAATGCAATCTCCTTTTCAAATAGCATTATAGTATTAGCATTATGATTTTTGAGCAACTTAAAATATAAACATTTTTAGAAAAGTGCAAAAACTTAAATAAACAATTTTTGATTTTTTATTTAAATATTCTTCAGTTTTCTTTTCCTTTCCTTTCTTTTATTGTTTTTTTTTTTTTTAAATTCAGGTATTAGAAACATAGAATGATTTCATTAAATTGCACACTGTTTTTGATATTCAGGTGTGTACAACGCTGCCCACACATTGGCGCTCCAATAAGACGCTGCCCATTGCGTTCAAGGTGCTGGCACTGGGCGAGGTCATGGATGGCACCATTGTCACCATACGCGCTGGCAACGATGAGAATTTCTGTGGTGAGCTACGCAACTGCACCGCCGTCATGAAGAACCAGGTGGCCAAGTTCAATGATCTTCGATTTGTCGGACGCAGCGGCAGAGGTGAGTGGCAATTCACATATATGCAGTTTGATATAAATGCTGTCTAGCTAAGAATTGGGCAAAAAACTTTTAACGAGGTGCGCTCATAAATCGGCTCAGTTAATGTAGATTTTGTAGAAGGAGATATCTCAATAAAATATTCCCACATAAATATTTATTTGATCAGTTTGGTTAGGGTTTGTTACACATTGAGAATAATTGAAATTTTAAATAAATAGACTTACCCATGAATCCATTAAATACTATTAAGTGCTTTCCACAAAGCATTCACTTTTTTAAGCAGCTGATTTTAGTTAAAGTTGTGCTTACAAGTTTAAAGAAATGAATTTAAAATCAAGTTTACCCGTGATTTCACCTGCTCATTAGCACAAATATACATATGTTTATAGTAAATAAGATTTGGTGAGATGTAGGAGCAGAGATTGAGCTCTTCAAATAAACTCGGAAAGAAAACACCATCGCACACCGGTCATTCATTTCATTCAGCCTATCATTTGGCTTGATTGTCTGCTTCCTGTCTACGCCCCAGGATACTTGTAGCATATTGCCGTAAGAATACGCAATCGCATCCATATCGTCGCACACCACGCACAACCACACCATCTCACCATCGCACCACCGCACCACCGCCATCATATACTACACATCAAAAGCGGCGGGCAAACTTTTTGCTTGGTTTCCGTTCATATTGCAATGAATGCCATTTTTGCTTTTGACTTGGCTTTCTTCTGGGCCTTGGGCCAGCCTGTTGGCTCAGTGACTGTCTGACTGCCTTGTAGCTTCTGGTGCTGACTGCGTCAACAAATAAGATAAGTAGTCTGTAGTTAATTTTTATATGTCTATTCGGGGTGCCGTCTTGACAGTTGTCAATTTTCTTTGGATATTTTTTCAGTTGCCAGCGTTTTTTTTTTTCTTTTTTTTCTGGTTGCGTTATTGCTGTTCATTTCGTCAATTTATCACGAACGCAATTTAAAAATCAAATCGAGGGTGACAGACGACATACTGTGATAGAATTTTTTCTTCGCCAATGATTTTCCTTGGGCCAAATTAAATCAGCGTAACTGTTTATTCAAATCCCCAAACATGGCTAACAACAGCGGTGGCAACTTTTACTTTTTTTTTTCTCTCTCTCGCTCTCTTTCTCTGTTCTACTTGGTTTCTACTTTATCTTGGCTCTTTTTTTCTTGATGCTACTTTTCGTCAAGTTATTTTTCTTTTTGTCGGGGGCGTCATTTTCTAGATCCCGGCATGTTTAAGTGCGCGCTTTGCCGCGGCATTTGACAATTTGCTCATTAAGTTTGTCTGACCCCAAACCTTCAGACGGACCCCGACTTCGCACTTTTGCGCTTGGGGTTCACTGCGTTTCGGTTGCCTTTTCTATCGTATCTCTTCCAGTCTCCTTTTTTTAATTTTTATTTATTTTTTTCTTTATGTTTTTTTTTTTTGTTTTTTGTTTCGGCACACCCTCATCAGCATCGACAGATTCTTGTTGGCATTTTTAAACGTTTCAAGTGGCAAATAATTCCTTGGGATTTACTTGCAAATCTTTTTTTAAACATTTGATTATGGGGACCCCATCTACATTTCGATTCGGTTCAGCTCTTTGTCCCGTTTCCTTACTAATTACCAGAAAAATACGGAAAATAGACATAGAAAAAAGGTGGAGAAGCTGCTGCTGATGCTAAAGTTGAACTGTTTGCAATTGAAAGCAGCGGCGCAAATGTTGTACAAATGGATTTAAATTATCTGAACACTGTTGTTGCGGCCCTTTTGGGGTTGTCCACTCCAGAAATTGTAATGCGCTACAAAAGGATTACGTGGGTCAAGTCCCCACTCCAGCGGAACTCCTTCTCGTGCTTGTAAATATTTGCTTGATTTCAATTAGCAAACAAATGCAAATCCGCTGTACTAGAAAAAGTAATGCTGCAATTGTTGTTACAACTAATGCCACTTGCAGTTGTCAAGGCTGCAGACACCGAATGTCCCTTGGTATGCTACGATTTATGGTTGTGCAGCATGCGCTTCAATGGAGTTTCGAGCACTCAGCGAGGGCTGCTCCAAAAGTAGGCAAATCTTAAAAGAATCCATACAAATGTATTAAAATTAAATTAAAATCATTTTAATGTCTTTTATCTATTTTTATGTATACTAAAGTTACACAATATGTCTAAAAATATTTGTAATAATTCTATTCCATAAATATGTTTTAAACAGCCCTTGACGAATAGAATAGCTTGAATGGAATTTAGCAAGGGCTGCTCCAAAAGTAGACAAATATACAATATCTACAAAAACTAGTTATTAATGAAAAAGATTAAATAAAATGTTTTGTATATATATTTATTTTTATAAATAATATAAATATGTCAAAAAATATGTGCAATTATTTTTGTAGATGAGCTGAATATTTGCTAAACAGCCCTCGGCGAACGATAGGGGACTTTGCATTTTTGTGCACTCGTAATTTTAATGATGTGTACTATGCTGCGTATGCGTAATGTGGGCGCAATTAGATAAAATGTCGGCAACGGCGACGGTGTCGCTTGTTGCCACTGTAACTGTAACTGCAACTGCAACTGTAACTGTAAGTGTAACGGCAGCAGCAGCTGCAGTTGCATTCAAGCGGAAACTGCATAATCCACACACATGGGAAATGCATTTGGCCGTTGTCTACTAATGAATTAAAATCTTTTCTGGACGGCAACGGAAACGGGGAGGCCGAGCACATGTAATTATTGTTGCTATATGCATGTAAATGAGATGTATGTTGCATGCAGCATGCAGACTGCAGATTTCATCAGTCAGCCTGTTGTTCTATACATTCAACATTGCACATTGATGTGTAAGCACTTTGAAGTGCATTACCAAAGTGCATTAGCAGCAACAACACAAGCATCAGCAACAGCAACAACAACAACAACAACAACAACAGCTTAGTTTCTGTTGTTGCAATTGGTATTGTTGTTGTTGTTGCATTTACAATATGTTAATTAACTATAAGTTGGCGTCCGCTGTGATTATGGCGTGCTTATCGCTCAGTTGCCTCTGCCACTTGAGACTTAAGCTTTGAAAATTTGAAATGCCTTGAACTGTGGGAGATGCACCTGAAAGATTCAATAACACTCATGAGTGGATAGCTATTCATTAGTTAATTGCAATTTGCAATACGAGTATGTACACAATTTTGGGCTTTTCTGTCTCTCTCTCTCTCTCTCTCTCTCTCTCTATTATGTAGGATAGAAGTGGGGCTTTAACGATAAATCAGGCAGCCTACAATATTTATTAACCTTAAGTCAAATGGAATTATCAAATTCATTTAATGATGTCATTTTTAATTCTTTTATCAATTAAATACAATTCTGCTAAGCATCAAAATATTGGGCAAGGTTTGAACCTCGCGCAATTTAATTTAAATAAATTTGTTTTTTTGCTTGGATGTTTTAGTTTATATTATTTGGATAATATAATTTAATTGTTTTATAATATTACCACTAAGCAATCAATACATACAGGCGTCAAACAGCCATTTTAGTGGTTTCACTCGCTTTGTATAGCGTGCGACCCCAGAACGTTCGGCAAAAGCCGAACGCTCTTCTCAGTAAAACCCCATCGCAGCTGAGAGAGAGCGCACAGAAGCAATGGCATGCTCGATCACGCGTCGGAACATACCCTGTTTTAAATACAAACTTTTTTTCGCATTCTTTTTGCTTATTATTGTTTATTAATTATTATTTTTAGTATCTATTAACTAAAAACCATATGATTGCTGTAAAAAATTATTGAATTATAAAAAAGGCAAAGAAAATGAGAAAAAAAAGGTTTGTACTTAAAACAGGGTATGTCCCAACTGGTGATCACGCACACTTAGATGCGTGCGCATGTTCACACACACAAACGATAATGAGAGAGAGAGCGATACAGGGCGTGCTCATCGGCTTTTGCCGAACGCTCTGGGGTCGCACGCTATACAAAGCGAGTGAAACCACTAAAATGCCTGTTTGACGCCTCTATGTATTGATTGCTTAGTGATATTACTATAAGAGATTTCATAAAATTGCAATAACTTAGTATTATTATTATTTTTCTTTCAAGGGATAGGTTTGTATTAATTTAGTCAATAATATGACTGATAAACCATTCATGCAAAATTTTAATCGCAAAAGTTTCCTAGAAAGTTAATTTCTAAGTACTATATGCTAGTTAGTCTCAGTTTCAACAAGAACTTGGCATTTATGCATAAATTTAGGATTTAGGGAATTGTTGTCGATTCAAAATGGACAGCTGCCTTATGGGAAAATTTAAATCAAAAACAAATGATTTATACTGAAATTTGTAAAGTGCAATGTTGGAGATTTGCTGTTCATGTTTTTCTTTTGAAAAAAATCCTTTGTATTTTTCTATAAAATTGCCTTTTCTCATAAAATGATACTGAAAGATATTTAGTATAAGTTATTAGGAACTCATCATACACATTTGATAAAAAGTTCCATAAAATTGTATATAATAAATATTTATATTAAAAATATTTATTAATGGTATACTGCTACACTTTAATATCTGTATATGTATATACGAATAATATGTATACTACATTAGAATTTGTACAATCATCTGCAGAAAGTTGTTTAGATTTGGCCTCTTGTTAAATTACAAATTAAACTATTTTTGCTTTAAGTAGGCAACAATACTTTACAAAATAAGGTAAAATAAGTCTAAGGAAATGTATTTCCGGATTGGCAGAGCTATCAAAAGTTGGCTTTCCAGTTGTACGAGGGAGGCTGAAGTCTGAAGCTGAGAAACAGCTGGCAGCAGGTAACTAAATAATATGTTAGCATACTTATTTGGGCGCATTGTGTTACTTTGGCGGTGGGCCCTTTGCGTTGTGCTTTGTGCTTCATCTTAAAGCTTCCGGCATCCATTAAACTTCATTAAAAATTAAATATGCGCCAGAGCGTTGGCAGCTGCCATCTGGCAAACTGGCAACTGGCGACTGCTTTTTTAGCTTTCATATATTTTGTTGTAACTTTTCGTATTTAGCTGTCTGAATGGGCGTGGCAGTTTGATCTGTTGTTGATCCTAAGCGCCAGCCGACCCTGAGAACCCTTTTTATTTTTGGCATACTCGTAGCACGCATCAATTTGCAGGCAGAAAATGCTTAAGACTCTTAATGAGATGAGGGCGAAATTTCATTATGAAGTTGCCTGGGGATTTACACAGTAGCAAGGCCCAAGATGCCTTAGTTTCCCTTCCCCTTCCCCTTCCCTAGCTTGTCCTTCATCTCAGTATATGGGTTGACTGGGTGTGGTTGCGAACGGTAACCTCGTTAAGCTTAATTAATAGCAGCAATGTGATAAACACCCTGCCAAAATGGTTGCACAGAGGCCGACGTCGCCATTTTGTGCGCCCAGCAAAAGTTTCCCAGGTGTCAACTACAGTCGAGAGTACGTTCAGCCGCCAAAACTGAGACAAACTAAGCCAGAGTATATTCTCTACATACATACATACATACATCTATATATTTTTTTTAATGAGCCAACGACAACGTCGACGTTAACCCGTCGCTGCTGGAGTTGACATTTGACAGATTTGCAAGGCAGCCGCTAGAAACGACTACAAGTAAATGGCCCGACCAACACTTTCTACTTACTTCAACATTAGTCCGGGCCCAAGGATTGCCCCTTCCACTCAGTCAACGATTGGAGCTCTTTAAATAGCTTGAAATATTGATTTCGTTAAATTTGGGTTAAACTGCAACAATGTTTTAAAGGAGAAGAATTGTATTTTTAAATGATATACAGATTTCAACAAAACGTTTAATAAAACTAAATTGAAAAACTTTTCAAGAACTAGTTAACAGATTTAAGAATATAAATTATGGGCAAATTGTTGATATGCATAAGAAAAACTGTGCTGCTTAGTAAATCTAAATTTGAATTGACTTTATATCCTGAATTTTGACTAGTGCATTAACTTATAAGGATGCTACGCTGTAAGATAATAATATATTTAATTATGCTTTTGCATATCAAAATGTTAATGGTTCATAACCGCACAAAATCATGTCAAGGATCAATAATTTTTGTTTTTATTCTCTAATCATATCTGAGGTAGTTATATTTATCACAAAAATAAACTCATTGTTTTTAAAAAACCACTAGAAAATGTGAAAAATAAAATAATAATGTCAATCAAATTATACGTGCACAAAATTTTGGAATAATATATTTTAAAATATAGTTTAAGACAAGAAAAGGGTTCAAAATTCAAGTGTCTTGTTACATATCAAACTCCAAGATAAACGTATATACTTAAATCCATCGGTTATATAATAAAGATCACTTGTCTACCGTATCTTAAAAAACCATTTTGTTAAAAGACTGAAAGGAATTTACCAAATTCATTAAACCACACTGCATACATTTTAAAATAGTGGAATCAAAATATTTACCTACATATACAATATTTAAATTGCCTTTTGAAAAGATAATACATATATATCTGGGAAAACATGCTGCAAAGTAGTTTTAAAGCGAGTGTAGGACTTGCAAATATATTCAAATACGAAGAAAAGTTAGCAGTGACTGTTCGATAAGAAAAAATATGGCGGATAACTCTAAAATATTCGACTAGTCATCATTTTAATCACCTTTAAGCCACTTAAAGAGTTTTTGCTTGGTAGTTGAATAAGCTTTTTAACTATGTATATACCATATACAGTTGAACTTCCATAGCTCAAACTTCTATAACTCGAATTTCTGTCTAACTCAGGTTAAATGAGTGGCAGTAAAATTAATAAAGTTGAGAAAATAAACTTTAACTTAAAGAATACACTTAAGAAAACGAAAACTTTAAGAATAAGAAAATAGCTAAATGTCTTTATACCTACACTGTTACTATAGTAACAACTGTTCATTATATATAATAAATATACTAAATAATAAATATGTGGGACATATGGCCAGGGAATTTGAAGATCATTTTGTTGCGCATTTAAATTTCGTTTTTTATTTGTTTGTTTGCTCATAATGTATGTTTGCAGAGCATTGATGACTGACTGTGTGTGTGTCTGTGTGAGTGTAGGTGTGTTTGGTTGGTTGGCTGGTTTGTTGGTTGGTTGGTGCCTTAAATTCCTTGTCGCTAAAGCAATTTGGCTAGCAGAGAGCAGCCGAGTCAAAGGCGGCGAGCTCGCTGCAAATATTTGCCGAGGGACAAGTATGCGCAATTAAAATTTGATTTAATACAAAAGTACACACACACACACAGACAGACAAACAGACAAACATATGTATACATACGTGTATATGTGCTGTTTGTTTGTGTGTGTTGTTTGCTTGTTTGCACTTGGCACACAATATCCAATTTCCGAAATTACTTGCGCATCATCAGTTGAAAATTCCTTGAGTATCGAATGGAATTTAATTGAAGTCACGATTTCCACAAATTCAAGCAATTTACAAGCACACACACTCATACTCGTACACACACACACGCTAGCACATGTGTAGACACACATACACACATAAGCTTAACATAAATAAATCAGATAACACATTAACACTTCTTTCTAGAGTAAAATCCCCCCCCGTCCATTGGGATCTGGAAGTGAATTTGGTTCTTTTGGCACATTCGCCAGCTCGTTTGATGTCGACGACGAATCCTGTGTTGTCCTTCCTTCTTCCGCCCTGATTCTCCGTCGTCCGTCGTCCTTCAGTTTGATGTTGAATTTTTAATTTTCATTAACATTTGCAGCCTTGAGTCAGCCCTTGTGCCACTCCAAAGGCACTAAAAGACACACTGTATACATATATATGTGTGTGAGTGTGTGTGTGCACATGTATGTGTGTGTGCTGTGCGTCTTGTTGCTATTTTCGGTAGTGGTAGCAAATGTCCTTCGCACACACTTACAATTAGTATTTGCAGTGGGCTTAATTGATATTTGTATAATGAAATGTGTCATAGGCTTTTCTTACCCGCATCGGGTCACAGGTGACGAGCACAACTGCAAATGATTGGAGAGAGAAAGCAAGTGAGAGAGGCAGAGAGAAAGAGAGAGAAAGAAAAGATTTTGTGTAATATTTAAAGTTACAACATAAAAATATGGTTAATTATCTAAATGCGAATAGCAGAAGTTTTGGTCAGTTAGTTAGAGATTCTGATTGTTCAAACACTTTCCTTAACTTTTACAGAAGCTTCGACTATCACTTTGAATTTCTGTATACCCAAAGAAAGAATTTGCATGTATGTTCTTCATTCAAACAGGTAATAGCACAAAAATCTCTGCTTGTTATGTATATTTCTCTCTCATGGATCGAAAATGGGAGTTAAACATAAGATAAACTTTTAATTTATGACCATTTTGAAAATAAAATAAATTTAGAACTAGTAGGAAAGGCTTCTTTGGAGAAAAACTTACTGTAAGAGACTCTGCACCGATTCTGTAAAATTTAAGAGTTTCTTTTGCGATCGTGAAGAATTATTTAAGAATTACTTATTGTTAGTGCCGCAAGTCGGGGTTCTCTTCAAAAGTTTAAAGATATTCTCAATTTTCATGCACTTTAGAAGTATTACCACTAAATTTGGTTAACATATCTCTTTTAGTTTCATGGATCTTTGTTTTTATATACACGGAATTGGAATTCCGAATATGGAGTCCCATCTGAAAACTTAAACTCGGTAATTTATTTATTCACTCATATTTTAAAGGTATCGGAAAAATATTCTTTTATTTTGAAAGGAGGCTGTACAATGTACAAGGCTGTACAATGTACAATGTACACATGACAACTATATTTATACAGTCATTTTCCAAAATCTATGCCACATTGTAATAAAAATGGAAAATAATTGGTACAATATTGAAAGTTTCTTAAACATGCTTATGTTAATTTCGTCCCATGCTTATTTTGCTTCAATAATCAAGGACATATGCAAGTTCTTCCTCCTAGGTGGATTTATTTGATTTAATCATTCAAGATTCTCAATTCATATATTATTTAAACAATTTGGCATCCCAGTTTGTGTTACTTTATTTAAAACATGTTCTAACAAATCTGGTGATAATATTTTACCGAGTTGTTTTGTTTAACTTTAGTTCTTATCAATTGAAGCGTCTACAAATTGTGATGTTGCACAGATAGATTTATGGGGCAAGCGACTTTACGCCTCCAACTCCAACTCCAACTCTGTCTGCGCCCCCTGGTGAGTGGAGAACATAAAAGACAAAGCCGCAATCAATGCGTCAGGCCTAAAAACCGACCAAAGGAAACAACAAATAAATTTGTTGTATTATTTTGGTGTAGATTTCGCTTTTGCTTTCACTTTATTGTTTGTCGCCTGTTTAAAATGCGATAAATTAAATAAAACAGCAAGCAGGGAATCGACTTTGACTACGACCTCGACCCCGGTTGAGGTCCAGGTCCAGATCCAGATCCTGGTCCTGATTCAGGTCCTGTTTGGAGTCAGATTCGGCTGCGGGCGCTTTTATTTAGCTACTTACAGATTATGTGACATTTATTGTTCACGCTTAAATCTTAAAATTGCAATTTAGCGGCCTTTTTGGCTCTAATGCCGTTGGTCATTTTGAAGGCTGGCCTTATATCTGGCTCTGGGCTTGGCATCCTGGGAGGGAAAATCGTATTGAACGACGACAAAGGAAGACGGACTTATCAGTTTGGTAGCATCAGCTCAGCCATCGCCCAAGGACATTGTTTGCCAGAATTATGTCCTTGCTATCGCCATCGTCTTCGTTTTCGCCTCCATCTTCATTTTCATCTTCATCTTTATCTTTGTCGTCGTCGACGTCGACGTCGTCTTCATCTTCATCTTCGTGTTCGCATTTTTTTTCTTTTGCCGCCGCACAGTTGTCTCGAGTTTCCGTTTTAATAAACGTCGAATCCGGCTTCCTGTTTGGCGTCGCATCCTTGGCACATAAGCGTATACTTAGTGGGTGAACCCACCACCACCAGTAGCACCACCATCGGGCTCTGATTCAAGGGGCAACATAATTGCAGGGCGCGTCTCGTCGAGTCGCGTCTCGTCGCGTCTGCTGCGTCTTCATTTATTGCCAATATAATTTTTGACTTTGCTGGAAATTTAATTTCCTTTTTGGGCCGCTGCTGCTGCAGTTCGTCTGTGTTGGCATTTGGGAAACTTTTGCGTTGATCAATGGTAGCATAACAACAACAACAACAGTTACGTTGACACTGCCCTTGGGCCATGTATTACAAATCGGGTTAAACGGCTGCCAAAGAACAAAACGGATGTCAACAGAGCAACAACAAGGGCCAAAAGTCGCGCTAAAAAGGGTTAAAATTTATGATTATTAAACCATGCCCTGAGCCCGGTTTTACCCCTTCACTCCCTTTCGCCCTCACTACCAAAAGCCAACAGCGAAAGCGGCGACAAATGCGAAAAGCTGAAAACAACAACAAATGTATCATGAGCGAACCAAAAAAGGGCAAAGGGCTATTGAGGAGCGGGTAGCGGGTAGTACTATAGATACCGGGTTACTGGGTGGTTAGTACCAAATACTGGGCAGAGAAAGTGAAGGCAGCCAAAAGACAGAAAGAAGTGCCGCGTTTTTGTTGCCAAATCGTATAAAATAAACATATGAATATTTATGGCAGACAACAGTCTAAAATGAAAGAAGCAGGAGTAAAAGATACAGTTACAGACAGAGAGACAGAAACAAAAACAAAGATACAGATACAAAGATACAGATACAGAGCTGGTGGATAGAGAAAGAAAGCAGCTTAAACAGACGCGACTTTGTAGCGATTAAAAACGCGCGCTACAATGCACGCAGTAAAAATCCTTCGTTTAGTTCCAATCAGGACTCGCATTACTTTGGGAGAGTAAAAATATTCAATACATAAAATAGTTCATTAGGCTCTCTTTCCCAATTAATGTAAATTTTAAAAATTTAAAGAAAACACATAAACATAGAAAAAACGGAATATGTTTTTTGTTCTTTAAATAACTCAAAGAGTGTTTGAAAGGATTACAACAAAAGACTAGATACTTTATCTATCTATTATTTAGATTGAAGAGAGACTAATCAGTGTGAGAAAAATGTCAAATTAAGATTCTTTTATACCTCATTATATACAAGTCTATGAAAAACGACCCTAACATTTCTTTTATCAAGTTCAAATCTTTATTCATTTGACGTTATCTGCACATTTTATTTCAGCTATGCAGTTTTAAATTATTTGGAGTTATGTTGTTACATGCCCATTTAAAAAGAAAATACACTTGTTGTCATATCTGTCAGCATTTAGTTAATCCCATCTCTATAACTCAAGCTAACTCAAAGTGAACAAATTGATTGAAGACGAAAAATTATTAAGATGATTTTCTTTAGTTTATTTTATTTTAACTTCTGAATTGTATATTGAGGTACTTAGTAACTATAATATTTATTTATTATGTTACTTTGATTTGATATATTCTATATTTATGTGTTTCTACATTTTCCTTTATACAAGTTAAAGGACTTGCTATGAAGATATTTTAAAGAACTCAAATGCCAGACTCAATCCCTAACTAAATGTGCCAGCTCCTCAACTTTCTGTGGGCATTAGGCAAAGTGTTAAAATTATGATCTGTTAAGTGTCTAAATACGCACAATCAAGCCACGATGAGCGACTGCTTAATGGGGTAGCTACAGTTCTAGGTAGGAAGGTGGGCGGATGGTAAGGTGGATAGGTGGGGTAAATAAGTGCGATAGGGAGGGGGAAGAGGGCTGATGAGGTGTCGAGATGTTGTGGAGGGTTGTCCATTCAGTGTCGACCCTGCCAGGCAATGCCGAGTGTGTATTTAAAATGTCATTCTGTTGTCAACCTCAGACTTCTTGTCTTATGTCAAATTATAATTATGGCGCCATGCTACTAACGACATTAGCACAGCAGCAACAACAACAGCAACAGCTATAACTTCAGTGGTTGGGTGGTGCTGGCATTGCCATTAAATTGCCTACGAACAAACCCTTGTTAAGAGCCACAGTCAGAGTCAGAGTCAGAGTTCTTCTGGCTTTGCTTCATTATCAGCATCGAAAGTTAAAACGCAGGCGACCTAAACGGAACAATTTTCTATTACACTCGGCAAAATTGTAACGTTAAACATTTGAAAAACTTTGTTTTAAAATCACTTAGCGTCTGTATGAAATATGTATGTATGTATATGTATGTATGTATATTTGTGTAGTATGTATGTATATGTGTGCTGTGCTGGCCTTTTAAAGGGTGCACTGCTTTCTCCTTGTCCTTGCCGTTGTTCTTCTCCTTGTCGTTGTCGTTGTTGTTGTCGCCTTTTGCAAAGTGGTGATAATTTTTGCTTTGTTGCGAAAATGACAAAATTTTAACCCGGCTACCCAGCCCCTTTCGGTTCCGCCCCTTTTGGCCATCAAGAGCTTCGCTTTGGCTTGCAACGGACGCGACTTGTGTCGACTTTTAATGGTTTTCATCTTATTAGCAGCAAAGTTCTTTGTCGCCGTTGATGCTGCTGCTGCTGCTGCTGCTAGTGTTGCCACGCCCACCTCTCTTTAACCCACAGTGTCGACTGTTGGCCGACACTGCACAAAATGGCTAACAGCAACAGATTTATTTGCAATTTTTGCTCATTTGGCGCAAATGCCGTCGCCGTGTCTTTTGTCTTAGCCACTTTGCGTCTCTTCTTACCATCTCGTTAGTTTGTTGACGTTTGGTAGAACCCCTCCCCCCCTTTCCACTTCCACTTCCCCTTCCCCCACTCTTTTTACATTCCTTACCCTGTTCCCTTGCCTTGCACTCCCGCCCCTGTGTTAGCTTGTTGCTCGTCTGGCTGGGACGCTAAGGGCGCATAATTAAAAAAGTTTCATTTCATTTTGTTGGTTTTCTTGGTTCGTTTCGCCTGTTTATGTTCATTTGTTTTCTTGAGTAGGTTTCTTGGGGTTTTATTCTTCTTCTTCGCCGCTGCTGCTGATGTTGTTGCCATTTGCCATTTGCCACTTGCCTCAAGCTGGCAATATTTTTGTGTGTTGGTTTGTGGATGGAAGCGGCGACGGGCTATGGACGGTTTAGAACGCCCCCTGTCCTAATGATTGCCGCCCTCCTTGCGTTTTTTGCATGCTTCGTTTAATTTAATATTAATCTAAGAACTTTGTTTGCTTTTCACGTGTTGTTGTTCTTCTTGTTGTTAACTCAAATGTGCCAACAAAATGGCGTTCATATAGACCAAAAACTTGCAAATGAGTTACGCATTTGTCAGCCTATAAAATTGTGTTGTGTTTGTGTTTGTGTATGCGTGTGTGTGTGTGTGTGTATGTGTGTGTGTATGTGTGTGTGTGTATGTGCTTGTGACAAGTTCATATGAGGTGAATTTGATACCAGCATATTGTTTGTGTATAATTTAAGCACTTTGAGGTAAATGGGTAGCCCAAATAACACTGCATAGCAACTTTCTATTATTAACAAAGACTTTAAAACAGTATAACAGTGAAAATAATATATAAATATTATCATTGCATAGAGATAGATGTTGGCTTAAAGCGACTAGATAATCATTAAGTTGTAGACTGATTAATAAATTAAAAAGATATGATAGTATATGAACATGGATAAATTTTGAGGTAGTTTTATCGGAAATTTGTGAAAATAAAGTGCAAGGTTTAAAAGAGAACTGATTAAAAATTTAATGAAATTGTATAATTTTCAATTTTATTATATATCATCTCAATTTTTGTAGACATTGTAATGTTATATTCTAAATTTCATTATTTAATAAATTACGCTTTCATGAAATATTTGAGAAATTGCCTAACTTATTCAAAATATTTACTTAATATCCAAGTATATAAATTTATATTTTTCATTGTTGTATATATTATATTGTTGAAATGGTTTTCGGTTAACCGAATTGGTACATGATTGAGGATCGATTGTTGAGGTGATGC
The DNA here is from genome assembly GCA_035047525.1 of Drosophila quinaria. NCBI lineage: Eukaryota > Metazoa > Arthropoda > Insecta > Diptera > Drosophilidae > Drosophila > Drosophila quinaria. The sequence continues at coordinate 13,609,238 of JAWNPO010000455.1, read as the reverse complement.
AGAGCTGATAATAATTTATATAAGATATTATACAAGGCCCTTTTTTTAATGTCAAAATAAGCTGCTTGATAACTATTGAAAAGGAAACTTGACCCAAAATGTATAGAAATTAATGTCAAATTTGAAATTATTTGTTAAATAAAACTTAAATGATTTAATTTCTTAATGCGTCAGAAAATATATGATATTGATCTTTGCTAGAAATATTCGCAAGTGAATAAATTTGTTGGAAATCGAAGAGCAGTGTGTTCAAGATATTTATAATAACCGACAGAGTCTATTTTTTCTACTTATTTATTTGTGAATCTTCTATTCGATATAATAATTGATATGTACAATAACTAGACATTTCTAAAAAGTATATGTTTCTTTTTTTTTTTTACAAAATTTAGCTTTCGCAAAGAGCTCATCAAGTAACAGTGGTATATCAAAGATTAGCTCTGAGTGTGTTCAATCTACTGGCGTCACACTCAACGTAGTTCATTAACTGAAGCGTTTGGCATTCAAAATGTTTGCCCCATGAATTTCATATTCGCGCCCCTTTAAGGGCCAGGTTTGGAAAGTGAAGAAAAACGACCCCGCGTCGATTTCAGATTTTGCCCACTCCAATACTTATGCTTATTTCCAATTCCATTCGCAGTATCTATCTTGTTCGCTTTTAACTTTTGAAAGTTTATGAATATTCGAAATGTGCATTCCTGAGCTTGGCGAGCTGTCTATGGAGTCCATTGAAGTGGCTGTTATGGCAACCTTGAGTCCTGGGCCTGGGCTCAACAGGGCCAACAGCATAAAGCCACAATAGTAGTTGCTATGTCAAAGTCGCCGCATTCTACTTACTTAATATTGCATTTACTCTTTCACGTGGCATTCACTGCAACCGGCAATCGTTTTGTGTTTGTTCATATTTGAATGATCATTCATTCATTCAGTCATTCTCTCATTAACACACTCACTCAGTCAGTCGTTCAGTCATTCAGTCAGGTAGTGCAGAAATCTTTTGGGTTCCATTTTTGATGATGATTTCGCGCAAATTTTGTGTAACTTTTGCCAATTCAGTTGGGGTTAATTTTGCATGCAGTCCAATTTGATAATTCCGAACTTTAATTTCTATGTGCTGACTGAGAGTCATGGCAACCAGATCCATAGAAAATTTATATATTTTTAGCATAATAGCTTAAGGGTGAACCCCCTCACCACATACCGCTCACCTATTTTTCGGACTTTCCCAGGAACTCAATTGAAAAAGAGCATGAAGTTTTTGTTGGTGGTTCGTTTGTACGAGCAAAGTGGAAATTGGAATGCGAGCTAATTAAAATCTCACACTCTCTGGTTTTGTTTTAGGTAAAAGCTTTACGCTGACAATTGTCATCTCAACGAATCCCATACAAATCGCCACCTACACGAAGGCCATTAAGGTGACGGTCGATGGTCCCCGAGAGCCGCGTTCCAAGGTGCGTCACCAGGGCTTCCATCCGTTCGCCTTTGGACCACAACGCTTTGGCCCAGATCCACTTATGGCCGGATTGCCCTTCAAGCTGCCAGGTACGTAAACCGTAGCCCTTAACCCGTCGACATCGTCGATATCATGATACCCTCTCACATACTTTCCAAAAGGGGGAGTTTGCATCGCCGCAAGCGTTTCGTGCTCGTTAGCGCAGGTATCGATGGCTACTTATTGGAAGGATAGAAGGATTAGAGGATGACTTGACTTTCACAAGCTTGTTTGTAAATTAATATGACTATTATACGGGCTAAGCTGGCTAATGTCGAGTTGACAGCAAAGCAAGCCCCGAGGCTACCGAATATTTCAAGTTTGAAATCGAAGAGCTTGGATAAAATTGCTGCTGAATTTTACAGTTCGCTAATAGTTAGTAATAGATTGGAAATTTACCTTTTCAGCTTCTATTTCCGAGCAGATTATAAAAATTTGTATTCTGTTTAAATACATTTATATTTAGGGATATTTTGATGCATAATATAACAGTTTTATATTTATATATTTTAGAGATGATAATAATACAACTTTTTCTTTAATGACCATTAAGGTAATAAACAGTTTATTGCTTTGTAATTCCTGTTAACTACAATAAAACTATAACAAATAACACAAAACAGACTTCACTTTTGAATTGAATATTCTCATATTGAACAACATCCTTTCATTCCTGCACAACTTTAACTCTAAACCAGACTTTAAGTAATTGCTGAACAATACAAACTTTTTTTGGAATTTGAAACAAAATTAATTAAATATTTTTATTAGACGACAACAAGTGTAGAATATAAAAAGTTTGACTTTGTTATGGTTAGTCGTGGCTGCACTTGTTTCATGCTTTAGCTTAGATTTCAGACCCGAGAGCACAGGAATCATGGTGTTATTACCACCCTGAAGACATTAGCATAAGGATAATGACAAATGAGCAGGCAGCCAGGCGCAGAGTCCTGTTGGACAGGCGTGCAAACAGATTCGCGCTGCTTTTTTTTTGTTTTTTGTCAATTTGCAGAGCAGAATTGTGTGCCCTATTTACGCGCCCATAATGCACACACACACACACACACACACTGACTAGAGAGATAGTGACACAATAGAGGCGACAATTATAAAACAAAACAACAGCTTGAAAAATCCATTAAAATGATTTTAATCCTTTAACGAGTCACAAAACGGCTGCAAAGTCGTCGTCGTCATTGTCGTCGACTTCGAGGATGCGCGCATTGAGCATCGATGGAAAGGGTCTACCCAACAACCCCTCAATAACCCCTCGTACGACTATTATAACCCCTGACACTGCCGACAGAACAGAAGAGAACAGCAGGCGTAGCCTTAAATTATTTTATTTTAAAGCGCTCGACGCGACTGTTGCAACAATAAACACGCGATAGAACCAGACTGTGAACAAGGATAACGACAACAAGGACGATGATGCCACAGATGACTACAAGACGAGCTCCCGTTGCCGTCGCTGTCGCCTGGTGAACAAATCTCGTTTGATACGCTTTGATTTTATTAAAATTTAACAATTTCGCTATGAAATTTATGAGGCGGCAAGTGGGTGAACGAAGCGTTCGCTCGATGGTGCAGTGGCTCAGTGACTCTATTACTTTCGCTTTTTCCTAGTTAGGTTTTTGTCTTTTTTGGAAAAACACTGAGTTGTTCAAACTGAGCGAACTGATCCAATTGCAAGTTGGTTTTTAATATATTCAGCAATATTTGAACAAGCATCAAAAGTTGTGTTGAATTTATTTAAAGAAAATATTATTTATTTAAATTTGAGCTCTTACACTTTTTACAGACAGCTAATAAATTTAAAGTCCAAACTACAGCTTGAGTTATATTTTGAACAAAAATTAATGATTATTGGTTGAGAACCAAAGTATAACTTAAAATTAATCATTATTTTGTGAGCAAATTTGTAAAGCTTGAAATTAATCATTATCTCAAAATTTTTTAATTTCACTTTTAATTAATTGATTGATTTTAATTAATTGTTTTTCTTTTTTAGTGCTTAGTGCAAAGAAAATAATGAAAGAACCTTAAAGAAATAAAATATATATTAAATTTTGCATTTTTATTTTGATTTTATTGTTTTTTATTTGGAGTTCTTCAATGAGTTTTGCTAAGCAGGAGAATGATTCTGAAAAACCCGTTGGGAAAATAATTTTTGAAAAACTTTGACGCCAACTTTTCGCACTTGCGAGCCGAAACTGCAAAGTGATACAACAGCAAAAAATAGTCTCAAATTACATTAAAAACTAAAAGGCAGTCAAAACACTATCCATGTGTGCGTGTGAGTGCATATGTGTGTGTGTGAGTGTGTGCAGAGTAGTTTTTGGCATACACAAAATGTAGTTGACTCTCGAGTGCTGCGTGTCACAGAAAGTTTGCCAAATGATTAAAAGGACTCTACGTTGGTTCCTGCTCCCCGGGAAAATAGTTGAGATGGCAGAAAAAGGCAGCCAAGTGCTTTTCTTGATGGAACGAAATAAATATAAAATGGCGTCGTAAGCAGGGCACATTAGTGCCACGCCCCTCCGCCTTCGCTCTTCGTTGGTGCGACTCTCTTCTTGCCCTAGAGTGCAAGGTGCCTGGAGCCATGTCATGAGTGTGGAAAGTGGAAAATTTGTAGCTTCCGCAACGGATATCCTGTTTCACACACGCACGACCCTCTCTATGCCACGTGTGTGTGTGTCACTGTGTGTGTGTGTGTGTATGTTGGTGTCTGTATTTTTAGCCTTTTGAAGTTGCCTTCATCATCATCGTTATCAACAGCAGAACCAGAACCAGAAGCAGCAGCAGCAGCAGCAGCAGCAACAGCAACAGCAACAAAGCAACTAAAAAAGTTTCTCGCGAGTTTTTAGTGAAAATTATATTAAAATTTTGTGCTTGATGTAATTTATGTCATAAAACCCATCGGAAAGTAGACGCATGTGTGCATAATTACATAGCGACTGTAAGTGTGTGAGCGGGCGCTAATGTTTTAAATGAATTTTCAGCCTGAATTCATTTTACAGCGCATTGTCTTCCCTTGCCCCGCACTTGCTCGACCCAACTGCGAATACTCGTACAAGGAGCGTATTTTATTTAAGATTTCGAGTACTCGTATTTATTTAAAACCCTTTTGCCCGTTTCGGCCCTTTTTCTGTTGTTTGCTTCACAGGACCTGACTTGACGTGTCAAAGCAAAGCAGAAGGCAAAGATCAAAGTGCGCACCACGCACTCTATCATTACACACACACACACACACACATCCTCACACCGCTTTGCTTCTTTTTTTTTGTGTGCTCACTTGGGGCATTATTCCTTTATTAGTGTATACTTATAAGTACTTACGAGTATTTTGTTGATACGATTCGAAGTCAACTTCGTGCAAAAGGCAATCTGAATTATGTGCTTATGTTATGAAAATTTCGATGGAAGCAAAAATAACATCCATATAGTATTTAAGCTTGTTTTAAATTCCACTTTACAATCAGTTCCACATAAGATATAATATGTAGTTTATTGCAATCAATAGCAGCTTTGTTGTAAGTGCACGACATTTTTATTTTTAAATACTGAAGGCAATATTTTTAATACCTTTTAAATTATTATTTACGATTACAAATTAATTATTTACAGTAAAATAATATTTGTTCAGAACAATCTTGTATAAAAGTTTCTACGAGTACTTGCAGTAAATTTATTTATAATGAAGATCCTTTAATACCATATTAAATGCAAATATAACAAAAATTTGTGTTTTTATTACAATTTATACATATGTACATATTATTTTCTTATTATTTGTTTATGCTTCCCTAGTTTACCTTAGTATAAGAATCTCGATGAAACTGAACTCACTGATAAATTTAATGAGATTCATAATTTGAAAGGATATTTAATAGATTAATTTTTTAAACTAAACAGTAAACGATATTTTGACTGCGTTATTCTCCAGAATATTACAATTCTCTTTCAATTAGTCTAATTAAGTTAATTTATGCCAACGAATCTTGTTGTAAAAGTTAATAAAGTTATCCCAATTATCGATAGTGCTGCTAAACTTCATTTTTATTCTAGGCTGCTACTACTCTCATACGGAACAATTTAATAAATAACTTTGGCACGCATATGAGTTGCATTTGAAGTTAATTTTCCTTTTATGTTTCATTTACTCGTTGGGGTTGGCCTTTTTTTATTTTTAATTTTTTTTTTGCTTTCTGGTTGCTTTTTTATGTGGGGCGCTTTAAGCAATATGTAAACGCCCCAAAGGGTTAAGCATTGTGTCTTTAAATAACTTGATAAACTCGTTGGGTGTGTTCCCTTCCCTCTGTTGCCCTTCTTCCCTTTTGCTTGCAAAAACGAAATGATTTAGTACATATAATCAAACATGCAGACAGACAGACAAATTTGCACAGTCACAGTCGCAGTCGCCCCCTTGGGGGAGGCCTACAGCTCAATTTGGCTGGCAAAAGGAAATTTTAAAGTCATCGTCCTTGCTTGTCCGTGGCCCTGACAATGTCGATTGAGGACTGAGAACAGAGTTCAGAGAGCTGAGAACTGCTGCCTGAGGGCATTGGGATGTGTGGCATGGGCCACGGGGTGTGGGATGTATGTCGCTGCCCCCCAAGGACATATTACAGCATTGATTCAATTTCATGTCAATTTACGTGTCAATGCGACACTAATACGCCAAGGGTCGTGGATGTTGCTGCTGTTGCTGTAGCTGTTGCTACCAGAACGACCCCTGACCCCGGGCTGACATGTGGCATGGCTCGGCTTTTAAGGAGAGCTGGGCAAGGTGTGTGTTTAAAATTATTTATAACATTTGCGAAAATATGTTTGCCAAATGCCAACAACAACTTTGTCGTCTGCGTCGCGTCGCGTCGCGCCGCGTCGCTTTGCAATTTCTTTTTGGCGCGCCCGAGAAAGTATGCTACATTTTTTTCTTTTCTTGCCCTTCCTTTCTTCTTCATCCATTTTTTTATTTTATTTTTTTTTTGTAATAACTTGCGGCCTGTTACGTATCGGCCATATGCTTTTGTGTGCGAGTGTGTGGGCGAAGTGGAATGTGTTGCGTTCCCGTCCCGCCCCGCCCCACCCATCCTTCAGCCAACACTCTGCCAATTCCCCAACCACCAACTCTCGCATGTGTTGACAACACTTGTGTAACGGTAAATTTGTGCGTATTGTGCGTGTGCAGGAGTCGGGGTAGGGGTTGGGGTTGGGGTCGGGTTCGATGAGAGACTGCTGACATTATGGTTGGGGTTCGGGTTTTGGGGGTTCGGAATTGGGGTCTTGTCAACCTCTTGGCATGCCTTACAAAATAGCTGCAAATTTGCCAAAACAATTTGCAAATCTACAGCAAATATGTGTAAATACTGATATGACAGGAACTTGACAACAACTGGCTGAGAAATTGATAAGGACACAAAATAAGTGGGTGAGTCGAATAGGTGATATATACTTGTATGGAGAGTGAGGGGGTGTAATAAAAAATTGGCTTGCTTTATTAAGTACCGATTGTAAAATTGAGGTGTTGATACTATAACTGAGGGCAGCAGTTACAATTTCTCAATAGCAAAGTTGTTTACTTTATTAAAAAAAAAAATTATTAATTGTCAGGCACATTCTGCAAATCTTTAACGATCCAAATATTAAAATTGATTCCAAATATTAAAATCAAAATAGTTAATAAATAAAATTATATAGAATAATTAATAAGCATTGATGAACACTGTATTAAAATTGATTTAATAATCAATTCCAGCTCGTTTTTTTATATCAACAAAATGATAATAAGGCATCTTCTAATAAATTTTATAAATAATTTTACGATTTTATGTGAAGCAATCCAGTATTTCACAATCTACAAATCTACCCGGTTTATTTCAAACGTAAAAATACTTCTTCATAAATTTGTTTTTTGATTAAAAGGCATAAAATACTTGATAAATTAATTGCTCTTATTATTTACTATATGATAACTAAATAATAAGCTTTCCTTAAAATAAAAATTATTATATCAAAACAATAATTGCCATGAAAATAGAGAATTGAAAATCACAGTATGACAAATGTTTAAAAAAAGAACAATTCCAGCTCGTTTTTTGATAACAAAACAATAATTAATTTTTCAATTTAATAATATCTATAATACAATTTTACATACGTCCCATAGTACTTGAAATTAATTTGATTAGAAGAAAAGTAGAGCTATCTTGATTGTTACGAAGCCGTCTTATTAATTTCGTGCTGTTGATGCCAACGCAAGTTTTCAAGGCACAAATCAACAATCTTAAAGTTGACAACAGTTCACAAAATCAATAGGCTTAGGCCAGGTTCTAGGTAGACATATATACTTGTAATAAGTACGCTAGATGCTAGACACACCAGTTGTTGCCACATCATCATCATCATCATCATCATCATCATCATCATTATTATTTTGAACTTTAAGATGCAGTTGTCATTGCCCTTCTTTCAGTTGGTTTCGTTGCTCGCTCTAGTTGTGGCAGCCACAACACAAGCACAGCACTTTTTCTGATGTCTCAATAACAACTCAAAAAAGCGGCTAGAAACAACATCCAAACCAAAAGCCGAAGTTTAAAAAAAAAAGACCGTATTTACCGCAAAGTGCGCACCAAGGTAAGCAGCGAGCAGCGTTTAGAGAATTTGGAGCAGCATCAAAGAGTCCGTTGCCGTCGAGTCGAGTCGAGTCGAGTCGAGTCGCGTCGCGTCGCGTCGTTGCTGTCGCCGTCGCTGTCGACGTCGACGGGCAACAGTTGGCGCAGGCGTCAACAGTGAGCGCTTCAAATGCCGCACTCACTTTCGCACTCGGACTCGCTCTCTCTCTCACGCTCTTTCTCTCGCTCTGTGAGTGCAAGTGACATTGAGTGGCGAATTTGAGTTGAGTGCTTTGTGGACCATGTACTTTAGAGATTTCCCCTGATTCGCTGGCGCTCTCAAAACGAGTCTGTGTGTGTGTGTGAGCGGGGGGCTTACTGTTGTTCCATCTTACCACCCACCACACACATTGTGGTGAGTTAGATGCCGGCTCGACGACGACGACGACGACGACGACTTTCTACGCGTTTTTTCCAAGACAGCGTCTTGTGGTGAGAAATTGTTGCGCGCTGTTGAGTTTTTTTCATAGCGCCCTTGCCTCACTTTGGTCTGAGCGCCTTTCGTTTTCATTGCGGCCACTTGTGCTTAAGGGTTGGGGGTGAGGCATTCGGCTCCACACGGCAAATTTGCTTGCGACGAGTCGAAATGCCGTCGGTAAAGCGTCAACAAATGAATTTGCCGACGGCAAGTGAATTTTAACTTTAACATATTTGCAAATAATGAATTTATTAAATGTGTGCTTTAACTTGCAGTTAGAAAGATAGATAGATAGTTATTAGTAAATAAATATAACCGTATAAATAAATATGGCCGTACATACATTTCACTCGTAGGCAATCTTCAATCCGCCTCCGAGTTTCGGACTTGTTCCGCAATGCGGTGTCCAAAAATATAAAGAAAACAAAACAATCCAAAATAGTAGAGAAAAAAGCGTGGGAAGTTGGACTCATGAAAGCTTTTTGCGGCGCACCAATGGCACCGCGTTATGCCCCGCTACACACACACATACACACACACACACATATGCACACATATATACATATATACGTATGTATGTGTATATGTAGTTATATAGAGAATGCGCTCACTCATGCATGGGGGCAGGGCCTTGAATGCCACCACACATTCCCTGGCACCCACCTGGCCTAGCCTGGAGACCCACCCAGGACACCCAGCCAGCAGACGTCCCAGACGAGAACACCCGACTCCGACGAATACCGTTACGTGGCGTGCCGAAGAAAGAAGCCCGACCCCAAACTGACACCAAGCGCGGCTAACCCTTTATCGCACATAGGTTTTCCTTACAGGACCGCATATTTAGGTTTTTGTTATGGGGTTTCACTGTCGCCATTCTTGGTACGCCTTCATGCGGTCTCTCTCTCTCTCTCTCTCTCTTCTGTTGTGTGTGTGTGTGTGTGTGTGTGTGTGTGTGTGTGTGTGTGCGGGTAGTGGCCAAGCCCTCACACACTCACATACACACATAGTTTGGGCTACCAAAATCGACGTGATGTTATATTATATGGAAACACAATTTGCTCAATGTCTGCCGCCGCTTCCGCCGCATCGAAATCGTCGTCGTCGTCGCTGCTTCTGATGCTGCACCGTCGGGTGTTGCCGCCAACTTCAAGTAGTACTCAAGAGCGTGGGCGTGTCAGTGTCTGTGTGGATGTGTGTGTGTGTGTGTGCGTGTGTGTGAGCTTGTGATCGTCGTAGTTTTGTGGGCTGTTACTGCTGCCATTTTGTGTGACACAACTAAAACCCAACTATAAAACTTGCCACTGTGCCCCAGCAGCGCGTATATAACATATACATATACAGCCAGAATGTACATATGTACATATAAACATATGTATTAAATACATATAGAAAAAGTATCAGTTACTGCACTAAAAATGCTAATGGCATGAGCTGTTTATCCATCCGCTCCAAAGATAACAAAAAATAAAACAGAACGAAATATTATAATGAGTGCTAATGCATGTTTGGCTATGCTAAAAGAAGAAGATGCAGATTCTGGCAAGCTAACTGTAAAGTAGCTCCTCGAAACCTCGAATTTATACCACATATGTATAGGTACATACTTAGTAATCTAAATGGCTGGAAAATAAGTTAGCTGGCAGTGTAACAAATGGAAGAGTAGCTCACAGACAGCTATCTGTCTATCAATGTATATCTATGTACATACATATATATACTTATGTCCAAAAGTGGCTGCAAAATTCTAAAAAGGTTTTCATGTATTTAGGCCTGCTCCGAATTTCCGACGTTTTCAAAAAGTAAAAACGAAACAAACGTTTTAGTTATTGCTGTTTCCAATTCCGATCGAAATGGGCTTGTCTTTACTTTTCGAACTCGGTTTCGAAAACGATTCGAAAATTAATTTCATGTATTTCAGGTTGAATAGAGCAGATAGAAGGTAAATTAGACTAAAACTTCGAGGTTAGAATTTTGTTATTCAATTGAAGCAACTCTAGAAGCTTTCAATTGCGAGAGTTGTTATCGATAACAAAAACTAAAGTGGAATTCAGAATAGCTCAGTTTTGTTTTTTTATAAAATATTTTATATATGCTTTTAAAATACATATTTTAAAAAATACTTTAACTGCTTAAACTTGAAGTAGGGATGTTAATCGATTCTAAAAATGTTCAACATTATTATAATTTTCACTTTATAACTTTAGATATATATTTTAATGCTTTTAATGGCAATTTTTTTTAAATCCGACAGCGCTAAGGCACACTTTTTGAAAATTACAATTACTGTCGAATTTCGGATTTAGGAACTGCAATAAATTAGTCTTGTGGAAAATCGACTCGTTTTTGGAATTCTGAACATGCTCGATAAAAAAGGTTATGGAGATATTTGACCTCTAAAGTCTTTTATCTTAAGTTTCTTTATTTTGCTGTCACTCATTTAGCTCGAGCGAGAAAGAAATTCGTGTTATAGAAGTTCGAGTTATGGAAGTTCAACTGTATTTAAAAAAAAAAAGGCAAAGAGATTCTCATATTGTGAATAATATCCTTGTTTTTGTTATGATTGATGATCGAGATGTAAGAAAAATCCTGTTGTAGACGAAAAAGGGTCCAGTGTTGTCCTCTTTTTCTACTGCCGAAATTTGGCTCCAAAAATGTACACAGAAAAAAAAAGCCATTTTAAAATCAAGTTTAAAATACTTAATTTAAGTATGGATTTTTTAAGTATGTATTTAGGATTAAGCAGTATAATTTAGCCTGTTTCAGGATTAAAATGGGAAAATAAGCCCCAATTACTTGATTCAAGCTAAAAAATTCTTAAAATGTCCAGTTGATCACCACATTTGCTGAGTGCGAGAGAAAATTCTCTCTAGGCCTCTCTCATTTCAACTGGGCCGGTGGCGCAGTGGTTAGAGTCGCCTACCTGTCACTTCCAGTTTGAAAAAAATATTGGTTGTTTGCTTTTTGCTGTTAATCTGACGTTAATTTTCAGCGGTTGTTGTTAAAAAGCTTTCAGTTTTTTTTATTTATTATTTTTACCGCTCAACTTCCATAACTCGAACTTGTATAACTCGAATTTCTCTCTACTTCAAGCTAAATGAGTGACAGTAAAATTAATAAACTCAAGAAAAACAACTCTATAAGTCGCATATCTTCATAACTCTAACCTTTTCTTTGGATAATGGTGATTCGAGTTAGGGAAGTTCGACTGTATATGGTTAGTATTTTTTGTAATTTTTTATCCTAGAAATTAAAAGGACAATTTGTTAGCCAGAGAGACTATACTAAGTATTATTCACTATTGAGAATTGTCTATTGGAACTTAGAAATCTGACAAGCTCTCGTTCTTAGTTACCAATAACAATTGCAGATTCATTTGCATAAAGAATTCTATAGAGAGAGTTGTATGAGTAAAAGATTCTCACGAGAAATCATGTCTTCCTTGTAGACTTTTCATTGTAAAAATGCACAACTGAAATCGGTTGTAAGCAAAGCAGTCAAAAAGAGAGCCAAAAACGTTATCTTGTATTGCTTTGTGCTGTCTGTGTGTAAGTCGCAGGATATCATCAAGATGCCAGACAGTTTAACACACACACACCCACACACACACACACACACACACACACACACATGTACTTTATCCATAAGATAAGCAGAGTTGTTTGACCTACATACATAGAAGTAGTTGTACTTGGAGTAATATCAAGTGCCATATGAGCTTCAGTTTCTGTTTCTAAGTATTTCTAAGCTGTTGTCGTTGGCGTTGTTTTTCTCGTTGTTGTTGTTGTTGTTGTTGTTGTACTTGTACTTATGTAAGTATGTCAGAGTATGAAAATAATGCAGCATGCCAATCAAGTAATGCAGCAAAGATGCTTCCAGTCATGTCTAAAAATGTGCCCAGTGTCTCGATGTCTCGATGTCTTGATGTCTCGTTGTCTCGATGTCCCGATGTCTTAGTGTCTCGTCTTATCTCCTCTCGTCTCTTCGCTTCTTCTCATCACATTTCCTCTCGTCTCCTCTTGTCCTCACAAATTCAAGTCTGTCCCCCTTTTGGCCTATAACAGTCAGACTGGTTGGTCTGGTTGGTTCGTTGGTTGGTTGTTGGTGTCACATTTTCGGTGAAATTTTGGTTGCAAACTTTGGCAAAACTTGGCCAAGTATTTGGCCTCAAGTGCGACAGAGTGAGACAGAGACAGCCAAACAGAGTACGACAGACAGAGTGCGTTGCGTATGCGAGAGAAACAGAGAAAGGGAGATTGAGATAGTCGGAGCGATTGCAATTGAGAGCGCGCATGTGGGCGTCGTATGTATGTATATGTGTGTGTCAGTGTGTGTGTGTGTGTGTGTCAGTGTGTGCGTGTGTGTGTGGGTGTGTGTGTGTGTGTGTGTGTGTGTGCATCAGTGTGTTGTGGTCGGTTCTCGTCTTCGAATGCGAGAGGAGCTAAGCGAGACGAGATTCTCTCACAATGTTTGTTGCCTTGGCGTTTTCTTAAGTGCGACTAACTCACACACACACACACCAACACACATGTATATTTATATATATATACATATATATGTATAGAGAGAGAGACAACAATGAGTCAACTGTGGCTCTGCTTTGCAGCTTCTTCAGTCAGCGTCTCCGTCGACCGCGTAGTATGTGCGACTGCGGCCTGGCATTTGAGGTTCTTGTTCTTGTTGTAGTTGTAGTTGTAGTTGTTGTAGTTGCAGCTTCCTCAGACCCCCTACCCTCCCCATCACCCACTCTCTTTCTCTCTCTCTCTCTCTCTCTCTCTCTCTCTCTCTCTCTCTTTCAGGCTGTCTGTCTGTCCGTCTGTCTGTCTCTGCAGCCCAGAGAGCAGCTTCCTCCATTTGCCCACAAATGTGGGCTGCCACTTGATAGCGGCTACGCCATAGGCAAGGGGTGGGGGAAGGGCCAAAAAGTGATGGGGGGGAGGTGAGGGTGGTCTGCCCGTCCAGACGGAGCAACGACATCGGCGACTGGGATAATTTTAATGAATTTATTTAGGAGTTTGCCTTGAGCTCGCCTCGTTGCTCTCGCTCTCGCTCTCGTTCTCGCTGCCAGATTTGGCCAAGTCGCATTCAGGCCAGAGTCTGTGTCTGTCTGTCCGACCATCTGTCCATCTGTCCGGAAGGTGGAGCTCTTATTGGGCGTGCACATAGAGAGTAAGACGAGGGGAAAGGCAGCCAAAGATGCATTTACATAAGCAGCAATATGGCGGATTCTTGATCAACATGATGGCAGCCGGGAGGGAAGTTGCCCCAGAGGCGGCACGAAAGGGCAGGACTGGGCTGATTTGTTGGCGGGAGCTGTGCCCAATGTTGTTTTGCAGCAACCAAAATGTGCGGCAACGTTTTTGGTCTTGCACAGTGGGCTATATGTGGTCTGGCGGAGCAACGGTTTGGGCCTGGTTATCGGTCATGGTCTGGGCCTGATTCTGAGTCTGAATTTGGCATTGGACTTGGACTTGCTCTCATATTTGGTACTAGCTTACATTGTTTAGTTTCCTAATATTTCTTTTCTTTATCGTCGCTGTGTGAAACGAAAATCGACTTTAAGTATTCACAATATACGTACACTGATAAAAAAAAGGATCTAAAATCAAGAGTTTGGTCTCAGAACTAAGAACTTTGCTCTAAAAAATGCGTCGAGAACATGAAAATCTTGAAGTAAGAAAACAAGTTCTTATTTTTAAGATCATAAATTCTTATATTTTCAAGACAAATTTTAGTATAAGAATAAAACTTATTATTTTTTTTTAAGATTATATGTTCTTATTTATAGACCAAAAAGTTTTGAATACTCAAGACAAAAAATCTGAAATAAAAATTAAGCTTCTTAACATTTTAAGAAGAATGAAGAAATTTTAAGTTAACTTGAGGTTTGGTAATGTCAATATGACACTAAACAACAAACAACAATGCAGCTGTTTCAAGAGATGCCAATCTCTATCATCAGTACCGTTGTGCTGACTTGACCAGCGATCCAAGCCTAATGTCATCTTTGAGACGCCAGAACCAGTTGTGAATTTTGGGTCTCAAAAAGTGGCAAAATTTTAAGATATTTGTTCCTATTTTAAGAGAAAAAGATCTAAGATCTAATATTTTTATTCTTATATTAAGAACTTGAGATTTTTTAGAAAAATATTATTAGTTTTAGTAATTTGGTCTAAAAATGGTCTTATATTAAGAACAAAATATTTAGATTTGAGAATTTTATTCTTATATTAAGAACTTACGATTTTTAAGATTAATATTCTTAGTTTAAGTAATTTGGTCTTAAAATATTCTTATTTCAAGAACAAAATATTTAAGATGAATGTTCTTGATTTTAGAAAGTGGTCTTTTTTTTCAGTGTACTTTTTGCATTGCTGCCGAAAATGAGTTAAATGAGTTTTATCTTTAAAATTAGATATTTAATTTTTTTTTAAGACAATTGTTTTTACCATTTTTGTAGTTTTTTCAGAAAATTTAGAGTTGCTTAAGGTTTCAAAGAAGTAAAAGACTTCAAACAGTTAGTCAGCAATATAAATATTTTGTAAGCAGGTTTGCAGGGCAAAAAAGCCGAAACTATTTGATATCGATGAAAAGAAAACTTATCGAGCCCCGAAAGTCCAGATATTTGCAGATAAGAAATTGGAAAAATCGAGCTTGAATCGCGCATTTTGCACTTGACTTACGAAAATCCGGAATTGGCGAATATCTGACACTGTTTGGAATTGATTTTATCCTGGAAAGCCGAATTTGTTCTGATTCACAAACTTCTCAAACTACTTTGGTTTAATTGCAGGCTTCGCACATCATCTGGTGGGGATGCACAATCACCTGCATGCACCGGACTGGAGAGCTCACATGGCGCTGGGAGGACGTCCGGGGTTTCCAGCTGGACCCTTCTTTGCGCATCACCATGGAGCAGGCTTCCCGGCAGCTGCGGCCAGCGGACTGCGAGGTCTAAGCGGTAAATACCCTCGGCTGAGACATTTGAGCCTAAGACTTCGATTGAAATGTCCACCTCTTTTACCAACCAAACAGACAATCAGCAGCAGCTGGCGACGGTGGGAGCGGCGCACAGTACGACCAGTCCGGAGGGATCCCCGACGACCACGACGAGTGCGACGCTGAGTGCGTTTGTGCAACCGGCCGCGTGTAATGCCAGTGCGGGCAGCTCGCCTCCGCTGACCCTCACGACGAGCCTGACGAGCATCCAGCACCATGACAATAACAACAACAACAGCAGCAGCAACATCGACGCGGGATTCGAGAGCGACAGCATCTCGGTGACGGGATCGCCCCGCAAGAGCGTCAGCTCGCTGACCCACGACGAGGAGGAGCCCGACCCGGAGGCGGAGGCGGAGGCGGGACGCAGTCGCAGTCCCACACTGCTCAGCGCCGACGCCAGCAGCGTGGCGACCCTCGCTGAGCCGCCACCTGGCAGCGGTGGCGCCTTCACGGCGCTCATCCAGCGCACTAAGAATCCCACGGAGCTGTTCGGCGGATTCGCCGGAGCTGCCGGAGCGGGACACTTTGCTCCGGCCGCGCACAGCTTCAATCCGGCGCTGGCGGCGCAGCTCTTCCTGCAGAGTCCGCTGTTGCCCCAGTCGAGCCAGTGGCTCTACACGCAGCTGTACGGCAGCTACAGTGAACTCCCCTGGCTGCGCAGTGCGGCGGCGGCAGCTGCAGCGAACACAGCCCCACAGCAGCAGCCAGAGGCGGCGGCTCATCCGCCGGTGTCCACGGACGCCACTGATGGGGTCAATCTGATCAAGCGGTGCGTCACGCTGATCACGCACAACCCGCCGGATGCGGAGAACGCCAATCCGAATGCCTCGCCACCCGTGAGCTCCACACGCCGCTCTCCCTCGCCCGTGGAGACCATCGATCTGGACGATGTCAGCACCACGTCGAGATCGGCCAGCGGCTCAAGCGGCGCGGGCGGACCGATCCGGACGCGCACGCCCAAACCGACGGCGGACGTCTGGCGTCCCTACTAGCGGCTGGCGGCCGCCTTGCTGGGCAGTTGCCTGGCGGCGCGACCCAGCGACAGACAGGATCATCATCAGGATCGGGAGCGGGATCAGGAACGGGAACGGGAACAGGGACTTGAACAGGGAAGAGGCATGGGAACGGAAGGCTGAGGGAAACTGCCATCTGACAGTTGCCAATTGGTGTGTTGTGAAATTAGCTCATATCGCAGCGTGCGAGGGTTGCTCAATTAACATCTGGTTTAGAGGTCATTTACATATATACAAAAAATTATATCTCGTTTTTAGTAAGAAAATGCATTAGATTTACAAAATTGGGCAGTTTAATGGCGACAACACAACAAAATAGAAATCAAATTTTGCAAAAAACAAAATCAAAACTTTCCAAACATATAACCTTATATTACTTTCATATTTAGTTAAAAAAATTAGTCATACCAAATTATGCAAGAAATCAAAAGCTTCACTTCTTAATTCTATTCTACTAATTTTTATTACTTTTACTGTTACGACTAAAAACAATATCAGGAATATTACTGAAAAATTGTTGAGCAATTCTCGCACAGGGTGTTTTTTTTTAAGAATCTTAAGTTTAAGTGGATCACATATCGAATTTAAATCAATTAGCATTGCCCAGAAAAAAAAAATAATAAAAATAATGTTCTCAAAGGCGTCCATTGTTGGGTGCATCGTAATAGTCCAGTAAATGGAATCGGGAACGGAATGGGCGATAATTATATAGATTATATAGATCTAGATACTATATCTGTAAATTGAAAAATTGAACATATTTTGCTTCATAAATATTGCAAGACTACGTTAAGTCGATAAGAAAAAACATTTTTTTTTTTGGAAATCAAAACAAAAAAAAATATGAAAGAAGTTCAAGCACAACAAAAAAACAAAGTAAAATATTAACATAAATAATTAAAAAAGAAATTTTAAAATTTATTGAAAATAAATTTAAGCACACTGAAAATTTGTATATAGTTTCTTAAGTAGCGTGCCAAGTTTCGTTAATAAAATTTCAACTAAAAGTAAACAAAAAACAAATAGAAATACTTAGAAACAGACGCGCATAGAGTGAGACACAAAATGGTAATAGAAAGAGAGGGCGTGGAAATGTGAATGGGAAAAATAAGAGGAAGGTGGAGAAATGGTCAGATAATCAACGCCGCCAAGAAAAGCTTTTAAGAAAATTAATTCGCATTTCTTTTGCATTTCGTTCACCCCTCTCACTATCACTTCTTTCGCTCTACATCTGCATCTACCTCTTTTTATTTCTCTTTCTCTGTCTCGGGCGCGCCCCTCGCATTTAAGGGGTTAAAAAGGAAGCTCGAATTTATAGCCGGGACTTGGAAGTTGGCGTAAATACGAGTAGAAAACTGGCAAATATAAAAAGTTTAAATAAATGGGTAAACTTGAAAGCGAAAAATGCCAACCAGCAACTGAAAGACAGCCACTAACCAAGGAAACTGATGCGACCGTTTGCGGGAATAGAAATAGAAATGGGACATTGGACATTGGACATGGGCACCTCCCCGTTCCAGATTCGGTCGTTCCAGATGCGGTCTCAGCTCAGATTCAGATTCGGCTTAGGGTTCAGATTCGGTTTCGGTTTCGGGCTCAGACTCGGACTCCGGTTCGGGTTTCTTGCATCTATTTCCCCCCATTTGCATGCACTTTAGCAGCTTATTTGAGGCAGCAAATAATGAATCATAGTAAAGCGCATATTTAATGGGCTTCTGAGACACAAGGTGTATAAATTAACAACATTAGCCATGAACAAATTCAACGAATTTAATATTCACGACGATAGATTAATTTTGAAATTTACAAAATTTCGGTACCAAAAATTTTTGAAATTAAATATTTTAGCCTCAACCAGATTGCTACAAAATAAACACAAATGTAAATAGTAAGTATTTTTTTATTTAAATGTGTTTAAATATGGTGAATATTGTCAGATTTTTATAAAATCACTCAAAACTAATCAGAAACATTGATGAAAATTCATCAATAATATAATCATTATTAAGTTTCTCATAAAAAATATCCATTTTGATATGTTAAGCAACCTCGAAACTGGTAACAGTAGTTATTTCAATATCTTATAAAAAAAACCTCTTTACGAGGTAAAAGTCTGGTGACGAAATCATTTTCATGCCCCAACATTTCTGATATTCAATTTTGTGACGAATAATATTAAGTATTATACATAAGTAATAAAAAAAAAGTTTTGGCACTCTGCACATTGCGCTAAAATATCTCAATTCTTCATACTCACAATTCTTCATAAAACTTACTGTTTTGCGCAGTGCCAAATGCAAAAATAGTTAAAAAAAAATTAGTTGAGTTTGAATACTCCCGCGAGAATCGAAACGCCGACTTATTGATTTGTCAATATTTTTCCAGAACTATTTTCATGTCACTTTAATTTGAGAGATAAGATTAAGCATCGTCGAATCTGAGTATTGGGTGTCGTTCAGTCGGGTTCGCTTTACTTTACTGAGAATATTTAATAATTTTAGAATCTTTATTAAATAAACTAGAAGCTATCGATTTGTTATGATCTTAGCTTACAGAATAAATGTTGATGTCTGACAAATCTAAGTATAATGGGATAAAAAAAGTATTTGCTTTTGAATTGCTGGTTAAAAATGTTACATGCATTACATAATAAGACAATAACTACTATCAAATCCTTTTTTCAATGTCTAATTAAGGTATCTCCAGCTAACCAGCTGAAAGACACAGTTTTATGTAACATTCTTAAAGATTATTTTAAATTGGAAAATATGTGTCAGTTAAAATTTAGCTAAACTATGACTGAACCACACAAAAGATCATCCAATAATCTTTAGTAAATATTGAAGATACTGTTAATTTAAATAATTTGAATATAAATTCAGCTTGAAGTAAAAATTGCCGCAATGAAAGGCAACAAATAATTGTAATAATTTGCAGTAATTAACATTGAAAATGATTTTATAGGGAACTTGGTGGTATGATAATAGACACTCACACCCACACACACACACACACACATGCGTACTTAGAGACAGGCATATCGTACACATTACGCCTGACATGAAAGTCATAATAAACAGCAAACAATTTGCAATCAACTGAGAAGGGGATTCCCTCCCATCACCCATTGTCATTTGCCGCATATCGGAGACAATGACATTTAAATTTATTGCCTATCTACGTGTGCGTGTGTGTGTGTAAACGTGTCTCTAATGATGGCATAATTAGCAGACGTCAACGGTCGCAAGATATTCGCAGCATATCGTAACAGGGAATCTGAAGCTGGAGGACAACGCAGGCAACGATAGAAATTTTCAGGCGTTAGTCGAAGGCGTTGATAATGACATAAAGTCAAATTGCTAGCGTGCCATGTGTGACATTTTCTAGGCGCCATCACAGCGGGAACAGGACTGGGGAATGGGGGGCAATTGAGGGGGACATGACAGTATGTTAATTGAAAGCCCACTTATTGCAATAAGTACACTGTGCATGTGTGTGTGTGTGTGCGTGAGTCTGTGATTATGGGTGTGGCCAAAAGGTGAGTCAATTGTTGAGGATGAGAAGACAGGTGAGGGCAGGTGTTGCCAGGGATACCAGGGAAAAGGCAGCTATAAAGTTTTCTATTTAACGCTTGAGCGACAGTCGTTCAATTTTTGGATGTGTGTCTCTTAAGTGTGTGTGTGTGTGTGTGTATACTTCAACTTTGAAAGCTGCTCAAACCTCAAACTCCATACGGAAAGTTTTATGGCAGCAACGACTGAGCGACAACTTCAGATGTTGCCGTCGCGTCGTCGTCCCGGACAACAGTTTATTAGGTTGTGTCATTATCGTTTCTTAAGATGGCCTTGCAGTCAGCCAACCAGTCAGTCAGTCAAGCATCCTGCTGCCTGCTGCCTGCCATTCTGGTCGCCAGGACGACGAGGATATCTCGTCATTGTAGTCCTTGTAGTCGGCCACAGACATAGACATAAACACAGGCCAGCCAGGCAATCCAATTTGATGGCCAAAAGCAATAGCTGAACTGAACTGAACTGAACTGAACTCGGTTGCCAACACTTCAGTTGCCTTGTTATGCCATTGACCAGCCGGTGTCAAAGGTGACATTAAGACGACGACGACGACGACGACCAATTTAAAGTGGAAACAACCCCAAGAAGGACACATGCCCCATACTTACATACTATGTATTGTATAAGCCGAGACGTGTTGATTTCCTTCCGACAGCCGGTTTTCATCTAGCTCAAACTGCCCCTTTGAATCCAATTCCATTTTCATCCCAAGTTTCGCCTTTTTCTATGATATTCATTTTTAATTTCTACATTGACGTGTTTTTTACACTTTCTACCCAAAATGTTGTCCTACATGTCCATGTGTGTATGTGTGTGTGTGTACCTTGTTAGGGTTGGGGCACATCATTTACTTTAGTATGTTAATTTCGTATTTTAACGGACTCTCACAGGGATAGAGGGCAACCTGGGGAAGGGAGGGGATGTGATATCTATGCTGACGATTTGTCAGTTCCAACTCATAAGCCAAATTGTTAGTGATTTTTGTTAGTGATTTTTACACGCTAGATAAAATTCTCATTCGTATCCTTCGTATCCACTCCCCTTTCCCTCTTTTCCTCTCTCACTGTCTCTCTCTCACTCTGTGGGGGTACGAGCCACATGTGGCCATGATTACTCCAACACTGTGCAACACTGTGTCGCTGTCATGGGAAATGAATGACAATGGACTTGCATGTTTGCCCGTACTTATAGTAAGAACATCATTTTATACACGTACAGCTTCATAAGCTTCACTAAAGATGCCGACCTTTCCAATCATTGATTGACCTCAGGCTTTGTAATTTTATTACCTTCGAGTTCATATCAGAAGACTGGATTGCTGTAAATAACTCGCAAGTCATTAAGATTTTTGTTTTTAAAAGAAACATTTTTATGGCACTGAATGTTATTCTCGATGTAAATTGCTTCCAAATATTTAATTACTTCAATTGTATTTCATTTATAATTTCTGATTTTTTTCTTAGATTTTTTATAACTTAAGATAATGACATTATTTTTAGACTGTTAAAAAATCATCCAGTATATTAAAATTTTAGATATAAAATGTAAGAAAAAATATATATAAATCTATGTAATTACAATTTTTTTTTAACTGTCCTTGATATGCAAATTAGCTGGGGAAAGGATCTTTGAAAGTGAAAAATTAACGGTTGCTCAACTAAGAGATGCCCTTTAAACAGTTTCAGCAGCGACAACCTGTCTAAATTAGCACATATAATTATTATAATTTTTTATTATATTTTCCGTTTAAAAATACCTTTGTTTACATATTATTAATTGATTGATTAATCAGAATAATCCGAATATTATTATTTCTTGTGCTCTCAAGCCTTTTTTTTTTATCAATATGAATCTTAAAGGGTAGACATTACGCATGCATATTGTCTTTTTTTCAATAGATTTTTAAATCAATTTTCAGTGTGACTTCAATGAGAAAGTTGATTTTTTCAATTAACAATATCTCTAAACTGAATTTCACCAAATATTCTCAAAAAAAAAAACATTTTATACCCTTACTTCCTAGAAGTGAGGCATTGAATCCATCGTAAGCTGCTAAATAAATGAGATTTTTTGTTAAAGGCTCATTTTGGCATCAACATTTTCTCAATTTCAGTTAAATGGAGCTCAATGAGTCCCAGTTGGACTTGGTCCCGTTGACTCCATCGTTGTTGCGATGCTAAAATAAACAACCAGCCGGCGGCACAAACTTTGCAACGGGCAAACGGGAACCACAAAACATTTTGTTGGACAGCAAACGGCCGGCAAAGGACACAAACAACGACGACAACGCAACGACACCGACAACGACAACGGGCAACGTCGTCCGTAATATGACAGGTGGCCATGGCTGCCACTCCCAATGTCCACTTCCCGCTTCCCATTGGTCCCCCTTCACTGCCCACTTGTGATACCCACAGCCACCTAGAGCCAGCACTCAATCCTGAACCCAATCCTCAAAAGCCCAGTCCACACTCCGCTCTAGTCGCGGCCGCGCTTTGTCACAGGAACTGTTAATAATGTGTAGCCCCTGCGCAGGAACAAAATCAGCGTCATTGGCGCACCTACAACATGCGATGTTGCGGTCAGGGACAACTTCGTGCCGTATCAGCGCGTCGCGAATAAAATCGCTAAACAAAAAAATGGAACAAAAAAAAAAAAGGAAAATAAAAATGCACCAGCAGCAACGGGAACAGAAACGAGTCATCACGGCCCAGAATGTTGGCTGAAAGCGGGCGGGCAGCCGTCCAAAACCGAGTAGCCCCATCATGAGTGACGGCGTCGCTGCTTCAGCGGCATGTAATTTTCACGGTTTTTCGCAAATACGAAAAACGAGAAAATACGTAAACGAAAACTGGACGCCAAATCTAAACAAGTTGGAAAATGCCCCAAACAGCTGAGCGCTAATTAAATACCCTTCCCATTATGATGATTTTAAATTCACTGCACACAAAAATATATGTAATTGATATATCATATTATCCCTGCTGCTATTGGAGTTTCAATAACAAATATTGATGTGCAAAATGTTTCTTAAAAATACAACTATTAAATGTTTAGAACTTATTTAGGAAATTCTCAAGAGTTAATATAAAACTATATAAAATGTTCTACTAAACAGCTTGATTTCAAATATATTTACAATTGCAATATTTGTTTAATTTATTTAAAGGATAATGTCTCAATACTAGTATCTTCAGGTAGCATAGGCAATGAATATATAACTTATAAACTTATTTTTGGGATATTGGTTTTGTATAAGCCAAACTATTAACGTATCATATATCAAGTCTGTTAGTTTGATTTTCTGTATAGTTGGGTCGCATGTACCGATTAAAATGCATTATATTCGGGTTTTGGATTCCATAATCAAAAAAAGGATGTCAAATAAATTGTATTTATAAAGTGTGAATATTACGATTCTGTTGTTGTAACCCAGAATGGAGAATGTTGATAAACTTAAAAGCTATGTATAGTTAATTTCAGATCACTGGCAAGTCCTATTAATATGCGGATGGAGTCTCTGTGAATGAACGTTTCGTTAGGTCAGCTGGGATGAAAGCTGAGTTCTCCTCATGACAAACCAATTTACTCTCGCCAGGCCAACTGGGTGGCGGCCAGGAGGGCATAATGAGGCCAAAAGAGGGTGATGATGATGGTGGTGCTGGTGGTGCTGGTGGTGTTGCGTAAAACAAAAGCCACCTCTGCGCGCTGCGTATGACAAGCAATAGAAATAGCTAAAAGGGGGGAGGGGAGGAAAGGTGGGTGGGTGGGTGGTTAGGTTGCCTGCCGGCGTGGCTTTTCGGCGCCTACGATGGTGCAACTAAAATTATGCAATGCCACGCCCCGACCCCCGTTCCACACACACACACACACACACACACACACACACACACACACACACACCCTCAGACATGAAATAGTGTTGTGTGTGCATTATAGCGTGCAATTTCTGGCCGCCTTGCTGTGAGTGTCATTTAATGAGCGCGACGTTGCAACGCTGCACACAGAGGTTGTTGCGAAGGCGGGGGCGGAAGGCGTGGCATTGGCATGCTAGAAGCGGAACAACGCTTTACAATTTTCATAGACATTCCATGCATTTTGGTCAGTTTGATGTGGGTTTCGTTCTGGGTGTCGTTTCGTTTCATTTCGTTTTTTTTTTCGTTTCACAACAAAACAAGAAAGGCAAAAGAAAAACTAAAATCGAAAACGAGAGCAAAAAGCTGGCTATCAACATCAACAAATACCACCAAAAGCACACACACGCACACACGCGACTCGACGCATTTTTGTAGAAAATTTGCGCCAAAGCAAACAGCAGTAACGTCCCTGGACTCTGGACTCGCCACCCAGAATCCCGAATCCAGAATCCAGAATTGAGGACCTCATGGCCCATTGTCGTCGCTAACAATAATGAGTTCGTAATTTGATGTCGCTGCAGAAAATTGTTGAATTTGGCCAAGTGTGTGTTTGTGTGTGCGTGGAGCATAGAACATGACAGGCCAAAGTGTGACGTTGT
Source organism: Drosophila quinaria (assembly GCA_035047525.1). Classification (NCBI taxonomy): domain Eukaryota; kingdom Metazoa; phylum Arthropoda; class Insecta; order Diptera; family Drosophilidae; genus Drosophila; species Drosophila quinaria. The sequence continues at coordinate 13,584,557 of JAWNPO010000455.1, read as the reverse complement.
GACAAGTGGAGGGAGGGGCCGAGGGGCCTTTGGTTTGTTTGCAACGCAGCGTTTTCAAATAGTCCGCGATAGTCACAGCCATATTGTATTTACGGAGTTCGTAGTCGGGGCAACACAACAAAAGCACACATACATGCACATGTACATACATACAGATACAGTACATGTGCATACATGTGTATGTGATTTATCAATGTCCGTTTGCAATCCATCCATCCATCCATCCAAACTAACATCAGATGCCCCGATCATCATCAGCAGGAGTTGAACGAGTATTGCCTGCATTCATCTTAACTACGAGTACATTGTGTCACCGACATATGTTTCACTCTTGGCCTAAAACTATTTGGCCAAACAAGTTATGTCGATGGGGGTCACTCCAGTGCTTCAATTTATAACTGTATTAAAGACTGTAGTGTAAATAGAATGCCAGGATAAATGATTTCCAAAGAAAATTAAATCATTAAAATATATGACTGATGAATTTTAAACCAACATCTTAGGATAATAGACTGGTTATAGTCTTAGCTCTAAACTTGCACTATAAAGCTATCGTAGAAGCTTGACATCAACAATACTATCGATATGGTGAAAATAATAATCATAATAAATAACAGAATTCTACCAATAAGTATATCAGTCTTGATCAAGTACATTTTCCCACAAAAATATTAATCTATTTCACAATTATAAAATTTGTTGTTCTTCATCTGTTCAGTTTTAAATGTCAAAATGTCAATGATTTTTGTCATACGTGTATTATATATATATTGCAATACCAATAAATTGGTATTTAGTGATGTTTCAAAGATTGAAAAAATTCAGTTCTCTAAGTGGTTATAAACTAAATTACATGTACATAAAATAAAAAAATTTGATTTATCTACATATTCAACGTCAACTTAGACCAATTGACCAAAATTTTTATTAAATAAACAACAATTTAAATTCAATTTAAAACAATTCCTTAAATCGATATGTATAGCCATAGTAGTCTTAATACACAATATTATCGATTTATATTAGATCATAAGAAGAAGACTCTAATTGTTAAAAAATTTTAAAACCGTGATAAGCCTAACTAAAATTTAAATATAAATTAATAGCTTGGCCAGATAATTGCAGAACATATATCTTCCGAAAGTCAAAAATAATCTGCGTTTCATTTGATAATTTCAGAATTTGGTGAGCACTGCACGGAATTCTTAGCTCGCAACATTCCAAAGTTTTACGATCTATTTAGTTAGTACAGCGAATAAAAAAGTTTAATTTCCTTGACAATTCTCGACGGGACATGACGAAACCTAACTCGGTATTTACGATTTTAAGTGAGAGTATTTCGTCACATTGTCTATTTAAGAGATAGACCATCTATTCGCATTTTCTATCTCGTTTGGGGGTTCATTCTCTGCAACATTGTGGTCACTTCTGTCCCCTTCTTGGTCGTCACAACAAGTTTTTTGGCTCAGCATGCAAATGTCAGAAAGGTAGCCCGACGAAGGAATGACAAAGTCCAAAAGAGAAATGGCCGCAATCTTGGACGCTGAAGGAAAATTAATGACTGCTGTCGTTCAACAGATTTGATTAAAAATTTAAACAGGGACGTGCGCCCAGGACGATGTCATCCCGTCTTCAGCTTGACTTGACACATTCTGTGTCAGCTGTGAATCCTTCAGGACTCCATTTTTTTCATCCAGACTCTAGACCAACTAACCTAAGGCCCGTCATTTGATTTTATCCATATTTTTCTAACGTCTTCATTCTTCATTGAAGTGTATCTTTTTGGCTTTAATTTGTATTTATTTATATTTCTACATTCAGATAGAAGAAAGAAGGTTTTCTATTAGGGTTCGGGATAACCAAAATCAGACTTTGAATTAAATTTACTAACAGGACAATGTTTTCTGTACTGAATTGAATCATTTTAGTCTTATTCAGCTTAAAGACACTTAACAAAAAATTCTCATACAATTTTTTCTCTCAATAATATCATCTCAGTTCGAGTAGCATAAGTAATCTGTAGACCAACATATATTACAAAAGTATATTATAAATCGATTTCTTTTGTACTTCTTGAACCGCTTTAAATGTCGGCATAATCAGCATTACGTTTATTCCCCGTTCAGAGTTCAGCATTAGCAGATGGGGCAATGGGAATGGGAATTGGGGATTGGGGAAAGGGAATCACCCAAATCAAACTCAACTTAACTAAACACGCCTTAAATGGGTATTATCTGCTGGCCGGCACATTTAATTTCAATAAGCCAAGTTGCCAAGCCAAGCTGTGGGCGGAATAAGGGACGGAACGGGACGGGAGTCGTGGCCAAAACCATTGGTCAACTGCTGGGGGCCACCTGTGACCAATTTCGATTATGAGACTTGGCAACTTTTTTGTCGTCGTCGTCGTCGTCGTTGGGCCGCCTCAAGTCAACCCCAAAGGCGTTGTTAATTTTTGTGCCTCATAAAACTCAACCACCCGGTTTCTCTGTCTCACTCCACCCTCCACACCAGGTTGCCAGCAGTTCATTCTGGCCATCATTCTTTGAATGAGGTGGGGCAGGGAGTGGGAGTGGGAAGGGTAGCTAATCAGCTTCCGCATTTTTATAGCGAGCTGCCTGGCGGGCGTGTAACGGAAATCGCAAGTAGCTTAGCCTAATATGCTTTGTGTTTTGCTGTTTATTTATTTACGCCACTTTCGCTTTGTTGTTTTCCTCTTCCTTTTCATTTCTTATTTTTTTTCTTCGGGTTTTTTCCATTTTTTTTGTTTTGTCTTTTTAGATTTGACCTTTTTTAATGCGAGTTCTCAGAAGGCGGCAACGATTGTTGGGTCATTTGTTTTACTTGGCCTCAAATAAATCCAAATATATAATTCATGGCGTCGAGTTTGCTTTTTAGATTTACTTGTGGAGACCGTCCGAAAACCCGGGGGCTGATTGACCAGTTGATCGAGTGACTTATCAGGCGTGCCAAGAGATTTACGCTCTACACTAATGTAATAAATATGTTTGGATTCTAATGCTACTTTCAGTGAATACCCTAAGTAGTACAATGCTTTTGATTGAAATCGAAACACGTGCTTGAGTTATATACATTCGTATAATAACAAAACTTTATTAATTTTAAAATGTTTTAAAATAAAGTTCTATTAAACAGAGATAAAAGCCGTAACCGGTATTAAACCCATAACCGAAATAATCGTTTATAAACCGATTTAAATTTGTTTTTAAGTTGAACTCATCGACTTTTAAGTGAATTTTGATTTTGATTTTTTTTTTTATTTAACACCGATAAATAGTAAGCATAAAGATACATTTTTAAATAACATTTAGTTTTAATTTTTAACAATTTTACAACCAATGATTTTAACCGATATTAAAGTATATTGTTGTTTTGAAACCGAAACACATAAAAAATCGATAACGTTTACCCAACCGATATGCAATGTTTTTACGAAATTTTATTGTTTTTTTATACCCTGTGCCCATTGAAAATGGTCAAAAGGGTATATTAGATTTGTGTGATGTATGTAGGCAGAAGGAAGCATCTCCGACCCTATAAAGTGTATATATTCTTGATCACCATCAACAGACGAGTCGATTGAGCCATGTCCGTCTGTCTGTCCATCCGTCCGTCTGTCCGTCCGTCTTTCCGTCCGTCTGTCCGTCCGTCTGTTTAAACGCGTCGATCTCAGAGACTATAATAACTAGACACTTCAAATTTGGTATGTAGGTAGCTGGATACCGGACGCAGATCAAGTTTGTTTTTAAAAGTGGATCGGACCACTATATCATTTAGCTGCCATAGGAACGATCAGTCAAAAATTAAGTCTCTGTATGAACAACTCCTTTGTTGGTTGAGATATCTCAACCAAACTCACAGAATATGCAAACGGGATGGTCCTTGGCGACCTGACCAAATTTGGTTGAAATCGGACTACTATATCATATTGGTGCCATAGGAACGATCAGTCGAAAATTATGTTTCAGTATAACAAACTATTTTACTGTTAGAGATATCTGAGCCAAGCTGACACAATATGCATAAGAGATAGTCCTATACATCCTGACCAAACTTGGTTTAAATCGGACCACTATATCGGAAGCAAATTAGGGCGGCGTTAAATATTTATGTTTTATATGCTCAAATCCATATTACTAATTCTTTTATAATCAATATTATATTTTATAGAGACTGGCACAGGGTATCCAACAGTCGAGCAAACTCGACTGTAGCCGCGCCCACTTGTTTTTTTTTGCATTTTTCTCGCATTATGATTTTAAAAACACTTTTTTAAGGATAGGCGATATTACGATGTTACATCATAGTTTAATCGCAACTTTGTGAAAATATCATTTTATATCTTGAACAAGTGTAGATTGCAAATTGAGACGGGGACAGCTTTGTAAGTTTCTCTGGCAAATCTGTCAATAATTAATTACTTGGAATTTACTTTTCCAATTTCTGTGTAGTTTGTTGGCCACTTGTGAGCTATGTATGCAGTTAACGCCTTGGCAAATCGAGAGGTTGCAAATATGAATCAAAAGCATATTGTGCCAAGGGATGGGGTAGGGTATGAGGGGTAGCTGTCTAAAGGGAAAAGCGACAGGTCGGCAATCGCAGGCGCCAATCGCGACAGCAATTGAAGAAATTAATCAAGGCGCCGAAGTTGAAGCAGCTAAATGATTAATGTGCGAGCAAATAATTTGGACATGAAGGTAACAAATACTTTGATAATCATAAATCACAACACGGTCCGTGCCCAGTCGCACACATGTACATGTAGTCTAGTGTAGGCTATTGGGTGTTGGGTGTCTGGGGCTTTCAAACCGCACACTGGACCGTAAGAAAGATAAATGATATTAAATATGGTGACTGGAGAGTCACACCGAATGCAGGAACCAGAGTCCAAGTAGTTGCTGCCGCTGCTTGTTGTATAATGTGTGAAACATTTCATTTCGTTTCGATGCGTTTGCCAAGAGGGCCAAACAAATTGCCTATTGAATGATTAAACGGCCAGACCGAGACCGAGAGCGATACCAAGTCCAAGGACGAGAAGTCTGCTGTCCTGGCTCGCCATTCATTTCGTATTCGCGTGCGTCGACCATAAATCATCGGGCCAGGACGAAGGACGCACAAGGCTGCCACCTCTTAGCTGGCTCGGCAACATATGAATTAGAAATTGTTACAACTTTTGAATGAAGGGGGCATTCAGATTCACATTGAGATTCAGATTTTGTGTGCTTGTGTGTGTGCTGTCAACGCTCCTGTCGCACTCAGCACGTGTTGACGTGCATGAAATTCTTACGGTAAAGGATTTCATTTCATTTTCGTATCATTTCGTTTCATTTTCGTATCATTTCGTTTCATTTGTCCTTTGCCGCACGGCCGACTCGTCGTCAAGTCAACCACTGAACCCAAAAAGACTCAGAAAACCCTTCAATGCATTGAATCACGTAGAATATATCCTTGGCTATAATTCCCAGGGCCACTTTTCCGCTGAGTCTTGGCCTTTTCTACATTCTGGCTTTGTGCGTTTCTTGTTTTTTTTTTTTTTAATTTTTACTCATCGTGTTTATTAGTCTGCGTTTGGCGGCAGCTTTTTGGCCATAAATCCTGCAACGTGTCCTGCATTCAATTTCACGTTTCCCATTCCGTTTTCGTTCTTCACGTACCACTCTTGTTGCTGTTGCTGTTGGCCTTTCCATGTCAAGTTGGTAAGATAACGCGGCCATGTTACCCACCAGCCAAGAAAGCAAAAGCAACCGAAACAGTAACCAAGCCAAATCAGGCGAAATATGCTTTTCGTACTCTTTAAAGTTGCTTGTAGCCTTTTCCATTTTCACAGAAACTTTTGTTGTTGTTGGGAAAAGTGTTTAACTTATATAGCGGATGCGACTCAAGGTGTCAAGTCAATAGGCTGCAATGAGACCAGAGAATTTCATTCAGTTTGTTTTAGCCTCGTGTTATTTATGTAGCTGTGAACATTTCAGGGACCTACAGGGACAACAATGCAATGGGAGCAACAACAATTCAAACCTGGAACGGAAATGAGCTTGAAAAAGAAAATATCAGCAGGACAACCGCGACGACATTTAAAACGTGACGAGTCGACTCCTCACCCTTTCCTTCTTTACCCTTTCCTCCTTTGTCGTTTCCTCCTCTCATGTCCTCTTTTCTAGGCAAAGGATTTGCCTGCGCCTGAAGCTATGCACAATATTTGGTTCCCATTTGGCTGATGTTTCTCCTACTTATTTGGCTTTGACTTGGGGCTAGAAGCAGAGCCAACATACCGGATGTGCTCGCCTCTGTATACCCTGTTATAATATCAACTGCATGGTATATTGTTACCCAAAAAACATTATACAAAAATTGCAAATTTCATTTTATGTTTTGGGCACAAGTATACAGATATTTGTTAAAGTTTTGTTTTGTATAGGGTATCTCGTTTTTGTGCCACGTATTATTGTTGTTATTGTTGTTACTGCTGTTTTCTTTTAGCGTTTTTACCGCCAACACAAGATTTAATTAAACCAAAGACTTGATTTATGAACGAAAGGATTCGATGTCCGCACTGCCTCCGGCTGCAGATCGGGTGGTTGACTTCGGTTGAAAAATGTCGAGCAAATGGGGCGCTCGGCTTACGGCACAGAATATGAAGCAAAAGCAGAATCAGCAACAGAAACTGAAGCAGAAGCAGAAACGGAGCACTTGCGCTTAGCTCTCATTGTTGTTGTAATAATGATTTGGCTCATACAAGGATTGGAAGCAGAAGAAGGACCAAGTTGGGCATGGTGATGGGGTTGGGGTTGGCCGAGTATACATATATATCTGTAGCAATATACGAAGTTGTACAACAGCTGAACGGGCCGTTAAAACGTTCACAGCATAATACACATAAAGAATTGTTTTGCCTCAACTCAAGCTCTAACTTCACATCTCCACATCCTCCTCAACCCTGTCTATTTTCTTGCCGGCAACATTTTCTATTGTTTTAACCCTTTTTTTCGTTATATGTATGTACTTATTTGTATACATTTTTGCTGCTGCTGTTTCTGCTTCTGCTCTTGGCGCTGATTGTGCGGAAGGGGAAGTGGCATTTGTGGCATTGCTCGGAATCGATTTAAAAAAAAATTCAATTGAAATTTGTAGCTGAGAAATTGTGAACTTGTGACTTGCGAAACTTTAAGCCTCATAAATTCAATATAAATAAACATATTTAAAACGAAAAAACCGTTTAGTAACCGTTTCATTTATAAGGGGTAATTTCGGTTTTTCGAACATTCAAAAAAAAAATTTTTTTTTTTTAATTTTATTTTCATTTGAATTTTTTTTTTGTTTAATTTTGAAATTTTATTTGTAATATTCATGATCTAATTTTCAAAGCACTGAATAAGCGCAAGTAAAATAAATTTGTTAGATTAAATATTAAAAATGTTAAAATATAACTAAACTACATCAAACTAAAGAATATGTGAAACAAATGTATGAATGAAACATTATGAAAGTAATGCCTTTTTAATTATTATTATTATTGTTTTTTTGTGAACCGAAACCATCCCTGGTATTCTAAAACCGAAACATACCAAAACCGGTTCACCTTTATATTAAATGATTTTGCGTAACCGAAACCCAAAAACCAAAGTGCGAACATAACCGAAAACGTAACTGAAAAAGATATTCGTTTCGGTTTTAATCCCTGATTATAACTTATGATATGATATGTGTGATATACAGTAAGCGCTCTATATAAGCAACTAACCTGACCCAATTTTTTAAAAAGTTGCTTAAATGAAAAAAGTTTCTTATATAGAAAAGAGGAGTACGTTCCTTCGGTACATTATTTCGTTCTCCGTCAAATCATTTTTGAATACGCCAAAGGAATATCGTCTTCTCCCACAAGTGAAGTGAGCTCTGGATAACGGACCAAGGAAGTTTTGGTAAAAATTCAATTCGGTAATATTACTTTTGAAATCGCTTTAAACGACCTTAAAGAAAAGTGATATTCAGCCTTTCCTTTTTATATTTGCGGTAGAATGAAAATTAAAAATCAAACTGTACTTGCTTGTACAGAATGTTGATCTCAAAAAAGTTAAGTATACTAGGTTCCTACAATAGAATGTTGCTTGTATAGGAGTTGACTACACAGAACGCTTAATTTACTTTAAAAATTATCAAATCTAATAGCTCACCTCTAAAATATATCTAAACCTTTTAATGAATATTAGCAATTTAATTATTAAAAAAAAAGTTTTACTATATAAAAGAGTTTAAAGAGTTTTCTAAACATTTGGAGTCCAAAATGTTTAAAAATAAGTAGATATAGCTGTTGTCAAAGTGTTATTTGAAAAACATTAGGGACGTTAAACAGGTTTGTCAATTAACTATCGTTCCCACACTCGTGAAGAAACCTTCTAGTTAAATATCATAAAACCTTTTTAAATAATTCAGAAATAATGATTGGTGCTCAAAGTTACCAGCTAAATATCCCAATTTACAACTCTATTGAGAAAACTACCATTTTCTCTCTGTGGAAGTCTAAGAGCGTTGATTGAGCATCATGAGACAGATATGTTTGTACGTGTATTGATGGACAACAATATATTTATTTACGATTCAAGATTGCTTGTGAAGCGAATTATTTTAATAATCTGTGCAGTGATATATATTTTTGGATAATGAATCAATGGATCGATTGTGTCGAGTATCTTCTATTCCCAGCTTGTGCATTCGATTGTTAATTTCTTAGCCTTGTGTTGTTGGCTGTTGGTTTTTGGTTGAGTTTCAGAGTCGCCATGACAGCGTGCAGTTTATTAATTTGATTTACATGAATTTCTGAATATTACATTTGGCTGAGCTTTATTTTTGCTTAGACGAGAGCCACAAATTGGAATTTGGGATTACTAATTGGCTTAGAGAGAAAGACAGAAATGAAGAGTGAATGAGAGAGAGTGTGTGTTCTATCAGCTGACCTCAAAAATGAATGCAGCCTTGGTCAGTTGGCCAGTTCACTGCCTGGCACATTTACAGCACAACAAAAACGACAAAAAAGCTCTGCAAATTTTCTCTTAAAGTTTGTTATTTCAACCACCGGCGGCTGTAAAAACTTTATAGGTATCTCGTCCAATACTAAAGGCACTAGCTATCCATTACCAGCAAGTCCAGCTACTTTCCTCGCTTCCTCAGTCCAAGCGCTTATTGTTTACCACAACCTCAGTTTTTGCTAATTTTGAGTATTGCCATCGTAAATCTTTTCATTAAGAAAACTTTGCATAAGTTTTCGCAACTTGTTTGTTGCGTTACCAACCGTCCTGCCTCCTTCTGCCCCGTCCTGGCCATATTCATCAAGCGCTGCCCAGCTCTTCGCCCCCTTTTTGACCATTTATTTTTTGCCCAGCCGCCTTTTCGTCGGCGTGTTTTCGTTATTAGTCTGATTAATTTGGCTCTTTTCATAAATTGCCAACAGCATCCAAGCCACAGTTTCCTCCCCCCGTATTCCGTATTCCGTATTCCCCTTCCCACCCCCCCTAACCATCTTCCATCTGTTAGCTGGCGAAGGCCACAGACTCAGCTCCATTACAAAACAAGTGAAGAAGTCGGCACTTTGTGGCACAACGAAATTTGAACACACTTGTGTAGAAGCATGAAGCCAAGTCGCAGGTATCCCAGCTAGACAATGGAGATTGCCTTGTGCAACACAATGTGGCATGTTGCTTGTATCCCTTGGCGCTCCATAAAACATTGTTACCCCTTGTGGCAAGTGTATGAAAAACCAGCTGAAATTCAGAACAGAACCTTTTTCAACTTTTCAACGATATTGCGTGTTGTTGTTGTTGTTGTTGTTATTGTGCTGCGTGAAGAGGCAAACTCTTCAGAGAACCACATCATACATTATCCTAATAAAGGATAATTCATTAGTATTTGAACTTTTTGGCATTTTTTGAAGTCTTTTGGCTGACGGGGCAAGCGCCATTTTAATTGCTGCAGCTTCTCACATCTTTTCGCCTCTGTATCATCATCATTATCATCATCATCCTTATCGTCTTCTACTTCTTCTTCTTCTTTTACAACTTGGGCATTTGATTACGCTGATTTGTTCAGTTCTCTTCGTTTTTCTCTTTAAATTATTGTTCATCTTTATTTTCGTTCTTCATTTTTTGTTTTTTTTTTATTTTATTTGAGTGGCTTTTGCTTCTATTAAAAATTCCGCAGTGTTTCAATTTTCTGGACCCGAATATTTCACGAATGTTTATTAATAAAAATTTCATAAAATCAATAAAAACGGCGGCTGTATCTGGTGGAGGAGGAAAGGGAGGCGATGGGGTCAGAAAGTGATTTAAAGTAAAACTCCCTAGACGGGGGAGAGGGAGGAATAAAGAGAGAATGAGAGAGAGAGAGTGTGTAGCATTTTGTTAGAACTTTAAGCTGCTTTCGGCCCTATGGTCTCGCAATCTCATAGTTTCATTAGTGTGGCAACCACCCACTTTTGTGGCACTCTGAAAAATGACGTCGCCGTCGCCGTTGCCGTCGCACTTAAGCCAATAGGTAAAGTGGAAAAGTGGAAAAGTGTAAAGACAGCGCACAAAGTGTATGTGGTATCTTATTTTAAGCTGTCAGCTGAAAACATTCGCTCTCGTACCTAACGAATCCCATGCCACCACCCGTCACTCATTATGCGTTGTGGCATGCGCTGCCTTAGCCTGACATATATTAGTATGGATTTTTAATGGATTTGGCGTTAAACTAATGTCGCAGCGTTGCCTCTAAAGTAAAGCACACTCATGTGGTTTGGGATGCTTTGGGTACGCAAAGTCCGTACTACTGAATATGGATATGGGTGGATCGGCGGGTTGCTGCGTGCTGGTGCTTCATCCTGGAAAAGTTACGTATGAACGTTTCGTCTGCCCTCGGACCGACATATTGTCGGTGGTTAGCGACTTGAAAGGCGATTCGTTTCAGCTTGGCAAACTATTAATTTAACAGCGGGCGAGCTCGAGTCTAGTCAAATCGAGTCAAGTTAAGTTTAGTCGAGTCAAGTCGTGTAACAGCTTGAGCTACAACCTAGCTAGCGTTCATGGTGATGAAGTAGGGAGGGAAGGCGTGGGTCAGATTCATGCTTCTGCACAGCAGATGACAATAAAACAAGCTTCATATCGATACAAGATGTTCCGATAAACACTGGGATAAAATACATTTATTTATTATTTTACATATATTAACACTTTTAAGTAAAAAAATATATGTACACTGATAAAAAATTTTGAATTAAAGTTTTATTTTAAGTGTATAAATATTAATAATATATTATATATGTATAAATATTAATAGTATTTAACAAAATATATAAATTATTTAGTTACAAGAAAAAATCAAAAAATTTTTAATGTGTTTTTTTAAATTCTCGTCTCGTTTACAAAATTGTATCAAAAGAAAAATACAAACAAATTTTATTTTTAATCAATAAAATATTTTTTTGGGAGTTCGCACCTCAAAAGCAATTGAATTTTTAAGTCTCAATTACTAATAAAAAGTTGCAGGTAAAACTTAAAATATAATTAGTTTTCCAAGTACATAAATACATTTTATTCAAATAATACTTAATCTTAATCTAAATATGGCATTGCTAGAAAAAGGTAAATAATAAATTTTAAAAAATTCAATAATTATCCAGTTTCTATGAAAAAGTCACTCATCAAGAGAAATTGAAGGTACTAACCACAAAATGGTGTTTAAAATAATCAAATAATAAGTATTCTTTAAATAAATAAATAAATTATTAACCAAGATTTTTTTAAGAGAAGCTGCAGCCCAAAGTCTTAATCAGAAAAACTCCAAAACATATTTAGCAATGGAGTTTCGAATTTCCAATAGCATTTCCTCGTTTCAGTCCCAGTCCCAGTTCCAGTTCCAGTTTCACACCCACAACCCACTTCCAGGACGCACAAACCATTGCCTGCTCGCTCGCACGCACGCCATTTGGCGTACAAGGGATATGCCGAGCATTTTCTTGAATAAATGTTGCGGTTAACCACAACTTATAATTGGTCGAAATGCCTTATGCTCGAATTGAGATGAGGCGACTCTCACCGAGTGTGCGACTTACCCTTAACTTTGGCGTGTGTTTATGTGTGTGTGCCTGCCCACGCATGTATGTGTGTGCATGTATGTGTGTAGGGGTATGTAATATTGACATGCGATTGACAAATTATTTTTATGGTTAAATAAAAGAAAGTAAAATGAAATGATCGAAAAAAAATGAGATGTACTTAAAAATTTGAAGCAGCGCAAAGCTTTCGCGCTGGCGCCCTCTGTTGTCTTTCGGCGGCAACAGCGCTAGAAAAAAGCAGTTGCAAAGGCAAAGAAAAAAATTCCGCCAAGCGTCGCAAAGTTTCCGCCTTAGCCAACGTCTTGGACTTGGCACGCCAAGACGCCGAACGGGTCGAGACCCTGGGTACAAGGGGGTGAATGTCTAAGTTAAAATTTCTGCGCAGACGCATACAACATACACATCCACACATACACATACACACACACACACAGTGTCGAACACCCACATAAACAGAAGCCAATGGGCAACCCCAAGTTCTCTGGTTGGGTTTCTTTTTTCCAGCATTTTTCTTGGCGAAAGTTAAGAAAACTTTGCAAGCTTTCGCTTTGGTTGCTTATGATAATTTTTGCGAAAATCGCTGGAAAATTGTAAATGGATTTTTATTTTGTTTCGCAGTTGGTTTTGTTTAGTGCTGGACGCTAGATGGCGCCAGGCGTGCTGTTTGCGCGCATCGAAAAGTGCAACGAGCCACAAATGTTTGCTAATAAATAAACATGCGTAATGAAAACTAATGAATAATGTAATCATTTTCCATTTTCTAATTTTGATATTTTAATTAAAATGATTTGCAACTCGTAAAAACCGCAAAACGATTTCAAATCATTCTGGCCGGGTCCCCAAAATGTGTTCAAATCATATCACATATACAATACACACACATTGTTGTTGCCATTTTGTTTTAAAATGATCGCATTTATTTTGCAATAGCCAAAAATCAAAATCATTTTTGCTGCCAGCTGCCAAAAACATGGCCAAAACAATATTTGTTTTGCCCCAATATATACGAGCATTTGTGTGAGTGACCATGTGTCTGTGTGTGTGTGTGTATATGTGTATGTTAACCTTTTGTGTGGTAACCGAAACGAGCTTCGCTTTTTGTGCGCTTGGCTGGAGTGGTCAGCGCTTTGAATGTTTTAGGCCCAAAATAATAGAAATATGCTTAATATAATGAATATAATAATAATAATAATAATAATGTTGCATGCAATGCATTTTATTAAATATGAAATATGATTTTCGCAACCAATTGAAAATAATGCATGCACAAATTAAACTACAGACATACTAATAAATGCATACGTATACCTACGTACTTTCATTTGATATTCAGAAGTGCACAACTATTAGATTTATAATGCATACTCATTTAAATACACATATATGTGTTAGCAATCTAAATAGAATTCATAAGCTAGGCATTTATATTCGAGCAATCAGTTAGATATTTTTAATTTAATCTTATCTTATCTTATCTTATTTATCTTCGAGAATCAATTCAAAGGCAAAATGTCGTTTATGAATAAATACAACTTTAACAATGCAAAAAAAAAAAAAAAATAATAATAATAATAAATTAATCACTTATACAAACTTTGTATGACTTTTTCAAGCAAGCTTAATAACAGAATCGGTGAAGCCTATATCAGTTCAATTTTTTGAAATGAGTTTCTTGCGACGCGAACAAAATCAAGTAGGAAAGGATATGGTCGAGATCCCGACTATAGGATACTTACCTATTTAAATAAATTTAAAATATATTTTATAGCATGATTTTATTTACTTAAATTGCTTAAAAAATTTAATCAGCCATTACCACCTTTCTATAAGTCCGATCTTGTCACGATTTAGTAGGATGATAGGCAAGAGCATCGGCAGCTTGTCAAGCAGGGGGGGGGGGCTAAAATATGTTTTTTTACTATTTCACACTCATTTTGGTTGGATTTCGGAAGCTACATAAGGTAAAGTTATGAGTGTAGGGGGGGCAAGGCCCCCCCCCCCCCGGCCCCGCCTGCCGATGCCCTTGATGAAAGGTAATCATAGTAGCTAACGCTAATTAGTAATCGAAATCCTAATACTTTGAAAGCTGCGCGTGTTTTGGCTTTTCGCGATTTACGTAGGTGAAAAGGGGGTTGACAAGATTTGAAGTATGTGTGCCACATTTGGATGCTCTAGCTCTTATAGTCTCTGTGATCTGGGCTCTCAAACAAACCGACGGACAGACGGACATGGCTATATCGACTCTGCTGTTGATGCTGATAAAAAATATATAGTTTTTATAGGGTCGAAGATGATTCCTTCACCCTGTTACATACGAAAAGAATATACACTTTTACTTATTATTTAAGTATAACCTTTTAATATTTGAAAATTTCGCTAAATACTTTTCGATTGATTTTTTGACAAGGTGCCACAGCATAATATAATGAGAATTAAACAAAATAAATAAAAGAACAACAGCAAAACTTTAAAGATAAATATTGAGAGAAGCCTGCATAAGTTTATAACTTCATATTTGATAGATAATTAGCCAAATGAAATGATAAATGGCAATGACAATTCATTTAAAAAAATTGATAAGCGATTTTTAAATTTTACACAGGCGAACAACACTCCCAAGCTATTTACTTTGTAAAGTCATCGTTCGCTTTTGGTCGGACCTTTTACTTACATACATACATATATCAGAAGTACGACATTAATAAAAAGCCCAAGAAGTGAGCAAACATATTAAATATATTTATCAGCCTCCAAATTTAATGCATCTTGATCTTTCCATGTCTGTGATCAATGTGTTGACATAGACAGACAGTCTGCCATGGTAATATCCATTCCATTAACTAATAGCCATTATTGTAGCCAGCATTTTACGTAATGAGCAGGCTTTGAAAGATAATGCAATCAGGCACACATAGATAATGCAATCAGGCTCACATAGTTAGTCATTCGCTCTCTCTATCGCTATCTCTATCTCTTTCTCTATCTGTCTTTTGTGTCTCGTTCTTCTCGGACAGAGGCTGTCCTTGTCAGACAAACATGCAGTTGTGCAAATGCAATCAATTTAGTAGCAAATTGCATAATTCGACTTCAATATACATTTTCGTGCGTTACAACTAACGAAAATGTTGCCAAAATGTCGCCTACTGTGTATGTGTGTGTGTGTGTGTGTGTGTGTGTGTGCTGTGTATTCATGTGTATGAGTGTATGTGTGTGTTGTGTATTCATGTGTGTGATTTGTGCATGTAGTCGTGCATTAAAATTAATTAGATTCGAGGGAGTAATTCCAGCGACAACCGCACGAATTAATTGATTCAAATCAATATTCGGCATTTCGGGCCATGCTCGAAAAACCAACCAAAAACCGAACCAAGAGCCCTTCAAAAAAGGTGACACCCGTTACCCCAACCCCCCAATCCCCAATCCAATAACCCACTATTCAATTCCCCCAGTATTCTCTCTACATACATTTATTCGCATCAACGGCAGCAACGTTGTCAGCCAGCAGCCTCAGTGGTGGCCACACTAACAAACCATATTGAAAACGTGCTCCAATCGTTGAGAGTTCAGTTTGATTTGTCTGACAGTTTCACACACCGCCCACCTATCCCCTTCCTTTCCCTTGGCTGTCCTTCCCGTCTAGCGGTCTTGCCAAAAATTGGAGTCCCAACATGGGACACAAATGTGGCCGATGATTGCCAAGCGAGAGTTGGCCCAAATAAACAAGAGACGCACAGTTGATACTATGTACGAGTATATATAATATTTAGTTGTTGATCATTGTTAATGCACTCGATAGCCATACTTAGATTCTTGAGTAGACAAAAAGTCCAATACTGTAGCAATAACTCAAATCAAATATAATGCTAAAGACTTTCAATTTGAAATACACTTTTTTTTGTTGCTTTTCATCCCGATATCTGCTTAATCGAAATGATCTCACTATGAGATCATTATAAAGTCCAATTATGAAATTCTTGATACAATTATAATTGAGTATATATTCACAATATTATTGTGTAATTATAATAATAAGCGGCTAAAATGGCAGTTACTCAGCATTAAAATAGTCGAAAAGACTGATTTCACTGATTAATTTGTTATGGAGGCCCAATAAGCCCCACAAGTATTTCAAACTCGACTTATCGTTCTTCTATATCCTAACAAAAAACAACAAACAACATTGCTTAAAAACGTTAATCAGCCATTACTACCTTTCTATTTGTCCGATCTTGTTACCATTTAGTCTCTGAGATCTAGGCGCTCACACGGACGGACGGACAGATCGACAGACGTACATGTCTATATCGACTCGACTGTTTATGCTGATCAAGAATATAAATACTTCATAGGTTCGGAGATGCTTATTTCTCTCTGTTACGTGCATTGCAACAAATACAATATCCCCTTTTACTTATTTATTAAGTAAGGGTTATAAAAAGTTTTGTCTCATTTTGAAATTTTAGATTTATAAAATCAAGCAAATTGTTCAACAAATAAAATTCATTTATTTAATAATATCGAACTTCTTTTCCATGGGTGGGGTGGTCGAGTGGTTGGGTGGCTTCGCATTTCGGCTTAACCAGAAAGCCAATGCAGTTGCAAAATTCAGGTAGGTAAAAAGCAAAAGACCAAAGTCCAACATTTAGGCTACAAATAATGTGAAGCGTATTCGAGCTTTGAGCTCATTTCCCTGCCTCCTCTCCCCCCCCTCCCTTCCCCACACTGCATTCACCTACTGCTGCGAATGTGAACTCTGAACTGTGAACTGTGAACAGTGGCTGCAAACTGCGATTGCTGTCAAAGTACGAATGCCAAAAATGCAACGCCAGCCAAACGGAAATGTAGAAAAACAATGGAAACCGCTGCGAAGAATGTTTTCATACCTTTTAGCCAACGCATTGGCGTATGCATCTGTGTGTGTGTGTGTGTGTGTGTGTGTGTGTGTGTGTGTGTGTTTGTGTGTGTGTATGTGAGTGTGCTGGTGTGAGTGTGGTGAGGTGAAAAAATGTAAAGCCGTTAAATATTTGCGCGTTAAAAGTAATGGCAACAGATTTCCAAATGCAGACAAGTCGCTACGTCGAGAGAGTGGGAGAGAGAGAGAGAGAGAGAGTAAGCGACAGATAGAGACAGAGAGAGAGAGAGAGAGACAGAGAGATAGATAGGAAGAGAGGGTGCCGCATAATGTGTGCCGCCGACCAAAATCTCTGCAATATTTTGTTGGCCATTCACCTGCATCAGCGTCAATTGGGGAGCAGTTTTCTTTTTTCTTTTGTCTTTTTCATTTTTCACTTGTTGTATTTTTGTATATTTGTTGCTGTTGTTTGTTGTTTGTGGTTTGCGGCCTTACGGCTACGTTGTTGTAATTTTTGTGTTATTCTTTTGCCCATGTCCCCTTAACTGCCCCTCGCTGCCATTGTTGTTGTTGTTTGCCAGTCAGTTAGTCAGCCTGACTGTGTCAACGATGGATGGAACAAGAGCAGGGACAGGGACAGGGACAGGAGCAGAGGGTAGGTGGAGAGTTGTAGATTGCTCGTTGGTTGCTGCATAAACAAGTTAAATATATTAGCACATAATTAAAAAGTTTCTTTCGCTCCCTTTTCGGGAAACGAGAAAGATTCACATTCTCATGGAGAATGGGAGAGTGCTAATTAAGCGCGCGCGAGATTTCTTCCGGCAAAGACACAAACACACAGGAGATGCCATGTGAGAGCCTTTAATTGGTATCATAATAAATTCTATAAACACACCCACTCACTTACACACACTCACAAACACACACACACACACTCATCACTTGCATAATTGAAACACAAAGTTTCAGTGAGCATAAAAACAACAAATGAAGCAAGTGAAAATGATGATTGTCGGTTATGACGGGTAACGAGGGTTGCTCAAACACTTTTCATAAGACATACCATACACATATGGGCTATTCCGGAAATTTTTAAACCAAGGGCGAAAACTTAATTTTGTGAAAAAACTGCATGTTTTTTAATAATAGTTGTTTTTTGTTTTAATAGAATACATTTTTAGGCTTCAAATTACAAAATAAAAAAGGTTATACGGTGGTTTGGTTTTTCATGGCCGAGCCTTATCAATTAATTCCTCTTTTTGCCTCTTAATTTCAATATTTCTTGTAAAAAAAAGGGTATTTTCAATGGCCAAAAAAGTTGGTAAAACAGTCGTCTGAGTGTATAGCGCTTAGCTCATCATAAACTTTCTTTCATTTTCTTTTATTTAAGATAAAAACTGTGTCGAATAGATTTTTAATACATATTAATAATTTGAAAGAAAGTATGAGTGTAAAAAGTGTAACGTCCGTACCGTAACGTCCGCAACTGACAAAAACTAAGATTTTTAATTAACGAGACTACTTATCTGTATTTTTGATGCTGGATTGATATGGTCATATATTCCAGTTAATTTGTTGTATTGGGATATTTTTTGTTTATAATGCAAAATTCGCTAATATACGCGCAAATGCACGTTAACCTGAAATCGACTTCCATTTTTTGTAACGTCCGCAACCAAACTTTCAGCAAGCCTAATTTTTTTCCAAAGACAGTTAGGCTTTTATCTTAAAATAGGTTTCATAGCATTCTAAATGAAATGCATTTTCCAGAAAATTACATTAAAATTCACCGATCAGAACGCGAGCTGCAACAGTTTAAACATAAAAATTTGCGTACAAATGTAACGTCCGCAACCCAGGAATAGCCCATATGTATATATGTAGATGTATTAAATTTTATTTTTCATCAAACGAGTCAAATTAATCCAGCACACCTCGAATGCCTTTATGACAGTCTCAGTTGCCTTTCGTGTTGCGTTATCACCTTAATTAAGGTACCTAAAAAATAAGCCCATAAGAATCAGTCTGAATATTAATAAATGTAAATTAGGGGCTATGAAATACTCTGTAATATGTCTGTATTATGTTAATATAACTAAATCGATGTGTAAACTCAGATAGTGAATGATTGACAACCAAAGCACAGTCTAAATTTGTACTGTGGCCTAAAATAAACGTATTCTAAAAAATCCATCCCATAGAATAGAAAGTAGATTAAAACCTTTTATTATTAATTGGACTTCAGAAAAACTTTTTTTTTAAAGTTGGCTAAAAACATGCAGAAATTGTTCTCCCGTGTGTGTTTTGAGTTCCACTTTAATTTTCGTTATCAATTGAATAACAATATTCGAAGAACGAAGTTTTGGTCTAATTTAGCCTTCTATCTGGTATATTCAATCTGAAATACTTAAAGTTAATTTTCGAAACATTTTCGAAACCGAGTTCGAAAAGTAAAAGCAAACCAATTTCGATCGGAATTGGGAACAGCAAATAGTAAAACCTTCGTTTTCGTTTTGCTTTTACTTTTTGAAAAAGTTCGAAATTCGGAATAGGCCTGATTACATCAATATTAATTCCAAGGTATGGAAAATTTTTAACTCGTTTACTTGAATTCAGTTAGGCAGATGACCATACCTGAATACCTGGAATTATAGGGTATTCTGATGTATCTTACACAACGGTTTGACAACGAACAAGAATCATACAAGCATCTAGCTCAGTTGAGTGAAGTTGAGTTGAGTTGAGTTCAGTTAGTCACTCAATCAGGCAATGCGGTTGCCAAGGGATTCGTTGCCGTTGCCGTTGCTGTTGTTCATACGAAACGTGTTAATATGCGGAGCACGACAGAGACAGGCAGCCAAAAAGACAAACTGACAAACTGACAAACAGAGAAACAGACAGAGTGTCAGGGGGGGAGAGACCAAGTAGCTAAGAATGAGAAAAATGTTTGCCTGGGGATTCGCAGACAGTATCTCAAGTGGCTTCGTAGTCTCCATGCAACTTAGCTACTCTCGAGTGTCTTCTTCATCTTCATCTTCTCTTTTAAAAAAGTGGCAGGTGGGCAGCTCATATGTGTGCGTGCTTGTGTGTGAGCGTGTGTTTGTGTGTGACTGTCTGAAATTTTATCAAGCAACGCAAGTAATGGGTGAAATTTTTAATTATTCACCCTGCACACACACACACATACACACACACAGAGGGAGTTTGAATGCTTCGGCTGCATACTTCAGGGCGCTGGCTGACTGCTAATTTGCTATGCAAAACATCTTTAGAATTCTTATAAGTAGGCACAAATGAAATAATTAAAAGTTGCACCAGACTCAAATAAAGTAACGCCACTCATTGTCTCTGTCTCTGTCTCTCTCTCTCTCTCTCCTGTCTCTTTCCCTCTTTCTGTATTCCTAAAATTCTCCATCTCAGTCTCATTCACTAATTTTCTCTATAGCAAGTCTGGTTCGTTCCCCTATCCTGGCCTGGACAGCAGCTAACTAACCTTTTGCGGTTATTGTTCAGCTAACTGCATACGAGTACGAGTACGAGTACGTGTTACCATTTGGCTTCATCTCGACTCATTTGTTACGCTTCGACTCATCCCGTTTCGAAGCAGCCCCGACCCTAACTTATCTTTCGCAGTGTTAGGGAGCGCATTTTTATGGACTTATAAAAAGGGAGCGCAAGGTACGAGGATATGGATAGAGATACAACGAATCGTATCCCATATCCCCATTGTCTGGCTGTCCTGATTCTGGCTGTATTGCTGGTTGGTTTGCAGCTTAATTGGATGCCACAATGTGAAATAAATTGAGCGGAAAATTACGTATCCCGCCAATCTAAACCACAGCTAGACGATGCTGCACCGTCCTCGATATAATTTTACCTTTACCAATTGTCCCGATTGTGTCGTAAAAAGTGGCAAGCAATTTGTATTTGCCACCTTTCGGTTAATGGCAATACCACGACGACTCCTCCAACTCCGACTCCATCTTCGACCACAACTCTGATACAATACAAACCAGGGCTGCAGCACGCCAATCTTGAGTTCAATCTCTCTATTAAGTACACATATTAAGTTATTAATTTCCATAATGATTTTTATTTAATATATTGTTTAATTCAATTGTCGTGAGTTTGCGGATCTGTTTTTTTTTTTTTAATATTATTTTCACTTCTTTTGCAATTTTGGATTTTGTTTTGAAGTCCAATCCGGCATGACGCATTTTATCGTTTTATTACATAGAAATCTGGCTGCACAAAAATTGTTAAGTTTAGACTATTTACGTTATAAATTTTCATATTATGTATTTGCAAAGTTCAAATTCATTAAGCAGATTTTACATTTTTTCTATTTATACACATAGTCATAGTTGTTGTTTTATATTTTTTTCATTTGGTATACATCAATTATATTTTACGATCAGTTTTGGTTTTGCTTTTTTTTATTACATAATATTAATATGCTTTACTTTAAAGTTTTATTTAAAAAAAATGTGCTACTGGACATTTGCAAATGATGTTACCGATCTCTAAAACTAATGCCAACATATTGTGGCTCTTATCCGACGATTGATTTGGACAATTTTAAAAGATATTCAAGATCGTGATCACGCTCTTTCTCTTTCTCAATTTCTATATAGGTGTATAGGATCTGAATACATACAAGTATTTTGCGAGATCCTTGCTAAAGAGAAAGTACTTTTCAAACTACTCTGATAAGTTTAAAGTTAACATCATCTTCATTGATGTAGTTATCATTATCATGTGAAACTTTAAGCCAATAAATGGAATTCACTTATATGCTACAATTTTACGTACTAGCAAAAAAAAAAGACGTTATTACAATACAATTATTAATAAGTGTGTTGCAAGTTTATATGTATTTAAGTATATAGTATGTGTGTACACATTTATGTATATTGTATTTAATAGTATTTAGCTTACATTGCACAGATTTATACACATTTAAAGTACATACACGCATATCGAAGCACATGAAATGAACAGTAAACAAATTCACGAACATGGATTACGGTTTAGGAACTCATATATAACGGCTCTTTCCATATATTTCCTCTTCTATTTCCCCACCCCTAGTTCATCCCCTACACATTATGTTACACTTGTAAAATAAAACAAAAAATAACTGATAACTGAATAATAATAGTCCTTTATCATATTTAAAAACATTGACAACTACTTTAAAAAATTTGCATCGTTTCAATTACACACTTCTGTTCTTAACGGATCTACAAGTACTATATGTATAATTCGTAGTTTCAATTTGATTTTTTTCTTATTTTTATGACTAGCTTCTGTAGTTGTATGGCTCGGGAATACCACGGGCCTGGGACTGCTACCTCTTGAGAGAGAGTAGAGATCCCAATGCTGTCTATGAGTAGTTAAAAATATCTATGAGAGTCTCGCAACAATTCTCGGCTTTCTCCACAATTTCACAACAGTTTCGAACTTAATCGAATTCGTTGGTGAAATTAAGGCGAAAGCGAATGTGAGAACTTGTCTTCTGCACCATCGATTTGCTAAATTAGTAGCTGCTTCTTTGGGTTTTTTTTTTCTTTTTATGCTTAACATTTGACTATACTCGTACGTTTAATAAAATACTAAAGGTTTGAGTTATTTGAGAACTCCCAACAAATTCTACTAAAAGTTTGTTTTCTGCATTTTGATTAAATAAAAAAAAAGTTCCTAAAATTGTATATACAGAAATGTACACTCAGTAACCCACGGCCCCACACCCGTTCCCATGCCCATGCCCATTCCCATTTCCAATCCCCATCTCATCCCCACCCATATGCCTACTCCCAATCGCAATTCCCATCCCCATCCCCATCCCCATCCCATGACCATTGCCTTGTGGTGGTTGCTCGTGCTGCTTCTCCGCAGCTCGCCCCTCGTCGTGCTCGTGGCACTAAAGAACTGCGGAGCCGCACCACAAGACCTGACCTCAATATGGCCTCCAGACGCTGCCCCCGTTGTCAGTTGGGTTGTGGTGGCCGCGATGGGCAGCGAGCGCGGCCACCTGCCGATTTGTGTTTCCGTCCTCGATGTTCCTCACCGACGCGCCGCAGTTGCCAATCAGCGTCAGATCGCCGGGATGTGCCACGCCCCCGCCGGTCATGATATTGTGCTGTTGCCGCACTCCCACATTGCTGATGTGATCCATCACGCTCTGCAGCTCCCCGTGCACCGAGGAGTTGGGCGAGGCGTGGGCCGGCAGCGTGTGCGAGTGGAAGCCATGGGCGGACTGATTGGCCGCCGTGTACAACTGGGAGTAGAGCAGACTGGCGGGCAGCACGGGATACAAGGAGCCATTGCAGCCGGCGGCTGTCGCGCCTGCACCGCCGCCATGGCTACCGCCCACGCCCACGCCGACGCTGACGCCCACTCCGCCGCCGTAGGCCGAGGCGGAGGCGTGCTGTGCCTGGTTGACAATGCCGGGGAAGTTTTGATTGGCGCCCAGCATGGCGGGGTTAACAGCGCCGACTCCGGATGCACCCGCTGAGCCACCGCTGCCGGCGCCAGCTGCGCTGCCGGCACCACCGTTAGCGGCACCACCGCCCCCGTTGGTCGCACCGCCGCCGCCGCTGCCGCTGCCCAGATTCGGTGTGTTGGTGGACAGCAGATCCTCCTGCACCGGCGACTCGGCCTGCGAGCTGTCGCTCAGGCTGCGCGGTCCATTCTGGCTGGAGTGCACGTTGTACTCATTGCTGGCATTGGTGTGATATCGCGGCACCAGGATCGAGTTCGGTCCCGCACCCGCGCCACCAGCGCCCGCGGCACTTCCGGTGGTCGCCCCGCTCCCGGTGCTCGCGCCATTCACCGTCGAGGTGATCGACGTCTGGCCACCGCCGCCCAGCAGACTGTGATGCGACATCTGGCCACTGGTCGAGCCCACCAGACTGCTCAGGTGCTGGTCCAAGTCACTGGCCGTTGAATCAGGCAGCACTGTGAACAAACACACATCAAAATGGGTTACATACACCAATCAAAATGGGTTGCTAAAATATGTTTGTAAATGTATAATATTTTATTTTACAAACAAGATGTTTTCTCTAATTATGTATGAGCTACTGAATAACTTGAATTTTCATCATTTGTTTATTCATTAAATTTTAGATGAAACTTTAGATTAAATATTTATTTTTTTTAAGTCTAAAAATTTAAATTAAAAAATAAAAATTAAAGTAAATATTTATAGTTAAATTTAAATTTAAAATTCAACTGAAAAGATACAAAGTTTATTAAAAAATTCGAAATTGCTAACAAAGTTCTACGAATGCCCGATAAACAAGTGGTTTCTTTGATCAATTAGAATTAAGAATTCAAAAAATAAAATAATTCCTTTTTTGGAATATCTACTCATAAAGGCCAATTATCCGCATTAAATAGTTTGTTTGGCTTCAAATGAAAGCTTGTGGAATAAGTCTGGACTTATTAAAAATTTGTAATACAGAGACTCATTTGTAATACAAACTTATTTAATTTGCTAAATTATTATCTTAATTACTAAAAAAAAATTAATTGACATAGTAACGAATGTGTTAAAAAAAATTGAGAAAAAGGAAATGAAATCAAAAATTTGTAATACAGAAACTCATTTGTAATACTACTTATTAAATTTGCTAAATTATTATCTTAATTCCTAAAACAAATTAATTGATATAGTTACGAATGTGTTAAAAAAAAATGAGAAAAAGGAAATGGAAGTACGCTCTGAAATTTTGAAAATGATCTAACTTTTCTCAAATGTAATTCAGATTATAATTGTTTGTTATTTTTTTTTATTGCTACAAATACTTTCATGATAACTCAATAGAAAATTCAGATCTAGATTTTGTTAGTTTGTTAATTGATTTATAAGAAAACTATTATTAGATGCAGGATCCAATTGAATGTTCTTTGGTTTATTGGGGTAGAGAACTCACTTGGCACACAGTCGCGATTGGTGGCGCCGCCAAAGTCCTGATTATTGCTCTGGTCGTTGGAGGAGCAGGTGAAGCCCAGGGCTGGATTGTTGAACTGTGCCGATGTGGGCGTGGTGCAGGAGGAGAGTCCGCTGCTGGCCAAGTACGGGGAATAGGCCGAGGCCGCCGATCCGTAGCCCCAATGCGTGTTGCTGGCACCTAAACCAAATTGGGACATATCTTTGTTGTTGGTATTCGATTGTACGAGTAATGTTTAATATATTTCGGTAAGAGTGACAGTGCGTGTGAGTGAGTTGAGATGAGAAAAAAACAAACAAAGAGAAGTACGTGATAAAAACTAGAATACTCAGCAGATCAAGTATACGATATGTGTGCACAACTCAAAAATTACGCAAATCAAACTCATAGCGAAAACAGCAAAGCAAATCGAATAACAACGAACAAATTATAAAAAAAGCTGCTTAATATTAAGTTAGGTGAGTGGTCGGTGGTTGGTGGTGTTAGGTATCAGACATATAGTCAGATACAAAGCGTATAATTATCATCAATAAGTGCAAACGCATCCCTCAAAGCCAGGCCTCTGGCTACATGGCGTCTACGTCTGACCGACTGACAAATTTATGGCACATATGGGCCGCTAATTGGAGCCCCATCATGGCCATTATGCGGGCCTTCACCATGGCTAGCATTGGCAATTGCAAAAATTACAAACAAATCTGATGCGATGGACACACGAATACGGATACGGATATGGATATGGATATGGATACGGACGGTAGACGAGAGTCGTACTAAAAATGGTCCAACGTTGTAAACGTAGTAAGCGTAGTAGGATGCCCGAAAATGCCAATGTTAGGCCAGGCTCGGTTCAAGGGGAGTATGAAACGGTTACGGATGAAGTACAGACCACGTTGCGGGTCCTGGCTCATGCACAGATAATTAGGCTTAATTAATAGCCCATTCGGAAATTATTAATTAGTTTTTATAGGCGACGGGCGCATTTTCGTATCCGGATATTGATTTTGTGGTGGCTTTATTAATGCTATTGGCTTAAATGCTTCTACCTCCATTAATTACGTTGCTTTTTTGTGTACAGTTTTGTTGCTGATATCCCTTGCTTTCACATTGTTGATACTCTTGTTTTTGTTGTTTTTATTGTTGTTGTTTTTGTTGGTGGTGGTGTGCGGCCAGCTCTGCTGTCTGATGTTTGTTGTCACACCGATTGACTTTATCTGCGCATATTTTGTTACTGAATTATTCACAAGATATTGAAAGCTCAAAAAGTTTATATACTCGCAAAAGCCAATTCAATTGTGGGTTTGTTTTTTGCACAAGGTGCATAAGTGAAACCTAATAGAGATATATTTATATATGTATGTATGTTATTTGAGAAATATCTAAATGAAAATTTTAAGATAATATAAATTTAATGTTAAAATTCAATATTGTATAGCTTGTTTAGCCCAAGCTATTAACCGTTGAAAATAGTTAGTTCTATATGAAAAACATTCTCAAAAATATCGGCTGGAAAATCAAAGTGCTCAATGATTTTATTTTTATTATACTCCGAATATTTTTAATTGCGATTTATTTTCACAACCTATCATAATAGAATCCGATTTCTTATAGCAATAGTTTAACTAAAAAAAACATATCGACCCCTTCTTGCAAAAGTATTTTTTTATTTCTCTTTAATTTTTATTTCTCTGGTCATGGTGATATCATCGCTTCCAAAACTGACTTCACATCAATGTTGAACTTGATTAATATTTTACCAAAAAACAAAATGTTTTATTATGTTATATTTTTCTAATAGCCATGTTACAAATACAAAAATATTCAATAAATTTTTAAATAGTAAAAACAATTTTTTATTGTTAAAAATAAAAAAAATTTTACTTTAATTTTAATTCGACAGTTTCTGCCAAGTCATCTTTGATATACTTATATCGAATGCTTAAGACTCTATCATTTTACATGAAACAATTTTTAAAACGCAAAAGTGTTAAATCCTTTCTGAATAGGCATAATTTCTTATTAGGTATAATTTACTGGGTCTTACAAATTGATTTTCTTGCCCATCGGAAATTGTATGAGATATACGATACTTTCCTAATAAAGAGAAACATCACTTTCTCTTTTGATTAAATTGATAGTGGGATTCCGGATTAGTTTAAACGATTTCCGTTTTAATATATTAGCAGGTTAGGTGTTTGAAATTTAAGAGGTAAAAAAATGGCCTCAAAGAGTGGATACAAAAAAATTTGAATTTGCAACGTTTTCAACCTGCCCCGCTGCTAGGGTCAAGCGAGCACCCTAAATGTGTTTCTTTGAAGTTAAAACGTATAATAAAATACTAAATTAAGATGATATTTGCCAATGATTTTTAATTTCCTTTTTGGTTGACCCTTGATAAATTGATGTGCATCTATAATATTTATTTTTATTATTGTAATTTATTTTCGTTTATGTATACTTTTTTTTAAATTAATAAAATATATGCCAGTAATTAAGTCAAGCAGCGACTGTCAATAAAATTTGTTAATAAATAATTCAGGTTATTTTGCTTTTTGCATATTTACAATTAAATTATGGGTAATCAGTAACAACAGACGCTTTCAGTAATCATTATTTACACACGCACTCACACATACATGCATATGCATATTTCGTATATATGTACATATGTATACAGACAGATATAAGTACATTATATATATGGGCTTGCAAATGTTAGCCTGTAATTCGCGCAATTTGCATTTTGATTTGTGAGCTTTACGCTAGACATTGGAGGTATGGGGAGAAGGAAGGGTCTGGAGACGGGGACGGGGACGGGGAGAGAGACGGAGATGGACAGAGACGCGCACTGAAATTGAGAGCGGCCCCAAGTCCAAATTGGCAGTCATTGGCAGACAATTTGTGAACTGATTCAATTGCATTGAATATTTATTTAATGGCAATGCACGTAATCTCAACCGAATTGTTTTGTATTTGATTTTACTTAATTCTCATTAGACTAGGCTTAAATTTGGACTGGTTGCTATTACAATTTTGCTATATTATGCTATATTATGTTATGAGGTTTAAAAAACAAAAAAGAGAAATGCTGACATATTTGACTATCGACTAGCAGCTGATGTTGGCGTTTTTGTAATGCAATTATTTGTCAATTTAAATTGAAGCGTCAAATTTAATACAAACCCATTTTTTTAATTGTATTATTAAATTTAATTCAACTACAATGCAGACGAGCAAAAAACTCGCCCACAATTTTAATTATTGATTTATAATTTTCCCTACTCAACCAACAACAGCATCAATAGTTGTTTGTGTCATTTTAGCTAACGGCCAAAACAAGCAAATGGGTTTAAATTCAAATTTTTTAATGTATTTCCCCAATTTCATTTAATCTTTGTCATTTAACCATCCATTCACTGCATAAGGTCATCCAAGTCGACAATCAAATCTATCTCTTCATATACAATTTTTGAAAACAAACTTGGCAAAAACTCTTTAAAGGCATTAATTTTTTTAACGATAGTTCTTGAGTGCAACGTTTTAAAATTTAAATATTTAAGATATTTCTTCACATATTTTTATATAGTCGACTCTTAAATTTTTTTCAACCCTCCTTTTGTTTGTAGTTGTTGTACTGCAATCATAGTTTTTCTGCTCGTTGTTATTTATGGCTGGTTACTTGTCCATTCACCAGCAACATCAATACAAAATGGCGGCAAACTTACACACACAGTCACACACTCAAAAATACACATACATACACAGCTGCAGAGTATTACCTGTGTGCATACACACAGATAGCACAACCAAC